>NW_024102829.1:10000-1210000 GCF_013122585.1 Styela clava | reverse complement strand
CAATGCAAGTTGTTTTCAAGCCTAATAATGGCAAGTCTAATAATGGAAAATTAAAATGACTTTAAACGTGTGAAAGTCGTTAACAATATCGGCAGACATAGACTCTCGGATTTGATTGGGAACTCGCGGAACCCATGAGCTGTACTGGCGGAATCCGACGGTTGCAACCCCTTACATAAATTATAATTTGAAAATAAACCGTCAAAATTTATAACTTCAAAAAAGATACAGAACTTCAATAATTTGATTTCTTAAATAGCATATTGTTATATTAATAAAACATAATTTTTTTTTTTTTAATTTTAGTTTATCGACATTCATTGTCTGATTCCATTTAACACGGTAGCCGCATGTTGTTGCTATTGAGCAAATATGAAAACCTGAAACATTATCTACCACAAGGTCACCCAGAACTAGGAACAGTTATTCGATACAAAGTGGGCCTATGGAGTTGTTAAATTCAATAATTGTTAATTGTTAACCCTGCATAAGGGGATAGACACGGACGTTGAATATTTTAGATTCTTTAGTTCTGCTGCGTTGTATGTTAATAAATTGTTTGCCGCGGTCTTCATCTGTCACATACATAAAACGAGAATGGGTTCTATACTCTTTGTTAGTGGTTCCTAATCTTTTTTGGTTCATGGCCCCCTCCGGAGGCTTTGAGAACTCATGGCCACTTGTTTGTCATTACAGTAGTATTTCTTTGTTATTCTTATTGGTAGATTCCGAATTTCTCAAAGTTGACTTGCTCACTGTTTTTTAATTCCAATTCTCCGGTTAAGCTAATTTCTTAGTTTTCTGAGAAATAAATTCAGTCTCTATCATTTTTAATATACATCGATAACGTTTTGCAAGACATTTTTATTCACACAAAGTAACAAATAATATTTCTGCACTGAAAATTTCATGAATTCCATATGTAACTCCAGTTCGTGAAAAATGATTTGAACTTTTACTGACAAAATATTTTGCCAAAAAATGATAAAAACCTGAAACACATCTAACAAATAAAATATCTGTTTCTCTGTATTGTATATCACACTAATTCACACACAAGAAAAATGAAAAGCGAAAGAAATGAAATTTGGCATGTTTTTGCTCGAGAGGTGGCTATTTCAAAGAGAAGACAATGCTGTAAATTGTTTTAATTTTAATATATTTTTTTGCTCAGTCCCGCAGTCAGTCAGTAATCAGTAATTTAATTTGGCACCTGCCGAAAATACGAATGTATACGAACAGTAAAATATAAAATAATGTATTTCGACGTGGAGGAAGACGCTATAAACCAGTCATAGTTATATCTGAAATTTCAAATTATTTTTCAGCTTTTTAAGTTATCAAAAAACCAGGATAATATCCTTTCAATGGCGTGATTCAGAACAATTCAAACATATAAGATACAATACCAAATACAATAAAAAAATCATCAATCCTCGTAATTCACACTCAAGAAAAATAAATTGTAAACAGAGGTGTGAGTAATAAAGCTTGCTCATTTTAAAGAGAAGACAATGCTGCAATTGATTTTAGTTTTTCTAACTTTCTGATAAAGTTGAATTCTTCATATTTTCCTCAGATCACAACGAATCTTTAATTAAATGGAAATTCGAACATTGGGTAAATAAACCTGATAGTTGTAAAAGATTTCTCAACAAAATTTGATTTTCAGAGAGTTCAAATGAACTATGCGCCATGTTCGGGGATTACTCCTGGAGAAAAAATTGTCTTATTTACACAATTTGGATAGAATTGTTGAGTTTTAAAAACTTGTTAAAAATGTTAAAACTTTTAAATTTTATTTCTCCGATTAAGATAATTTCTTAGCTTTCTAGGAAATAAATTTGATATCTACCGGTTTTAAAATATATCGATAACGTTTTGCAAGACAATTTTATTCACACAACGTAGCAAATAATATTTCTGCACTGAAAGTTCAAATTATTTTCCATCAATTTCATTTGTTAAGTTCAGTTCCTGAAAAACAAATTGAATTTTACTGACAAAATATTTTGCCAAAAAATTGTAATATTCAGAAACAAATAAAATCAAATAAAATATCTGTATATCAATATTGTATATCACACTAATTCACACACAAGAAAAATGAAAAACGGAAGAAATAAAATTTTTGCCATGTTTCAAGAGTCCGAGGGGGGAGGGGCATACAAAGATATATATTGATCATTTTAAAAAGAAGACAATGTGGTAATTTGTTTTAATTTTGATAAATTTCTAACATTCCCCCATATTGCGTTTAATTCTCACTGAAATTTCAAATTATTTGTCAGATTTTTTAACTATTGAATAACCAAATATATATTATTTGATGGCCTGAATCACAACAAGTTAAAGATATAAAATACCAAATCTAAAATAATGAAAAATGATCAATCAAAAATAAATAATAAACAGAGGTGTGAGTAATAAAACTTGTTGATTTTATTGTTGATTTTAAACTATTATTTACTTTTGATTTACAGTAATTTTAATTTTGAGTTATCTAAATGAAACTAAATTGCATAAAACGATTCAACTCAAAATGGCAAACTTTACAAAATATATGGCTGTGGAATCGGAGTTGAGCAAGATAAAACGAGAGCAGTAGTCTGAATTTGTCGGAATCGTAGATTTTCAATGTTTCAAAACTTGCTTATAAATTCAAAAAGCTTTGATTTACTGAGCATTCGGAATTGTCCATTGAGAAATGTTTGCATTTACCAAAGTTTTTTTTATCAAAATTTGATTTTTTCAGAGTCGATTGTGAATTTTTCCGATATCAAAGCCTTATCAAAACAGGGTTCAATGACAAATATTCGAAGACTACGTCTTTTTATAATATTTGGAACTTAAATTTTTCAGATATTTAGAAGTTACAGATACAAAACCGTTATTCATCGCGTATCAAACATTTTGTGATTTAATGGAATTTCTTGAAAATAAAATATATATTTGAATATACCAAATCGCCAACTTTTCAAGATTATTTATATTCAATCAGAAGCAAATTGAGTTGAAATAATATTTCAAACATTTCTTGAACACATCTAGGAAATAAAAAAGAGTTTGTTTGGTAAAAATCTAACAATGAATGCAGTTTTAATAAAATTCCTACCCAAGAAAATCCCAAAAGACAATTTGAATAAGTTTGCATTATTAAAATCGCATCGGTTCAACATTGCTTTCAACAATGTCATGCGATTATACAACTTTCCAACAGACTGCTTGTCACTTATGTATCTCACATTCATTGTGATCTATGTATCACAGTTCCAGCGGAGCCAAAACAAACGATTCATAGTTTTCCAAGTATAAGCGACAGACTGTGCGGAGCCTTATTCTGAGAGAGAATTTAAAACACCTCAGGCTTTTATGCAAACTCTTTATCATCGTGACGTTTTAAATAAAAGTTTCGGTAAATTAACCGTCTGATACAAGTGTTAAGTAATTACCCTACAACCCAACTGTATCCCATATGAGAGTTACATACCGCATGCAGGATCTATTTACTTCATATGCTTGTTCTTGGGCTGTAAATTCAAGCTGCATGTGGCTAAAGAATATTCGAGAATAGCATATGTATGTTCAACTGTGGAAATAGTAATTTAAAGTTTCAAATAGGCTACTAGGGTGAATAACAATAACTCTCAAACTCGAGTAATTTTACAGTTTTTGTTTATCGATCATTCAATGAACAGAGTTATAATTCATTTTCACAGATGGCTCCGTAATGTGCATAGGAAGGAGAATCATTAAAAATCCCTTGATCATCCGGGTTTTGATTGACTTCAACAACAACAGTTGTGTACGATGCACCGGAATCCGGATACCCATTATGCCAAACCTCAGTTGGTAGAGACATAGCTTGGCCCGTCGTTGAATACAGCTGACCGTTCTGTTGAAATATAAATATATATTTCAGAAATATAATAAATGGCAGTTTGAGAATATAGTTGAGAATGGTTGAACCAGTAATCCTTGTCATATGATCTGATAAAGCAAAACAAACTCATTTGATCTCCAGTAAGAAACTGAATGAAGCGTGACACCATCACGTGATAATTCTGCTTAGTCACACTTCAGTGATTACCGTTGGTAGATGAGAATTGAATGAAGTAAATGCATAAATCAAATTAGTTTGAATTATTTTTTTCTGATATAAAATCAGAGCTGTAAAGTTGAAGCGTTCCACTTGTGTTGTAGCCAAATTTTGAATAACCCGGAAACATTACATGAAAACGAAAGTTTGTAGTTGAATTTTTTTAAAAACGCTGGCCCACGAATTTTTCTAAACCGGTAGGATCCGATTGGAACTTCTCTCCTATTCTACAGTTATAAGGGTTTAACCTCAAAATGAAATGTAATAGAACATGGTAATGCGGTAGCAATATCGGCCATAACATTTCTATATAGTATTATAATTAATATTTTATAATGATTTAATGTATGGCCGCATAAGCAGCATGATTCAGACTCGATCTACCTCGTAAGTCATTCCTGTACGAATCCAAATCCATGATCGCCCATCAGGAATCATTGATCGTAAATAATCAACAACCCGGTTGTAGTGTGTGACGTCATAAATGTTGGCCAATTTGTTTTCGCAAATAAATTCAGCGACGCTTAATGAGACGTTTCCCACGCCATAAACGATCGCTCGAAAACATCTTAAATCATAGACAACTCCACATTCTGAAACAAAAATGACATTCAAAAGTGTTTGAAGTCAGATATTTATGAAACTATTATTAAGGAGAATATTTAATTCTACGTTTTAATTGAAAACTTTTATTCATTTTATCCAGGATATTTGTCTTTTGTAGTTTTTTACAATAATATGATTGTGATCCTTCAGTAGTTTTGACCATACGTCATTTTGTTGGATTCAAGAAAGGACTCGCAAACTTACTCAGATATAAAGTAAACGTTTCTATGAGCAGATTACGTGCAGCCACTGAGCTATTAGAGCTGAAGAAACATAGCAGTGAAATATCCGATGGGACTTGACGAATATGAGCAGGATAAATCTATAACGTACTGAATATTCTATAAAAAACTTTTTGTCATGAAGCGAGTTCGTAGACAACCTGCACGATCGCCAGTAGATGCCGTGATAAATCAACAGTATCAGTGGTTGCCTGCACAGTTTATTATTTCAATGTAAAAATATTTCCAAAAATATTAGCTCGTTGCCTATCTGTAAACGTTTGTGCAGAGCCTTGTTCTGAGTGAAGGGATGGCTGAAACCAATAGGCTTTCACCTATCTTTGGTTGCTCCTGTAGAGCCTTGTTCAGAGAGAATGTGTGAAAACTACCAGTAATAACAGCATCTGCTTATATATCAGTAATTGCTTGTTCATTCAGAATGAACGTGTTTCAACGCCTAGCTCTTCAAGTCGCAATATTTGTTTGTGTAGAATGTTGTTCAGAGTGAAAGCATGAAAACCGGAAGGTTCAATTCATTTCTGAGTGAGTGCGATGCCAGCAGGCCAGCGGTAATGGCTCGCCAGTCACATACGCTACGCCCCGAATTCAGGAGAGAGCACCCGCTGAATTTAATTTTTAAGAGTAGGAAACGAAGGCCACAGGGTAATGAGTAATGGTGAATGAACTGGAAAAAGTCTGGCGTCCAATCTGCGCGCAGGCAACAAGAATGAATACGGTGACGATAGGGATAGATATATAGTCCCAATCGCCATTTCAAATGCCTCCCCTATACAGGACTATTGGGCTGCCAAATGGATAGCAGATTATGGATCGTCATTTAAATGGCCTCTTCCACACAGGGCATATAGACAGTAGTTTAGGGATGGATATATGGCCCCAATCCTAGACTTGGAGGAATTTACGAAATTACGAAATTTATTTTCGCATACCTCGGCAAATTTCAAATTGCCTAAAGTCGTAATTGTTGACTAAACGCACATAGTGTTAGAAAAGAGTCGGAAACCACCTTTTTCGTTTTTTTTGGATGACTGAAAAAGTCGCCAATAACGCGTGCCATTGCATTTTCTTTAAATCGCAGATTGTTTTCATCAGCGCGGTGTGCTACTTAAAGCCTTAAACACCTTCACGTTGATATTTATTCTCTCTAAATCACAAATTACGCGAGGACGATAATATTTACTTTTCGGTTCTCGCAAGGAATTGTGAGATTGTTGTTAAAAACAAGTCATGATATTATATTCATCGGCGAGGAGATGCTAGAGATAATAGATAGGTGAATCCACAACCCAAATATTTTGATTGAAAAACGGCATTGTAAAATAATAAAAGTAAAACTAAGAGAAAAGCCATAAGTTTTGTTTTAGGAGGCTTGGGACAGATCAAAAATGCTTTTTGGACATTGTCAATCGCAAATGGCTCACATTATGTTGGATTGTCTTTGACGCTAAAGCGTTTATCGGAAATTACGAATGAAAACAAGATTATATTATCGGACACAATGCCACACATTTTTATGACGGCGGCATTTTGAATTAGTAATCCTTTTATATTTTTAGTCAACAAAACAGCAGGTTACATTGAACACAATTAAAGCATGATATTTTAAATATGCCTGTATGTGGATTAAATGGATTGATGGGTAATGGATTAAGTACTTTGGGCAATTGTGAATTGTACTTGCGAAGTTTTTAACGCAGACCCAATCGTTATTTAAAGTACCTCTCCCATACGGGGACGTTGGTCTGCCTTATGGAAAGCAGGTTATAAATAGGGATGAATATATGATCCCAATCGGCATTTGAATGGCCTCCACCATACAGGGCTACTGGGCTGCCATACAGACAGCAGGCTAGAAAGAGGAAATATAGAAAGAAAAAAAAACTTACTTGTGCACACTGGTGTTGTGGACCATGAACCGTCAGCTTTGCATGTTCCCGTCTGCCCCCCAGCCAAAATGTAACCACTGCTGCAAGAGTAACTGACTTCCTGACCCTGACTGTATAATTCATGCTCAGGAGTAATTGTTCCCTTATCAAGATTTCGCTTTGCACATTGTATAGCTACAAGAAAACAAATGATAAAAAAGTTAACTTAACTTGAGGAGTATTTGGTACACTAAACCTAACGGCTTCTGTGCGCTCTCAAAACCTTGTTCAGAGAAAACATGCTCAATTTTGTGGTCACGATGGCATTGCGGTAAAATCGTTAAACACAGCTGTGTTTCCATCTAACCTTCATGGATATATGATTTATATATGACCATAATCGCTATTTAAATGACCTCCTGCATACATGGCTATTGGACTGCCATATAGACAGCAGGTTAGAAACGGGGATGGTTGAATGGTCCTGATTGCTATAGAAAATAACTCACGAGTGCACACTGGTGTTGTGGACCATGAACCGTCAGCTTTGCATGTTCCCGTCTGTTTTCCTTCCAAAGTGTAACCATAGTTGCAAGAGTAACTGACCTCCTGATCTTGACTGTATAATTCATGCTCAGGAGAAATTGTTCCCTTCTCAAGATTTTGCTTTGCACATTGTATAGCTACAAACAACAAATGATAAAAAAAGTTCAAAATTAACTTGAGGAGTATTTGGTAGACTAAGCCTAACAGCTCATGTGTGCTCTCAATGCCTTGTTCAGGAGAATCATTCACAATTTTGTGGTCACGATGGCATTGCGGTAAAAGCTTTAAACACGGTTGTGTTGGCATTTACCCTTCATGGATATTATACCCCAATCGCCATTTGAATGGTCTCCTGCATACAGGGCTAATGGACTGCCGTATAGACAGCAGGTTATAAATGATGATGGTTGAATGGTCGTAAGAGCTAAAGAAAAAAACTCACGAGTGCACACTGGTGTTGTGGACCATGAACCGTCAGCTTTGCATGTTCCTGTCTGTCCCCCTGCCAAAGTGTAACCATAGTTGCAAGAGTAACTGACCTCCTGATCTTGACTGTACAATTCCTGCTCAGGAGAAATTGTTCCCTTCTCAAGATTTCGCTTAGCACATGGTGTAGCTACAGAAAGAAATGATAAAAATTTACCTCGCAGAGTATTTGTTTGTGATTCTTTTGAATTTGTAAAATATTTCGTCACTTCAATCAATGCTTCTTTTGCAAACAGCCATTGATACATTTTAAAAAATACTGGAATCTTACTTACTTACCAAAACCATAACATTCGGAAGAGTTCAAAGTTGTTATGTTGTCTAACTCTACATTCCCGGATGCGTCAAGCACAAGTTGGACCTAAATAAAATAAAAAAGATTGAAGTTTGAGCGAGGCAGAGACTAGAGCAGGAGTGGGCAAGGTTTTCAGAAAAGGGGCAAAAAAATAGCAATGTAAAAGCGGACCATGTAAAAGTGACGTAAACAGTTACGTTTCATAAAATATTTGCAAAAGCAAAGTTTAAAATCAATGAACCTCGTACCAAAACAAAATTTAATCGTAATCTTAACAATTTCTTTGAGCTTTTTTTTTTTTAGCTTAAACGCCAAAATTTGATTTTAGTTTGATTGTGGCAGCATCGGGCGGGCCAGATTAAATTACCCAACGGCTGTTTTTGGCTAGCGGCCCGTACTTTGCCCATTTGTATTTGAACGTATCGTAATTGCAAAGGAATTCTCACAGAGTCAAAAGGGCTACATTTGAGGTTTATACATGCGGAGTGAAAGGTTGGTAATGTGTGTTCCCTGTTTGTAAAGGAATTCTAGAAAAACTTCAATTATGCGAAAAAATGTTTACAACCCTCTGAGCGCTGATAAAGCTAGACCTGGACCTGGGGTAGAAATTTGGACATTTAGACTGGCGTCCATGTAAGCGCGACGTAATAAATTACATTTTATAAACAATATTCACGGTTACAAAAGCAAAAGTAAAAAACATTTTAATCGCATTTTTAAAAAATTCCTCAAGTTATTTTCAGCTAAAATGTCAAAATTTGGTTTAGTTTGGTTGTAGCAGGATCAGGCGGGCCAGATTGAATTTCCCAACTGGCTGAATTTAGCCCTCGGGCCGTAGTTTGCCCATGTCAGAGCTAGACTACGCCCAACCAAAATTTTAAAAAGCTTTCGCGTTTTATGAGATGGGATTCACATCCCGAGCAATTCCGATTTAAAAAATTCGCTAACAAATGTGTTACGAACCTCGGTATCTGTAGAGTTTACTTTCTTTAAAACAAATTTCTCGGTTTTCCAGGTGGTCGAGGAAGAAAACGGCCAGATTGCTTTCCTAAAAATTACAAAACATATCATTGATGTCTTCACATAGACTTCCAAACTAAAATCAAACTCGGTTATTTTCGGCTTTTTCTAGGAACTCCATTTACACTATATCTATTATTTAACTCTTTTCACGAGCGCATTAAATTCAACTGTCTCAAGTCTCCCGTTAATCAGCATTTACCAATGTTTAATTCACCACTATAGTTATTTATAGTTTTAGCAGCTCTTCATATTACAGTGCTTGCAAGTATTTTTGTTTCCAGATGATACTCAAAGCAAATTTTTTGGAATACCCTAAAACAGAGGCGAGCAACCTTTAATAGAAAGGGCCAAATACAAAAAAATGGGTGAAGCCGCGGCCCACACTTTTATTTAACATAGGCTTTGCTTGACAACATGAGATGTTCATAGGCATAGATAATAACTTGGACCAAAATATTAGTTTTGCAACGCAAAGGGATTGGAATTACTCAAAAGTATCAGATTAAATCAAAAATTTGTTTTTCATGTCGCACATTAGACAAAACTGGCACTATGCCGCGGGTTTCACAATTTTTTTTTTGTGAGCCGCATTTTCTTTCTGGCGGCAGGTGGCACAGGCATGATCTAAAACACTCAATTTCAAATTCCGTTATTGTTTCTTTTTTTAAATTATAAATCCTCACTGTATAGCGTCTGCCAATACAAAGCCTTCTTTGGGGTGAAAGCGGGAAATATTTGGGTAAAAAATAAATGCAGTGTTAGCTACTCACGTTACAGTTCCATTGTGAACCTTGGCCACCAGTTCTCCATCAGATGATCCTTTTATGTCGACACTCATGCATAGTTCCTCATTGCCAGCCAAAGCCTTGGGTAAGGATCTGATTGTACCATTACCAGCAAGAACATAACCTAGAATGAATTGGAATAAGAAATGTGAGTATATCTGGTGTGAAAACTGGGATAGAGCTTGAGTATTTTTCAACGAGCAGAGTTACAGGCACTCACTCAGAGTAAAGGAGACTCAGTTGTAAGTAAAGTTACAGGCACTCACTCAGAAGTAAAGATGACTCAGTTGTAAGTAAAGTTACAGGCAATCACTCAGAAGTAAAGGAGACTCAGTTGTAAGTAAAGTTACAGGCACTCACTCAGAAGAAAAGGAGACTCAGTTGCAAGTAAAGTTACAGGCACTCACTCAAAAGTAAAGATGACTCATTTGCAAGCAAAGTTACGGGCACCCACTCAGAAGTAAAGGAGACTCAGTTGGAAGTAAAGTTACAGGCACTCACTCAGAAGTAAAGATGACTCATTTGCAAGCAAAGTTACGGGCACTCACTCAGAAGTAAAGGAGACTCAGTTGGAAGTAAAGTTACAGGCACCACTCAGAAGTAAAGGTGACTCATTTGCAGGCAAAGTTACAGGCCCTCACTCAGAAAGTAAAGGTGACTCATTTGTAAGCAAAGTTACGAACACTCACTCAGATGTTAAGAAGCCTCATTTGTAAGCAAAGTTACAGGCACTCACTCAGAAATAAAAGTGACTCATTTGCAAGCAAAGTTACAGGCACTCACTCAGAAAGTAAAGGTGACTCATTTGTAAACAAAGTTACGAACACTCACTCAGATGTTAAGAAGCCTCATTTGTAAGCAAAGTTACAGGCACTCACTCATTTCACATGGAAACAATACCTGTAATGTCCTTAGTCCTTTCAAATGTTCCATTAACTCTCATGTAGCCGCATGTAGGGTTGGTTGAAGACTCAAAATCACAAGTAAGATCGACTGAAAGACATAAAAGAACTTTTTTAGAGACCTAGCCTCGTATTCTGGCCTAAACCAAATATTATTTTACTGTGAACAGGGCTGTAAAGTCAGATGAAACTCACAATCGACATCGGGTTAAAAACAATCTTGACTTTGACTCAGGTTATAAGTCCAGAGATAATCAAATGTCCTAATGTCAGACTTTCAATGGAAACAAGTCAAAATTATCAATAAAAACTCAAAAGGCAGGTTTGCTTATAATTCATATCAGTATATTTAGCCAGGCCTGCATGAATTGGACTTAAGAAGTGTAAATTTCATTTGAATAAGAGTCAGATTTTAATTGGGAGTTTGCTAAGTTTTCAAGATCGGATTTTTGGTAGGGCCGATTCATCTCATGGGAGAGGAAAGTCAATGAGACGGCTCAATCAAATAGCGAATCCCACCAGTGGTCTCATTACCAGTCCATGTTGGATTTAGAAATATCTAACTAGTCAGTGTTTGGATGACATAGTCAGGTAGGGGTTAGGATTGACATGTGCAAAAATCGTTATGCTACACTCACTGGAAGTACTTGGGATACGAAACTACACGAGGCCCCAACAACCGAACACCTTGGAGTTAAAAATTATCCTCGAATACACAGCGTCAACACTTACCTACGCAGGTGGGCACTTCCCCCCAGGTTCCATTTTCTCCGCATTTTCCCATGTTTGATCCTTGAAGAACGTATCCAGCATTGCATGAATATTCGATTGTTTGACCAAACTCTAAGTCAGGTGCGGTCGCAAGGTCCACAATCCCGTTGTCTAGAGCTTCAGGTGCTGGGCAGGTACGTACTGTAACTGAACATTGAAACAGTTATAAGGTGCAGACCAGACTTTTCAACAAATTTGCCAAATTCTGATATCATAGGTATTTTCACCTCCTCGACCTCGAATAAAAAAAAACACACACAAAAAAACAAGAATTTAGAGAAGGGCTCGGCAAACGTTTGTCGGGCCTAAATTGAAGGTTGCAAGTCATTGGCGGGCCACACATATTTATAGAAAGTTTAAAACCGAACGAATGATACTTTTTATATTAAAAATCAAGCAGTGATACATCTCTCAAATAGAATATAGATTTATTTTCTCAATTTCATTTGAATATTTTCGGCGCCATTAAACTCTTTGCATTTAGCATCAACATTTCTGCGTTTTGTTGTTATTTGTCTAATTATAATTAGATTATCTGCTTTTTAAACGAGTAATTGTGAATTTTATACATGTCACGTTATAATATAATTTAGTCTACACGTGTCTCACAATAAATTCGGGTCGGATTCAGCCCGCGGGCCGTAGTTTGCCGACCCCTGATTTAGAGCCCGGATGGGCAAGCTACAACCCTCACTGCCTTTCGTGCGGGCAATCAGCTCTTGATTTATTCTCATTCAATTCATCAATGCAGTATATTTGGTGGATAAAATAAAACAAATATCAACATTTAAAAAAATTCCAATTTGCGGAAAGTAAATTTGTATCGAAAAAAAATCGACGAAAAAGTGAGTAACTGCGATTTTTGGGTCTTGTATAGTTTAATATCACATGTAATGGGTGTGGCTTAACCATTTTTTGCATATTTTATTCCCAACCCCCATCTGACTACGTCATCCAAAAAAAACACGACAAAATATACAGACGTTTTCACGATATTTTTTTGGGATTACTTAATCCGATAAGGGTGCCTGCTTTAATTACTTAACTACGCCAGTATCCGATTTCTTGAGTCGAACAGTGCAGCAACAACACTATAGGGCATAAAGCGGAGCAACGCTCGAACTATGACGCCATCTTGAGGCAATTTTGCTAAGTCCTTTTTTTAGGCGCCTTGCAGGGATAAAGAAAGTCATTTTTTCAAGGATAATCTGAAGCCATAACGTTGATATCTTTTAATCGAGCTAATACATTTAGTGTTTTCGTGATTCGTTTTCAAATCTCACTACTTTTCCGGAAACCATCGCAATTTTCTTGTTCTGGAGAATTCCTAATTAAGATATTAAACGTGTACTAAAAAGCGTTTAGGGGAGAAATATTTTCCGAGTGAAAAACGAGAAAGAAAAGGCCACACCAACCTGTACTCTGTTCGACTTTTGTAGTTTGTGGGAGCACAGTAGACAGAAAGGCTTCCTTAGTTGACCACGGGGATGTAGCAGGAACGGTTGAAGAGCGCGTCGTGTTCTTGACTTTGTTACCTGTGTGAAAAAGTGAATTTATATTATAAGTTTATAGCAAGATTTGAAGGTTCGGGTACTTCAAGGTAGGAATGAGACACTCAAGGTCAGCGTTTTTGCACAATCGCCTTATTACCGACTACTATTACTGAAAAGGACTTTTTCAATATCCAGTGCATGAGATACCAAAATACATGTCTTTCATACCCTGGGGATTGGTCGTTTCTTTGACTCCTACAACAGAGGGCTGCACTGAGTTCGTCTCTGCTTCTTCCAACGCCTTTTCTAATTGATTGAGCTCACTTTTCATCCCGTCTAATCGTTCCGTTAAAGCTGCGAAACATAAAAAAAACAGAATTTAAATTGCCATCAGTTTTACAATCCGTATCCAGTGAATTTTATTGTTAGAAGATATAAATCCTCTCTCTGGTTCAATATAAAATTATGAGATGGGTATTGCTAAACTATATGTCATGATTTGATTGGTAAAAATGGCGCAATAAAAATAGAAAATGATTGAAATTTACTGATAAAACGGTGGTGCTCTTGAAGAATGCGTACCAAGATGGCGGACATTGGAACGTAATATTTGTACCAGGTTAGGATTAGGTCCTAATTTCATTCTAATTTTCCTTATTTTAGTTCAATTACAAGTTGGAGGACTAATTAGGTAACTCCCGTAGTATTTGCACCTTAAATTATAGCCTCACCCTAAAATGGTAAACATACTACGTTCCTATTTCCGCCATCTTGGTACGCATACTTCAGGGGTACCTAAACGTTTGTTAGCTATCATACCGTTTGGCAAATATGAAAAATAGCAAAGGCATTTTAAAGGAAGTAATATTGTGGACACGAACCTTCCAAAGCTTTCTCTTCTTCTTTTGTGCACTGTCCATTCTGAAATAGAACAAGAGAGAAATGTTTGAATATATGGACATGAGGTTGCACATCCATGCAGTAAGGCCTCAGCTTAGCAAGTGTTCCCCGTGAAAAAGTGTTCCCATGGATTAAAGTGAAATACCACCAGTATGAAACTACTACTAAAGCTCTCACCGTAAGTTCTCTCCAAGTAGGTTGATCGTCGCAAATCATAGGAATCCAGCATTCCTCTCCTGTTAGAAAAAAAAATAAAATTAGAAATCGAGTTAATCGTTCATTTTAAATTAGGTTTTTTTAACATATAAACGAAAGTTATGTCACTGAACTTTTTTTATAGAGAGACTATTTCAGTACCTATTTCCTTATGGCGCGCATTCGCTTATGCCATATTTAATTTTATACTGCTACCTACGTCATGCGAACGCACTATTTTCCTCGATGATGTTTGGTCGAATCAAATTTAAATTTCACGCCCGCCGCTGAGGAACCTAATAATGTTCATCGAAAGTGCGCCATAGGCAAAGATTTGATTCATACCGTCGGTTTCTATAAATCGTTCCAGTTTTTCTGGCGAACAATAAACTCGCGAAAGTTCCCATTGTTTGATGCTTCCTTTATACACCTTTATAACCGAATTCGGCATTGCTACACCCTGGGTGAGGTGATGGGTATAAAAAATGGAACGCGAGTTTTTAACCTGCGATGTAAATATATCCAAGTCCAACGCTTTACCAATGGGTCAACACACCCGCTAATCTATGAGCGATTTTTCACTTCTGAACATCTGAGTGTATTTGGCGATATTTATTTAGGATTTAGCTTTAAAAACCAAAACATTTTGAATGAGGAAGTTCTCTCATTGGAGATTTCAAAACAAAAATCGTTTTACAATGAAGGAAGTGCCATTTAGTAAGATCCACGGTCAGGGCGAGATTCAGATGACAAGAGGCCCTAGGCTTCTGAGTTTTCGAGAGTCCTCTTAAACAATGAAGTCATAAAGAATACATTATGACGTCATAAATAAATTACATGGTATTTTAGCTACAAAATCAACGAGGTATTCGAGGGGGAAATCTATCAGATAAAAAATTATTATTTTCAAAATTTAAATTTTGGTTCAACTTTCATCGAGAGACCGAGGTTCGTCATATTATTACGCCGTCATACCGGCTTCCCCTACGCCGCAATAAATGAATATTCCTCCCGATACAAATATTCCAGCCGTAAAACGAAAAAGCAGATATGAAATTTGTCAAATGAATTGTTTCAATTCACAGTTACGCCGTGTCACCTATATTGGCGAAATCGCCAATTTACGAATACCTCATGAAATGTTAAAATTTGTTGAATTCGTGCACATACTATCGGAGCGCCCTTAATACTTATATAAAGCGTTCATGCCGTTTGGATATCAAGCCTGATTGTTTGAGTCTTTATAGAATTTTTAAATACCTAACCCTCTGTATAAACCACTAATTTTTATATTCGAAAATCGCTGAGGAGGTTTTTAGTATTTATTTTACTTTTTGCTTTTGTAAAATCAACAATAATTATAAGCCGAATAAAAAACGGTAATCCCGAAGTATGTGTACCAGGTTAGGATGAGGCCAAAATTTTATTTCATTTATATTACGAGTTGTTGGGCCATCTGTGTTAGCCAAATGAATACCACCCTGCCCATATGTTTCAGTTCCTTTACACAACTTGATGTAAAATAAGCGAACAAAATGAGTCACCTTCATATTGGTACACACACTTCTGGAGTCCTATTTTTCATATTTAAGTTTTTCGATGTGGTTTGGAAAAAATATGGAATATCTACAATAATGTCACCAATACACTGTTACAATAAGAACGTATATTATTAGATTTCTGGATTCTATACTTATAATCTTAATACGGCGCTCCGGTAGTATGTGCACCAAGATGGCGCACAACGTGATAATCCTAGCCTGGTACACATACCATGTTCAGGTTGTGCGCCATCTTGGTGCCCATACTACCGGAGCGCACCAAGATGGCGCACAACCTGATAATCCTAGCCTGGTACACATACCATGTTAAGGTTGTGCGCCATCTTAGTGCACATTCTACCGGAGCGCACCAAGATGGCGCACAATCTGATAATCCTAGCCTGGTACACATACCATGTTCAGGTTGTGCGCCATCTTAGTGCACATACTACCGGGGCGCACCAAGATGGCGCACAACCTGATAAGCCTATCCTGGTACACATACCATGTTCAGGTTGTGCGCCATCTTGGTGCACATACTACCGAAGCGCACCAAGATGGCGCACAATCTGATAATCTTAGCCTGGTACACATACCATGTTCAGGTTGCGCGCCATCTTAGTGCACATACTACCGGAGCACCATAATACTTATATAAAGCGTTCAGGCCGTTTGGATATCAATGGCCTGATTGTTTGAGTCTTTATATAATTTTTAAATAGCTTACCCCTTCTATAAACTACTAATCTTATTTTTATATTCGAAAATTGCTGGGGAATATTTAGTAATTATTTTATTTTTTGCTTTTGTAAAATCAGCGATTATTATAAGTTGATAGTAAGTGTACCAGGTTAGGGTTAGTGTGTGATAGCCAAGTAAATACCCCCCACATGAGTTCCAGTCTTTTTATACAACTCGATATAAGTTAGGCGAACGAAATTAGTCACCTTAATATTGGTACATACACTTCTGGAGAGCCAAAAAACAGCCAACACTAACAATTTGTAAATTTTAATACAGATTATTCCAGAATATTATTCATGCACAATTATTCTATGTGCAGCTTCATTTAGAGCAGCTCAATTATCTTGCCTGATATACTGAGGCAAAAGTTTTACTTGATGTAAGAATTATCAATTGGGTATCAAATATCCAACGAAATTATTTATTTTATCGTGCAGGGGTGGCAAGGTTTTTGGACAGGGGGTTAAAAATTTTACTAGACTGGCGGGCCATGTAAGTGTGACGCAAAAAGTCACATTTCATGAACAGTCTTAACGGTTTTACAAAAGCAGAAGAGGAAACCATAAGCCTTCTACCAAAATTTAATCATAATTTCCTCAAATTCCTTGGGCTATTTTTTAGCTAAAACTTCCAAATTGGGTTTTAGTTTGGTTGTGGTAGCATCAGGCGGGCCAAATTAAAATAACAAACTGGCCAAGTATTGGCCCGCCGGCCATGGTTTGCTCATGTCAGTTTTAGTGCGCCCTAAAAAACAAAACTCAGGCAAGCAAGCAAACCCAACAAAGCATGCACGGTTGTACTGACCTTTAATCAGTAAACAAGCTTCCATCAACAGTATGAGTCCGATGAAACTGTGTCGAATCGGAATCTTCATTTCGAATCCAAGAATTTCGTCAACTTTGCTTCGATGAAAGTAAATTTTCGAACAGCAAAAATTAGAATGAAGCTTCAGTCTATTCGCATCGGAATATATCCTATGCAAGCTGACTCACTACTTTTGAGCGTGAAAAGAAATTGTTTTCTCTCTTTCAAATTTCAGGAGACGTGTTGCGTCACAAAAAGAGAGTTTGGGTTACTCTTTCTATCTTTATGAAACGATGACGACGACGTCACTACCATGCCCGTGAGAGTCATATTTGACGGAATTTTGGTAAATTTTTGCGCAATATGGCATATTAACCGACACCATGAATCCTATTATTATATATGAAAATCCAGGCCAGACATGTCTTGCCGGATTTTAATATTGCGTGGCCCAGTCTGTGTAGATATAAATATAAATATCAACTGAAAATCAGGAATTTAGAGTCAGAAATGATCTGAAAATTTGACTTTCCTGCGCAATCTGCTTTCCTAGCCTTCAATATAACTGGATAATTACAATTTTTTTTTTGAGCGGGATCTGGGGTGATTAATTTTTGGCGGGGGGCTTCGGTCGGCTCACCGACCGATACAGGATTTCGGATCTCGATGTTTATTTAAGGCTCAAATAAACAATAAATTTTAAGAACATATTGTACTGCAATATCATCATGCAATCTAATAGGCTAGTGACCGCAAGTTATAAATTTGACTGACTGCCTTAGCGTCGACGGGAATAATGTTCGACGTACATCAAACAAAGTGTATGGCGTCCGAAATCACCAACCAAGACACATGCCCGTATTATCTATTGTGATGTAACAACGTGCTCACGTCGGTTCTTAGCGTTAATAACATTTTACATTTCATGTGCGCCGCGTTTGCATTGTTGTATACAATTGAAGATTTTATAGGCTGTCCACTTTTCGTATACCCTTTATCAGTTGTATACCCAACTTATGGTCTGGTGTACACTTGGGTATACCGTCTACCCGGTTGAAGAGCACTGTTTTAAACATCGAATATAAGATTTCGAACGTCGAAAATGAGATTTTAGACATCGAATATAGCATTTCGGACGTCGAATTCTCGGTTCACTTGCTTCAGAAGTGCAAAATAAAAAATAGCCACATATGAGCGCCGCGTCGCCAAATTTGTTAGGAAGAAAAGATTTGAATACCCTATGATTCGCTACACGCAAGACTCGTAAAGTAATATTAAGCATGATTTTGTTAGAAATTTTAAGTTAAAAGCTAATAAAATGGAAAAATGACATTACTTTAGTTATGCGGTTATAAGTTTCACTCAATTTGACCCAGCAATAAAGTATGCAGCTCTGCAACGCGACCCAGCATCTTTCATACCTGGTCAGTCCTTGCAATAGAAGACAAAGGTATGATTATGTTTTATTTATCCATCCGCGCAATTTTTGAGCCATTTAAAATTGATCGCGCGCCTTATAGGTCAGTTCCACAAATGTATGGGTCAGGCAACACTGCACTCAAAACCAGTATCAGTACAAGCTAAGCCTTCTAGCCTAGAAAAATCCCCCTGTCCATATTCGGAGTTACGTGCAAGGATTTCGTAGATGGGCAAGCGATACAAGTCGCTGTTAAGTTGATCACAACATTGCGTGACCGTGTGTTAGTGCGTTGAATTTATGTTTGTGCCGCAGTTGAACTAAGTTAAATCAATCATATTGGCTTCCAACTGAATGTATAGAGCTTTGGTCCAGGCATGGTACTAGATAACATTTATCAAATATGTCGGTGTAGGTATAGTATAGCATATGGTGCTGAGAATCTGATATACCGGTAATTATCAAAACTTCCTGTGCAATTCCCGCCATCGTTCAACTAATTTTCGCTGCATCGTTCATGAGTAACACCATGCTTTCAAAGTAACGCAGTTTCAAAGTATATTCGTGGTAATTATATGAGCTCATTATCGTTCAAAAAGTCGCGGCAGTTCACGTCAATCATTTACTTTCTGTTCAAACAGCGCAACGCAAATTTAATGCTAAATATATCAGTAAGATATTCCGATTATGATTTTATTCGAAGCCCTTTGTTTTTTCCAAAAACTGACATATCACACGTAAAAATGCATTGGTATGCCGCGATTTATGGACATAAAACACGTCGGATTTTGCCATGGCGGGTTGAATTTTATTTTAAATTCGCAAAGATGTAAATTAGGGAAAAAAGGCTGAAAACCTTTGCTATAAATCCCGATAACAGCAAACAAATGCGAGATAGATGACGGCTTTATTTGCATTGCTATTCCGTTGGCAATGGCTAAAATGTGAAAAATGGGATGCTAGAGTTATGCCAGTTCAAATCGGCATAAATTTTCAACTTTCGTTTCCTGGAAACTAATGGTTTATTGACGTAAATCGTGCAGTTATCGTTTGAATTTTTTGATTGGAATAAAATGAAATTTTTTTATGTCGGTTACTCACTGTTGAATCAGGCATTGATCACACACTCCGGAGTTGGAAATATCAGTGACTATCACATGTTATGAAACGTTGTTTTTCCTGATGATCTCCCTTAACCCCCAACGCTTTCGTTCTTCTTGAAATATCTACCATAAGCGCAAAATTGCCGCATATTTTTGGTGCTATGATTTTAAATTTAATTGGCTTTGTGACAAACTAAGCAGGGCGTTCATATTATTTCAAACAACATTTTTATGAGAAATCTACCTTGTGTGGGAATTATCGCTTCGATTTTTATTCCCACTTGTTACGACTTCAAATGGTTATGGGCGACCTTTTATAACAGAAGTAAATTGAAGTGGGAATTTAAAGTCCAAATACGATAAAAACCCAACATAATTAGAATTAAATTGAATTTTGCTGCCAATATGACCCAACACTAGACAGGGTGTCTGAAATTGTAGGAGGGTGTTTGCCCTCTATGGGAGTGGCGTGGGGAAATCACTGCGCTAGTCAGACATTAAACAGCTATTTGCCAATAAATAAAGGAAGTCGTCACTTCAAATGAATATAATGAGGTAATTTACTAATTTCTTTTCCAATAAATGAACACTATTGGGTACTTTTGGGTTAAAATTAGTAAACTAAGTAAAGTGCTAAAGAGTTAGGACCGCTGCGCTAAAGTGATATAGTGGGACTCGGGTTAGAATCTCCCTTGTTATTCCCAAACAAGGTAGATTTACCACAAAAATATTGTTTGCGCGTGCTTGATACATGGGTGGGCTAATTACGGCCCGCAGGCGACCGAAGTGTTTTATCCGGCCCACTTGTGTCTTCTGAAATTACGACTATTCTTTTTATGGATATAAATATACGTTGAAATTATCGATGTAAATTACGTCACGTCAGCCAATCAAATTTGTAATCGGGGTACCGAATGACGTGGCAATATTTCTGATACCACGAATATTTGAGAATATAGAAAAAAAAAACACTCTTAGACTTCAGCCAATCAAATTTAAAATCGGGGTACCGAATGTGACATACCACGAATATTTAAAAATATAGAAGAAACTTTATTCCAACTTTTAGAATTCATGCTATCGAGGCGCGATATATGTTAACAAAAAAGTAAATTTACCCAACAACTTACGCTACAATTGTTACGCTATGTGTAAACTGAACCAGGGGTTCTTAAACAATCTCGAGACGCAACCCAATTTAGGGTTTTATGAACATCTCGCAAGCTATACATCGGGAAGATGTTTTCTCCTGTTAGCTAAGTTTAGACGAGACATGGCAATGCAATTTCACTAATGTAAAAAGGTGAAATTTGAGAAAAAAACACCCCCATCGTAAATATGCAGTTGATGGTTAAAGAAGATTTGAAAATTGAATTTCTAGCGCAATGGAAAATTACTAGTTTCTTTTTTTGAGTTTTGGAAATATTGATGGAAAAAGTCCTGCGATGAGAACTAGACAATATTATCAACTTCCCTTTGCAATTCTTGCTATCGCTCAACTAATTTCCGCTGCATCATTCATGAGTTAGACTATGTTTTCGAAGTAACGCATTTCCAAAGCACATTCGTAATTTTACGAGATCATTAACTTTAAAAAAATCGCGGAAGCTCACGTCAATCATTTACTTTCTTTTCAAACAGCGCAACGCAAATTTAACGCTAAATATATCAGTGACATTTTCTGATTATAATTTTACTCGAAGCCCTTACTATATTTTCCCAAAAATGACATATCACACGTGGAAATGCATTGAAATACCGCGTTTCATAGACATAAAACAAGTTGGATTTTGCCCCTTTGTGAATTTGCGAGGATTGCCCTTCACCACGTGATTTGTTACTCCGGGAGTCGGAATCGCAGACTTTCAATGGCGATAAAATGACTCAAAACTTCCTACTAAACTCAATAAAACATTGGCATTGGCATTGCTTCCCCTAATTCATCACAACCTAGGTTAGGAGGTGGGCATGAAATTTGAACCAGAGATGTAAAACAGCGCTTTAACCACTCGGCCTACGCGCTATAAAGTAGGATAATTCTTTGTAGGGGATAATCGTAGTTGTATAAACGCAACGCAATCAATTTTATATATCTGCACAATGCTAAGTTGAAATTCCTTTTTCTAAAGACTTTTTCGTCCGTCGCCCATTGCTCAGTGTGGGTACATTTTATTTTCAGTTCGCAAAGAGTTAAATTAGAGAATGAAGGCTGAGAACTTTTGCTGTAAAGTATACAGAGATGAACGAATTAGCGCAGAGATTAAATTCGATAACAACAGACGAAAGCGAGATGGATTTCTGATTATTTTTCGCTTTGCTTTTTTCATTTGCAATGGTTGGGGATGTGAAAATTCTGATGCCAGGGTTATGCTAGTTCGAAGCAGCAAAAATTTTCAACGATCATTTCCCGGAAGCTAATAGTCCTTTGACGTAAATCGAGCAGTGATCGTTTGAATTTTTGATTGAAATGAAGTTAAAATATTTTTATGTCGGTTTCTCACTGTTGAATAAGGCAATGATCACACACTCGAGAGTTTTGGCTTTGTGACCAAACAAGCAGGCGCCGCCATATTGTTTCAAAGAACATTTTCGAGAGAAATCTACCTTGTGTGGGAATTATCGCGTCAATTTTATCCCTATTCCCATATTCTACGCTTAAAATGATTACAGGCGACCTTTTATAGCAAAAGTAGATTAAAGTGGGAATTGGAAGTCCAAATACTATAAAACTCAACATAATTGGAATTAAATTATATTTTCCGGCAAATATGACTCAACACTCGCTAGGGTGTTTGAAATTTCAGGGGGTGTTCACCCCTTATTGGAGGGATGTGGGGAAATCACTGTACTCCGCCAGACATTGAACAGCTAGTTGCACTTGTATAAAGGCAGCCGTCCCTTCAAATAAATATAATGAAATAATTTGAAATTTCTTTTTCAATAAATGAGCACTAATGGGTGTTTAGGATTAAAGTTGTGCTAAAGATTTAATTACCGCTGCTATAAAGTGATATAGGTGGGCTCTGGTTAGATTCCCTCTTGTAATTCCTACAGAAATATTGTTCTCGCGTGTTCGATTTATGGGTAGGCCAATTACGGCCCGTGGGCCGCCGAAGTGTTTCATCCGTCCCACTTGTGTCTGCTTAAATAACGACTATAGTTTTTATGGATATAAATTTGTAAATATGTGTAATTAGCCTACTCGGAAAAGTAATTGCCCACCCTTTGACGTCAGCCAATCAAATTTGAAATCGGGGTACCAATTGATGTGACGATATTTCTGACATATCACGAATATTTAAAAATATAGAAAAGAACGTTTTTCCAACTTTTGCAATTCATGCTCTCAACGCATGATAGCTGTTAACAAAAATAGTAAACTTACCACACAACGCACTGTCAGAATTGTCTTTGTCACAGCTATTTCCGGATGATTGACATAAGCCCACTGTTTTGGCGACGCGATGGCCTATCGGTTGAAGCGTTCGACTTAATATATATTATACCGAGCTTGTACGGATCCTTCGCCCCCAACAGGGTCCTGTACAGACAGTCACTAATATTTAACAAATGTAACGCCCATATCCTTTTTTTATCTTAAAAATTGATCGTGCGCTTATGAGCAAGTTACACAAATGGGTGCTCCCGTAGTGTGTCCACCAAGATGGCGCACAACCTGAACATAGTATGTGTACCAAGTTCGGGTTCAGGTTGTGCGCCATCTTGGAGCACATACAACAGCAGCGAAGCTTATGTATAGAAAATGCCCCGTCACCCCTTGTCTATATTCGGCGTTGTGTGCGTTGATTTCATAGATGGGCAAGCGATACGACCCAACAGTCGCCAGGGTGTTTAAAATATTAGGGAGTTGTCAACCCCTTATGGGAGTGGTGTGGGGAAATCACTGCACAAATCAGACATTGAACAGCTATTTGCCAATAAATAAAGATAGCAGTCACATTGAATAGATATAATGAGATAATTTACTGATTTTTTTTCCAATAAATGGGCTTTTCTGAGTGTTTGAAGTTAAAATGAGTAATCTAAGTAAAGTGCTGAAGAGTTAAGAACCGTTGGTGATATAGTAGGATTCGGTTTAGATTCCCCCTTGTAATTCCCACACAAAGTAGTTACCTCACAAAAATATTGTTCTTGTGTGCTTGATACATGGGTGGGCCAATTACGGCTCGCGGGCCACCGAAGTGTTTCATCCGGCCCACTTATGTCTGCTTAAATTACGACTACAATTTTTTTGAACATAAATAAACGTTGAAAATATCGAAGTGAATTACGTCACGTCAGCCAATCAAATTTGTAATCGGGGTACCGAATGACAAGGCAATATTTCTGACATACCACGAGTATTTAAAAATATAGAGGAAACTTTATTCCAACTTTTAGAATTCATGCTATCAAAGCGCGATAGATGTTAACAAAAAGGTAAATTTACCCAACAACTTACGCTACAATTGTTACGCTATGTGCAGATTAAACCAGGGGTTCCTAATTAAACGTTTTTGAGACGAAACCCAATTTAGGATTTCAAGAACATTTCGCAACTATACATCGGAAAGGTGTTTTCTCATATTAGCTAAGTTTAGACAAGACATGAAACTGCAATTTCAATAATGCAAAAATGTGAAATTTGAGAAAAAAAAACACCCCCATGGTAAATATGCAGTTGATGGTTAGAGAGGATTTGAAAATTTGAATTTCAAGCGCAATGGAAAATTACTAGTTTTTTTTTTGGAGTGTATGGAAATATTGATGGAAAAAGTCCTGCGGTGAGAACTAGACAATATTATCAACTTTTCTTTGCAATTCTCGCTATCGCTCAACTAATTTCCGCTGCATCGTTCATGAGTAACACCATGCTTTCGAAGTAACGCATTTCTAGAGCTCATTCGTAATTTTACGAGATCATTAACTTTAAAAAAATTGCGGAAGCGCACGTCAATCATTTACTTTCTTTTCAAACAGCGCAACGCAAATTTAACGCTAAATATATCAGTGAGATATTCTGATTATAATTTTACTCGAAGCCCTCACTACATTAGCAAAAAAATGACATATCACACGTAGAAATGCACTGAAATACCGCGTTTCATGCACATTAAACAAGTTGGATTTTGCCTCTTCGTGAATTTGCCAGGTTTGCCCTTTGTCACGTGATTTGAAACTCCGAGAGTCGTAATTGCAGACTTTCAATGGCGATAAAATGACTCGAAACTTCCTACTAAATCTCAAAAAAATATTAATTTTACCGTCTGTTAGTTATATATACAGGTCACTCATTAACGCCTTTCGCTATGAACTAGGCCTTGTTTGAGTTACCACTGATATCTAACGACATGTTAAGAACTTCTTTTATTCGGAATTACAGATATGTTTCCGGCTCGGCATTGTCTCATCAATTTATTACAACCTGGGTTAGGAGGTGGGTATGGAATTTAGATCCAAGATGTAAAACAGCGCTTTAACCACTCGGCCTACGCGCTATAAATGAGGAGTTAGCATTGTAGGGGATAATCGTATAGTTGTATAAACGCAACGCAATCAATTTTATATATCTGCACAATGCTAAGTTGAAATTCCTTTTTCTAAAGACTTTTTCGTCCGTCGCCTATTGCATAGTGAGGGAACATTTTATTTTAAATTCGCAAAGAGTTAAATTAGAGAATGAAGTCTGAGAACTTTTGCTGTAAAGTATACAGAGATGAACGAATTAGCGCAGAGATTAAATTCGATAACAAAAGACGAAAGCGAGATGGATTTCTGATTATTTTACGCATTGCTTTTTTCATTTGCAATGGTTGGGGATGTGAAAATTCTGATGCCAGGGTTATGCTAGTTCGAAGCAGCAAAAATTTTCAACGATCGTTTCCCGGAAGCTAATGGTCCATTGACGTAAATCGAGCAGTGATCGTTTAAATTTTTTGATTGAAATAAATTTAAAATATTTTTATGTCGGTTACTCACTGTTGAATCAGGCAATGATCACGCACTCAGGAGTCAGAAATGCCAGTGATTAATATCGTCGTGTTATTATCGTCGCCATATTGTTTCAAACAACATTTTTTAGAGAAATCTACCTTCAATTTTATTTCAATTCACACATTTTACGACTTGAAATGGTTTTGGGCGTCCTTTTATAGCAGAGGTAAAAGTGGGAGTTGAAAGCCAAAATACTATAAAAACCCAACATAATTGGAATTGAATTATATTTTGCGGCAAATATGACCCAGCTCTTGCCGGGGTGTTTAAAATTTTAGGGGGGTGTTCACCCTCTATGGGGGTGGCGTGGGGAAATCACTGCCAAATCAGACATCAAACAGGTAAAGTTGCCAATAAATAAAGGCAGCTGTCACTTTAAATGAATATAATGAAGTAATTTGTTAATTCTTTTCCAAAAAATGAACACTACTGGGTGCATTGTGGGTAAACCTAGTAATGTAAGTTCAGTGCTACGAGTTAAGAACCGCTGCTATAAAGTGATTTAGTGAGACTCGGGACAGATTTCGCCTTGTAATTCTCACACAAGATGAATTTCCACAAATATATTGTTCGCATGTGTTTGATATATGTGTGGGCCAATAACGGCCCGCGGGCCACCGAAGAGTTTCATCCGGCCCACTTGTGTCTGCTGTAATTACGACTATAGTTTTATGGATATAAATTTACGTTGGAAATATCCCTTGAACGTCAGTTAATCAAATTTAAAATCGGGGTACCGAATGACGTGGCAATATTTCTGACATATCACGAATATTTAAAAATATAGAAAAAAATTTATTCCAGCTTAAAGTAAATTTACCCAACAACTTACGCTACAATTGTTACGCTATGTGTAGTTTAAACCAGGGTTTCTCAAACAATCCTGAGACGCAACCCAATTTAGGGTTTTATGAACATCTCGCAACCTATACATCGGTAAGATGTTTTCTCATGTTAGCTAAGTTTAGACGAAACATGGCAATGCAATTTCAATAATGCAAAAATGTGAAATTTGAGAAAAAATTGGAATGGAAAAAGCGCAATGGAAAATTACTAGTTTTTTTTTGAGTGTATGGAATCATTGATGGAAAAAGTCCTGCGATGAGAACTAGACAATATTATCAACTTCTATTTGCAATTCTCGCTATCGCTCAACTAATATCCGCTGCATCGTTCATGAGTAACACCATGCTTTCGAAGTAACGCATTTCCAGAGCACATTCGTAATTTTACGAGATCATTAACTTTAAAAAAATCGCGAAAGCTCACGTCAATCATTTACTTTCTTTTCAAACAGCGCAACGCAAATTTAACGCTAAATATATCAGTGAGATATTCTGAATATATATTTACTCGAAGCCCTCACTATATTTTCCCAAAAATGACATATCATACGTAGAAATGCACTGAAATACACCGATTTATAGACATTAAACGAGTTGGATTTTGCCCTTCCGAAAATTTGCGAGGTTTGCCCTTTATCACGTGATTTGTAACTCCGAGAGTCGGAATCGCACACTTTCAATGGCGATAAAATGACTCAAAACTTCCTACTAAATCTCAAAAAATTAATTTTACCGTCTGTTAACTAGTTATATATATAGGTCACTCATTCACGAAGTTTGATATGAACAAGGCTTTGTATGAGCTACCACTGATATCTAACGACATGTGAAAAACTATATTATTCGGAAATACCGACATTTTTCCTGCTCGATATTGTCTCCCCAATGTATCACACCCTGGATTAGGAGGTGGGCATGGAGTTTGAGCCCGAGATTTGAAACAGCGCTTTAACCCCTCGGCCTACGCGCTATAAAGGAGGAATTAGCATTGTAATAGATAATCGTAGTTGTATAAACGCAACGCAATCAATTTTATACATCTGCACAATGCTAAGTTGAAATTCAAGTTGAATGGGAGGTAATTCTTTTTTTAAATTTCGCGATGAGGCCAATTAGAGAATAAAGGTTAGGGACTTTTGCTTTTAAGTATACAGAGATGAACGAATTAGCGCAGAGATTAAATTCGATAACAACAGACGAAAGCGAGATAGATTGCTTGTTATTTTTCGTATCGCTTTTTCCTTTGCAATGGTCAGAATGTGAAATTTCTGTTGCCAGGGTTATGCTAGTTCAAAGCAGCAAAAATTTTCAGCGATCGTTTCCCGGAAGCTAATGGTCCATTGACGTAAATCGTTCAGTGATCGTTTGAATTTTTTGATTGAAATAAAGTTAAAATAGTTTTATGTCGGTTACTCACTGTTTAATCAGTCACTCGGGAGTTTTGGTTTTGTAACCGAACAAGCAGACGCCGCCATATTGTTTTAATTAAACATCGCGTCAATTATATTCCAATTCCCACTTGTTACACTTTGAAATGGTTATGGACGACCTTTAATAATGGCAGAGGTAAATTGAATTCGGAATTGATTGTCGAAATACTCTAAAAACCTAACTTAATTGATATTAAATTATATTTTGTAGTAAATATGACCCAACAATTGAAGTAATGAGGTAGTTTGTTATTCCCCCCCCCCAGTAAATGAGCATTATTGGGGGCATTAGGGGTAAACCTAGTAATCTAAATAAAGTTAAATAGTTAAGAACCGCTGCTACATAGTGATATAGTGGGATTCGGGTTAGATTCCCCCTGTAATTCCCACACAAAGTAGATTTTAAACAAAAATATTGTTCGCGCGTGTTTGATACATGTGTTGGCCAATTACGGTTCACCTGAACTCTCGCGAATAAACATTTCATAACAAAGGAAATAGTGGGTAGTCTCGTTCAGATATAAGTTTTATCGGACTATCAATGACGGTAGCACTATATATCCCAGCACACTATCCGAACTCGATGTATCGTCACAATGAAACCATTTTCAAATGATTACTGCTTACAGCTTCAAAATATCCGGGATCGGGGTGGTCCAAATCCTAGCACATTCGTTTCTCCAATGTTTATCTGCAAAAAAGATCGCTTTTTTGTTATTTTTCTGTGGGCGCAAAAGCTCACTAAACTCAAAAAGACAAAGCTGCGTTGCTCGAATGATAAACTGTCAAAGATGAAAACTTCAGAAATAATTGAAATGTCGATCATCTGTTTTCTCCCGAAAAGAAAATCTTAAAATATATTTTTTATTTTAAATTTCAGTAATTTAACACGGCAGCCGCATGATTTCGTTATTGGGCAGATATGGTAACCTGAAACATTATGTACCACAAGGTGGCCCAGAACTATGAATAGTTATCAGACGTCAAGTGGGACTACCAATCGTTTGGCTATTATGTTGTTGATGCTATTTTTTTTTCTTCTTGCAAAATATCTCAGTGTTATTGTCATTTACGAGTTCTGAATTTGGATTTTTTGTACAACGACAAAAAAATGTTTGAGGCCAGAGTTGCATATATGTAGATCAAAACTACGCAATACCAACCAATGGTTATAATAATTGGACTTGAGGAAAAGATGCAACAGCAAGTTTCTCATTGGTCAGAAAGCTATAACACATTTTTTTTCCTTTTTGGAAATTCATATAATAAGGTTCGTCATCCCTCTTCTAGAGAACATAAGATGATTACATTATATAAGAGTACTCCCGAAGTATGTGAACCCAGATGGCGGACACCATAACGTAGTATGTGTACCAGGTTAGTGTTAGACCATAATTTCAGGTACAAATACTACGGGAATCATTTGGCTGGTCCCTGAACTCGTAATATACCTAAAATAGGGAAAATTGCTCTAACCCTAACCTGGTACACACACTACGTTTCAGTGTCCGCCATCTTGGTTCACATACTTCGAAAGTAATAATAGAAGCAATTAAAACGTCATAACTACTATTGTATGTCACTTATGTAAGCTACATAAGCACAACAAACTAAAATGCTTTTTTATCGAATATTGAGCTTTAGGAAGAAACAATGGTTGCTAACGATTCTTGCTTTCGCGCCAAAACATGTAATATGACACCAGAAAGTAGCTGACGATAGTAACATTATCTCATCATAATGGGGTTACACGAATCTTCGAAGGATACATAAATACTTTCGCTACTATGAGGATAGGTTGCGCGTAGAGATATATTAAGAGTATTTTGCTAAGCCAGTGGTTCTCGACAACGTTCCGCAGAATGCTAGCATGTTTTTATGTAATTCCGCTTTACCAAAAAGGTTCCAACCTTGTTGGTGTAATATTCTGGATTTGGCCCCCATTGCTAATAATCTGTTTTTTTTTCGCTCCAAAAATATGTGTACCAATATGGAGGTAACTATTTTTGTTTGCCTACTCCATGTCAAGTTGCGTAAGGAGACATAAGCGTATGGGCAGGGGGTATATTCACTTGGCTAATAAAGACAGTCTCCGAACTTGTTATAGAACTAAAATGAGGAAAATCGTAATAAAATTATGACCTAACCCTAACCTGGTACACATATTGCGGGAATACGGTTTTCTTTGGTTTTGTACATCTTGTTCGTCTTGAGGCGATTTTAATGTAGTTTAATGTAGTTATATTGGATATAATCGATTCTTGATTTCAAGTGTAATTTAGGATAGTGTCATCTTAAAGTTAGTCATTTTGTGCATTTGACATCAGCTGGTCAGATATAAATTAGATTTTAATTCAGTCAGTTCTGACACCAAAAAGAGTGAATAATCGTTTTACAGGAATACTGTACTGATGAGATTCATAACTTTAATTTACTATGGAAGAGCATAATGGGCAAACTTGCAGAACTCAAAACGAACTTAAAATCATTTCGTTAGAAATTGAGAATTGAGTTTGGTTCATATCCAAATGAAAGGGAGAAAGAAATGTATTGGGAAGATTACGAGGACGGGGTGAGAAGGGTGAGATGAACAGGGCGCGTTTGGAGGCATTTTACTGGACTGGATATATCTGCTATTCATAAAACCCTTTGTATTTCAGTTAGATATGGTTGTGTGTGTCTTTGTATGTGTGCTTGAATATCTATGTGTCTACGTACTTAAAATACCTATTTCAATAAAGCATTTTCTTTTTCAGTTACTAATTTAACTAAATATAAAATTTTTCTATTCTTAGGGAACTTGGATATTGTGTATTGAACTGGAGGTCCTTTTATTATTATTTCATGCATCTTATTTTTTACAGCTGTAGCACTATGTTGCTATTTAGGAGATATTCAAAAATTGTTATGTAGTACCCTCTTTCGACTACCCTCTATTAGTTTTTGTTACATTTCCTGAGACATTTATATATGCTAAAATACAAGACCATCTCGATGACGTCACTCCTGATTACTATACGTACAGAACGATCGCTTATAATCCGCAGTCAACCACAAATAGGCAATAATCGCGATTTTCGCGAGGCGCCATTGGTCAGTTATATGCGTTTAACCTACACAGAAGTGGGTGCTCCTGAAGTATGCGAACCAAGATGGCGGACATCGGAACGTAACATGGGTAACAGGTTAGGGTTAGGCGATAATTTTTTTCCAATTTTCCTTATTTTAGTCCTATTATCAGTTCGAAGACTATCCAAGAGCCTCCAGTAGTATTTATACCTAAAATTATGGCCTAACCCCAACCTAGTACACATATTACATTCCGATGTCCGCCATCTTGATTCGCATACTTCGGGAGCCCCCAGAAGTCGTTCTAAACCGGGGGTCACAGATCGCTTTGCGCGGGCAAACGATGCTAGGCGCAGAACTAATTTTACAGTTCCCTTCACAAGTAAAATCGCAGTTCTTCCTGGTTTCATTGCCTGATAAGGTATTTCACAGAATGTTTTCATTCTGATGAGCATGAATTGTTTGAACATATTGGGATTTGGAATCTACCAATCAAAATAACACTATAAATACCACTGGAATGATAAACAGGGGGCCATGAGTGATAAACTTTTCTGAAGGCGGCCACGAACCATAAAAGGTTGAGATCTATACTGCTATACAAGTTATAGTCAGATTTAAGTTCTGCGCTTCCGCGGTCAAGAACAGACACAAAATCGGATGTGTAATATCAAAAATGAACATCCTACTGTTTGTGGCAACAAAAGGGACTAAATTTGAGTCATGAGTCTTTATTTTTAATTTTCATTGTGATATTTATGCGTGCTGACCAGAGCAATGGAGAATGAACAAGGGTGTTTATATTTTCACCTTTTTTTATTTTTGTTTTCTTGCGCGAAAAAAGCAGAAACAAAACTCAGAAATTTACAGAAAGTTTCGAGAATGCTAAATAAAGCGAGGGCATGTCTGAACAAAGTTACGTACTCACTAAAACTGTTCAGAATTATTGTCGTGCATTGCGCATTAGGGTACGTTTTAAAAAGATTCACAGTGACGTATCTATACGTAAAATGGCACTCATGACAATGTATATAAACGCTCCCTCTTGATCGTTGACTGATAATTTTTAACGACTGTTGTTGAATTGAGATACGTTATTATTTGAGTAAAAATATAAGTGTAAGTTGTTTCCGAGTTAGATTTATTCTATTGAAACATTATGTGATAACAATTTTCGCCTTTTTGAGCCTCAAACGTCGTCCATCATAGAAGACGCACGGTTTGTCTTCAGGCTTTATTCACAATTTAATATGTCTCGAGTTTACCTTTATATATTGATAGACTCATTGAGTCCCTAAAGTGTGTTTCTATACAAACGAGGCAAGCCCATTTTGATACGACCCCTCGAGTAGGCAAATATATACAGACAATATAGGGAAATGCGCAAAGTTAACAAGAATTTAATGATGTTATTACGACGGTGTAGTGAGAGATTGTTTGTAACACAACCTTGGCGCTGTGTGTGTACCAATATGGAGGTAACTAATTTTGTTTGCCTATTTCACATCCAAGTTGTGTAAAGGGACTGAAACCTATGAATAGGGGATATATTCACTTGGCTAACACAGAGAGTCCCTGAACTTGTAATAGGACTAAAATAGGAAAAATCGGAATAAAATTATGGCTTAACCCTAACCTGGTACACGTACTACGGAAGTACCGAAACCTCAACGGGGGTGCTACATATGTGGCCGCAGGGAGTCGCGCGCCTTTCCATAGCTCTTGATAACATTAGGTCTAAAGTGTTAAATAAAACTAGACCCGTAGCACTCCTAAAGTGAAATTACTTTAATAGGTATTTTGTACTTCGTTGAATCGAAGGTTTTATTTTCGTATTATCCTTGCCTCTACTCAGACCAGGCTCTGAGCAATTTGTTTTTTCATTTGTCGGGGACGGCCTTAATCATTATCACGACGTTACTGCTCAATTTGTTGTTGTTGTGTTTTCATCACTAATTATTGTCACTTCGGGACTGCATTCGTCTCACTGCGTTAGACTTTGAGAGCATCATGCGTTGTTTCAATTAGGCTTGGAAATTCTCAATTCTCTAATATCGTGTTATGACTATCTCTTGGTCCCCGAGCAATTCGTTTGTGTGGGCCATCATTAGACAACGGTGGTCTTAATTATTAATACAAAGTTATGATATTTTTCATTTTGTTGTGTTTTGAATAATGAATATTGTCACCTGTGGACTGCCTTCGTCTCATTGTATTTTGATACCATCTGTATTTAGCATGAGACGGTGGTTCGTTTAGGCTTGCAAATACTAGGCTTCAATAATATCAAGTTTATTAACAGATAGTATTCAATGTGCTTAAACTTGTCGAAGCTACTAATAGGCCCATTTAATATCAACAAATTAATTTACTCCAATCATTTCCATCGATGCTAGATAGCCTATCATGATCTGGAGGCAGGAGGCTTTGTCTGAGCTGTACGTGTCATACACCGTATGTACAAGTTGTCTAAATGTAACCCGCGTTTTTTATATCTTGTATACTGCTTGTCTATATATATACTAAATAGCCTTGCAATCAAAAAGAACCTTTAAAATTGTATCGTGTATGGAACATTCTATTTATACTAATTCTTCGTTTGTATAGGACTCCTATAAGACAACATAATTTCTGTTGTCTGTTCTCGTGCTTGAAATGTGTTTTTAGTTTCCAAAGAAGCCGTATTTCCGTTTACAGATATATAAGCTGGTTCCTTTACATTTGAACCCACGACTATTGCACCTGCATACTATTGCACCTATGGGGAACAAATTGTTTTACGGATATTTGAACCCATACTAACCCTAACCCATGGGTTTTAGCACCCACATGTGTATTGAACCCGGGGATATACACATGGGTTCACATGTACGGTTACCATGTAAGCTATCACAGAATAAAGAATAGAGGTGCAGTAGCTAGATACGTGCTTTACGCATACCATGTATATATGTATAAGTTGTGTATACTGGATCCGCGCTTAAACCTTTAAAACTGTATCATTTTTGAAAACATGCTACTATTTATACTAATACTGTAAAAATTATGTTAGTTTTACTTATATTTTCACAGTAGCGGTGTGATTTATTTATTCATCTATTATCGATTGTTAATGTACAGACCATGTATGATGTAACACTGAATTTTCAAAATCCTATTCTTTTGTAATAAAGGAAATTGGCTATTGTGTTCTGACGACACAGACGCGACGCTTGAGATCGTATAAGGGTGCTTATACGTGGTTTAATAGTCGTTAACATTTAAAAATGAGCGTTTTGAACGAATGGCGTTTACCAAAGGTGGCCAAAGACGTTAGAATAATAAAAGCAAGGATCTTTTCTGTTCGCGCGTGATTGTTTTGAGTGTTTACTCCGTAAAAGTCGCGTTGTGCCGGTAAAGTGGTGCTAGTCTACGCGAAGTGTTTAGTGGTCAGGCTTAGCTAGGATGAGTGAGGGATACTAAAACATTGGGGCTTATTTACCAAGGATTAACTTCGTCGGCTTGGCAGTGTTATGATTTGAATATTCAGAGCAATATTGTGGTGTGTGGCTCGCCATGTGATTGAGTCGTAATGTCGGCTTTTATTTCCCCGGGATAAATATAAAAATAGGTATAACGCATACTTTAGGTTTATGGCAGTAGTGTTTGGGGTTTGTCATAGGATTAAGACATCCTAGTAGGTTTCCTATCAACTGGATGACTATTAAAAAAATATGTTTAGAATAGAGCCACCGTGGTTGATTCACGGAGCCACAATCAAGTCTATGCGTCTAAAATAACTTACTGGCTAACTAATTCCATACCCTACATAAACTGGTAACTGGACCAGGGGCAGTGGTTCGCCATCCGGGGTCGGGCCACTTTGGTACCATTTAGACTACTTGTCTGTCGGAAATCAATAAAACGCGATTGTGGGTGATAATGACATACTGGAGATCATTATTACATAATTACGTATGTTTTTATTCGCAAGTTTTTAGGACACTTCCAGATTCTCATGTTTTCCCATCATACTATTTAGAGTTATTCACGCATAATTCTATACCGCTTAATAACAGCACATAGTCATATATGTATGGGATTTAGAACCAGCCACTCCGAAGGTAGTGTATCGAAGTTAGGCGGGTGGGTTTTTTATATTCCCAGGGATTAGAGGAAAGTCGTTAGGTTGACTGAATTATACGGCGAACCACATACTTTCGTTTTGTTACCAGTTAGTTCACCAGCCGTGAGCGAGTACTAAAGGCTGACGTGTACACGGAAGTAATGTAGACTCATATCTAAAGCAAAGTCAAGTGAAACCATGGTGATGCCGAAAGTTAACGTAACTACATAATCATAGTTGAGCATTAGGCGTCAGGTAATACTGATTCACACGAGGCTCAAAAATCTTCGCAAATGTTTGCCAACACGCATACGTAGCGTGTATTACATGGCTTACAACTGATATTTATACTTTGGACATTAAGCTGACTGGAAGCGCTTTCGGCATGTATTGAAGCTTATAACAAGAATACGTTTCGAAAGGGGCCTCAAGCACGTTATATTTAGGTGGCTGGCTATAATGATGGGACTGAGGATAAGTGCGCAATTGAAAATGGGCGAAACGATAAAAGGCTGCGGAAAATTGGTTTGTAGCTACGGCTTATTGATAGGTATTGAAGATGGAATCGGAAGTCGTATTTTGAATTGATAATTAAACATCTAAAAAGGAGTTAAAGTTTAAATTTTGTACACTTTACAGCCGTAATTGCAAATTTGTAGAAGTTGTGAATCACAGAAAGTCAAAGTTTCCGTACTCAATACTTTCTTATGTCGAAATCCGCAGTTGAAGTTTAAATTTTCAATATCAAAGTCCGGCACAGTCAAAGCCAACCTTTTTGTCAACCGGATTTTATTTTATCTGGTCGAAATTTTCTCAAACACAACCTTTTTGGGCGTTTTGTATTTTAAATTCTTGAAGGTCCCGTATAAGTTTATCAAAACAAACAACAAAGTTATTGTTGTGTCGTTAACTAGTAAATACAAGCGTACCAAGATCCTGATGGAAAATAAGCTTATTGTCGTGGGAATGAACAGAAAAATAAACCGAATCACTAAAATTGGGACCAGTTGAAAATTTTGACCCTTCTCCAGACTCCAGAAAATCTAAATATTGACACCGACTCAGATCAGAAATTGAGGATAGCACCCAGGACGATAGTTTGATGGGTGGGTAACAGTAAACGTAAATGGGCCCTTGATTTTAGGTTTTATCAATGGAAGAATTGTGTTTCGGAATATTCAAAATTTTAGAAATTAAACTTGTCACAATAGTATATCTTTAATAAAAACGATATATAGTAGCATAACTATGTCAGACATAGGCTTAGCGCTGTAGGAAGGCATTAGAAATTAAATTAACGTTTCGTGAGCTGACGACCCGATTATCAGCAAAAATGCCGCGAAGTAGGCGATCCAGTGTTGTGATGGAAATGGAGTTCATGAGAGCAAGAGGTTTGTTTCCTGTTTTATTTCTTTTCGTGGTTATGCATTTAGGTTAAGATAGTAATTTGTCTTCGCATATTTCTAGTTTCCGTCTTTCCAATGATTCATAACAGGGATTACCAAACTTAAGCTCGCGACCCCTTACAATACATTAAACTTTTCGGCGACCCCCAGTTCCGAGAAGCGCACTGTCTTACTTTCATTTTCAATGTGGAAAACAAGAATGTGATCATAGATTCAATCGAGGTATATAAAGGAGACATTTTTTTTTCAATTTTGGGTTTTATCAACGTGATTAAGCCGTCGGCAAAAATCAAGTTTTAGATGACCTATCTCAATGCTATGCGCAAGTTATACTCGATTTTCTTCGCTTTTGTGATGTAACAATTAAAATTTACAGAAAAATAAAAAAATTCTTGGACAATGGCGTTCGCTTCCTTTTATGCAACAAGCATGAACAATGATAAAGAGTTTAGAATATCTCTGGCCCTTACATGATATAACCATAATTTGTGATTGTTTGGTGTAATGATTGGGTGTACAGAGAGGTATTATGAGTGAACAGATACCTAGTGTATCGATAATTGTTTGATCATACAGCGGGCCATTGTAACGAATACAATAAGAGGGATCTAGGTATCGTTTGATGTTTATACAATGGGAGAGGCGATTTTATAGGTTTCATTCGGCCCATCCGTTTGTATGGAATTAATCAGTGGGGCCCATACTGTGTGCCGCGAAATATCAATTCATTCTATAAAAAGTAATTCTCTACTAAAATTACTTTTTCGTATTATTTATTGTTGATACGTAACAATTAACTAGATATAGTTATTTTCATCGATAATCTCAACCGAAATGTATATCCATTAAAACTATAGTCGTAATTTTAGCAGGCATAAGTGGATCGGACGAAACACTTCTTTGGGCCAAATCCCGCCTGTGGGCTGTAAACTCCCAACCAGTGTTCCCTCTGAGGTGTGCGTGTGTGCGAGCGCACACAGCTTTCAGAGGCTGCGCACACGAATAGATGTCTGCGCACACATACTACAAAAATTAGAGGGAACATTGCTCCCAACCTTACACACCTAAACCTGGGACATGGACACGCCATAAACTTGCCATTGTACAGATCGTCAAGGCGCCGCAAACCTCTGTCTTGTGAATTATACATAGAGTTTTGCAGAAATATTTTCGTTATTTTGTGTATGTTGTCCTATTATATTACGCAGCAGTCCTAAACTGCAGGTATATTTGTTTAGGGTTACTTGTGACACAACTGTATCTTAGGCCAGCCAGGGCATGAAAATGTCTCCTTTAAATATATCATGCAAATACTGTTACATTTTGAATAAACATATACATACATTTTATTCACTCTTTAAAAATAAATTCTAAAATTATTCATCGGAATTGAAAACAGCTCAACCCGGGTAAAAATACTCCAACCACCACTCTGAGTTTATTAATATCAAACTCCAATCACCACCTGGGTTCCACGGATATCCGACTCCAACCACTTCTCCGACTCCATTACGCCATTTCCCTACTCTAGGGACCATCAAACGTTTTATTATAAAATGCGGAACCTAAACCACAACCCGAAGTTTTGTAAATATCCGACTTCAACGACCACCTAAACGTCTCAATATACAACTCGAACCACCACTCAAATTGTACGGAAGCACTTCATCAAATTTAATTAACCACGGTAGAGTTGATATGAAAAGACCTAATTTAATAAAGTCAGTTTTGTTTGCAACTCCTTGAATAAGAGTAAACAGCCATTGTTTAAGGTTACATGAGAAAGTTTCAACTAATAATTTGCCATGTATGGAAAATGGTAAAACAGATTGGGATTAACTATGGGCCGTGCGTAAGAAGGTGTTGACATTAAATTATGATTAATTAGGCATACTGTTAAAAATTAGAGTAAATTTAAAAGAAAGTGTGAGTAGCTGTATTTCATCGTTTTATTATTTTGATTCACGAACAAGCTTGGGCCGCTTGTTTTGTAAACGTATCAATAAATGGCCACACATAAAACGACTCTTAAACCGTGCCTATTTGTAATAACTTCGAATTTCCTATAATTTTTACGATGTTTTTTAAATATGTATATCGTATATTGTAGTGTGTGTTTGAAGTACTCCGTTGTATGTTGTCTCTATGGCGAAAGGTGCATATTTTTATTAGGTTGTTGAAGTGCAGCAGTTTTAATAATATTTTTGGTTCGGTTTAGTTTATGTTCTGGCTACAATACGGCTTTATGAGGGGGAAGGCGGTGATGGAAAAAGGGCGGGAGAGTAATTCATGGCAGTGTGGCCGCTCGGGCTCTCACAGTCGATTGCGTCAGTTTTAAATATTTAAAAATTTGTATCGTATTTTTGTTGGTATAATAACGAATTATCCGCTTTCCTAGGTAGGGTATTGTATATGCTGATCTCGTGAAACTTTGTCACTGTGTTTATTTGAACTTCTTCTTCAAAGGCTGAATATCTTCTTCGCCACCGCAAATCGGATAAGATCAAAGCTACAAATCTGTTTTGCCGATTAAACAAGGTTTTATATCGTACAATGTTCTCTACATTAGTATTGAGAAATCCATTTTCTTGATATCCCCATAAAAATCTACTTTTTCAGTTGATTCTTTGGGGCCTTCCGTTGAAAGAAGTGTATGAAAATCAATACGAAGTTATATTAGCGAATTGGTGTTTTTATACAACTCTTACAGCGGTACTATTTGTATTCGAGAACTTGAAACTTTAGGTCAAGCACACTTCTGTATTTATAACCGAGGAAAAGTCAGTGGTCGCATGCCACTCCTCTGTCAGTGCAGCATTTTTTCAGCTGAAGATTGGAGCGCTTCTTTAGGTAAACTTTTGTAAAAACCCAGTTTTGCGTACTCGTACGCTTACGCTGTAGTTGAAAGATGGGAATATTTGAGAAAACTTGCAATCGCCGGATCAAATTTTAAAATACTTAACGCGGTAATTTTGTGTGGGACAAACAGACAAAACATTTTGGATATAATATCCAAGGGTTACGGTCAATCGTTCAAATTAAGCTGATTTTTTGAATAAATGCATCGAAAATCTTTACGGTTTATCAGCTACGACACTCGTTTTCGTTCGTTCGTCATGGTGTAAGCGAGAAGTTTTTGATAGTATACTTCTTGGAAAAAATCGAGTAATTTGTATATATAATAGTTTATTGAGGGTACTTATAGTCAGTTTGTGACGTAAGAATAGACAATGAAACCGAGTGAAAAAAGGCGGGAAAAGAAGCAAGTGAAGATAAAACTAGGTAATTTATGCACTTTTATTTAAGCTGTAAAATATATTGAATTTATATGTTATTGTGAGTAATTCATTAATATTATGTATAGATCGCTTTGCCTAATTCTTGTTGTAAAAAAGTAGCTTTTGTTTGCCACTGGTGGAACATTGATTTAAAAGTTTTTCACTAATTAAGATGGTTCAAGTCGCAAAGAGGCTAATTATTTTTTCATAATGACCCTTATCGGGCCCGACAACTGACCCAAATTTTGGCTGTTTTGACATCACAAAGGGTGTTTGATTCATTGTTCAGAATACGCTAAAATTTTCCTGTAAAATAAGTTGAATTTATATGTAATTCGTTTATATGAATCCGAATTTGAAATTTTATGCTTAATAAGTTGATCACGTGGATAAAAACACATTATGTTGTTACTCATCGATTTATTTAATCGGTAAGTATGTTGATAGGTATTTGTCTGTCTGTTAGATGCTCGCGATATCTTACGAAAGCGAGATTGAATCTGCTCCAGATTTTGCATGTGCATTCATCACATGTCGTACCAGAAGCCTATCGATTTTGGATGGATTATGTCCTATAATTAGCGAGTTATTAATTAATTAGCGATTGGACACAAGGTGTTACTATAGAGTAAGAGCGCTGTTTCGGGGGACCTCCTAATTTTCGATCGATAAGTCTTCGGTCTCTGACCGATATTCTAGTTTTAATCCTGCTGCGTTAAATCTTTCGCCGTTTTGTCCGGTTTCTTCATTACTACATGAGTAAGCAATAGCCACATACTTTACTTTCGCTTTTCCCGCGTGGATAAATTTCTTTTTTTTGTGTGTGTTTGGTCCTGATAGATGTCTGAGTATGGTTACATGGCCCGCCGACAAAAATGATGCACATCTCTGGACTAGACTAATGCAAACTGCAGAAGAATTGTAGATAACTATTCGTTTTTATCTGAATAGTTGAATTATCTGAGGGTCAGATAAAAGATGCAAAAATGTATTTGTGTTAGAGTAAGAAAGAGTCATGAATTACTTCGTTTTAATGTTTTTGAATCCCAGCCCAGATTCCTCTGAAATTATTATTTTAAGTGCTAGGAAAAGGCATTAGGATTCGCCAAAAAATTTCCCATGGGGCCATGGACCATCAGTTGTAAAACATTATCTATGATGTCGGTTTTACGGAAGCCACCGGTTTACATAGTTTTGACTAGGTCCGACAAATAAGTTAGCGCCTTGTGTGTGAATGCCACATACCAATGTGGGTAATATTCAAACGGGCACATAGCACATTTTTCACGGGAAAATGGAAGCATAACAATATACTACTAAAAACTGCTTGCGTATAATGCCCACTGGTAAGCGTATGAAATGCCCCGAAAAATCGCTTGCACGGCATTTGAAGAGCGTTCATAAGTTAGTGAATCATTGGTTTGATATCGAAAAGACTTGGTACTTGTGACGTAATCGTGGCCAGGGAATTACAATTTTGACGTAATACGGAGTGACGTCATCGTGTTTTGGATAAGTGTCCCCGCAACCGTAATTATTAAATTACGATAGTAACAAAATACAAAGTTACGTCATCATATATTTTAAAAGGCGAAGTAGTTGTGTTTATTGAACTACACATTTGACGTAATAGGAAGAGGCGTCAAGGTATTCAAACAGTATTTTGAGTGGCATTCAATGTGACTATTTGAGAATGCAAAATGTCCGCCACACAAAGTCCACATACTCCGCATACCCCTCACACACCCCACCCCTTGTCCCATAGAAATAGTTTCCATGCCTCCCCAACCGGTAATTCCCCCACTCCCACTGGACGAAGAGTGAAATTTGCGGCTTCACCGTCAATTAGAGAGATCGGTTCCGGGAAAGGTAAAATCTTATCATTCTTTTTTATTTATTTATTGGAAAGATCAGATCAATATCAAATGAAAGGATGACCTCGATGGTTAGGTCGTTAAACTTCTAGACCTGGGATGGGCAAACTACGGCCCGCGGGCCAAATCCGGCCCGTTGTATAATTCAATATGCCCCCCCCCCCTATTCTAGTCTTACTGCGGCATCGCAGGTTACAAATCTCAGGTTTATATCCCATGCCCACCATGCCTAAACAGAAAAAAACGTCTTTTCAAAATATTGCAGATCCTTACCTCGCAGTGCCTTGCGAGTCTTATTCATACCGATAGGCGTAAAATTAGTCGTAAAAATGAAGCAACTGCCTTTTAAATATATATTGTGTCATGCAGCGTTACAACTGCCACCTCACTTGGTTTATGTCAGGGGCGTAGCCTTTCAAAGAAGGGGACATTGGGGGCGGTGGTTCTCGGATTTCTAGTTGCCAAATTAGATCGTAAAGATAGCGTGACCTCGTCATGAGGGTCTAAAAACCATTTCGAGCTACGAAAAATTGTTATATTGGCATAACAAAGAATGCTTTCACTTTACATTTCAAAAAAGGGTGGGACCCACACGAACACCACTGGGTACACCTCTGGTTTATGTATCTATTATAAAGCATATCCGAGGATCTTTAAGTACGAGTGACTCCTTAACCAGGGCCGTGTTTGGATATTTGGATTTGTATAGTCCTGGCTCCAAACTATATGGGTTTTATAAATGGCCACCTTACTCAAAATACATTGCAGCTACGTACGTATCAGCGGATGCTTATCGATAGCCCTGTTCTGGGCATATGTGATAACTAGTGGCTGCATCACATGATGTCAAAAACACATAGCAGTTCTGTAAATACCAGTGGCTTGTCTAAAGCCGTGTGAAGCTTCCTACGTTCTAGTACAAACATGGGCAAAGTACGGCCCGCGGGACCGCCTGATGCTGCCACAATGAAACTGAAATCAAATTTTGTTGTTTCAGCTAAAATAGCTCAAGGAATTTATTGAGATTGCCGTTAAATTTAGTTTTGGTACGAGGTTCATTGTTTTCCACCTTTGCTTTGTAACACTGTAAATATTGTTCATGGAATGTAACTTTTTCCGTCACACTTACATGGCCCGCCAGAATGAGTGGGAAAATTTTTGGCCCCTTTCTTTAAAAACCTTGCTCACCATTCTAGTAGAAGCCTGTCCAGAGACTCGTTTAGACTAAAGGTGCGGACATAGTGGCTCCTTTCATATCAGTACCATCTGATCTTGAGCCTTGTTCTGAGAGATTGTAACACAAGTAAAAACAACTGGAGCCTCTTAAGCCGGTTTAACTGGATTTTTCAGAGTTGAAATGAAAAAATTCCTTTGATGAATTTGCGATCAAAGACATTGTTTCCTTGAGACGGATTATCGTGAATTGTTAAGTGGTTTTACCGGGTCCGAGTGTGTTTATATAGGGCTAAAATGTTGAACGTAATCGACATCTAAAACGGATATATCGTGTGGAGGTTTCGAAGAGGACGGATTTGCTATTTAAATTTATTCATGCCACAATGTCGCTCAGGATGTTATAAATTGAGTTGGCAATTCCGAGCTGAAAAAAGATTGCGACTTTTACAAATTTAGTGTCTCGTTGTGTATCAATGACGTCTCAAACAGTTACCAGAGCCTTGTTCAAAAAATCGATATTGAAAACGGCGGCTTTCTTGAGTTTTTTTTTTTTTTAATGTGTACAACACTTTTGTCAGGTTATGAAGTTGTTTTTCCAAACTTTCCCGATTCGAAATTCGATTCCTCGGTGTCGGGTAAGTGTAATCGTGAAAAACCACCAGAAACCTAGCAAAAACCGTGAAAAACCACCAGAAACCTAGCAAAAAACGTGGAAAACCTGCCAAAACCCTGCAAAAACGTAAAAAAAGGTAAACAAACATGAAAAACCTGAAGTCAGACTTTCTATGGTGATAAAAAAGTCAATTCTATCGACAGAAACTCACAAACCATTTCCGAATTGAAGTCAAAATCATCACGACCCTGAAGGTAAGTTGCACAAAATGTGTGAAAAAGCGTCGTATCAAAATACAAGGAACGCGAAATTGCACGGCTAAAGTAGATAGTTGGTTTACCGGTGTTTCCTGATAATTTGCGTTTTAAATCAAATGTAGGGTTTAAACAGAAATCGTTTTTGTTAAATTTACCCCTACAAACGGTTAACCGAGTGTTGCTCAACGATCGGGTAATCGTATTCACAACACCCAATTCAGAATCAACTAGGACTATATTCAATGCAGAAGGATCTTCATTAAAATAAGTTTCTTTAAACGCGTGAATTGAATATTCGGTTGACAGGATTTTCAATACCATCGGTTTACCGATTCTTTGTTTGTCTTTCACTATAATACTCGGTTGACAAAATTTTCAATACCATCGGTTTACCGATTCTTTGTTTGTCTTCCACTATTTTTCATTGATCATCTCTAACCGTTGTTATTGCTTTGCGGTTAAGCAATAAATCTCTTTGGAATTCTCCAATATAAACCAGTCCCGGAAACGGGGTCATTCAGACAAAATAAAACTTTGTAAGAAGCTTTTTCAGATCAAATTACCGATATGAGGGTTTGAATTTTAAATTCACCGAAACAAGGGTTATTTTGTAAAAAATCACGCAAAGAAGCGCCATTGCGATTAAATTTATGAAATCGAGGGTAGTTGTGGTATAAATCTCAAAAACGAGGGCTTTTTATATCAAAATCACGGAAACCAGGGTTATTTTTATAAAATCACAATAAAAAGCATTGCAATCAAATCGAGGGTAGTTATGTTATGAATCTTGAAAACTGCGGCGCCATACAATTCAAAATCCGCAAACAGGGTTCGTTCAGGTCAAGAAATATAGTTTGGTGCTGGATCGTTTTGCTAATGTTGTTGTATCATTGTCGGGATAAAACTGCTTTTCATATTCTCCCAAAGTTTTTTTTTATCAACATTTAAATTCGAAGCTTCTTTTTTCCTTATCGGGAATCGAAGGTCGGTCAAAAAAATGTTGTCCACTTTCATCGTCATGCGTGTATGAAATACCAGTCGCGGTATTTCTTGTTGTTCATTTGATCTCCGTTAGAATTTATCCAAACCGATATGCCAGCTGAGGTCGTCAATTTTTCTACGTCCTATGTTATGACACAATTCAATACACTGTTGGTACATTGTGATGAACAATCGTTGACAAAATGTTGTTAACAATCGTGGCGGGTTTCTATTATTTGAACACAAAAGAAAAATCCCAACACACCTTTGTGATCACACAAAAGTATTTTTACATCGTATTATGACGAATCAATAGTGCTTTTAACAGAAATCGAAAATTTACCAAATTCTTGTATACTACGAAAGTGGATGTATGAGCAAGGTCTAGTCTTTTACTAGACACGAGCCATCATTTATCAGGAGTATGCAACCTTTAATACAAGAGGGCAGATACAAATATTTATTTGTCGTATTATTTAACATACGCTTTCTAAAAATTTGCATGCACAAAAATTTGGGTTATTGGTCTTATGACATGCGTTGTTCGCTTTGCACAAGTTACCTGTTTCGGCATTGTAACGTCATAGGCATAGATGATAAATTGGACTCGGGTATTGGCTTTGTAATGCAAGTGGATCAAAATTACTCGTACGTACCAGATTAAACTGAATACAAAACTCGTTTCGCCCCCCAGACACCATTCAAAATTGGCCCTTCTCACGGGCCGGCACAATTTTTCCTCATGGGCCGCAGACTTGAGTATGCAGTGAACTATATAATGACTTCGCGCAAAAATTGATAATAATTATTCCTCCTCGCAAGAGCAGGTAACCAGCATTTATATAAATGCGACATGCGATAAATTTCAGTGTTCCCTTTTGATAATTATTCTCTCACACAGGAAAAGTGAAATCAACATTTGTATAAATCCTACATGCAATAAATTGCAGTGTTCCCTTCTAATAGGTATTCTCTCACACAGGAAAAGTGAAATCAACATTTGTATAAATCCTACATGAAATAAATTGCAGTGTTCCCTTCTAATAATTATTCCCTCACACAGGAGCAGTGGAATCAGCATTTGTATAAAAACTACACGCGATAAATTTCAGTGTTCTCTTCTAATAATTATTCCCTCACACAAGAGCAGTAAAAGTAGGAATTTGTATAAAAATTACATACGATAAATTTCAGTGTTCCCTTTTAATAATTATTCATTCACACAGGAGATGGACAGAGACGATCAATCCCAAACTTGCAGCCTGGAATGCGAGGCAAGTTCCAGGCAACTGCAATGTCCATGCGGAGAGTATCGATGTTTGCACGAAATTACCATCCTGCAATCGAAGGCGAAGGAAAAGTCGAAGTCACATTTATACCGGTTTGTACTTGTGTTATAACGACTCAATAAACCTTTTCGATTGCTATACTATCCCTGCATTAAGGCAGTCGTTTCCTATCTTTTCGGACACGAAGTGTACCTATGGATCGAGGTTGTTATTTTGTTATTACTTTTATTTATTTCAAAAATTGCTGTACGCACTATGGAATTCATTTTTCGTTAGCTTAGTCCTAAGCTAGTGAAACTCGCACTGTGAATTTCTACAGTGTGGATAAATTATACTTTGCACATAAATACTTATTACTACAATACAATATTAGTAAAGAACATTACTACACACAAATCTGCATAGTGAGATACCGTAATAACTTCCATAAATCATATTTTCAGCCGCTACTTCGATTCAGACGGGCAGCAAGAGTGATCCGAATCCTATCTTCAGTATGTCTAGCTTGCAAGAAGTAAGTTTCTTACATTTCGTTTTAAAGCGCGGCTCGGGGTCTGGCTACTTACCTACAGAGATGATGCAGGTGTGGTAGGGGCGGAGAAAGTAGACACCTTTCTAGAACAGGACTTCGGGGAAGTTTACGATCGAATCCGACTTCGTTTTGTAAAAAATTGACCCTACTCCAGTTCCGAACTTTAATGCTTTAGACTTCTGTAGGAACTTGTGTGTTAACATTTAACTCCGAGGACTTTGAAAATACGACACCGGCCTCCTTTCGCCTCAGTAAGATCATGCCATACTCTATCACCTCAGCCGTGGCACACCTTTTCACTTTATATGCTTACTCTAATCATTTTCCCAATATATATCTACTTTAATTCAGAACAGTGGCGCAAGTGTAGCAAAGTGGGCAAGTCTGCTGAAAAGGGGAAAAGTTTGAGACAATTTTTGCCCTGTCCGATGAGTTACAAGACCCCATATCTAATGCAAATCGTATATTTTGTCCCAGGAATATGACGTTCTCCGTTGCGCAGAACAATTGGGTCGCTCTAAAAGAAGCATTGTTACGTGAAAGTGACGTCAGTAAGGATCAGAATAAAGAAAAGAAAAAAGGTATGGATGATTGTTGTCCCAACCGCAGGTTACTATCGTTTTTTAATGTACTGTGACTCAATTTTTGATCTGATATTTTGATAAGTTAGCATAGTGTGTTCACCGTCCATAATAAGATCAGAAAATCAGTCACTATGTTGTTGTCCTGGTTTTGCCTCACCATTGCTTTTTTGGTCTGTTTTGTTTAATTCTGTTTATCTTAAGTCAGGGATTCTCAAACTTTTGATGTTATTAAGCCTGTGAAGTTGTCGACTATTATTTAGTGAGCATCATAATCAGTTCATAAAATAAAAACAAAAATATCGTTGTTACTTATTCATTATTTTTTTTTTCAGTAAGTTAAAATTACCTCAATTAATGACTCGGATGTATTTGCTGCTTTGTATTTGAAAAATATTTAATATTTTGAAACGAATAGCTCGCAAAGCCCCTAGGTTTCTCTCGTGGAGACCTGTTGTATGGGGCTTTTAGAACCTATCGTCTAGCGCAGGGCTTCTCAACTGCGGACCGCGGTCAAATCGGGACCTTTCGAGTATTGGATTCCGACCGCACCTAAATCTTTATTTTGGATCATTAGCCCCACCTTTTAAATTTCCTTTCACAAAATGACTTTTACAGTTCTGAATATATATGAAAAGAAATATAACACCATAATAAACTATCTTTATTTGCTAATATTCCTTAGCGGACCGAGGAAGTACACGTTTAAGGATGCCGAAATATAATTTCTGGAAAGACCGGACCCAAATAATTTTGAAGCTTTGTATGCGAATCCTTGCTAGAAATAGTTGAGTAGCCCTGGTTTAGCGTTCAAATCGTTACACTTAACGGTGTTGGTTTTGCAGATTTATATCTCACCCAAGATGTAAAAAAATAGTACAGGCAATGTCAAATCGTAAGCGTAATATTAGCTCCTTATATATCGTGGGATATCAATAGCTGCTTGTACATTGCCTTGTTTAGAGCGAATGGAAAGGCGTGAATACGCCTTATATAATAAGTATCTGGAGATTCATTCAATTTTCGATCTGATGTTTTGGATCGCCGATATGACAAAAAGCATGAGAAGGTTCATTCATTTCTGTCTCTCATGCTTATTCCCGAAACTGTCAATTTTTACCCGTAGAGCAATATGTTATTTAAAATAAGAGGCTACTAGTTTCTCAACTTGGATTGAGGAGTCATAGTTGCAGCTATAATTGTTTTGTAGTTCTAACACTTAGCACGATGCGCCAACAATGAACCGTTGATGAAACAAAAGGACCTGGAGGCTCGTTCATTCCTTCTCCTCATGCTTATTACCAAAACCACTGATTTTCACTTTTTATTCGATAATTGAATTCCAATCACCTTCTCGTGCTGCTTTGATCAGAAACAGAGTTGTCGTGAGATTCCGATCCAAAGGCTGTGCAATTGGAATTTTGCACGATCTTGCATTTAAAAAAAAATAAATGGGGGGGGGGGGTCCGACCTGCAAAACCAGAGTCGGGAGTAGGATTCGTAATATTTTGAATTCTCTCAAGTCGGAATTTCAGAACGTTTAGCGGTGATAAAACGATAAAATTTTATATTGAAATTTAAGAAACAGTACGTTTACCAAGCAGTTTTAACAGCCCGTGAAAGCAGGCTTGCATACGCCGTACGATTTTCTCGGAAAGATAAAGTCTGCATTTTTTACAACCGAAATCGGCGTCAAATTTTTATCAATCCGAAGTTGCTTCTCTGAGTCGATTGTCGCAACTCCGCTTATTCACACTTACTTAATTATCTTATACTTCACAGCCGCTCTTACAACTGACGACCCGGAACTTACCTTTGACCTTAGTAAATTTCGCCGCCAATCAAAAGACGTCGACGTCATGCCAGTGAAGATTAAAGATCTTCTACGCAAAAGACCGGGAGATCGAACCCCAGAAGAGGTTCTGAATGTGAGTATTCCTCTCCAGTCCGATTGTTTTCCCGACATTGCGACTTTGAAGCGTTCAAGTCCCGTTTAGTAGTTAGTTTCTTGAAAGTTGAGGGGCCGATTCCTTGGTTTGGAAAAGCCTGCATAACTGAAATGTGTATACACCCTCGGTGTGTCAGTGAAAGCCATCAGCACTCTTTCTATTTTTAGTTTAAAGGTGAAAATCCGCACCTAGGGTCAGTAGGCAATATTGAACCGGGAACCTTCCTTAAATACCAGTGACTTTTTGTACAATCCGATCGATGAAGAGCCTACCCCTAAAAAGAATAAGGACTACCTCAGCTGCAAGATTTCAATTTTTCAACTGCTATAAATAACACAAAATAAAGTAAAGTGTAGGCTGTCAAAAATATTTTATCCCCACCTCTAGCGACAGCTTCGAGAAAAATATTCACTGATAGCAAAAACAGTTATTTTTTGTAAATACTCAATTTCAATGTTCTGGACTTTCTGTCGGAAATCCTAACTTTGATTATTTATTGAAAATCTGAAATTCGCACTCTTAATTCAAGTCATTCAAAATTTCGACTTTGACTCTCGGGAATTTATAAATACTCAATCAATAAAAATAAAAAAAATTCAAATTTTCGACTCCTATTCTGCATCCCAAGTTTCGTAATGGAACTCCGGCTCCGGTATCAACCAAATATACCGGTTCTGAACCAGTGGGCCATGGACCACTGCTGAGACACAAAAATATTTTCAAATGAGCTATTAAAAGCTGCTGGAGTAGCTAATGAAACCTGATTAAACACCGAATGATGCATAAGCCTAACGCTCGACAAGCTGAGAAAATATATAGAATGATATTTCAGCTTATTTAAATCCTTAAATTTGCTCCATTTCCACAACGGCTTATGATTATCGTCAAAATCTACTTTGCAAAACTGAGAAATTACTTCACAAAATATTGGGATTCAAATCTCCGTAAATCCACAACTTCATATTAATTTGTAGCAGTGGTTCTCAAACGATGGGCCACATCCCACAAGGGTAGAGGGGGTGTAGACAATTTTTTTGAGGATAAATAAAAGTAAAAATATATTATGTTGGATGAATTTAGTTAAATTAGATGGCAGTAGCAATAATTGAAGTTGCTTTTTTGCCACAGGGTGGCAATTTTCATTCTAATTTATAAAGCGAAATTGTCTGTTTTTTGCAGAAAGATTTTTTTCTGTAGTTCTGCGCTTATATGAAAAACCCAATTGACCGCAAAATTTTGTTGCAGGAAAAATTTACCACGAAAAAATAAAATTTGAAAACCATAGATCTGAAACATTCCAACACTCCGACCCCAGGTTACGGCCTGTCAGAACCTCCTTCCCGCCAATGTAATTTTCAACTACAACATAATTATTACATCACAGATCATGAGAACAATGCAAAAAATGGAGATTTTCGCTCGTTTCCCACTGAGCATACAACGTCGATTATGCGAATGTGCTTGGCTACAAACTGTCGAACCGAATCGAGTTTTGTTAAGATCCGGTCACGTGGGACAAAGTGTTTATTACGTCATTTCCGGAAGACGTGAGTAAATTTCTAATGTTGTGGAAAGTACAATAAATATATATTGGTTTTTGCTTGTAAACAGGTCTTATATATTTCCCCCGAACAAGGTTTCCGGTAAACTCCCACTGATTTGTTGGAAGCTGCTAAGTCTGTATTTTACTATGGACAAGGCCTTAAACGCTGATAATGAATAGTGGCCAATAGTGAGATAGAACCACGTCACATGGTCAAGCCGCTACCCAAGCGTGGCGAATTAAGCCCCGCCTTTTTTAGTTGTAGCCAATGATACAATAAATCCAGGTCACATGGTTGCGGCGTTATTTGTGCGTGGGGCCTAAATACGACTTAAACCCCGCCCTATTTTTTCAGTTGTAGCCAATGGTGAAGAAGAAACTGGTCACATGGTCACAACATTACTCAAGCGTGGCGATAAATTTGGAGAAGAGGAAATCATCTCTAAAAGCAAACGTGCGGCCACTGTGATGAGCCAGGATACGGCAGAGTTATTTGTCGTTTATGGAGATGTAAGTGAGACGTATCAAGCAGATATATCTGTTAAACCAGGACTGGGCAAGGTTATGGAACCACTAGCTAAAAATTTCGCCCATCTAGACTGGAGGGCCATGAAATTGTGACGTAAAAAGTTACATTTTATGAGTAATATTTATAGTGTTACAAAAGCAAATGTGAAAAACAATAAGCCTTGTGAAAAAACTAAATCTAGTCGCAATCTCAACAAATTCCTTGAGCTATTTTTTAGCTGAAACATCGAAATTTTGTTGTGGCAACGGGCCGTAATTTGCCCATATCAGTGTTAAACCCAGTATAAATGTATGGCCAGTGAATGGTCATAACCAAAGTTACCCCAATAAACTGAGCATCCAACTCACAACAGCACTTGAGTTATTTTTCGTTTGTCGGAGATGTAAGAACGAAGCGCTCGTTCTGTTATTTAATGGCGCGTAATGCACCGCTAATTTCGATATAGTTTCGATATCTCTTGAAACTGCAGTACGGTTTTCAGTAGCTTCAGCTCAGACATGAGTCTCTTTTGTTTCTGGGTTAGTCGCATAATGCCTCACCATATGTCTGTATGAGCCCAGTTGGCTCTTGTTTTTTAGTGGCTTTCCGTTGCTTCATCTGAGTGATAAGTCTTTATTATCCTTGGGTGAATGTGTATATCTCAGGTCAGAGAGTCGATTTTAATTCTGGGCGAATGTGTATGAATTTGGTAAGAGATGAGCCTCCTTTGCTTTTGAAACAAAGCGTATATCCGTACTCTCAGCAGCACAACAACTCAGACTTTTCGCAAAATTACTGTCCTTTCAAACCATTTTTTTTTAAGGACTACAAAGACATCTGCTTCGCCAAAGGTTCGAAGGATATTTCCAGTTTGTCAATCTGTAGAAAGAACCCTGTCTTCCATCACTGGCCGTTGCAGAAGCTGATCGAGAACCCGGGATCATGGACTATGCAAAACTATAAACCCGGTAAGAGCGTTGGATCTGACTGATTCGCAGGGTAATTAAGGCTATCGTGTTAAAATTCCGTGATTCTCACCTCATCCGAGGATAGAATAAATTGGCTAAGGTGGAATAAATGCCGAATCGTAAAGATTCGAGCTTTCCATTTAATAGGTCATACTGAGGCTTCGGCGATTCACACCTTTGCACTGAACAAGGCTTTGTGCAAGCCAAAAGTATGCAACGCAGTATGACTCGGTCGACATGACCTGGTCATCTATTCCTCCTCAATTCTTATTTTCATAATTCATGCACACACCTTTTGACATCTTGAACACCTTCATATGACATTCGGCACACCTGCATATAAAATTCTGTACAATTCGGCTGCAATTTTGCTGACGTTGCGGAGCCATTTCAGTCATTTGTGGCCGTCAATTTGTGCATTGCTCTCATATTTCACAGGGACCTTGAGAGTTGTGGAGAGCCTTCCCTGGCCTGGGAAAAGAGTTCCGAACCCATTGTCACCCTAAATCTTTTTATTAGACGTTTTATATCCACGCTTTTAACAGGGGTAGGTACTCCCGTAATGTGTGTACCAGGGTAGGATTAGGCCATAATTTTATACTTATTTTCCTTATTTTAGTTCTATTACGAGTTCGGGGACTGTCTATGTTAGCCAAGTGAATATACCCCCTGTCCATAGGTTTCAGTCCTTTTACACAACTTGATGTAAAGTAGGCAAACAAAATTCGTTACCTCCATAGCACCCAATAGTCTACACAAGCAGCCAATAACGCGTAATCACTATGATTTCACAGGAACTCTGATAGTCGAGGACAGTGGCCGATGTGACTGGGTTTACATTATCAAATCTGGACAGTGTAAAGTAGTCAAATGTTTGAAACCCGGAGAACCGGAAGAAGACCCGGCAAGGTAGGTGTATTTTTTGGGGTATATCAGTACGTTTTCAATTAATCTCCAATTTAATATTTTTTCGTTATACCCGAAGTATGTGCACCAAGATGGCGCACAAGCTGAACATAGTATTGTAACAGGTTGGGGTTCAGGTTCCGAAGCGCTAATTTTTTCTATGCAAACCCCTATAATGACTCGCGGGGGAATCACAATTTAGTTTTGCGCATGTAGATGTCTTAAGTTTACTGAGTTACTACAAAACTACGTCTAATACATGGAGGAGATGATGCAACGAAAGAAAATTGGTAGCGTAAAAATATTACCCACAAGGTAAATTGGCATCTATCCACAAGAAAATTTTTTGGGGTATAAGAATAAATTATAAGTTTTCCATATACAAGAACACAGGGTTATCAAATTTGCAATAACAAACGTATTCCTGACGCTTAGCAAAGTGCGCCAACCATTCTTACTTTTTCTAGGATAAAGAAACTTCTCGCCAGACACGCTCGTCAGAAATTATTGAAAGAAATTGAAACCAAGAATCTTGAAAACGATATTGACGGTATGTGGAAAGAATTCTTATATCATGACTAAGTCTATTTAAACTTTTAATTGATGTCTCGAGCGTATTTCCAGACAAACAGCTAGAACCGAAGCTTTGGCCATGAGGCCTGCGGTTTTTTCACGATCAAAGTTCGCGATGCAACAGTTTTTAGGTTTTGTGACATGGTGCTCTTCTATTTATAAATTCCTAATTTTTTTTTTCCTTTTTCTCAGTTATACTATGCTCTATGTTTAGTACTTGAATACCAATAAGCGGAGCAAAAGAATAAATGCATAACAGTTAAAGAATAGAACAAATCACAGCCAATTTATGTAGTCATGCCAAATGATACCTAGTGAAGACCCTTTCGCTTGCCTCGTAGTACACTACCCCGGAAATTATAAAGTAAACTAGTTACCGCTATTTTCTCATACAATTTTTCCTTTCCAGTCTCGGAACCAAGCGAGGATCGAATCAGCGCTGTCCCACCTTCCTCGACATTCTTCACCACACCCCTGTCACGCCCACAAACTCATGGCTACTACGATGAAGCAGCGACCGCAGCTATACAGGTAATTCAGATATATTTAACGCCTAATCAGTCCTATCTATTGTCTATGCGAACGGATTGTAATAGAAAATAAATTCATTTTTACATTTTATCACCTTTTAACTAAGCACGAAATCTTGATAAACCTATTTTACGAGTCTTGCGTGTGACAAGTTATCCACTATATTACCAAAACGGTACGTAATTGTAACTTCTAACGGGTTAAAATTAATAATTTACACCTAGAATTAGCGATGTGAAAGAGTAGGGCGCACAGCACCCACATTGGTCGCAATGGCCTAAGACCGGCACTGAATATATCGAGTTAGAATTTACGCCTAAATTCCGTTCAAAAACCAGACTCCAGACACCAACCTGACATAAAATATACTTCCTCCACAGGAGTTGCCAGCCGTTTTGCCTTGTTAATCGTTAAAGTAGAGAGTTGGTAATTCGAATCGAAACTGTATTTTGAACCTTACGGAGCCGGAGTCAAATTTTTTAAGTCCGGAATCGAAATCCGGTCAAAACTTTATTTTGAACAGAAATTCGCTTCCCTACGCTGACCGAAGTCTGTGTTTTATTATCGCATAGGCGGTAGGTGCTGGAGTCATAATTTTGAACCTGTAGTCTAATAAGTACGGATTTGTGAATTAACTTGACAACCCGTGAAAAACTGGATAGCGATCGGAGACCGCCAACTTATCGATCTGCGGTTTCGATTCCTCCACTCTGACTCAATAGCGACACCGCGTGTCCCATCACTAATTAAGTAGTTACACTCTAATTATACGACATATTTCATTCAAAATTAATAGGCTTCGGGTATGATAGATATGGTGAATGCACATGCAAAATTTGAAGCAGATTTAACCTCGCTTTCGTGGGATATCGCGAGTGTCTAACAGACAAACAAATACCTATCAACATACCCACCGAGCGAGATCGATAAATAATAATTCTCCATACTCTGTGCCAATTATTCAGCTTTAACGAGTATCATTCTTGCATTCAGGAGGCGATGCGCCAACGTTCTCAGACCCCAATGAAACGAAGCCCATTTCTTGTCTCATTGTACGGACCTAAGGTTAACAGACCGGTATACGTGGCCTTGGAGGTGCTCGGAGTCGGGGATAGCTTTGTAAGTATATGTTGGGAATTTTTTTGAATATTTTCTGTCGTGCCAAGCGTTCGATAGACTTTGGCATTTCAATGATCGTAACTTTGTTCTGAAATGAGTTTCATTTACTACTGAATGAGTGCTCGTAGATTTTAGTATTTGAGTGGTAGTCTGTAACTTTGCTCAGAGATGAGTCTTCTCTACCTCTGATAAAGTGCGCGTAACTTTGCTGAAAAATGAGTCTCCTTTCCTTCTGAGTGAGTGTGCGTAATTTTGCTCAGAGATAAGTCTCTCTTACTTCCGAGTGAGTGCCCTTGTCTTTGCTCAGAGACGAGTATCTTGTGCTTCTGAGTGAGTGCGTATAACTTTGCTCAGAGATGAGACTTCCTTACTTTCGAGTCAGTGCCCGTGTTATTGCACAGAGACGAGTATTTTTTGCTCCTGAGTGAGTGCATGTAATTTTGCTCAGAGATGGGTCTTTTTCACTCCCGAGTGAGTGAGGGCGCGTAATCAGCTACATTATTCTTTTAGTAGCTTTCACTACGGAGTGAATACAGGTCATCTTTATTTCAGCAAATTCGAAAAAATACAAAAATTTATAATAAAGAATCTCATTTATTCAGGGCTTCCTGGCTGTACTTCCTAAAGATCAACGAGGGTCAAGTGTCAGCCTCATAAGTTGCGGGTCAGAGGTCATTCAGATAAACAAGAAATTCTTCCAGAAATTTGCTGATGAGACGGTCTATAGTTTGATAAATATGAAGGTAGGTGGCCGACCTATTGTGCAACTCAAATTCTGTACAAGCAGCGTCTAATATACCTATTTTGTTTTTGCAAATACGATATATTTCGGATTTGTTACATTTTCTGATATATTGTTGTTATAGCTATATAATTAATGAAGAGCGATGCTCAACTATATGGGCACGAAATCAAAACAAAGTAAGTACATTTCGTACCGTACCCAGCGGTATCAGGTCAGCTCGCTTGGCGGATAAAAAGCCGTGTTCTCATAAAAAATAAAATATTTTGGAATATATAAAAGTGATAGAATTCAAGCAAAAAATACAATCTTCAACCACTGAAAATTTCAAAGCAATTGGTCCTTTAATGAATTAGAGTAGCGATTTTTTTTTCATAGCAACAAGGAGAAAAATACCAACAACATAATAACAAAACAATTTATAGGGGCATTTCGTGTCCAATATTCCCACAAAATAAAGTTTGATAAATATGAAACAGGATTTTCAACTTTTCTGCCCTGTGGATCGGAAACTTTAAATAAAATGAGTTCACGTACCGGCAACAGAACTATGTTCAAATATGTGGACACGGAGGCCAAAACGAAATATTTTATCATCAATTCCGCAAAAATCATATGAGGGAACTTATCAGTACCTCCACCAGGGTACCGGTAAGGGGTATAGGGACATAGCTTTTTCAGTTCCTGTGACGATTATCCATTATCCGTGATTCAGTTTCAACATGAATTGAAATACCAAGACACCTCCGTATTATCAGATCAGGTACTGCAGTCTACCGCTCCCCATATAAAACTTCCCATTTTCACCAAGCACAAGATCCGCCGACGTTCGCTGAGCACGAGATCCAATGATATTCATTCGCGGACTGCCACAATGGGCGCAAAATTTGATGACGTCATAGAACACAAAAAACGAATTCCATAGAGCTCACAGAAATATTTGAGATAAATGATGGTAATAGCCTTCTAGCAAAAAATACAATCTTCAACCACTGGCAATTTCAAAGCAATTGGGCAAGTAATTAAAGAGAAAAGCAATTTTTTTCAAAACGATAGGAAGAAAAATTTCAAGAACAACAACTACAGATTAACGAAACGATCAGTATGTCAACTACGTGCCAATAAATGGAACTAATATGTGTCGCGGTGAAAGAGCAAGTGAACACTAACGGTTACGGCTGTTTTCGATCGGGTAAAAATCTCAACATAGGCGATCAAAAGTCAGGCTGGAATATTAGAAATAGTTTTTCTTCTTACGCGTGACTGCGAACATGGCTTTGTATAAAGGCTACTGGTATGCACGGAGCTACAATTTTGATTAAACTGAAATATTTTCCCGGATGGTTGGTTTGGTTCCGCAAGAGATGACAGAGAGCCGAAATCGACGGAAATCAATCGAGAAGCATGAGTCTATGGGCTATAACAGTGCTCTTCAACCGGGTATACGGTATACCCAAGTGTATACCGGGCCATAATTTGGGTATACAACTGATAAAGGGTATACGAAGGGTACAGCCTAAGTTGGGGATTCTAAATTATGATATAATAAATTATAAGATATTCAAGCGGAGACAACAATGCAAATGCGGCGCAAATGAAATATAAAATGACATTACGCAAAGAACCGACGTGAGTACATTGTTGCATCACAAATTATATAGATAATGCGGTCACGTGACTGGGTTGGTGATTTCGGCTGCCGTGTACTTCGTTTGATTTACGTTGAACATTATTCCCGTTAACGATAAGGCCGTCAGTCAAATTTATAACTTGCGGACACTAGCCTATTAGATTGCATGATGATGTTGCAGTACAATATGTGCTTGAAATCCAATGTCTTTTTGAGCCTTAATTAAACATTGGTATTTGTGAGGTATACAAAGCCCTTGAAAAATTGTAAAAGGTATACCACGATAGAAAAAGGTTAAAGAACACTGGGCTATAGCTTAGTAGACTAAACGTTTCCACGAAAATCGACCCATTCTCACACTCGGGTCAGCAATGCCCACTCCCATGTGTTCCTATATAATAAACGCTGACCTTTGGTCCCTGCCCCAGAATAAAAAGTAAAAGCCTAGCTTAACAATAACTTGCTATGTGTACTTCTATTGAAGTCTTGACGTTCAGGAAGAACACTTTTCGGAAATGAGAAAGGCCCGTCGACAAAAATGTTGAACACTCCTGGTCTTAAATAGAGTAAAAAAACAAGAACGGAATGCGCAACCTCTCTGAATCTCACCACTGCTCTCAATTTGTAACCCAGTTTAAAAGATATACTACACTGCTTATTTATAATATTATTTAATTTCTTTCAGTTCCCACCATTTCCAAAGCAACACGAAATCCTACAAAACCTTCGTCAATCGTTCATGTGGAAAGACTATAAACGACAGACGCTGGACGACGCCCTGGCGCATTTATACAGACCCGTCGTCCAATCAGATCATAAGGATCAAACTATTGCTCTTTGAAATATCGACTGAAATGATGAACAATGGCGAGATTTTTCTTAAATCTTATCCATATTTTATTATTATTATTACCCTACTGTTTTGTTTGATGCATCGCGACTTTTGCAAACAAATTAATACTTCGTTTTTCGTTTATTTAGTCCATGGGCTCTGAAAACTGTCATGAACTTTGGGCCCTTTCCAAAAACTCTCAACGATCCATGGACAATTTTCTATTTATTAGAAATAATACCACGCTTGATAAAAAACAAACAAAAAAAAACGAAAGTTAAAGAATTGATCCTTACAGTTAAAGAATTAAATAAACCATACTCACATTCCTTCAAATTATTGTAGTCAACGCGGATATTTCCGTTGAATGCCTTTGACCTGAGCTCCCATAGAAATGACGAGCTATGGCCACCGAGGGGCCATTTAAAAAAACCCTGGTTAGCCTTATATTCTATGGACAGCCTTAACCTTCACTGTTTGGATTCTGTATGCAATTTTTAAATGACAAACCTAAATGCATCACACTTATATAATTAGACAAATGAGTCAACATATTTTAGATAGTAGTCGGTAATGCTAAAATTCTATAACGAATGAGAGTATATTCAGTATCAGTATCAGTAATTTATTTTTCCACCAATACGGAAAACGAGAATATCGGTCGGAGACCGAAGACTTATCGATCTTAGATCGGTAATTAGTTAATAACTCGCTAATTATACGACATAATTAACCCAAAATCCATGGGCTTCTGTACTTGCAAAATTTGGAGCAGATTCAACCACGCGTTCGCGAGATATCGCGTTCATCTAACAGACACACACACAGACATACATACATACAGACAAATACATATCAATATACTTACCGATCTTAAGATCGATAAGTAATAATTAACCTACATATACGATTGGAATAAAATAATGAAAGTATTTACAGGGTGGATGGAGACGCTGAAAACCAGTACTGGTTATCGAGCAGCGACACCTAGATGGGGTCTAACACAGCATAAAATGAAAATAGGAATATATTCGTGGTCCCTAGATCAGCTCTAAGCTAACCTGTCAGCTAGATGTCAAACTATATAATTTAAATGTGTCCTGTTTTGCTATTTCAAACGTGGCGCTCGGTTCTATTTTATTCATTCTCTGACTTTTTTTTTAAATGGGAGGACCCGCAGAAAGGCGGTTTTCCTGATTGTAACTTTTATTGGAATATACTTATTTTATTATGTCTGTTTTTGCCGATTTTATCCCGTGGCATTTCCTCTTTTCGTATATTTATTTTTTCAATTTTTATCAATGGTTCTATCAAATTTATCTCGTGGCACTTCGTTTTTTCATATTTCAATAAAAATATTTAATTTTTTATCAGTTACTCATCATTAGTATTATCAATTTATCAATTCCGAAAAAAGTGTTTATTGTTCATTTTTATATTTTTCACCAAATTTATTACTTTTTACCCAAATTCGGACAATTTGAAAACAACTGCTTTCTATCAGTAGTCTTATCAATGTACCAGTTCCAAAGATAGTTATAACTGTTTTGTTTTTTCGTATTTTTTTACCCAATTCATTACTTTTACTCAAATTTGGACAAGTGAAAAAACTTGGTTTTTGATCAGTGAATTATCAGTTCCAAAGATAGTGTTATCAATGATTTATTTTTTATATTTTCACTTATTTTTATGTCGTTTTTATCCAAAATACAATTGAACAATTCTGATTCCTTGTTTTAAAAAAAGATGATTTTGACGGATTGGACTCCGAGCTCCGGAAATATTTCAACTTTGAATCCGGTTTCTGGTTTGAAATAATCTGACTCATGTTTTTGACTCCCAACTACTTCTGATGTTCTCTAGTTGAAACTTAAATTTAGTTGAGAGGGACTCGAAAATTTGCTTTGAACAAACTCAACTCTTCTAAGTACTGTTTCCCCTTTTTGTTGAGGCCTCGGGCTCACAACCTTGATTTGAGCAAACTTGCAACTCTTCTATCAGTACTTTTATTTAATTGAGGACTCGGGACCTCGCATTAAGCAGACTTGCAACTCTTCTATCAGTACTGTTTCCGCTTTCGTTTAGGATTTGGAACCCTAATTTAAGAAATTTTTAAATGTTCTGTAATATTATACTGACTATACTTTCCGCGCCGCCATTTTTTATTAAAAAACTATTTCTCCGTCATAATTGACTTAAACTTTGGGCTAATTTTTCCTCATGATGGACAATTTCAAATTCATTGTCCGTAAAACACCATATCATTGTTACAAAACAATCATTTAACAATGCTTTGCAGCTGTTTCCCGCGCTTTTAATCTTAATCCCTTGTAAGTGGACTGTGAAAATATATGGAATATCTAGTGACATTTCGAAGGAAAGTTCAGTGAATCACAGTGGAATTATCAGAACCTTGGCTGTTATTTTTCGATATATAAATTGTTTGTACATATAACATGCACAACCGCCGAGAAGCAAACATTTCAAATGTCTACACAAACAAATATCATCAACGCACACAATAGAAAATAATAGTCACCATATATACTCAACTGTATATAGAGGGTGTCCAAAAAGTTTAAAGTAATAACAATTAAAAATGGTTTTATGGTCAAACTTCATCGGGGCAAATAATAGAAATAAAAGTCGCTATATATATTAATTTGTATATTTATTGTGACCATTTTATTTTACTATTGCTTTGTTAAAAGTTTGTATGGACTAGGAGCGGGCAAATATTTTTTGCAAGAGCGCCTCGTACATGACGCCGTCTCGCAAGTAATGCCGGTCTTGTGACTGACAGTAAACTATCAATACCTTCCTATATATTAAACGCTGGTCCAAGGATCGTTAACCTGCAACGCCAATATACCTATGTCTTCGCTATTGCAACTAGACAAATTTTGTTAGCCACTAGGCCAGAGTTTACCAACCAGAAAGAATTCCAGTTAATTGTTTCGGGGAAGAAAATGCCACTTTGTGTTGGTATGGTATTACTAACATTGATACTTATTTAATGGGTGTCCATGAAGCCCCTTTACAAATTCAATTTTGTTATCAAATCAGTTCTCAATATATCTACCATAAGAAACCTAGGGGACCCGCGGGCTATTCAATTTACTTATTAAAATACTGAATATTCTTTTATTACAAAGCAGCAAATACGCCCGGGTCATTAAATAAAGTAATTTTAGTTTACTCAGGAACATTAATCACACAGTAACAATGTTGTTATTTTTGTAAATTCATTCTGGGGCTCCGTGAATAATAATCAACCTGTTCACGGGATCCGGAACACAAAAATAATGAGAACCCCTGCCCTAGGCAATCGCGTCCGTAACAAAATGAATGACTGACAGTATCTAACTTTTAAATTATCGTCAAAACAGGTGTTCTATCTTAACATTCTCAATGAAGCTGGTTTGAGGATATAATGTTCATATAAAATACCTATTAGTCATTTATTACCACTTATTCCCTTCTCGGGGACTGACAGGTCAAAAAAGGCGTCGCCACGACACGAATAAAGTCAGGCCCGCGAGTTGATCGCTGGTAATTTTCATAAGTTATTTATTTATTGCTAAAATCCTTTCTGATGGACAGTATCATATTATTCGTGTAAAACATCTGCTTGGAGGTATTGTATTGATATCGATCATCCACTAATTTTCTGATTAGTATCCCTTGATTAGGTTAGGATTAAATAGGTAATTACCAGCCTCTTATCATGCTATTATGTGCGCCGCTTCTCTGATCCTATATGTATTCGCTCGAAAGCGTGAAATTTATGTTTTGCACTAGTTTTAATAAATGTATTTTGAATCAAAAGATAAAAAAGTACAATAGATATAGAACTTCGTGTGAAATTGGTCTTTGCGACCCCTAAAATTCGTTGCGCGTCACCCTGTGGGGTCGCGACCTCCAGTTAGGGAAGCCCTGAAGTATAAAGACCAAAAAATTAGGGATGAGCGATAGATAACCAGTATTGGTCAAGTTGTCGCCTCGAATGACCAACTAGAAAAAACTCGAGTGAACCCTAGTTGGAGTGAATGTGTGGAAATTGCCCGTAGCATTTTTTAAGGCCCAGAGGTTTCCGAAATGTTTTTTCGTGCGGTGCCAAATTATCGCAGAAAAAAATCACGGCACACTTAAACAAAAACAAAAACTGCTGTATATGATTAAAAATAAATTTTGTGATCGTAACAGAAGACTACGTAACAGAAAATAAACGACATAAAAAGTAAAATGAAATTATTGATTCATATACACAGCATTTAAAACAAGAAAACATTTATAATAAATTCAATGTGTAAAATATTCAATCCTATATTAGTTATGTTCTACACAATTCTCTTAATTTTCCGAAAGCAATCGTGCTTGCCTTAGCTATTCTGTATCGGTAAGTTTATGCCTATCTGCGTATGCTCGTTTAGACCCTTGTTCTGAGCGAACATCGACAGAATATCATAAGAAACGCCACCCTTATATTTTTATTTACGACTGTTTATATCATAAAGGAGGTTGAGTCGCCATTATTATGTTCTAATAATATCTTGTTTATGTTGTAATAATCGGATTTACTGAACCGTGAAATTGGCCGGAAAATTTAATGTAAACAGTGGTTCTGGTCATACCGCAAACTCGAAGAAAAGGATTTTCCTCGAAGCGATGACGAATAGTAGAATTCAGTATAAAAATGGATAAATCAAGCATGTACATTCATATAAAGTTTTGAAATCTTTTAAAATTTAAGAAGGGAATTTATCGATACCTGATATTGTTTTGTTGTATTAAATGTAGGTAAAAATACTTGAGCAATTACTGATTAAAAAACAACAAACCTGGTTAAGATATATTGATAACTGAATTCACAACAAAATTGAAATTGTAAAGCGACATCATGGACACCCTGTTTTACATTATATTTTGAGGGGATTTTGTGTAATATGGTCACGCGCAATTACTCAGAAATGAAGGAGTTTTAAGTGAAAACGCTAAAAGCTGCTGAGACAATGAAGAATCGTAGTCGTTAATTACTTTGAACACTTCCGCCATGAGGGTTTAGACCAGCGTTCGCAAGTGGAAATCAAACGACTACAATGACGATGTAGAAATCCGGAATTTTCCCAGAGTGATCTCTGAGCGAAGTTACAGGCGTCCACTAAAGTTCCAAGAGCTACGATAAATACGGGACGATAAATAATCATAGTTGTTGATTATTTTGCACAATCCTCGTAGTGATGGTCATTGGCCAACCCGAATTTCCCCATTCAAATTTCAAAGTACCGGTACTGCTGTTGATTATCGTCTATTGCCACTTAATTAACGTAAGTATTGTACCTGTGGTTTCCGTCAATTCTCACTGCCTTCTCCTGCTTTGAAACTCTTCATTCCTTTCGGTTTGCAAATAAATCCGGTTTGTTTTCGTTCGTTTTTAAACCTTTAATGAATCCCTAACTATAGTCTTACGCGCAAACCCACTTCAGTGCTTTTGAGCAGTCTAAACTCTAAATAGTGCCCAGAAATTGATATTGCAATAATACTACATAAGTTAGAATATTGGTAATACCACATGGAATCACAAAGTTAAAATTCCTTCCATAAATCAATTAAATTCCTCACTCGGGACAAATTCATTCCGTGTTGGGAAACCCAGTAGTATACGATCACAACAGATACTGCAACCATGCTGCAATAACATAAGCCCGCCTAAAATCACTCAAGCGCGAAACATTACTAAAGTTAGGAAACAAACAAGGAGCGTTGCCAGAAATTAACATGAACTTGCAACAAAATATTACAATTTTAACAGAGAAATGTGATAGTACGTTGGATTTATTTAAAAATATTATAATATAATATATAATAATGCATCACGGGGCCCCCAAGGTTTGAGGCATCCAGGTTTCAGCATACCTTGCCTGATGGTAAATCCGACACCGGTCGCTAGCATCTATCACAATGCTACCAAGCCTAAAGTCAGATTACAAAATATTTCATCGTGTTTTTAAATTTGTGCAATTCCAAAAGAGCTATCCCCGATTCCACAGTACACATTCATGTATTATCACTCTTCTTCAAAACCTGAAGTTCGATCTTAGTGTATTTCTTCGTGTTTATATTCAATTATGTGGTATAACACGTCTGAAGCGCATGTAGAGTTCATCTCCTTTTCTGTGTCGTTAGGAAAATGACTTTGTATTCCTGAATACTGAATGCAGTTAGTTCATTTGTCTTTGAAATCAGTGATTCGTGTTAGCGCCCATTACAAAAGGTTAGTATTTTCAAATCTATGTTGATTTTGCTTTGAAGTAAAATAAATAAACTAAAAATAGGCAATTCAAATTTCCTCGGAGAACCATTGTTACAAAACAATATGCGTATGTTTTCGTTTTAATTCTTATTTTTAATTTCCTATTGTGACGTTGGAAAAGCAAACATTTCCTGTTTTGTGACATAACAAATATTATTGTGATACGACAAAGTGACGCGTTGAATTTTTACTTTGAAGTTTCATTTATTTACAATTGAAAAACCGACTTTTAAACCCACAACGACCCTAACCTAACAAGGCCCTGCACAATCAACCACGGATTTCTCACTATGTGTAAGTAGAAACATGTATCGGAATCTTTCAAGCCGGCATTGACTCAATTTATTACAGCCTGCCACAGCCTGGTGGGCACAAAATTCGAACCGCAAGTGTTTAATTTGTGATGACAACTTAGTCTAGTTTACTTTCTAAATGTGAACAAAACCGTATAAACGGATCAACCGCACGCACTATCTCATTAAAATGGTAGTCGCGTAGTAATTAATGGACTCTGCAAACGCAGTTACTTTTACGTATTTTTAACATTTCATATCAAAAGCGCACATTGACATTGGCGCCACATTGATTATGTCGGGTACATAAAACCTCAATTTCAACATCAATGCCATGTACGGATGTAACATAACCCAAGTTTAAGGTAATATTTATGTAAGAGAAATGCGTAATCTATTAAATGTAATTTATAACAAAAATCATCACCCAATTACGTACGCATGTCCCTTACATAAATATCTTATAGCTTTGCTTTCTACTAGCACAAATGTAGAAAATCGAAATAAATTGTATTGAATTGAAAAAGATTTTTCACCACCTAAGTCGAGGGTTAAAACCCTAAAGTTACTTGTTCAACAGAGCCCTGTTTTTCGTTTAGTTTGTTCTGTTTGTTTTGTCACAAAACCATAAACATAAACTCTATTTGTAGCGGTAATTTAACCCCATGGGTTAAGTAGCAAAAGGTTAAGCTGACATCATATATTGGAAGCGGAATTCAGTATTTTTAATAGGAAATGTGTTGAGCATACCATCTTGAAAACTGAAAATAAATAGACAGGCAGTTCATTTATTATGAACTCCGCGTTAGTACAAAAAAATTACGGTACAGAAGACAAACAGATAAGTCTGAGATTCAAGACACTTGATAAAAAAGAGGGCGATGTAAACTTTAGAAGCCCCAACACTAGGGGTGAGTAAGATGGTTGAATCAGGGGCCAAAACGTTTTTCCATTGAGACTAGCGGGCCATGTAAGTGTGACGTACAAAGTTACTTTTTGTGAACAATATTTACAGTTTTACAAAAGCAAGGGTGAAAAAACAATAGGTCTCGTGCCAAAATAAATTTAATCGCTGCAAATTTCTTGAGCTATTTTTAGCTAAACATCGGAATTTGGTTTTAGTTCAATTCTGGAGATTGTCTGAAATTTATCAAGTGGTCCAGATTGAATCACACGAGCCGGATTTTGCCCGCGGGCCGTAGTATGCCTATGCAAACTCTATACCAGGGGTCGGCAACCTACGGATAATCCGGCCCGGGACGCTTCACTGAATTATAGTAAAAAATTATAGCTGTTTTGTCGATTATCTTCTTTACGCAAAAGAATTTACGTGTAGACTAAATTATATTATAACGTAACAAGTATATAATTCACAATAACTTGTTTAATGAGCCTATAATCTAATTATAATTTAGACAAAGGGCAACAAAACGCAGAAAAGTTGATGCTAAGTGCAAATGGTTTAATGGCGCAAAAATATTCAAATGGTCAGTCTTCGCGCGCTGCTTAAAATTTAACTTCTGATCTGTGTGATAAAATGTGCTTCAACGGTCATCCATTCGATTTTTAACTTTCCAAAAATATGTGCGGCCCGCCAATGACTTGCAACCTTTAATTTTGGCCCGCGAGCGACAAAAGGTTGCCGACCCCTGCTCTAGACTGTACTGGCAGAACCCTGAATTTCACGGAATTCTGAATGAAAACACTGTTATAAAGCAATAGCTGATTTGAATTAGTTTAGCTATAATTTTGCTGACAGTAATTACTGCGATATTCATGATAATGCGTATACTTTTACTTTCATTTATTCAGTTATATGAGTTTTTGGTATGGACCTGTAATAAATTAATTGAATTGTAGAAATGAACAAGATCGGACTCTTTTCTCTCCCTGTTTTGTTTGTAAATTGACATTTTTAACCTTCATCACTTGACCCCGGGGTTAAATTACCGCTCGAAGAATTGTTCTGTTTTGGGGTCTTAGAGTAAAACTAACAAAGAGACATAAACGACGGATTTGCCGTCTGAAATCGGGGTTAAATTCCAAGGCAAAATTTATCTTTATTTTATGTGAGTTTTCGACTGTGAGTAAGGTCGCCAGCGTTCCATTCAATTTGTAAGAAGTTGCAAACGACTCCTAACGCAAAGTGAGCTGTAAATATATTGGTTTTTATGCGCCGATATAGTCTACAACAAACAGGGGTGTGCAACCTGCGGCCAGCGGACCAACTGCGGCCCACAAGTAAAAATTGTACGGCCTGCGAAACGAGTCTTTAATTTAGTTTAATCTGGTACATGCGAGTAATTCCTTGCAAACCCTGTACCATAGTATGACGTTACAATGCCGTAACAGCTAGCTTGAGAGAAGCGAACAACTAATGCCATAAGACCAAGAACCAATACTAGAAAGTGAAGATGCAGCCCGCGGTTTGAACCGAGTTATTTGTATCTGACCCTCCTGTATTAAAGGGTGCAAACTCCTGGTCGTCGAGCAACTGGAACGCTGTTGCATTCGTAATTTCTAAATACATTTGGTAATCAAAGTTAGTCGCGAACTAAAGGAATTGGCGGTTGTCGCAATAGGTTAGTGAAATCGTTGGCCATCCACCATCGACCTTACATTTTTGCAACAAGAAACTGGTCAACTATTCCCAAAGTTGACGTGAGGTGGCAACCGGGCGAGAGTTCGTGCTTTTCCAGATGATCTTATCGATTTTTTTCTCCGCCGGAATAAATATGCAAATCCTATTCTATAATGAAAAAGAATCGTGTATTCTGTATGCTAAGCGTGTATTATTGGGTGCAAAATTTTTGCGAGTTTCGCGCGATCTTTACTGAAGCAATGGCAGCTCGCTGTCAATACAAGCGACAACTGATACAGCGGTGCTTCTTCATAAGGTCTGTGAGTGAAGTTGCAAAGTTTGTTCGCTTTTCACACCGAACAAGGCTATGTACATCCCCCGTCGCTACAGAAGTATGTGTACCAATATGGAGGTAACTAATTTTGTTCGCCTATTTTACATCAAGTTGTGTAAAGGGACTGAAAGCTATGGACAGGGAGTATATTCACTTGGCTAATACAGACAGTCCCCGAACTCGTAATAGAACTAAAATAAGGAAAATCGGAATAAAATTAGAGCCTAACCCTAACTTGTTGCACATATTACGAGAGTACTCATTTATCCACCGATACAAAAGCGACCACGATTCTCTGAGGAACCGGATTTTTCCAGTTCAGCATCGCTCAAACTATTACACCATGGTTTTAAAATTAATACACAAAATACTCTACTCATATATGCACCAAATGCCGCTAACCAATGCATGTAACTATCTACACTTGAACAGACACATTTCCCCGCATATCTGAGTTTTTTATAATAATTGAAATAAGAGCTTGTGAGTTTTGCACTATTATATTTATCTAATTCTACAGCATAAACATTTATGTATAAGATATGATTTGAATTCTACAGGTGTAACCCGCTATTACAACCTTGTTGAGTCAAATGCTTAATCCAATTATTAGTAATTTAACATAAACAAACAAAAAAGTAGTAATAGTGCAAACAGCATGAATAGAGCCAAGCACCAAAAAGAGAGATTTGATATTTGGAGGAGAGGAAAGCCTATAATACGGCGTGATTATATGTTGAATTAAGCGCAGGTCTAAGTTAAGAATTTGGTACAAGAGTTTCCTACTTTGAGTTAGTTTGAAAATTACTGGCTTTCCTTAAAAAATATTGGCTTGCTTGAAGTAATGTTCTTATTATGGAAGCATCTAGCACTCTCTACTCCTTAACTCTATTTTGGAAAGATCTGGAATCGTTCCGGTTTAAGAATTTCCTACTCAATTTCTTCCGCCATGTGTGAGGTGGTAGGCATGGAATTTAAACAGGCGCGATTTGTAAAGTGGCTACAAAATTGAGATATGAGTGTTCAGTCGATTTGTGTCTCTTAAGTCAAACCCTTGCGAAAACGCTGGTTTGCATGAAATCCAAGGCTTTGGTGTCGTAGGAGTTGTACAATTGAGGCCAGTATGTGCCCCAGTATTTTTTTTCAGAGGGGGGTATGTTTGCAAGCTTTTTATATTCGGTGGGGTGTTTCAAAATTACGCAGTCGTAAAATTAGCGATACCACTATTTTTAACTTGTAAAAATGTGTTATATTTTTGACAGACCGTCTTAACTCAAATACAATTATACGTATCACACCTCGAGAGGGTGGGTTAAGAAGGATGTTCATTCCATAAAGTTAAGGGAATCACTGGTTGAGGCTGCAGTCGAATTGAATAAAATATTGGCTCTGGCTCCAGTTAGAAACAAATTTGGATTCAGCTCTGAACTTTGAGCAAATCAAATTTCGATTAACAAGAAGTTTTGCACATGTTAGCCTTCTTTAAAAATACTGTTAAAAACGTTAAGTAAACTTAATGATTTTTGAATTTTTGTAAAAAATTCAGAGTTTGAACTTTATTACCATTGAAAGTCTTAAATTTCGACTGGTATGGATACTCAATTATTTGGAAGACACCATATTTGGTCAATGTTGTAATTTTATGTCTATTCACTTATACTACTTATTGTGAGTAATAATAATGCATAATGATGTCATTATGAGTAATTCAATTTTCAGCTATTACATCACAGTAATAGTTTTGAATTTCAATCAGAAATGCTATAGTGCTCTGAATATACTATGTACTTTTAAATAATGCGTGTGTGAGTAGGTATATTCAGTTCACCGCCTAACGTAACGGAAACGGGTTTTCCGAGTTCCGTAAAACCTGGCAACGCTATAACGTGATTTATGACGTGAATATTATGAAATGAAGCTAGGTCCTTTTACAATTTGAATCTGTTATGAAGTCAGATCTCAATATATCTTAACCAGTGCTGGTGGAATTCAAATTTTTGTCAGCCTGTCCAATCACATATTTTTCAGACGGTCCTGTTACTAGAAGTCATGTCTTTTTCCAGTAATGCTAACCGGTTTGCTGATTTGAAAAATTTCCGTGAGACGGTTTTTTCTATAGAACCGGTGCCTACCGGCTACCACTGATCTTAACCAGGTTTGTTATTTTTTATTCAGTAAAATTCTTAGGTTTTTTACTTTATTCAATACAACTGTGGGGTGGTATCAATAAATTCCCTTTGCAATTTTAAAAATTTGAGGGACTTTATCAACAACCTATATATATATATATATATATATATATATATATATATAATTGTATATTGACTAGTTAGAAACATTGGTGGACTTACAATGTTTGCTCTTAAAAATGCCGAATTCACTTTTTCATCGTCTGCATACTTCGTTTATACCAGGATTCCCTTAGCTGGGAACAACTCTTCTTATATTGGAATTCAAATGTTGTATGAGGGGAGGGAGTATGTACTGTATTTATGTGTAGTAATACTTTAGTTCAGGGTGGTCCAAACCAGGGCCCGCGGGCCACATGTGGACCGCTGCTTCCTTATTTTTGGCCCGCGTCGCATTTGCCGGAGGGTAAACAAAAAGTCGCATTTGGTGTTGTTTCGTCATAAAAATAATCAGAAAAATCTTTTGACATATTGTTACATCACTAATGTCACTGAGTTGACTTGTGATATGGCTAGCTGAGGCAACTAGAGAAGTTGAATAATATGCTTGGCAGTCTATTTTATTTTTTTGGTCGGAAATATATGCTAACAAACTAGGTCGGCTATGCCTGATAACTAAATATTAATGTTACAGCCGAACGAAATATTTAGTTTACCCTCCTGTTTTTACAATTTGGTAAAATTCGGTAATCAAACATGAGTTTAAAAAAAAAGTTAAGAAATTGAAACAAATTTGTGACTGGATATGTGAGGGAAAATACCATAATGTGGCGTCTATGACGCGAACAGTGCAAAAATAATTTTGTGGCCCCCGAAGATGACAACCTTGGAACACCCTGCTTTAGGTATTTAGTATTATTGTAACGAGTATTTATATGCACATATATAAACTATTCAAACTAAACAAAAAGCCAGAGTGAGAATCACTTGCTTATAATAATCAATCAAAGATTGGCAAACGGAAACAAACTTTATCCGCATACCAACGGAAGGGCTTCAAAATAGGCGAAGGAAGGAATGTATCGAAAAAATTTGGGAAAAATGGTTTATACAGTTTAGAATTACTTTCAATTACAAGTTGAATTTCCATTTTTTTCATTTATCCCATGAAAAAGCAAATGTTGTTATAGTTATGAACAAGAATTTGAATAATTTCCATTTATATGGAAAGGTATGGCATAGACCTCACAAAACCACGATTAAATTGGGTTATTTATATAGACGCCATGCTGAATCGGGGATAACGTTTCTTCCCGCCAATCATTCGCGACATTGTAACGTCATAGACGCCACATTATTGTATAATAATGGTCTATCGGCTCAGTAAGATCAAAGCTATTGTGATACATGATAAGCTATATAAGCTTTAAGTATTAGATCATAGTATTATGTTAAGCCAAACAGTGTTTGGGATTCCTGGGAGACCAAGTAACGAGATTTATCTCAATGGAGTAAATTGCCTAAAACACGGCTAATTTTTTGCGGTTAAAATGGTTTTTATACAAATACAAAAATTTTGGATTGGGACGATGCATTTTTATTGCAAATATTAGTGTTTCTAAAGCTTCATTCTGAAGCCACCGATTGGGCTCAAAAATCAAACAACTAATTTTTTTCTCGTAATACAGTAAACTGCTATTAAAAAAAAATTGATTTTTGTGGAAAAATTGTTCTTTTTATACAAAACAAAGGGCATTTGAAAAATTTCAATGGAGCGTTTTTTATGTAAGTGGCTCTGTGTGCTTTTGGTTTCTTTAGTAAATTTCTCACAAGCCAATAAATTGCCATAAACTTTGTAGTGATAATGGTTTTATATGCAGAAAACATAATTTTAGAATTAAATAATATAAGATGATTCAAAGTTATAATGGGAAATAAAACCACGGCAACAAAATATTTTTCCTTGAGATTGCTCTGGTAATATGTCAGTCACACCATATTTTAAACACCACAGTAAATAAAATACATTTGCGGCCGCGACGGACAGGGACGTGCCCAGAATGGGAGTTCCCATTTAAAAAATTTAAAAAAGGCATTTTTCTGTATCATATCCGCGTTTTTTTTTAAATTGAGTATTTTGCTAGGAGTAGTTGTATTTATGATACATTATATTTCGGTGTTTGTAATTGCGACAAATTTGTATATGACGTCATACTGATGACGTCATTCAAAGTTATCAATAATAATTTTTTCGAATATTTGAAATTTTTATGCATTTAATTCAACGCATAGAAAAAACTTTAAAAGTGCATACTCAGTTTGCTGGAAATTCGCGCGCGAATTTCATATATAGGGAATTTATCGATACCATATATTTCTTTGGCCCCCCACAAATGTATTTAATGAAGCAAAAATGCTTAAACAATTGTTGTTTAAAAAACAACAAACCTGGTTTAGATATATTGAAAACTGATCTCATGACGGAATCGAAATTTCAAGGGACCTCATAGACACCCTGTATATAATTATGTAGAAAATATTTGAATTTCTATCAACTATTTCAACCCTTGCTATGCAAGAAGTGTAACTATAGTTCTGATAAATTATTCATAAATATTGCTTGATTTTCTTTGAGTTTCATGCGTTGATATTTTAATCAAAATGTGGGTGTGTTTTATTTAATGTACGAGAACATCTTCATATGATATTCTGTACATTTTTCTGACATTTGACTGGAATTTTGCTGACAATGCGGGAATCACTTTAATCGTTCGAATTTCGTGTCCATATACTTAGGCATTGTCGTCTTTTTTTTTTATAAATCTTTTCAACTATTCTATACAATATTCTATTTACTACTTATAAATTAATGACAATTTCACGAGGGGATCTGAGGGTTAATATTTATCTATTTGGTACAAAAGATACTAAACGGTGGATAAATGTCAGTCATTCTCTCGTCATAATTGTGTCTCTCTTTTCTTTATGTGGTCATAATATGTTTGCGCGGGCAGACATGGCGCCACATTTCCTATCTCCCGCCGTTTAAGTAAGCAAAATTGTAACGTCACAATTGGAATTTTTGCTTGTCGATTGTCTGATCGAACATGTTTGTGACGTCACAATTAGAAATATTTAAACGGCGGGAAATTGTTATCGAATTGTCAATAAAGGTTTTTTATTTTATATTTGATCAGCTCGACAGGTTTTATGTTAGAACTGACTTTTTGGGGAAGAATAAATAATAAAACAAAGAATTTTGTTGGGAAATATTTGCAAATCAAATAATCGGGGATTTTGTGAAAGGAAGTGTTAGTTTAAGACGGAAATCACGAATTTATCTGGTCAATTTGAGGCCAGAGCATAGACCGATTGTACATAGTGCATGGTTGCTATGTGTTATTTTCCGACCTCTAATTTTCTTCTATTATCTTAGGTGGGATTGGCATAAGATAGGCTGGTTAATTAAGTTATTTACTAACATGATATAAACCAAATTAAAGAAAACTATGGTTTAGCGTAATTTACTTCTAGTGGGCTTGACATAAACATTTTTGCATGTGTGATTTCTAACCCAGAAAGATCGCCCGAGCGTTTTGGACGAACATCCGTATTTCTGGTTAGCCTTGTAGTCTCTGTGACGTCGTAGAGACCTAATTTTTGAATGTTGTAGTTAGGTGGGGGTTAGGCTTTATGCAAAAATTGTTGAGTCAAGACAACTAAAACTACATGCGGTACTAATTCCAGATTCGAAATTTGTTGGCGGGTTAATACAAGAATAGTGACATAGCAACTACTATTAATTTTCTGATTTTCTTTAATAATTTTGTTTTTCTTAGATTCGGACATATCAGTTAAGGCTATTGGCATATTTTTGCTGTTTGTTCTTTACCAGGGCTTTTCAAACTTGGTGTTCCGGCCCCCGGTGGGTCGCAAAGGCACCAATGGTGAGTTCGCGGTAAAGTAGTTTTCGACACTGACTTGTGGTAAAACAAATTATCGATCAAATTGAAATGAAGCCAAGATTGGATTATTTGTTCGATACAAGCACGTCGGTCTCCTCAAAAATATTGATTGAATGTTTCATGATATTTTTTTTTCGAATATTCTCTCTATTATTAAATTTTAATTTCTTTTCATTTTTAATTCCTGAAGAGTCCCAAAAAGAATTGGCCGTGCTAAGTGGTTCGTAATGATAACTGTTTAAAGAACATGGTCTATACCTAACTAACCAGGGAATGTCACCAAAGAGATCAAAAAATCAACCTCATTTCCGAATACTTAACCGTTGAAATATTTGAAAGACAGAAGAAATTTGTGGGTGCTTCTGAAAGCCCAAAACCGTACAATTAAAGTAATTACACCTAAATTAGTATTCTTCGAAGGATTAAAGTTTAAGAGAGATTATTATTCTGTACATTTAATTTGTAGTTTGTGGCGCCATTACAAGTATATGTCAGAAAAGCTTATTGGTCTTTTTTGTAAATGCATTTTTGTATTGATAGGCAGGTGATTCAACTGGCGATACAATACAGGACTAAAATTTTTTTTTTACATTTTAATTTCTTTCAGCGTAGTATCTGTATATATGCATGTCAGAAACGCTATTTATTTTTTATTAAAGTATATTTGGATTAGTTAGTGATTAACAATCGAAACGAGAATACCGGTCAGAGACCGAAGACTTATCGATCGAAAGTTAGGGGGTCCTCAAAACAACGCTCTTACTCCATAGTGACATCTTGTGTCCCATCACTAATTAATTGATAACTCGTTAATTATACGACATTATTCATCCAAAATCAATAGGGTTCTGGTCCGACATATGATCAATGCACATGCAAAATCTGGAGCAGATTCAATCTCGCTTTCGTGAGATATCGCGTGCATCTAACAGACAGACAAACAGACAAATCGATTAAAATCGATAAGTAATAATTAACAAAAACATTTGTGTGCTTTTTTTCACATTTATGACATTGTCATTGTTAAGTACTGTTGGAACGCTATTATGAGTTTAAATTAGAAAAGATCTTTTGCGTTGTTATATTGTTTCGAAATACCTAACTAACAGATATAAAAAAAAACTAAAATTTGCATTTTCCTAAAAAAAATCCTAAAAGTAAGAAATGGAAATTACATGTGATTACATACCTTATTTAGCGTTTATTCATATCTTTCATTTGTTGAGGAGTTCAGTTTAAATTTGTGCCTTTCTGATGAACTGATGTTTAGAACTCTTATATCAGAAAAACAATTGATTTTTGCACTCGTTTATTACTATTTTTCGAATAAGCGTATATTCGAGAACACATCAATTTGTGAGTTCCCGATCCACATAATTGAAGCAATTTTAAGAAAATTCCACCACATTTCATTATTTCAATATGCTATTAAAATAAATATATATACCTTCGAAACTTCATCGAGAACCAAAAATAATTAAAAATAATTAAAATTTGTGGCTTTTGGTAACCTAAAACCCTAGAATTAAATCAATTACATGAAAATTAGCGTTCTTTAGAAAGAGAAAAAATTTTGAAAAAATAAATGACACTTACTTAGTATTGTCATAGGTTGATAATTAGATTTTCTTTCTACTTATCGACATATTTCGCAATGTGGAAGAAGGGGGCAACCGAAGTATGTGCACCAAGATGGCGCACAGCCTGAATTCTAACCGGGTACACATACTATGTTCAGGATGTGCGCCATCTTGGTACACATACTTCTGGAGCTCCGGAAGAAGTTCCTAAACTTAGAATCGCGGGTTAAGTCGACTGAGTCAATTGTTTAGTTTTGTCTCACTGATGGTTAGCTCTCACCCACCAGTTTTCACGTTTGACCGTATTGGCTAGCGGGTACGACCGAAGCCTGAAAACGTAGGTTTTCAATAGTATCGAACAGTGGTTCTTAAACGGCGTGAAGCTGATTAAAATAATAGTTAGATTTGGTCTTGCCCGCCTTATTTTGGATATTTACATTTCTTTATTTCGGATATGCACGTTTCATTCAAGTATTTTCAAAGTGTTTTTGAATAAAACATACTTTCGCTTTACTATCTGTTATTTGTAGCTTATTGTTAGATAGTTATTTTTGAGTTGAGGCGCGAGATTTGACAAATTCTAAAACGAAAGCGAAGCTTCGGGTCTAAAAGCGTTACAAGCTGCGCAAAATTGCTATGTTTGATACAGAAAAAAAAAATTTTCTTTCTTACATTTCAATATCTTTGAAGTTAGGTATAAGAGCATGATTATCAGAAACTCGCCCGGGCAGCAAAAAAGTTTGGCACGTCCCTGCATATGAGCCATGTTCAGTATACCTTCCCACGAATGCAAACATATAAATCCAGGTTGTGCGACTATGTTTCGACTTTTCGATAATTACGTAATGCGGTGCGACAGACGGGCAACAGTTTCGTCCGAATTACGCTCAATTAGGTTGGTTTATCGACAGTACGTGATTATGTAGAAAAACACGATTACGGTTCCGGATAGTCTATAAATTGACTCCCGACTCCGAGAAGTTTGAAAACATTCAACAAAGGGTGCTCTTTCTCATCGAAGTAATGTTATCTATATTCTGGTTTCCGTGTCGCGAACCCTAATGGGTCTCATACTGTTTACTAATATGATAAGTCTTGTGTAAGCACTTAATATGACATATTAAACATATCTAAGCACGGCTGGTTTGATGTTTGACTGTATGAGTTATTGCTGCAAAACGGTGTCCGATATTTGTGTTGGTGAATTTTTGTTTTACGAATAAGGAATGGTCTTTTCGGCCCTTGTTAGAAATTTTCTTGCCTGGCTTACCTTGGCACAGCTTTAACACAGGGTAAGTGTGCAGGTAGGGACGATATAATGGCAAGGTATGTCTGCGTAGTTAAAATCTGGAGATCTCAACCACGTACACAAAGTGAACCCATGTATGAAATCTTTATCATTTTGTATTTTTTTTTTCGTTTTGTTGTGAATAATCGCTTTTCTCTTTAACTACAGGATCAACTGTTTTAAAATTTTTAGTCGCTAAAATGCTATTACTTTTATTTATTTAAAAAAATTGATTGGACTCTATTGAATTCGTTTTTAACTTCAAATTTCTGTGTGATGACGTCGGCAAAAATAAAAAAATAAATATTTTGACGTGGTTCCGTGACCTCATTTCAGCGATCTCGTCAGAATATCTTACTGTTAGAGATTTGATGCTAGTTCGTTTTCGGCGTGGCTTGAGATTGCTCTATCTTGTTTAATAGAATTGTCTCGAAGCAAGGAAATCCGTAGATAACTTAAAAGCACAGATACTGGAGGCCATTGAAGTGGCATGAGCTACCAAATCTGTGAAAAATATAGGGTATCCATAAATAAATTCCATTTGCAATTTAAAAAATTTATGACTTTATGGCCAAACTATATAAAAATAATTAAGTGCGCATCCAACCTAGCATAAGAAAACAGGATTTTTCGGATAAATTGCTCAAATTTGGACTAAAAGTAGTCACTTTTGAGCAAAGTTACGGACAATCGCCAAATGTTAGGGGAGCGATAATCGTTACAATATAAGTTTTGTTTCGGCTCATTTGCATTCTAAACCGGGCGAGACGGCAAATGGGGTGAAATACTCGTAAGTAGATACCGATCAACGTGAAACTTGAATCAGTTCAGTATGGTCAAGGAAACAGCTATGAAATGCTAAATTCGTATCTTTTGTACAAAGGCCCCGACACTAATGCAAAAATGCAAGATTTAGGTATTAAATAACACGCTTTAAATAACAAATTAATGATTATCCAGTTGGGGTTAAAAATAATTTGAAAATTTCAAGCGCAACCTGCATTCCTAACCAAAACCTAAACTGGGTTGTATAACAAATATGTCACAATTGCATTTTACAAAAACCAAATTACGAATTCACCTCCTGCCTTCGGCGAACAAAAAAAAAGATGGCGGCCATTCAAAATTTTCATTTGAACCGATTCGAATCATTTACTATTCGATTCGAAATGACTAGCCCTATGAGTAACAAAAGGGAAAAGCTGTACGGTGGTACATATTAACTTCCCCATATTTGTTTAAACTTGCCCTAATTCACATATGTCTATTATCATATTATGTCTTTTTTAGATTTTTTTCTTTTCTCTGCTCCATTATATTTACGACAGTGTGCTTTCTATATCATGCCCTGACGAAGTTTTTCTGCATAGAAATTCGAAACGTCGACAATTTATATCGTTTTGGTATCACCTGTTGCGCTGTACATATCCTCAACATGAATATACCTGGTGGCAATCATGCGCTATGTGAAAATTTATTGACAGGAAACACTATTACTAATATTAAAGCAATCCTAGTACACGTAGCATGGCAAAATAACAGTAAATTTTCCGCTTTTCTTAACAGTATATAAGTACCATCGGAGAATGATTTTTAGTGAAAGCGTTAGAAATGAGTTATGAGACCGCGGGTACGGGTGCAGATATATGGAAGGTGTGGGTTCTATTTTTAGCGCTATTTTGATTCCAAGTTTATGTATTTTGGAGTGCTTTGCGGTTTTGAAGTTGTGTAACGTTGAAAAATAGACGCGGTTCACAGGTAAAATGTTTGTTAATAAAATTAATCTTCGATAAGTACTTATATGCTGTTGAAAAATCTGAAAAATATAATTTAAGTTTGCAATGATTTAGTATAGCCCAGTAACGCTCATTGTTAGTCTTACTGTATTAGAAGAGCGAGAGGCCGTGGTTTATCATATAATTGCGCCGCCTATCGGCTTTTTTCTCCCCGAAATAAACATGCTTATTCTAACTTTATCGCGGCTGTTCTAAAAAGTGTTCTGTGGTCGTATTGTTGCACACCGAGATTCAACGAAATAACACTAAATACGCCGTTTTATCAGCTTTCCTTTCCTCAACAAGGATAAATGTGGAAAATGGATATGTGAGATTAATCATTTCCTATTCAAATTTGGCAACGGTATAGCTTTAGATATGTCGTTTCAACGGAAAACACTAAATGCGCCATCCTATTGACTTCCCTTCCGCTAGATCAGTACATATGATAATCCCATCAGGGTGTCCATAAAGTCCCAATTCAATTCTTGTGTAAAGTCTTCAGTATATCATAACCAAGTTTGTTGTTTTTAATCAGTAATTGTTCAATTATTTTTACTTCATTCGATACAATTGTGAGGGCTGAGTTATATGATATCGATAAATTCCCCCTCTGCAATTCAAAAATAATTCAAGACTTCGTGGACACTCTAACGCTATTTATTTTAGGTTTAGGCTGTTGATGCTTCCATTCACTCCTTTCCGTTTTTTTTTTACTAGCATTTGCTGCTGCCTTGGTTTCTTTCTTTTATATAACTAACACAAAGTAGGATTTCAGTTAAATACCACTAATTTAAACGTTATTTTTAATAGTATAATAAAGAAATAAAGAGTTGGTAAAACTTAGATCAACTTCTCTCGTTCCAGCCCACCCAGTTTAGCTGAAAAAAAAAAAAATTATTGTTCGCCATTTCTTTAGAGTGGTTTACGCGTGAGGGTCTTGTCAGGGTTTACTTGAGCTTTATGTAGTGGGTAAGCAAGGTTATTTTGACGTAATAATCAGCATAAAAGCGATACATGAATGATGAAAATAAGAATAAAGGCATGATTTATGGAGTCAGAAAAGCTCACAAAAGTTTTAATTAAAGTTAAATTTGCAAGGTAGATTAGATTATGTGGAAAAATTTTGAAATGCAAAAAGGAACGTTATTGCTCACAACATGCGTGGTGATCTTCAAATAAGAGAACCTATAAAATTTCCTATTTATTTTTATGAAAATGAGGAAAACTTATTCAGCACTCGAACTTCTGTGTGTGTAGGATCGTGCCCGAAAGTTATAGTAATGTAGAACGCTTTACACAAAAGTTATGTTCTCTCTCGAATAAATTCGAAATGTCCTGGTTGCTGTTTGTTGAGCCTCCATGTATATATGTTATATATATGAAATATTGCTTTGTTTTTATTTATATATTTTGGAAATTTTGCAATTTTTGCAATGCGTAGAAAGTGTTGTGATGGGTATCATAATTGCGTCGAGCATTTTGTTTCGTCTTGAGGTCGGTGGTTTTTGTTATTTTTTGCCCATAAAAAAGGTTTGTTTTTCGGGAAAAATGAATTTAAAACACCGATGTGGAATTGGTATCCGACATGTTAGATTTCATTGTGCATGTATTATTTAAGTCGGTTTTGAGTTATTTTTTGTGTGTTGGAGTATTTTTTATATTTTTTGAAAATTTATCAATATAAACTTTATAATTTTTATATTTTATTATAATATAAAGAGTGCACTTGAACAAGAAGATAAACTAGGGAGGGGGATTTCCCGCAAATTCAAATTCAATATTCGTAGCAAATACTGTTTCTCATTGATGAGTGAGGCTTTGTCAATTAATCATCGCGCAAAACAAAATACATGAAATTAACATTCGGCCTGCTTGGAGGATAATAGGGTATTCCCCGATTAAACAGGATTACAAGAAGTAAAAATGCTGAAGTGAGTAAATTAACCGAAAGAGCTTAGGTTGCAAGTTATCGCAATTATCTTAGTGTCTGCTTCGAGGGGAGGTCATGACCTGTAACCCCTCTGGATACGACCCTGACGGCGGAGTCGGGGTTGTCAGGAGTCGTATTTTCAATCTCTCTGAAGTCAGAGTTAAATATTTTAACCCACAGGAAAAAAATTGGGATGTCGGATTTGGATGTCGAAATCGATTTATGTAAATCGATCGTAAATTTTGTTCGATACCGCATCTTCGTGTTGAATGATGCGGATATAATGATAATTTTATGATTTTTTTAACAGTGTAATTATTGATATTCAGGATCTGAGTCACAATTGACTTTTCCACTCTCGACTGTTTGCAAACAATGAGGTAAATTTTAGTATTTGTGATGTCATAAATTTATAGCTTCCTATTTTGTGGGCGTTACCCGTAATACGAAGATGCATTTTTAGCGATTTTAAATTGTAGAATAAAATATAAATATTTTTTTTCATGATCTTTTTTGTTGCGTTTCATTTATAAGAGTTAGTGCAAGATAGCATAGGTAATAGATTTTAGTCATGGCTTTCTTTACCACTTTACTTACATACACTTTACTTAGTCTTGCACCAGACTTACATCAATTTTATATAAAATCATATACCGGAATAGCTATATATACTGCTCTTTTCTTTCTGTTTTTTTTTCGATATGGAATCCGTACAGACTGACTCCATGTATACCGTAGCAAGTATCGTAACGGCTATTTTGAGTGTTTTAATGCATATCTTTGTGTTGGTTCGTGAATCTGGCTTTGATCAGACCCAAGGTTACGGAGTAAAAATTGTGAAACAATGATACAATTCATTTGGAACAGGCAATACAGTATTAATAAACTTATTACTTGTGCTTATTCTATACGATTGCTAAGAGTTGCGTGTGTCTAACTATGCTATGTTTTCTCTCTGCCTTAGTGTTAGAGAATGGGTGTACACTGAGTGCAAACATCATGTATCAAGAATCAAAGCGGTTTTATTGAAGGGTTTAAACGTCTTGCATCCCATTTTTACAAAATCTATTCTTTTACGCGAAGTGTAACCAACGTCAGACTTTTTCATATAATCAGTTTACAGCGGTAATGGGAAAGAATATATATGGGTGGAATGGAAATAAATAACAGACGTTCATACCACCCAGAAATCTTATAAACGGCTATAAATCGTTTTGCGTCTTATTTTATCGCTTTTTCCTTATCTGAATAGTAGTTTCCAATATGGCGCCAGAATAGCTATATCCGTGTAAACATTGATGTCGCGTGTCGCTGAAATTTACAATTTTCATATTTCCGAGGCGGACATGATGAAATAAAAGTGAATCCGGAATAAGACTTGCAAGCATACATTTGCAATTTTTCTAATTTCATTCAAAAATTAAATTTGAATGTATAACGGAATTGCACTAACACTGGTAGTCGTTTTGGCGTGCTACTAATATTCATATTTTTTCTTGTGCCGAAGTTCCAAATGTTTCTTTTAAATCAAAAATGCTCTTAAATCCAATTAAACTTGACAAAAATAAGTTTCTTTTTGAACCTTCCACGAACGCAAATAATGTTTCAAATACTAAGCGGAAAATTTTAGAGATTTTTAAAAAAAGATTAATGTCTCAAAAAAATTTTAATTTTTGTTCTCATTTTGCTTCAATATTTTATGAGAAAATACAACTTTAAACCTTTTTTCGAAATCCTTTTTTCTACGATGCGGCGTTACCAAATATCATAGCGAAATTTCCGCAAGATTGAAAAAAATGACAAATTCTATAAAAAAATTGCGTTTGTTAATTCTTTTTTCATACTTCAATTTTCAAATATGCACCAAATTACAATTTATTTAAACTATATATAATGAAAAAAACTTAGACGTTTTTCATAAAGATACAAATTTCAACAAATATCATTATTGGAAATTTGATAGTGAAAAAATTTAAAAACCATAAAAAATGAAGGCAACAAATATTATAATTGAGCACCGGAAATTTAGGAAAATGGAAATTCCATAAAAAGTGTTATTTTTGCAATAAAAATTTTAAAAATGCACTAAAATATACTTTTTTAAATTCCTTTGAACGGAAAAAGGCGACGTTTTCTATAAAAACACAAATCGAAATGATTATGATAATATATTAATAGGAAATCGACTTTAAAGCCGCGAAACATTATACAAATACAGATAACCATCAATAGATATAATGGTCACACACACCGGCGCCATTACTGTTTGCAAGACGGCGTCGAAGGGAATGTAGCTTTAAACTCACAACCTAACATGTATGGGCCGATGATACCCAGCGCGTTAAACGCGCTGGGTATCATCGGCCCGTACATGTTAGGTTGTGAGTTCCGATGCCAGTCAAAAAAGCCGGCTCTTCGTTGGCGTCTATAACCCGGCGCCGTCTGTACGAGTAATAACATACAAAAACATAGCTTGGCTTTCGCCCAAATAAGGATCCGTGTGCTTATGGTTGTAACATTAGGCTTTGAATTGTAAACGCAGATTTGTGGCTTTTTATGGCATTTAAAAAATTCTGAGACATTCCGTTTTTTTTAGTAAAAAATTCTAAAAATTGCATTTTTTATGTGGATTTTTATGACTTTGAACACGGTAAAACCCCATTTTTTGGACAAATTTAAAAATTATATATTTAAATATTTGTCTATGGAGGAAAAATTGAAATTTGGGAATATAACTTTTTCCAAATTTCGAAGGAGTCTATGGAATATACTCCAATCTTTTCGAATGAAAATGTGAAATTTTGGGTCAAATTAATTACTTGTTTTCAATTTCGTAAGTTTGTCGATTTTTATAACATTTGGATAAAACAGTTGGAAAATTCGTTTCATAACAAAATTTTTGTCAAAGATCATATTTCCGGCAAATTATCTAGAAGAAATGAAATAATACTGTTCAGAATACAAACAGGCCACTTGTCTTTTGAACTATCGTCTTCATAAAATCGGACTCCTCGACAATGGACTTTGCGACACGTGCTTGGAAAACGAAACCGTCGAACATTCAATATTACATTATCCCCGGTATGATTTCCCAAGATCATTTTTAATTAATCATTGCAAAGAACTGAATATATGCCCCATAAGTATTATCAATTTTCTAACAAATCTCAGAATTATATCTTTTGTTATAGGATTCGTCCTCATATCGGGTCGAAGCAATTGAACACCCAAAACGAGATATCATAGTCAGGGTGCACAAAACTATGCCAGCTATTAACACAATTAAAATAATAGTAATAATAATCAACACGTTATAAAAACAGAGCTATATATATTAAACTAAATTCTGCGAATGACAAGCTAAGCTTTTAATCATTTGGCAATACACAAGATAAACTATCTCTCTAATCAGGGATAATTACCCGAATCAAATCGCCGCTTTGTCACGTACCGGTTGTCAGACCTCAAATATACAATGTTTGATGTGGCTTGAGTGTTACATTTACATCCTTTTTACATTTATCGTTGTTACCCAGTCTTTGACGCTTTTTTGTTGTCCAATAAGTCGTCTCATATTTAGGAGGTTAGTGCATAATCTTTGTCCGGCTCTCCGGAAGTATGTGGACAAAGATGGCGCACAGCCTGAATCTTAACCAGGTACACATACTATGTTCAGGTTGTGCGCTATCTTGGTTCACATACTTCGGAAGCGCCCTTTGTTCTCGGAGATCTGGCTTCTGTGAATCAAAGTGGTCAATTTATTTTAGAAGCAGGAAGCATTCATTCACGTTCACGTTCTAAGTCGCAAGCGCTAAAAAAACTTTTTCTTTTCAAGTTTTAATTTGGTTTCATTTAGCCATAGACTGAATTATTGCATTAAGGCATCATTCGTATTTCATTCAGTTTCTTTTTAGTGTAAACAGGATTATTGCATCATAGTGACTTTCTGAAAGTTTTATTAGTCACTGACATTAGAGTAGATGTTGCGGACATTAGAGTAGATGTTGACATTAGAGTATTGTTGTAAACTTCCGTGTAGGTTTGAGTTTGATGAAATAGAAGCCAAATGGCCCTTTCAGTGCTAAAGGTTGCCGAACATTGGGTTAGGGCACGAGGTTGACCATGGGATCCACTCAGCATAGAAAAGAGGGCGAGAGAGCTAGAGAAAAAGAGATCACATGAAGAACATCGCGATAACTTCCACATCTTTCAACAAATAAATTTTGAAAATTTGTTTAAAGCAAAGCCACGAACTGTAAAAGCTTCAATAGACCGTCATGGTGTGACGTTATACTATCTGGGACATGAATAATTACTCCCCTCTTCCCACTAGCCGTCCTGGTTTAGATTTATGGTGATGCAACACATCTCTGTAAATACCTATTGATGTAACAATTGTAGCGACCAAATTTAGCAAAAGTCACGTTTTGGATGTTGGAGGAACAAATACAAACAGATCACGATAACAGGTTTTATATGCAGATTATTTTATAATGACAAACCACAAACAGTGCTTCTGTTTAGCTGTGGAGTTTAGATTGCGCTGTGTCGATATGGTAGACATGAAGACGCCGAACTATAATGAGTTTCATTTAAAGTCCTTTGCAGAGCATTCGTGTATATCTGTTAACGATGTAAAATTAGACCACAGAAAGTGGTTCAGCAAAAGCGATACGAGCGGAGCCTATTCTTTCCTATCCCTATTATCTCATTCATGACAATTTCGTGAAACCAGGGACGCCACGCATGCGCGCAACCGGCATTTCTAGATCCGCTCGAGTAAGCAATCGATTGTGCTAGTAAATATAGTTAAAATAAGTGTTAATATATGGGGAGACGGAAGCCGATAGGACGACCTAATCACATAGCGAGCTTTTTACCATTCACTGAGCGAAAAGTGTTAGCACCTCGCTCAAGGTGTACTAAATCAGAGGCATAGCTATGGGTTCTAAATTTTTTAATCATCAAGTTAGATCGTAAAAGGTATCGGGTCCGGCCGGGCCTGAAAAAGCGTGTCTGCGTCAGCCATGAGGGTCTAAAGAGCATCGCTTGCTATTTATGATAAAAGAAAATCATTTTTTTACATTTTAAAAAGGGGAAGGTTGGTTCCTGCCCCCAAACCCCATGGGTACGCCCCTGTATTAAATGGGTTGCAGGACTAGGGTGCCCTTCAAATTATGAGCATTTGCGCCGGTGGTGGGCAGGATTCGATTCATTGACTCGACTTGAATTGAACTCGAGTCATAAATTAGCAACTACGTTTATTTGCCATAAGCACGATTTTGAAATGGTGGCGTGCTTTATTTAAGCAAAATAAATGCTGCCATGTTTTTATGCGGTTATACTTCCCCGAATATACATTTACTACTGAGCAACAGTTTAATAAAAGGCGCTCCCGACGTATGAAGGCGCATCTGAATCTTAACCTGGTACACATACTATGTTCAGGTTGTGCGTCATCTTGGTGCATATACTTCGGGAGCTCCGAATAAAAATAAACTAGCGACTAGGGCTGGGCACGTGGAATCGAATATTCGAATAGTAAACTATTCCAACGTTAACGCCCAGCAATCTGTCTTAGTGATGCATTCTATGTTTTTAGTAATTCATTTGTTAACTTACAATGAAAAAACGCATACAATTACACACCTCCCATCGACTATCGAGTATTCGAGATTCGATTCGATTCGAAAAAAATATTCGATTCGATTTTGAAATCATCAGATATTCGAAAATGCCCGCCCCTAGTCGCGACTCATTGGCTGGGAAACACAGCTACAGTGCTTTTACCTGGTACAGTGCCTTCTGAGTGAGTTCGAATAGAATAAAGTATATAAAAGTTAAACAAACAGAACGGAAGCCGCCAATAAAACAGGTCAAACCAGAGATGAAAGAAGTCGCAAAATATTATTTGGTTAATATTTGCTGAAGTATAGTTTTATAGACTTCTGAAAAAGCGTGGTAAAATATACTAAAATTGATGGTAATTTTGAGCCTCCCTTGACGGGACTGTTTGAATTTATAGCTGACATTAGCAAACTATGGCCTGCGGGCCGAATTCAGCCTGTTTCGTAATTCAATTTGACCCGCCTGATGCTGCCAAAATCAAATTTTAATGTTTTAACTAATACTAACTCAAGAACTTGTTAACATTGCTATTAAATTTAGTTTTGACACGAGGCTTATTGTTTTCGATTTTTGCTTTTGTAACACTTTAAATATTGTTCGTAAGTATAGATGCCCAGACCACAGGTCCAAAACCTTGCTCACCCCTGGTTTATAGGGTTATTCAAAAATTTATCTAAATATACCAAGATTGAATGGTAATTGAGTCCAACAGCAAAAGCGAAAATTTGGACCTCCTGGAGTGTGCGCACCAGGATGGCGCACAACCTGAACTCGGGTTGTGTACCAGGTTAGGGTTCAGGTTATGCGACATCTTGGTGCGCATACTTCAGGAGTTCCGGAAATTTTGTAACGTTACGAGTACACATATAACTAACTACACGGTTATAATGAACTGGTTTACAGTCGTGAACTTGAAAATGTTTACTCAGTCGATAAACTGACTGGTAAACCGTAAACTTTTATCTCTACAATAAAAATGTGAATTTTTAACTTTTGACCGGATAACCGGTACGCGAACTAAAGTTTCAGAAATATTTATATTCTCTATGAAATTTAAATACAAACAGTATCTCGCTATAACTCGAAGATTGAAAGAAAACTATAAAACTTTATGAATAAAGTATTATTTTGGCTGAATGGCTGTAGTGATAGTGGAGTTTAATGATGCTTTTTTGACCGTTAACTATGTGGTTAATTGGTAGCGTTACTTGACCATTTAACCGTTACCTTTAACTAAGCAAAATCAAATAATTTATAACAATAACAGAAGTGGTGATAATTTGAATGCCTTTTGACAATTATCGAGCTTAATTAAATGGTTGACCGTTATGGATAAACTTGAAAGCAGAGGTTGAAATGTCTTTTACCCATTACCTAAATATAATTGACCGCTCAATCGTTAATTATTAAACCTAGAACAGAGCAAGGTGGACATTTAGAATTCATTTCAACTTTTCCCCAAACATAGCAGCCCGTATGCAGTGCAAACAGTAGCTTACAATAAAATATAGGTCGAACATCGAAAGAAAACTGTAAAAGTTATAAATCAAATATTATTGGAGGTTTGATAGTGAAGTTGGGCGTTGGATAACAATTTGCCGTTTGTCGTTTTTTTAGCCGTTATCTGGGAGAATATGACCGACTCAACCGTTACCGTTACTTAACTGGCTAACAATTACCGTTTTAAAGTTGAAGACATTTCTTCGACAATTAAATGAGCAACATCACTGACAGAGGGTGGAGAAAATTTGGAAAAGCCCCGTACCTGAGCGGAAGAACGCTTATTACTTTTAGTGGGGGCTCGAGACAAGAACGTGGACATGAATTTTCAGAACGGGAGGGGTTATAATATTTCTACCTGAAAGGTTAGACCGTAACAGCTAGCAGGGTTGACCAGAGGCCTGAAAACGCGAGTTCTTAATAGTCTTGATGGTCTATAAAGCGTTTCAAGCTGCGAAGATTTGCTATTTATGATACAGAAAATGGTTTTATTTCACATTCCAAGTTGGGGTTCCGACCCGCAAACCTTCTCGCCCTGGGTAAGCCCATGACTCGAGACCTTGCTTTGGTGACATTTACATAAAATCTTATTTATAGCCTTTTACCGAGTTAGTAGTTGCATTTGAAACTTGCGCCAGTGCTCTTTCTGTGTTCAGTTGAAGGTTCAGGACCTTACTTCGCCTTAACTTATTATGTTTAATTTAATAATAACAATTTTTTTAATCTTTCGATCTCTTTGTAACATTCAAGAAATAGAACGTTTCAATGGTATAACTATATACTCTTATTATGGAATTATCTTCCCACACGGACAAAAGTGTGCACATTAACTCTCATATATGTGCACATGGGAAATATACGCATAGGAATGGAATATATTTAACAACAAAGCATATCGGACTTGGATTATGTAAAAACTGCAGGTCAAAACAGCGACCGGGACATATTACACATTCTGCGGGAAATTACCTCACTTCCCAACGGCGGAAATTGTTTTCGTCATCAGCCTTATCTACCTCAAAAAATCAATTCTTTCGTCACAATATTTCTACATTTGTATTATTATTCAGCATTATTCATTTGAGCCAGTCATCTAGACAGATATTCGGGCAATTAGTTGTCGGTAAGTCGTTATGCTTATCTTTACACATTCGGTCAAATTGCTATTTGACTTACGCTATAATGAGAATAGGATACACTCTTTGCTCTTAGACTCTGGAAAATCACTAATTATCCTACCAGAGGGGTCGTGATGTTAATTAGGAAAATAATATTGAACCGACCTATGGACAATGGTTTTAGTTATTTTTTGTTTATGTGGTTGCATGTGGTTGTGAAAAAATTGACTTTTTTTACAATTATTGAACTAATCCAGGGGTGTTCAACAGATGGCCCGCGGGCCACATATCATCCCGCTAAGCTATTTAGTGAGGCCCTCGTCAAAGCTCAGATTTCCCCCCATCAAGTATAAAATCCTAATCCGGCAGTTTATGTTTAAAAAGGCGTTCACGTGAATAAAAAATGAATAATACTTTTGGCTCTTTTCGCTGCGTTAAATATTTCGCCGTTTTGCCGAGTGCTTTTATTACTTTAAGGCTAAGCGATAGCAGCGTTCACATTTTTTGTGTGGCACAGCTAAATGTCTGAAGTTGGTTGTATGGCCTAACGACAAAAAACGTTGCACATCCCTGTAGTAATCGATTCAAAATTCTCAATGCTTGTAGATTAAAGACGTCACTTTGTCGTCAGAGATTCTGTGCACGTAAGACATAGGTGCCCTATGTTCAAAAATATTTAAAAAAATAGTGTTCTATGCTGTCTGAAATTGAAAAGTTTCAATATTCATTGCTAATTGAAGGCCAAGTTACAATTAGTTTGCATGACTTTTCGTTTTATGAAAAAGTTCCTATACAGTACTTACAGGTTCAAGATAATATTTAATTTTAAAATTTTATTTTAACCGCGCCCATATTGAGGTCTTTGTTGTCAGCATTTATTAGCTATGGAAATTTCTGTGGTGCCGCTTTTCCCTTAGTGCCCAAAGCACGTGCTTATTTTCCTTAATGTTCAATATAACACTGGTCTAATGGAAATGTTTTACCAGTCTCCCGCTATTCGCAGCCATAATGTAACTTCTGAAAAGCAACTGTGGGTAAAGGTTCGACGCTGGGTCAAGTGCGGACAGATTTTACTCTGTTTTTAAAGTAAGTACATCCGCACGCAATGCGGTGTTCACTCAAGTTTATTTTTACTTTGAAATTTGAAGATTCATCAAAAACAAACTCGCTGTGGTTTTGTTGTATAGTTACTTTTGACTTTTCTGTCTTAAACCAAACTTTCAGTTTCTTGTATTTTACAATCAATCATTTTGTTTCGGTCTCTCTGGCTTGAAACAGCAACGAACGAACAAACTAAAAGCAAAGATATACCTGGAAGGCGAGCATAACTTAGGAAAAATTTGAAACGTACGCGCATGTCAACCAAAAGCTTAATCTGTTACATCCTGTGTGAGGTGGTCCGCATGAAAAGTGAAACCTGACCTGCAAAACCAACACATTCAAGTCGTTTGTAAAAGTCTTCGTGCACACCCTGTAAATCAAAGCGGATCAGTTTACGGCCCGCGGGACGGATTCGGTCCATCGAAGTGTTTTATCCGGCCCACTTGTGTCTGTTGAAATTATGACTATAATTTTTATGAATATAAATTTCCGTTGAGAATATCGATGAAAATAACGTCATAATGACCACGATTGCTACTCTGTGATTCTCATTATTATATAAACGTTAGCCTAGCTGTTTTTTATACAAAGTTTGTCATATTCAGTTTCGATCTTCCGGTCCAGTAGCCAAGTCTATTATCTGCAACTGGCGAGCTCAGAAAAGTAAATTCCCACCTTGCTGTAAATTTACTTCTATTCAACTATTCGATTCGCTTCGGCTCCAAAATGTCAAACGAAAAAAATTGTTAAATTCAACGATCACTCAACGGTGCTCAAAATATCCCATTTCCTATCTGTATTGTTATGTAACAATACACCCCATTTATTGACTCAAATGAGAACAAATCGAAGGTCTCCCCACAAATTTGTGACACAATCGTTTACTAACTGACCCAGAAAATTAAACAAAAGTTTTTTAGGTAAATGATTTCGAAACTTGATATGTTTTGGAAACAAAATACGACTTCAAATTGTCTAAAAACCTGTTTTTTGACCCAAAAATGACTTTTCGTTTCTAGATTTCCATTGCATTCTAGATGCTTGAAATCCAAAAATTTGTGAAAAATTTCCCAACTTTTGATATTTTACGCCATACTTTAAATGCATCTGAAAACAGCTTCACAAATTAGGGAAAATTGACCCAAAATTGTATAAAAACCTGTTGCAGGCTCAAAAATGACTTTTTTTTATTTTATTTTTACTCGTATGCCATACTTGAAACGTATCCAAACTTGAAATTTTTTTACAAATCACCCAAAATTACATTTTTGAATATTTTTATTTTGCCAAACAATGCCTAAATACCATTTCATTTGCGTAAATTCGCTTGAAAATTTGCCCAAATTCGCAAAAAGAACATTCTTCTATGACTTGCTTGATTGAGTTCTGAAGATCTTAGAAAATGTTACAAAAAATTGAGTTTTCAAAATCTGAGTTTTGAAATTTGCAAGAATATGTTGATATTTAAAACATTTGAAAGGATAAGGACAGGAGTTTTCAAACTTTCGGTGTTATGGAGCCCGTGAAAATGTTGACTATTATTTACGAAGTCACACAATAAATTTATAAAAATGAAAACAAGAAAACACATTGTTATTAACTGATTAATCTTCCCGAGTAAACTAAAATTAAATTGTAACTTATAGATAATGTCATATCTGAATTACCATCTCGTTGCCACATTCCATATCGAGACTTGAACGTTTGGTCTTTTTGAACCTCGCAAATCATTAATTTTGTTCTTTTTTTCACTCAGGAGAAGAAACAAATTGCACGAACGAGGGCGAGAAAGTTGAAGTAGATTTAATAAAAGATAACCCTTGTTTTCAATGTGTGTGTAAGGTGGGTACATGTGTATGTTAAATCTTTATGTGTATGTGTGGGATATATTTATATGTGTATGTGTATATAGGTAGCACTTGTATGTGTAATTGATATGTGTATATGTAGGTAACGCTTGTATGTGTATTTGTACACATATATGTGTGGGTATATGTGAATATAGATGTAGATTTATATATTTAGAAGATTTTCGTGTTGATTAGTATTTCGAATCATAGCAACCAAATTAAATTTATTTTTCAAGATGCAGGATCTAAAAAGAGGGACAGCATGAAAACCCTGTATTGTTACGCCAGATTTTTTTTTACAAAAGGGCTCCATCATTCTGTCATCGTGCTGTTTATGACCCTTGACCCATCCGTCATTGTAGCGGTTTTACATAAATGTATCGGTTTTACGCCAATTAGGCACTGCAGGCATTGATTTATCGAGAAGGGTTTTGGGTTGTTTTTACAGGCGGTCACGAAAAATTAGAAACTTCGTCTTGTGATATATATATATAGAAAATATGACGAATTCAGTGGAATTTTTATGTGATTAGGTCAGATCGAAATTTTAATGGAAGAATGTCTCTATTATTAATATATATATATATGTGTGCTTGAATATAACCAATACACCCTAATTTGCAAGTGTATGCGTATAACGCAAGGATTCTGTAGCAGGAGTAAACATGACTATTCATTTTAATTCAAGAGACCTGCTGCACACTAACACAAATATATCTCTACAAAAAAATACTTTTGAATTAAAAAAAATATTCTGTTTTGTGATATGTAGGAATGAATATGTAATTCAAGTGAAATTTTGCTGCGATTTTGGGAGTGGGGTCTGACCCCCAAATCAAGGCCTTAAAAACTCCCTGGTGCCCGCCACCTCGTGGATGCCGAGCCTTTTTTTTAAACTATAGGAGCTTGCTTTATATCAGTGACATCTGGAAGATTTCCTTTGTTTATACAGGCGTTCACGAAAAATCAGCCATAAATTAGTTGGCCGATCAATCAGTCCAAGGTCTGGGTGTCCAGTTTAGTGGATCAGCCATTTTCTGTGTTTACGGTACACTAATCAAAACCCGGGTGGTCTAACCTCATTTAAATGTAACAAAATATTACATCATCAATCAGTGACATCTTTGTCGATGTCGTCATTATTTTCATAACAAAAATTTCTTGAGATATATTGATAGAGTCCACGCAAAAATGATCGAATTAGAATCGCATAAAAAATATTCGATTCGATTCAAAAATCATCAGGCATTCGAATATGTCCAGCGCTACCTGCAATGCCAACTTAGTTATACACCACGGCCAATAAAACGTGGAAATCGTAAGGTGGGAACTATGTCCCGTGAAGCCTTTACTTGTTTATAAACATAATATTATTTTAGCGTTTGGCCAAACAAGGGAATTAACGCCGATCAATAGGCAGAGAACGCACTATACATCAAAGTAATGTGATTAAAAATATACGTAAAATTATCCTAAATTTTATGTTGTCAACCAGTCATTTTAAATTCAATATTGGAGTTCTTGACACTTCAATGCTGAGAGACGAGTCTCTCTCAGTTGTTAAAGAGTGCGACTTTGCCGTGAGAATATCACTTTGGGGTCACATTACTTTGGGGGCATGGACAGCGTTAAAAAGTATAATACCTTTATTGAACAAATATTTTAAATTTTCCTTATTGCTATTGCGTTCCACATGTCTTTGGGTTCTTTTGATAATTTTAGTATTTTTATTTTTTCTAGTTGGCAAGTCTGAATATATGCCATTGTGCAAGGGGTTCTCAGTCCACTTTCTTTGCAATTTTCTATTAAAGAAAAAATGTGAACTTCTGGATTTGTGGTAGTCTCGATAATCCATGCAAAAAGTCTATCTGAGCGAGTTCAATTTTTCTGAAAACTTGGAATTTCCTGTTTGAAATTGGCTCGTTGTACTTGGCCATATTTAAAGTAGGCAATAGGCGAAAAACGTCGGATAAACAATCATTGTTTACGAAACACACCCAAAATAGTTAAATTTGCGTCTTATTGTATCGTTTTTAAAATAAACAAACATTTATTCTCACGTCAGAATAGGGATAAAATGACAATTGACTCTTAGTACTACGAATTGTGACGACAGAATTTAAATTTATTTTGTTACGAATTGCTCGTAACTTTGCTCGGAGAAGAGTCCCTATCCCTTCTGAGTGAACTCCGACTGAACAACAACAGAGATGAGTCTTCTTTACTTCTGAGTGAGTGCCCATAACTTTGCTCAGAGATGAGTCTTCTTTACTTCTGAGTGAGTGCCCATAACTTTGCTCAGAGATGAGTCTCCTTTACTTCTGAGTGAGTGCCCATACCTTTGCTCAGAGATGAGTCGTCTTTACTTGTGAGTGAGTACCCATAACTTTGCTCAGAGATGAGTCTCCTTTACTTCTGAGTGAGTGCCCATACCTTTGCTCAGAGATGAGTCGTCTTTACTTGTGAGTGAGTGCCCATAACTTTGCTCAGAGATGAGTCTCCTTTACTGCTGAGTGAGTGCCCATACCTTTGCTCAGAGATGAGTCGTCTTTATTTGTGAGTGAGTGCCCGTAAGTTTGCTCAGAGATGAGTCTTCTTTACTTCTGAGTGAGTGCCCGTAACTTTGCTCAGAGATGAGTCATCTTTACTTGTGAGTGAGTGCCCGTAACTTTGCTCAGAGATGAGTCTCCTTTACTTCTGAGTAAATACCCGTAACTCTGTTCAGAGATGAGTCTCATTTACTTCTGAGTGAGTGCCCATAACTTTGCTCAGAGATGAGTCTCCTTTACTTCTGAGTGAGTGCCCATAACTTTGCTCAGAGATGAGTCTCATTTACTTCTGAGAGAATACCCATAACTTTGCTCAGAGAGGAGTCTCCTTTACTTCTGAGTGAATACCCATAACTTTGCTCAGAGATGAGTCTTCTTTACTTCTGAGTGAGTGCCCATAACTTTGCTCAGAGATGAGTCTCATTTACTTCTGAGTGAATACCCATAACTTTGCTCAGAGATGAGTCTCATTTACTTCTGAGTGAATACCCATAACTTTGCTCAGAGATGAGTCTCCTTTACTTCTGAGTGAATACCCATAACTTTGCTCAGAGATGAGTCGTCTTTACTTGTGAGTGAGTGCCCGTAAGTTTGCTCAGAGATGAGTCTTTTTTACTTATGAGTGAGTGCCCATAACTTTGCTCAGAGATGAGTCTCATTTACTTCTGAGTGAATACCCATAACTTTGCTCAGAGATGAGTCTTATTTACTTATGAGTGAATACCCATACCTTGGCTCAGAGATGAGTCGTCTTTACTTCTGAGTGAGTGCTCATAACTTTGCTCAGAGATGAGTCGTCTTTACTTGTGAGTGAGTGCCCGTAAGTTTGCTCAGAGATGAGTCTTCTTTACTTCTGAGTGAGTGCCCGTAACTTTGCTCAGTGATGAGGCTCCTTTACTTCTGAGTGAATGCCCGTAAGTTTGCTCAGAGATGAGTCTTCTTTACTTCTGAGTGAGTGCCCATACCTTTGCTCAGTGATGAGGCTCCTTTACTTTTGAGTGAGTGCCTGTAACTTTGTTCAGAGATAAGTTACATTTACTTCTGATCGATTGAACGTCACTTTGCTCAGAAATGAGTCTCTTTTACTTCTGAGCTATTTCTTTGAGCAAATTTTTCATAATAAAATTATTGAAAAACTCGTGTTCGCGCTCCTTCATTTATAAAAATTAATTCTTTCCATTAAATTCATCCAAGTCTCGACATCTCGCTCTGTCTCTCTTATTGTTTGAATTTCAATTAGTTCGATGGGATTGTCCATTTGTCCGATTATTTGCTCATAGATTATCTCTTGTAACATCATAATCCCTCTTAATGTGCTGTTAAGAAAATCGTAAAATTTGGAAATTTGATTCTAATCAGAGATGAGTCTCCTTTACTTCTGAGGTATTACGAACAATACACAACCATAATATCGTCATTTCCGTGGTCGCCCATAACTTTGCTCAGACATGAGTTTCATCTGTACTTTTGGGAACGTTTCCTAGCGACTGTTCCGGAGGTTTGACAGTGAAATAAATAATGTTACCATAATTGGTAGCCTTGTTTATTAAATTATATATGCAATAAACCATACTACATTAGTAAACGACATAGAAATCTTTTTGTCGGCTGCGTACGCGCGGTTATACCTTAAAATCTCGTCTTGATGTGTACGCGGACGTCTGCAATCAGGGGTTAGGGTTAGAGGAATTTCATTGTCTGCTCTGTGTTATTTCACTGGTTGCCCGTACATTTTCCTCACGCTAGAGTCGTATATGTAAACTTACATTAACTCCTGTTTTGGGCAAATGATGCGGCTTAAGACTGGACTGTAAAATTAATAATGTTACCACAAATGGTAGCATTTTCTTACATAATATATACAATGAGACGCATTCTTCGTCGTAATGCAAAATTGAATTATTGTCAACTGCAACCGCGCGGTTCTCTTATTTTGAAGTTTCGTAACGTGTGAGAACATTGTTATGTAACAAAAGCCACTATGGTATTTTCACCCCCAAGTTCCGTGTACAAAATAAAAATTACTGGAGCGCGCCGTTCCAGAGAATACCTGGATAAGAGGTGCTCCCGAAGTATGTGCACCGAGATGGCGCACAACCTGAACCTGATATGTCTATCAGGTGGGGCATCCAGGTACACATACTACCGGAGCGCTCGATAAAGACCGGATAACCGGACGAGAGATCGTTGTTCGCCCTATGGTTGAGCCATTTTATCGGATTTCCGCTCAAGAGGAATAGTAAATATGTAAATCCTGTTCCCATATTTTACTCTGCGAACAAAACTGCAAATGTACCGTTCAACAAAATACAAGAGTGATGCTCAATGTGTAGTAATACAATGAAATATCTCTAACCTAGAGCTTTATGAATGTTTCCCCGAGCATCGATTTCCTTGTTTATTTCCATAACGATGACCAACCGGCAAAAAGTCAACGTTGACGTAACAATTGTAATTTTTGCAGCCACTCAGACATTTTGTTCGCTCAGATAGATATTCATGCATGACTGTAAACATTGCTTTTTTTCACAATTTTGCGTGTTATTTGTCAGTTTCCACGTGTATTTCCAAAAATTAATTGTAAATTAAGTATTTTAATTGTCATTATGTCTTCCGATGAGCTTTGGTTTAGTTGCAATAATCAAAAATTATTCTCGCAAACGCTTAAATACACTAGGTTAAAATTTGCTATTCGTACATGTAAGCGGCACGCGGTTGTTTATTTTGATGAAAATGTTGGTTCTGAACATGCAAACTAGTTTGTTAACGTCCACTCTCCAAAGCACTCAAAATACTTTGCAAATCGTAAAATTTGCAATTTTCCCTATTTTACGGCTTCGTAATATTTTCACCCCAAAAATTCCGCGGCCTCCCAAGCTGACACCCAAAATAAACGAGCAAATCACAGAGCTCAAAGGCTTAAGCAAATCCTATGAAACCAATTTAGCGTAAACGGCTGTTAGTTAGGGCAGCGGTGCGTGAATGAAACATCGGTAAGTGTGTATATATGTAACAATGTTGTTCGTTTGTAGCGTTTTTATAAGTGAAAGAGGGAAATAAAAAGAAAAAAAACTGGACGTAATAAAAAAAAAATTGGTGTCATAATACCGAAATTTGCGTCATGACGTCATAATGTAAACATTTGTGCCATTATATAATAATCCTGACGTCACAATACAAAACATGACGTTTTAATAGAAAATCTTGTTGCCATAATATGAATATTTGTGTCATTGTACAATAATCTCGACGTCATCACGAAAATATTTGCGTCATTATACAATAATCTTGACGTCACAATACAAAACATGACTTTATAATTCCCAGAATTAGCCCAATAATTGTGTGAAGTTGTGTGAAGGGATGGAAAACTATGGGCAGGGGGTATATTCACTTGGCTAACACAGACATTCCTCAAACTCGTAGTAGAACTAAAATAAGGAAAATCGGAATTCTATATGGCGTAACCCTAACCGGGTACACATACTACGGGAGTACCCTAAATTATACTATGCGCCTTAGCGTACGAGTTTTCGTCAAAGAATTTTGAAATAAGAGCTTCAGGTCGGGTTATCTCTGGGTTTAATCAAGAATACATAGACAATATGTCTGGTTTAAGCCAAACTGTATTTATCTAACGTGGGGATTAACCATTTGGTAAACTTTACTTTAATCCTGGTAATGAGATTGACCTATTTAAAGCATGCTGTTAAGTAAATGAAGAAATTATACTGAAATCTTAGGCTTTTTTAATCAGCAAGTGATGGGTCATTTCATTATCAGAACTTATTGAATTACGGTCTCTCACTCAGAATTAGTGAGGGAGACTGATTTACGAGCAAAGTTACGTGGATTCACTCAGATATGAAGAAGACTCATTTCTGAGCAAAGTTACGGGCACTCATTTAGAAGTAAAGAAGACTCATCTAAGAGCAAAGTGATGAGGACTTGCTCAGAAGTGAAGGAAAAATATCTCTGAGCAAAGTTACGTGGACTCAGTCAGAAGTAAAGGTGACTTATCTCTCGGCCAATTAAATGGCGGTTGGGAACATATATTGATCCCTATTTCCAACCGTCTCTGAACACGGATATGTTTCAGCTATACTCGGCCACGGTTGGATCTCTTAGAAAGCCAAAGTAAAAACAAAAAAGCAATGCTTTAATATGTATACACAAAACATGGTGTCGCAACATCGTGTCACTATTTTTCTAAATAAACAAAGTTTGTAAATCTTCCTCCAGAAGAGTAAAAATGAAAATAATAGTGACAGTGACTAGAAAACAGTCACAAACTGTAAATGCGACATACTAAAAATGTACACCTAATCAATCCAGTAATTGAAGAGAAAATCACTTTATGCACCAACAACAACAACCCAAATTTAGTCAAACCGCTGTGATTTATGATTTTATGCACCGCAAATGTTTAGAAATTTCAAGCCGACTTTTAACTCGACAAAACATAAACTAATAACCTTTGTTATCTATAATTCTTCAGTCAAATATTTTCTCATTAGCCGGGATGTTTCGAATGAGTTACTTATCTCTGTTCTTGATGCCTTTGGTTGGTATATCCGAGGCAAGGTTTTGGGACTAGGGGGCCGGAAATTTTGCCCACCTAGACTATCGGGCCATGTCAGGGTGACGTAAAAAATCACATTTTATGAACAATATTTACAGTGTAGCAAAAGCAAGAGGGAAAAACGATAAGCCTCGTGTCAATACTAAATTCAATCCTAATCTCAACTAATTCCTTGAGCTATTTTTTAGCTGAAACATCAAAGTTGGGTTTTAGTTGGTTTGTGACAGCATTAGGTGGGCCTAATTGAATTACTCTTTATTTACTCTCTTTTGTATCTTTATTGTATTTCTGGAAACTAGCATTTCTCAGATGACTGATCATGACCAACCAGCTGTGAAGGTGACGTAGCCATGTGCTCTCTGTACTTGAAGGCTGATTCCTGTTGGTGTGTCTTGGGAGTTACTTTGGTTATGTTTATGTTTAAATATATATAAATATAAATATACGTTTTTACTGAGTTAACATTACGAGCCGAAAAAATCCACAGTGGCGTTCCAAGTCAAAATATGCATTTTTGTTAATTTCTCCCTTAGCCTATGTTGGAATCGTTTATTCCTCATCAATAGGCATAAACTACTTTATTTATTCATTTTTCATAGTATCTTTAGCCAGTGATATGTGTAAGTTGCACTCCAGCTTTTATACAATTAGGTATTGTAGTAAAATTAAAAAATATTAGAAATACTATAGCAAAGACAAAACAAATTCGAATTAGCGACATATATGGCCCGAGGCTACGTTACCCCTTTAACCCACATCTCTACCTAATAAGTCGCAGAGGAAACCGGCGCCTACGTTTGGTATCGCTTTATATTTTCTTCCTACTTTTAGTTGATTGTTTGGGTATTGCTTTGAGCAAATTTGGATGAAAAAAATATATAATATAGAGCTGTTAGCACGTTATTGGTATAATCGAATAGGGTTTACATATTTTTCCCAGGGGAGAGAGAGGTAAGCCAATAACATGGCTTAATCATATGGTGAACCGCGGCCTCTCGTCCGACTATCAGTTCATGTCGGGTATGGGATTAGTTAGCCAGTTATTTTTCTCAGATGCACGGACTTGTTTAGCACGATTCGCCACACCGCCGAGCTTGGAACCCATTCTTCTTCTAGTTGATGACCCGAGAAGTTGCGTTAGGAGAAAAGGATTCTGTAAAAGTTCATTTCGAGTACTCGAACCACTTCGCCGTGCTTAAATTTGTGTACTTTAGAAATAGCAAAACCGCTATCGGAATAATTTTACAAATTGACTAAAACAACAAACTAATGGAAATATGTAAAGGAACCGCTTAACCTTATCATAATGGTAACTTTTGATCTTCAAGTGTGTTAAGTTCTAACGAACCAAAGAATGATAAAAATTTATGTTTTTTTTATAAAAAAAAAGGTAAAATTAACATTGATATTATGAAATTTGTCTAATAATAGCGGAAAACGCAGAAATATGTATTTTTAAAATAAATTTTTTCCAACGAATGAAAGAATGATAAAAATGTTTGTTTTTCCAGTAAAAACGTAAATTCAATCTGAGAATATTGTAAAATTTGTCAAAGTTATAATCCAAAAATACCGAAATAACGGTTTTGACATCAAATTTTTAGAAAATTACGATTTAACATTTTAAAATTGCATTTTTGGTATAAAAGCTAAATTCGAATTTTACTACAAAATGTAATATATACCTTTAATATTATATCAAAACGTAAAATTCAAATTTTACAGGAAATTTTTAGAGAAAAAAAAATTAAAAAAATATGTAAATTCAATCCTAATACTAAGAAATTTGCCAAAAAAAGTGACAAAACTTTTAGGCGTTCCAGACATGAAACCGAAGTATACACCACAGTTTTTGTCAAAAATAGAAAAAATCACATTTTTGTGGTAAAAAAAGAAACAAAAATCCACGAATTCGAAGTTTAGCAGCTAAATTTATCATTAAGTTTACAAAATCCTTAAAGATCTTTAAAATCTGCCTAAAATTGCAGATTGATGGCGCCAAAATTTGTCGTCTACAGACAGTTCACCCAAATATTGTCTGCAGTCGCGACATATTGAAAACAAACATAAAAGTTCGGAAACAAAATTCTACAAAGAAAACGATGTTATTTTTATCGCCGATTTAAAAAACTAAAAACACATTTTTTTCAGTTTATTTCACCTATTTTGTTTCTGCACGTTTATTTAAAATTAACGCTGGTACATTTGTCAGTAACCCTGGCCTCCTTCAGTTAGTGCGTTCAGCATCACAATGTCAGCGTAAGCGAGTAAAAAATTTCGGCTCCTAACCTCGGGTCAAAGGTCCTATTCGAGATGCAATAAATTGGGTTGGCAATGCCGAAATGGAAAGTGACCGATCTTTCCAAAACCGGTTTAACGACATCTTAAACCAAGATAACCGCTGGTGTTTTACAGTTGTTCTTTTGTTCTTATACGACCTCTAACCTATAACTTATGACCAGTCTGACCAGGAAGTGTTTGTTTCCTGGAACAATACCGGAAGTATGCAATCTGCGGGACAGGCGCCAAGTCGTGTTTAAACTTTGACCTCTAGTTAACATAAAGAATATCTTTTTTCATACGACGCTTTTTTGACGTATCCCACTTCGAACGAAGCAAAAACAACAACTAATAGTAAAAAGCTACTCTAAATTCAAGGACAAGAAACTTTCCTGCTAGGCATTGCCTAACAAATTCATAACACCATGAGTGAAGTGGTCAGCGTCGGATTTGATTTAAATTGAGATCTGAAACAGCTGATTTCAGGGTTGAATGATTTTTGAACATAATTGTTTTCATCGTGGCTGTTAGTGCATTTGCGACACACACACACACGACAGAAATTTCTTCACTCACAATTGATATACCATGAAAAATTAGTAATGCAATTTGATAGGTAATGAGTTTTGTACGCGTTTTGCCTAAAGGCTAACTCGGGACAAAATGGCCAGAATTTAGACACGCATCAGTGATATGATATAGAAATTTGCTGCGGAAAATGTGATTTTTACTGGATCTCATAATTTACTCTAAATGTTGCTGGTCAAAGTAATAATCTGAGCCCAAATACCTATTTGCCAGACTTGCAGAGTTTCAATAGTCAGAATTCAAAAGTTTCTACTAAGTCTCAAAATGTATGAGTCCACGATCAAAAGAAATGGCGTATATTCTCACTTGTTTAGAAAATGGTTACGATTGAACAGATCCGCCTATATATCGGTGTATTTAAGCGAATTTAGCGAATTTTTTTAATTTAAAAAAAAAACATTTTAAACGAAATGTTTAGCAAAAAACGTGAATTAACAAAATGTAAATTTAGGTTTAACACTATGGAAATTTGTCGAAATAATAACAAAAGTGTCAAAAACGCATTTTGCGTTCGTTACTACTAACGTAAAAACAAATTTTTTCAACGGATTTATGAATCGCTTTGCTATATTGTTGTTCCTGATAAAAAAAAAACGCTTTTTTCCGTACCTAAGAACCATTCGATAATAAGTTTCCAGTACTTTAAACCGAGGAAATCTCTAAATAACCATTTTTTACTATATTTTTTCTGTACATATTTAATTTAAAATTTAGCTGTTTAATTTTAATTCATGGGAACAATTTTATCTAATATATGGGAACACTTTGTATGACATTCATTCGCCAAAATTTGTTCTGTTATTATACTTTACTACAGGGTAACACTTCACATGACATATGGGAACACTTTATAAGAAGTACAGAAACACTTTTTTTTTATTGAACACTTCATTATGGCATACGGGAACATGTTGATATGATATTCGGCCTCAGTGTCCATGACATACCGGAGCCTTTAATATGATATTCGGCCTTAGTGCCCATGACATATTGGAACATTTTGATACAATATTCGACCTTGGTGACTCTATATTTAGCTCTCTTGTTTAGAAAACCGAAAGATTTAAATCACAATTATGGCGGTGCGTGTGCGATCGTTCATAGCGATAAATCAAAGATTACAAATGACAGTTTTGTCTGTTTATATGTTTTATTGTTTTGTGTAAACAACGCCGGCACCGCTTTGGCGAGAGGCAAATCAGACAATATGGCGCGCGCTCAGTCGAGAGTATAGATTTATTTTGACTTCGTAATCAGCATAAAAGACAATAAAATAATTGATGAAGCAAAATAAATAAAACTGATTACAGGATTACTGAATCAAAAAAAGAGAGACAAAAATTGAGAAACACAAAAAAAGAAATATTGCCTGCTAATGACGCATCCACTGTAGTTCTATAGTGTTTCTTCATCTCTTGGCATTTTAACGTCAGTCTTCATGGTCGTACCCAGTCTGCGGGTCCGCCCCTTCCTCCCATTTTTTAAAGTGTAAAAAAACAAATATTTTCCCGTATCATGCATCGCAATTTTCCGTAGCTTCGAACGCTTTTTAGATCCTTAACACTCTTGAACAGCAGACTGTTGCGATCTTACTTTAAAAATACCAGGCTACGCCACAGTCCGTCTCTAACTTTGCTCATAGATAAAAATTGCTCACCTCTGAGTGAGTGCGCGTATTGTACACCATGAATCTATATAGTTTCAAATTTCAATAGCACTTTACGTCAACTAAATTACTGAAATATTATTGCTCAAATTTCCTATAAGCAGAATACCAATACGAATCGAAACCAGAAATTTAAATAATATTTTTTTGTTATTCAGGATTTTCATTATTGTAGTTCAGCGCTTCGAGCCAACGTTGAACATTTTCTCATAAATTCGCGCCAGACAATATCAGTACAGGCTATAACATATCAAAATACAGAAACAAACTCACCATGAGAAGCCGAAATTCTCGTTCGCCTCGTGCAAAATGATGACGTCAGTGATTGATTCCCTTGATTTTTTCCGCTTTTTAGAATTTCCCTGTTTCAGTAGCATACTATTTCCTATAAGCAGAATACCAATACGAATCGAACCCAGAAATTTAAATCAAAGAATTTTTTTTGTTATTCAGGACCAGAAAGTCCAATGCAAATTCAGATGCGATAAAGATCCGGTTTGTGCGGCTCCGATGAACAAAGATGGAGAATGTTGCCCCGTTTGCAAAGGTAGGTGCTAATTATTTTCCTAGACTTACTAAAGTTGTTAACAAACTTTTTGGATATAGTTTTCTGTTCTCCTATTTAATCTCTCCTTTCTCCTATTATGCATGAAAACTATATTATTTGTTTAATCCCAATAGGCTCATTAGATGGTGATATTCGCAACTCGCACTCTGGATTTTGTACAGTTTAAATAAGTTATTATGCGCACTGTAGAAATGTATCACAACGATAATAAATGAGTAGGGTAAAATCGTTTCCTATAAAACAATAATATTTTGGGCTAACGCTAGCTAAGTGTAGGAATATATAGGGTAACGAAAAAACAGAACCCAAGTCAAATTTCAGAGAGAACATAACTTTTGGACAAATCTTGCTATATTACTGAAATTTTTGGGTACAATCGCACAAAAAAATATTGCATAAATATGATTAAAGAAATATGGATTTTTCTCTTTTTTTTTGACTTTGGTGGTGCTGTGGATTTGGATATCCTTAAGCGGTGCAACTTATTTTCAGAGTGTTACTACAGACGGAAAACCTTTCAAACCTCAACAGAGTGGATTGAGGGAGAGAAGAACCCGTGCGAGAGGCTTTTCTGTAGAGTAAGTAATATTTGATTGAAAATTGAAGTTGGAGTTTTTCTGAACATCTCTGGCCCCTGCTCTGCTAAGAAATACATATTTTTATCAGTTATTTTCATCGTCATATTTAATAAAAAAAAAAGACAACAAAAAAAAGGATATATTACAGGGAAAAATGAAACAAATCGAAAACAGTCTACTCTAACCTAATGTAAAAGTGACCGTACATTTGAATCCACGTACATTTGAACTCATGTGTATATCCGCGGGTTCAATCTATATGAGAGTGCTAAAACCCATAGGTTAGGGTTAGTATGGGTTCAAATATCCGTAAAACAAAAAAAAAATTCAACAAATGCGATATATGCAGGTGCAATTGTCGTGGGTTCAAATGTAATGGAACCTAATGTAAACATCAGGAATGATACCGATCGGAGTCCGTTGATTCGATTCGTGACGAAGACAACACAAGAAATTCGAACCCATATCTAAATGACAGAAATCAAAATATTGCTGTCTATGTAAAACAAGAAATGGCTTCCGCGGTGGTCTTTACAACGTCATTTAACTCGCAACCAATCAAATCTGTCATAAACATCCTGTTACTCATCCTAATAGGCAAATACTGTTAAAAATATGCAGAGTATTAAGTAACATCTTATGTCATCAAGACGTACGGTAAAAAGGCGAATGTTTTAGAACAGCAAGCTACAGGGCTCAAGTTCAACCCTTATTTACACCACCACACCCAGAGTGCAAGCTCATCCAAGCGCAGTTTCCCCTGGGCGAACAGAATTCAAAGTTGCTATTTCGAGTATTCGATTAGGAACGCTTCTGTTTTCTATATCCATAAAATCGATAAACATACTTTGAACACATTGATTTCCACACACCATTTAGGGAGTGAACACGGCCCTACCCCTAAAATTTCAAACACACCCTTAATTTTGAGTCTTGAGACTGCAATTCAATTCTCAATATAAATAAAATTATATTTGAATATTGAGAAAGTGGGTGCCTTTTTAATAAGATAATAACAAGGCTGAGTATATTCACTGCTTCTGTGGGTATATTCGACTTTTTGTCACCATTGGAATTCTCAAATTTTGTTGTTGCCTAACTTTGACTGTACTGGTCTGTTCTGAAGCTTTACTACTATGCCAATGTCCACCTTTAAATTTGTTCAATATTTAGTCGGAAAACTAACTATTTTCTATCTTACCACAGGACGGTATAATCACTCGTGCAAAACTACAATGTCACACAACCTGTAAAGATCCTCTACCTCCATCTCCCGGACAGTGTTGCCCATCTTGTCAAGGTGACTATATATTAATTTCAATTTTTTAATTCATTAATCAAATGCACGTTCTGGAATGAAGAAACGGCAAACTATCCCCGTATTCGACCGAGACGCAACTGGGTCGGACGCAACTGGTTGTAAAATTCTCGAAACCTTTCGTGAGGTCAGAGTCGAATTTTTTAGACATAACACGAGCGCCCAAATATATACCCCAAAAATATAAAGTATAGTATTTATAGTTCTATTCTATTCAATTCAAGAGTCTTGCTGCACACAAACACAAATATATTTTTTTAATGTTTCGTCTGACCGAGGTCAGACTTCTTCAGACAAGCTTACATAGTTGTAAAATGCTTGTCTGAAGAAGTCTGACCTCGGTCAGACGAATTGTTACAGAAATATATTTGTGTTTGTGTGCAGCAAGACTCTTAAATTGAATAGAATAGCCATTTACACTCTTGCTACAGCATCCTTGCGTAATAGGCATACGGATCCGCCTGCACAAAGGCATAGAGAGCAAGGAAAGGTAGTTAGTTTTCATGCAACCTCAACTGTTAGTCAAATTTATAGTGTTGTTTTGATTGGTAGATTTCAATTCCCATTATGTTCAAACAATTCATATATAACAAAGTGAAAACACTCTGTGAAATAAGCATTGTGGCCCCCTCCAACTGCTCTGTGCCCACTCCCCTGGAGAGACCCTTGATGGTTAGGAACCGCTGGTATAGAACTCAATTGTTCCAGCAGCTTGTCACAACAACAACACACACTTGGCAAAATGATTGGAATTCGGGCCCAAAAAATATCACAATGCAGATTAGAGTTCCGATTAGCTACGTCTGGGTGGTAAATATAATAAAGCAAGCCAGTTTTTGTCTCTAACTATATCAACAAGAAAAGCGTAAAATACATATAAAACAAAATTATTAAAAGATTGCTATTCGATTTATACAAAATTTTGGTGCCATTTTGTTATTGCACCGTCACTTTTTGTATATTTTGTACCAAGCTCCATTCACTAATGCAAAAATGTGAAATTTGAGAAAAATGTATTTCAAACTTTATTTTTCTTTTCAGGCTGTCTCTATCAAGGCGCAGCATACAGAGAAGGGGAGACTTTTCAGCTACCTCAAGATATGTGCGCAAGGTGTACATGTACGGTAAGATTTTTGGGCACAAATTTTACATATAAATTGTTATTTCTCGGGTTGTTGTCAAAATCGCCTTCTTTACTAATATTAAATTAGTTGTTAATTTGTTTTAGTTTTAAATTCCTATTCCTGGCAGTTAGGAAGCTATTGCTTTTATTTTTATGTTTTCAAAATTTCTATTTTATTTGTCGTTTATTTTATTCTTTTAAAATTTTTGACATTTGACCTTTACGTCTATATATATGAGCCTGTTGTCTGATACAATTTGGTCAAAGCAAGGCGATTCCCGCAAAAATAAAGCAAATTCAACTCTGAGCAAAAGAAATGTTTGGCTAAAGTATTTTTCAAACAAAGATCGATTCATTTTCAGACAAATTCACGAAGGATTGTAACTTTCGACTTTAAAAATACCTCCCAAGTCTTCACCACGCCTTTATACATAATACCTTTATTTATTTACAACCGCTGGCATTTACAAAGCAAAACCGCATTTTATGGCAATTATTTGTGCTATGTTAGTCTATAAATTATATTGTCAGGCTTCTAAAAAAGGTGCCGCCCTTCCTAACTAAATAATATATAACGCACGCTTTATACAAATAAAGAAGACTCTCTGGGACTATGCGCGCGTAATGAAGATTTGTATATAGTTACAGTATAGTGGTCATCCGTAACTTTGCTCAGAGATGAGTCTTCTTTACTCCTGAGTGAGTGGCCGTAACTTTGCTAAAATATGAGTCTTCTTTACTTCTATGTGAGTATCGTAACTTTGCTTAGAAATGTGTCTCCTTTACTTCTGAGTGAGTGCCCGTAACATTGCTCGCAGATGAGTTTCCTTTACATCTGAGTAAGTGCCCATAACTTGGCTCAGAGATGAGTCTTCGTCACCTCTGAGTGAGTGCTCGTAAGTAGGGCTGGGCATTTCGAATCGAATCGAATAGAAAATTATTCGAATCGGTTCAGAGCAAAATTTCGAATCGCCGCTTTTTTTTTTCTTTTGGTCAATGGTCGAGGTGAATTTCTCTTTTTTTTATACTGAAGCCATATTTTTTCAACGCAATTCTGACATATGACTTTTTCTGCAATGAGGTATTGATGAAAACGTGTTTTTTTTATTGTGTGTGAACGCTCCGCAAGCTGTCTGACTGAAGTATGTGTCTTGAGAACCTATTACAATAAGAATGTTACATACAATTTTATATCTCCCAAGTATTCGAGATTCGATTCGACAAAATATTTGACTCGATTCTGAAATCATCAGGTATTCGAAAATGCCCAGCCCTACTCGTAAGTTTGCTCAGAGATGAATCTGTTTTACTTTTGAATGAGTATCTAACTCTGCTCAGAGACAAGTCTCTTTTACTTCTGTGTGGGTGCGCATGGTGCACCGCAATGAACCTATATGATTCCAGCGGTCGATCGCCAGTTTTCTTCGAGATGACTACCCTTCATTAATGCGTGAATGCGCGCGTAGCTTTTTGCGTTTTGGTGATTGTATATGACTTTACTCAGAGATCAGTCACCTCCGCCATATACCTGACAAAATGACATTTTTTCACCTTCTTCTCTTGGGTTATATTTTATACTGTACCCATATATATAAATACTATAAATGTACCTTTACAGAACGGTACCATCAGCTGCTCAAAAGATCCTTGTCCTGTATTGGCTTGCAAGAGAGAAGACTACAGCATGAGAGAGGATGGCTGCTGTTTGGAGTGTGTAGGTACTTGCAATGTACTTGAATCAAAGTATGTTTTACTTTTGTGAGTGCGATGGCCATTGCAGTGATTCTCAGCCTTTTTTGTTAAAATTTGGCGTTCTCGATGTATGTGCAGCAAGATGACGCACAATCTGATTACCCTAATCTGGTACACATACTGTTTTCAGATTGTGCGCCATCTTGGTGCACATACTTCAGGAGGTCAAAAAAACATTGTTACTTACCAATTAATGTTCCTGGGACGATTGAAATTGTGTTATTTACTGATGTATTTGCTTTGTATTAAATATTCAATATTTCAAATAGGTAAATAAATACCTAGCGGAGCCTCTATAGATGTTTTTTCACGGAACCCCGGGGCTCCGTATGGGACACTTTGAAAACTTACGGACAAGTGAAACGCAATTGGAGGTCGTTACTGCGACAAAAGGAACTGAATCGAGTAAAAATCTTACTGACTAAAACTGTTTTAATACTAACAAAAAAACGTCAAAAACCATTAAAACGTGTCAGACGTTAAAACGTTGTCAAAACGTGCAAAAACAATGAAAACTTGTCAAATACCACTAAAACCTTGCCCAAACTCGCAAAAACAGTGAAAACCCGTCGAGTAAAAATCTTACTGACTAAAACAGTTTTATTACTAACAGAAAAATCGTCATAAACCAAACCTTGCCAAAACGTGCAAAAACAATGAAAACTCGTCAAATACCACTAGAATCTTGCACAAACTCGCAAAAACAGTGAAAAACCGTCAAAAACCACCAGAAACTTTGTCAAAACGCGCGAAAACAGTAAAAAAAACGTAAAAATCGTCACTTTGAGAACTTACGGACTAGTGAAACGCAATAGTAGGTTGTTCCTGCGACAAAAAGAAATGAATTGGGTAAAGATCTGACTAAATAAAACTGTTTCATTACTGACAGCAAAACCGTCAAAAATCACTAGAAACTTTGCTAAAACGTGCAAAAACAGTAATAAAGCGTCAAAAACCACTGAAAATCTTGCCAAAACGTGCAAACACAGTGAAAATCCGTCAAAAACCACTGAAAATCTTGCCAAAACGTGCAAAAACAGTGAAAAACGGTCAAAACCATCATTTTGAAATCATATGGACTAGTGATACGCAATTGTAGGGCGTTCGAGTAAAAATCCTATTAAATAAGACTATTTTAAAACTGACAGGTCACCGAATCCAACCCGAACTTGATGGAGGGAGATGTCGAATGCCGGAACGAATTCTACTTCCCGACGAAGCGGTTAGTGAGGATGAATGTACGCGATGTAGATGCAAGGCAAGTAATCTGTCACTCTTCCTATTGGATTTGTTTTTCATCCTCAATGCTTCTTTTTTATCTCTCCCTCCCATTATATTACCCTCTCTCTCTCTCTGTAACAATCTTTTCTCACCCTTTCTCTTCTTTTTTTGCTCTTCTCTTTCCTTCTATTTTCTCTCGTATTTTCTTCTTGTGTCTTGCTTCTCTCTCTCTCTGTAACAATCTTTACTATCCTTTATTCTCTCTCATTCTTTATGTTACAATCTACCTCCCTTTTTCCTTTTCCTCTCGCATTACTGACTTTGTCTTTCTTCTCATTTGTATTTCACTCTACCCCTCTCTTTATTTTCTCTCTAATCTAAAAGTATATTCAGTTCAGAAAGTGTTTAAAAACGATGATACATATAATATACGATGCTCTTGCACATTTTCGCCCTGAACAAGGCATTGCACAAGCAGCCACTGCTATCGTTTGGAAGGCACAAAATTTTTTATAGTTCGCCATTGCCTTCCCAATTTATTTACACCCTGTGTGAGGGGAAAATATTGAAGCCGAGCTGTATGCTTACATAGTTAGTTAACAATATTATCTTTTGCTTCCGTAGAATGGCACTCTGATTTGCGACACAAAAACTTGCCCTATATCACTGAGATGTCCAATGACAGAGTGGGTTTACAGACCTGGTGAATGCTGCCCTCTCTGTCCTGAGGATGTGCCGAGGAAATGCGTGGATTCGAAAGGAAGAACAAGGAAGGTGGGTGTCTAGGACACAAATTTATATGAATTCCATTTCTTCCCCGCGATAAATAAATTATATCGCAATTTTTTTTTAGACTAGACCAGACCATCAGCTCCCCGGGAAACACATATTTACGCCAAGTTTTCTTCTCTCGTGGGATAAATACATAATATCACCCCGGGGATACTGAAACTAAATCTCGTCCCAACCCCCTAAGTAGAAAATGTGTGGTAGTAGAAGGTTTGCTCTTTGTGGGGATGAGACCTAAACTATATACCAGGGCCATTTAAACCAGGCCTTAACCTCTACGAAGCCACGGGGGGAAAATCTAGGCGTCACGTGAATTGGTTTTTACAAGTACTTTTTACTTTATGCAAAGACAGCATTGATTTAAAATAAGATGACCTTGATTTGATAGATTTTTTGTCTGTAATGCATTTATTTTCTCACTCCCGCTTGTTGACTTCAAATTATTACTCAAGGCTCCGGATATGTTTCAAAGTGTTTTATATCCAAATATCAACAGATAGTTATATACTGTAACGTGCTGACACATTTCACTTCCAGCATGGAGCTACGTGGCAAGAGGGGCGTGACTATTGTCGAAACTGCCTATGCGTGAACGCGTCAATCACATGTGAAATCAACCGTTGCCAAGATAAACCTAAAACGTGCCCTGAAGTAAGAACAAATGTATTATTTTATTTTTTCTAAGATTTTACATGAAACAATAAATTGCAGCACTAGTAGTTGTTTAGTGAGAGGGGAATATACTGACCAGTCACGCTTGAATAATTTGCACTGGTACAGTATTCATCCTATCCTCAAGTGTGGTTAACTAATGAAAGGCTGTGATGTTGCATAAAATTTAGCGATTATTCACGTGATTAATTTTTTTTAATATTTCAGGGCAAGACACTGGAACTTGTTCCTGGGAACTGCTGCAAGATGTGCATAGATGGTAAATATCCATGTTTGAAGCTTTTAGGTTCAAGAGAATCAAACTGAAAAGGCACCGAAACGTAGTATGTGTACCAGGTTAGGGTTAGACCATATTTTCAGGTACAAATACTACGAGAGTCACTTGGCTAGTCCCCGAACTCGTGATAGAACTAAAATAAGGAAAATTGGAATAAAATTATGGCCTAACCCTAACCTGATACACATACTACGTTCTGGTTTCCGCCATCTTGATTCACATACTTCAAGAGTACCACTAAAAAACATCAAAACCAGACCCAATTTTACTATTGACCCGATTCAAAATTAAGTTCTTATTTGAATACAGAAGAAGTTAAACATTCAAGTTAATATTAAGCTGAAATCATTAGGTTATTCAAATTCAATTTTGCTTCTATTTCTAACACGACGTAAAAGGAAAGCTTTTCAATTTACTATAGATTATGGTTAACATTCATATTTTTTCTTTCTCAGAACCAGGAGTTTGTGCCGTGTTTGGAGACCCGCACTACAGAACATTTGATGGAAGGCCGTTCAATTATCAAGGAGATTGCCGGTAAGTGGTTGTGTTAGCCTAGCGATGGCCTCAACTGGCGCAGGTGCGTAGATAGGGGGCGTCCCTTCTCCCCCTCCCCCGGTTCAATTGTTAAAAGAATTCTCCATGATACATATTATTATAAATTTTGGTAACTTGAGACACTTTAAGACCCTTAAGACTCTGGTGGTAGTGGAACGCGATCCGAATCCGGACTATTCGGGTATTTAATTCGGGCCACATCTGCTTTTTTATTTAAGCCATACTATCAACGTCGTTTTTTTATCACCTAATTGTAAGAAAAAGCCGTTACCGATGCGCATTATTAAGCATTGCTTTTATGTTTCGTCAAATAATGCATTTGAAATTTCGTTTGCATTGTAAATTGTTTTTGAAATGACCGGACCTCCATAATTTTTATGCTTTCTATACGGTCGAGCCTGATTATACGATTATACTGATAATTTAGTGAAAACAAATCACCCACACTAAACTGGTCGATTGATCGTTTACCTATTTCCAAATCTAGTTCCAACGGTAAACCAGACAAAATTTACCGGTTTATCGTTCAAACACCCGCTACCTAGTTTTAAAATTAATTTTAAAATTAAATTTTTCTATTTCTTTAATATAATTCCGTATTTGTAAATGCGCGCTGAATGTTGTAACAGCAAAATATGGTGATTTACCGGTTAACCGTATAACTATTCCCAGTCGTAGTTTTCTTCATAGATTTCTGTATTAAGTTTCAATATGTCATCGCTAAATTTTGCAAGAACATGAGTTATATTCAACGTGTGACCACGCCAAATTGACCGGTTTACCGTTTCCAGTCCTAGTTACAAATATATTTGTAAAACATAAATAAGATATCACCGAATTTCAGTAAAAACATTCAACCCTTAACCATACAAAATATACCGATTAACCGTTTTCAGTCCTATAGGTATAGTTTTTGTATTTCACAGATATGTCATCGCTAAAGACTGCAAGAGCATGAACTTCTCCGTAGTTGTGGAAAACGACGCCAAAACTTCGAGATCTTTTGCCTGGACGAAAGCGGTTTATATGACACTTATGGGATCCGGTAAGAATAGCTTCATTTATGGACACGTAGTGGACATAGCGATCGTTCCAATAATATGTTGTTGTTCTTGTTCTTGTTCTTTGACACTTTTTGGACACCTAGTAGAAAATCTAAAAAGTCGCTTTTCTCATTGATTACTGGACCAATTGCTTTGAAATTTTCAGTAGTTGAAGATGGAATTTTTTTCTAGAAGGCTATTACTTTAATTTGTTTCTAAATTTTGTATGAATTTTATCAAATTTGATATTTCGTCCCAAATTTCTCTGTATTTTTTTTATCCATAAGAACACGGATTATAGTCCGCGTGAAAACTGACTGTACGTTTTGATTCTGCAAAATTCCTGCTACTGAAAATCTAGAATTTTCTTGATGGTACCGGTAGCGTCAAAGGTACCGGTAAGGTCTGATTCGCTCTCGTCTGCGTGTCCATATATTTGAGCGTTGCTCTCTTGCTTGCTTGTCTGAACGAGGTCGTTTGAATCCTGGTTATCAACGTTTTTGGCAGTGGATAATTTGGGTATTAAAATTCTGATACGTCACTACTGATGACGTCATTTATTTAGTAAAATAATGCATTAGATACTCAAAGTGTCTCTTATGGGGTCCGGCAAGATATTCCCGTGTTTTTATGCTCACAATACGAACTTTCACGACAGAGTTTTATTTCCAAAATTGGACATTAGTGTGTCAAAAAATATAATACAAAATGTAAGCGTAAATAGGGTAAATAAAAACGTAATGTTTAATTTATTATTTAACACTGTCACCCCGAAAAGGGCGCTGTACAAGTAGTTACTAGAAATTTGAAAGGCGCTTGAATGATTGGAATCTTTCCATTCCAGTACAGCTTGCGCTACTCGATTGTTTTTATCGGTTTACGAAACTTCAAAATTGCCATGTTCCGATCAGAAACTTTTTTAACAATCTTGCAAACAAATATTCAAATGGATTAGTTCGCTGACAAGCGCCAACATGAATACCTATCGCGCACTCTCCGCAGGAAACACGGAGTCCGCAGAAATGAGTGCTTGAAATTCTGAGGCATACAAATTTAAGATTTAATTTTTAAAATTTTTAAATATTTTCAGGCAGCAATGGCGAAACTACAGTCTCTCTTCATCAGCGATTAGTTACCAAAGTGAATGATCGAAAAGTATCCTTGCCTTACATATCAAGGGCAGTCTACATCACTATGGAGCGATACATCGTCAAAGTTCGGACAAAAACTGGCGTTTCTCTGAACTGGGATGGTGATAGCTTCTTAGAGGTGACTATATTTATGACGTCATTATACATTATTGCGTCATGAAAATGTGTAACCATTGAAAAATTCATATAACCATTGTGATGTCATGGTCTCATTAGATGTTCATACCAGTAATCATACCAAGCTTTTCAAAATGTATGACATCATCTAAAAGTATTTGTTACGTCATTATTACGCCATACCTAGAAGTAGTCATCAAATACTATTACGTCATTATTCTAGATCGGAGCAACCAGTGCATATAAAGGCCTTCTTTGCGGATTATGCGGCAACTATAACGGCTTTCCAAGAGATGATTTTATTGGTGGAGACGGGTCGTTCAAGGTTGATGAAAATTCTTTTGCTGAATCGTGGAAATCTGAGACTGGAAGATGTTCAAGACCAAATTATAGTAAAGGGTTGGTGAGAACAATCTATTGAATTATTACCGCCTTCTTTGGCTCCGCATTTGGCGTTATAAGACTACTTTTCCCCGTACCGAATGCGCGAATATAACACGGGGAGTCTCGGTAAAATGGCATTATTAAAGTGTCGCAGAAGTACGACTTAACATGTCCTCACTGTGGACTGAGATGTTTAAGCCACAGACATGTAGAAATCAATTATTTTTTCGGCGGACCGTAATCTCCCTTTGTGATATTCTTGTGAGATTTGGCTTGGGGTTGTAATTCGAGATCTGTACCATACGATGCCAAAATTGCTAGGTTTGACGCATCGGGAAAATACTGCTAAATTGACCACGGAAACTGAAACACAAACGTATTTTGTTGATCTCACGTTCATGGTCACAGCCAGAAATTTTCAAATTTGGGGGGTCTGAGATTTTTGTTTGCCGAATTAAATCGAAACAGCTAGCGGTTTTGACCGAACGCCGGAAAACGTGTCTAAAAAACGTTTCATGCTACGAAAAATTGCTATATATGATACAGATACGTTATGGACGTAGGATTTCATGTGATAAATATATATAAAAGTTTCCCTAGAGCCCATATTACTATAGGCGATTGATTCATCGTGCTTGGTGTTTCGAACACACGTGCAATCGCACCTTTGATTACATTCTCTGGTTTGCGGGTTTAATCTTATGAGGTAAATTTATGTGCGAGAGGATTGCTGGACTCCTCGCCTTCATATGTGGCAACGCTGGTTGGTTACGACTCCTTCCACTATCAAATCCATGCTCCTATTACAGACAACTAGTTAACTATTCCTTACGATTCAACTATTCCATGCACTTCAACTATTCTAGGATTCAACTTTTATGAACTGGTAACCGCCTTGTCGACTTTCTCCTCATATGACAATCTTATCTTACTTTTTTCGAAGTAGAAAGACTTCTTGTACATTAGTTCAATTAAATATTTCAATTTTTAGGCCCAGTGAACCGTGCAGTCAAAGCATTATGATGAAACTCGAAGCAAAGAAAAAATGTCAAGTTTTCAAATCAGAGGATTTCAGAGGATGCTACGATAAAGTGGACCCGCGGGATTATTACAGGCCAGTAGAATTTATTATTGTACACAAAGTACAAAAATGGATCATTTTGTTAAGTTATTGTTGATGCGTTAAATTTGCTTTCCTTGGATTTACATAACTTGACAATGGTTGGAACTTCTAGAAAGCTATTACATTCATTTTCCCAATTAACTCCGAGTTCTCCTGGACTCAATTTCTTAACCAGAAGTTCGCTGATTGCTTTCTGTATACCGCGACATTCGGACACTCAATATTTTGGTATCGTTACATTCCAACATTCTGATATTCCGACATCCCAACTTTAAGACCGAAATTCCGAAATTTTGCATCGTTGACATTTCGATTTTCCGTTGATATTACGATAATCGTTATTCTATATTGCGAAATTTGACATTCGACTCATTGGCATCAGGACATTTTGAAATCCGGACATGGCGACATCACGACATTGTGACACCCCAACATTTTTTTTTCCCATCACAAATAAAGCTTGGCTACTGTTACAGGTCCTGTCTCACAGACACATGCGAATGCCCGCCGAATCACAAATGTTCCTGCGAATCCATCCTCGCCTATACTTCAGCGTGTGAGCGGAAAGGAGTCGTCGTGAAATGGGATAGACCAATGTATTGCAGAAGTAAGTGTTTGAATATATTTATGATTATTAGTGAGTTTTGCGGACCCAACTTAATTAGGAGAGTTTGCTCAAACAAGATCATGACTTTGTGTTCATTAGCCAACGATAAATACCAATGGGCGCGAGACTTGAGGCAGTTCTGACCAATCGTGAAAACGGCACTTACTCAACACGTAACAGAAGTTCTTGAAAATTAATTTTTGGCATAAGGTTTTATCAGATGCCCTGGCAGTTAACGATTTGGCACTTTTTCATCCACTGCTTTTTTTTATCTTTGCCTTTGTGTTGGTAAATCCATATGGAATTACAATAATGATACTGTAGTAAGAATTAAAACGGCTCACCTGAGTGGCTTCATTTACCCTTGTTGTAAAAAATTTGAGGAACGTTTACTTTTTTAGACTAACCGCTACAGAATACAATTTGTAAAAGTGCGATTTTTTATTTTTGTCTTGTTTTGTTTTTATTAACCAACAAATTTTATGTCACGTTCTGAACATGACAGACAAGGGACCTTCAGAAGTATGCGCACCAAGATGGCGCACAACCTGAACATAGTAGGTGTGTACTGGTTGGGATTCAGGTTGTGAGACATCTTGGTGCGCATACTTCTGGGGCACCCAGACAAGATATACCATTCTAGAAAATGAGTTGATATGTCGACTTGGACCCATTATCACAATCTAGTATGAGGTAGGAGCCCCCAAATCATAATTCGTGAGTTAAATCTAGTCACGGGTGATCTGTGTCCTAAGTCGAATTCGAATCTGAAGTCGAGTCAAGTCTAAGGCCTAGGACGTCCTCAACACTAGAAGCAATACGGCTCTTTGAGTTTAACTTTTTCAACATTTTCAGAAACTTGTAAACGAGGTAGACGTACGAAATTATTTTCGGCCTAAATGGTTTTCTCGAATTGCAATTTAAGGTTGAGTGTGAATATTTGGTGATTTCAGAATCGAATCGTATCGAGAATATTTGAAAGATATTTATTGGGACAGCTCCTCTAAGCATAAAAAATACTAAAAACATGAATCCATCCCTCAGACACATTGCTCAGAGTTCACATTAAAAAACATGTTTCATCAATACCTCCCAAGAAAGAAAAGCGCATTGCAAAAATATGGCTTCGATAAAAATATTGGCATTTGTGCGTCCAGATAAATAAAACGCGATTCAAAATTTCGTTCTGAACCGATTCGAGTAACTTACTATTTGGTTCGATTTAAATATGCGATTCGAAATGCCCAGTTTTAATTGAAATACATCGTCGAAATTCAATTAATTAAATAACTTGGAATTAATTGTTCAATCTTTTTATTATTTTCAGAGACCTGCAAACGAGGCAAAGTTTACTCTCAATGCGGTCCAGCGTGCAAGCCAACCTGCACGAATTATAAACGATCACACACACGGAACTGTTCTAAGATGTGCGTTGCGGGATGTCACTGCCCCGCTGGATACGCCATACATCGGAAGAGATGCATTCGAATCAGCCAGTGTGAGAGCGCTCTTAGATCGGCAGAGTTGAGAGTAATTCATCGGTCTTCGAATTCAAGGCGACGAAGAAAGCGGACTCAAATTAAAATGAAAAATGACGTTTTTGAAGATAATCCCAATTTTAAAGCAGGGACGTGATATTTTTGACAAAAAAAAATGATTTAGTCAATTTTTTCAAATTTTTATGACTCAATCTACCTCTTTGAAAACGTTTTTCGTTTAATGTGCAGACTGGAAGTCTCGTCCAATCTGGTTAGCGCACGGCATATTTGGTCTCAGCATATTTAGTAGTGATGAATTCTTGAGAAATCTGTTTATCTTACCCAGGGGTATGCTACAGCCCGGGCCACAACCCAGCCCACCAAGTCAATTAGTGTGGTCAACACTCGGATTTTCATGCTGCAAAATTTTTTTATTCAAAATGAAGCTTACCAAAAACAGACGTAGACGTCAGCTGACCAACCAATTGCTGCATTCAGTCTATAAAATATGACTCTCAAAAATTCAAACACAAAATTTGTACTTCTGAAGTATGCGCATCAAGATGTCGCACAACCTGAAATACAACCTGGTACACAACCTGAGTTCAGGCTGTGCGACATCTTGGTGCGCATACTTCAGTAGTTTCCAAAATTTTCTTGAAAACTTGGCTCCCTCACTCTGATTAACGATCTGTAACCGCCGATATGACCGCAAGAAAGATTTATCTTAGGGGTGGGCAAGCACTTTCCTAAGTGGGCCACACTTACAGATAATAGACTTGGTTCCTGACCGGAAGGTCGAACCCAGTATGAATTTATGAATGTTGAACTTACATAGCGTCGATAACAATTACATGCCTGCTTGTTTCACCAATGTAATGCAATAGTTATGTGTTACAGGAGAAATTTCGGACCTCCAGAAGTATGTGCACCAAGATGGCGCACAACCTAAATACAGTATGTGTACCAGGTTAGGGTTCAGGTTGTGCGCCATCTTGGTGCGCATACTTCGGGAGCGCCAAAAGTTCTATTCATAAAAACTATAGTCGTAATTTCAACAGGTGGGATCTGGCCCGTGGGCTGTAGTATGCTTGCCCACCCCTGAATTATAACTGACAACAATGCGTTTTGAAATGCTAAATATTTGATAAATGAAAAAAAAAAAAAAATTTTGTCCGAAAAGAAATTTTACTCCTTGGATTTTATTTTGTTGGACGATTTTATCAGCATTTAAAATATTTCAGCATATTTTCCTATTTTATTTTTTTTTTTTTTTAATTTTTGTTTTATTCAATTTCGGACCGTGATTCGGGAGTGATTCGGGCAACGCAAACGCCAGTTCGAATAGGACAATTCACGTTTTATCAGTAAGATATTTATTTTACTGTGTATATCTCAAGAAAGATTACCATAAATTGGGCTAATATATACACTTTAAGCAAATTTTTTATGAAATTCAAGAATTTGAATATGCCCTGAATAAACTTTAAAGATAAGTAATTGGGCAATAAGGGGATAATTCTAAAGAAGGAATCAATTTTATTCAAATCGATTGTGGTCCAAAATTGTTTTTGTTTTTTTCTAATTGTTTTTTTTTTTGTATTCTTGTCTCAGCATATTATTTTTGCATTCTATTTATTATCTTAATATTCCCAGTTTATCACTTAATGAAATGACTTGGATGATTAGAAATTGCTTCGAATGAATTTTTTGTAGTCTACAGGAGGGCTACTCAACTATTTTTATCGAAGGTCCGCAAACAAAACTTCAAAATTATTTGGGTCCGGTCTTTCCAGAAGTGTTATTTCGGCATCCTTAAACGAGCACTTCCTCGACCGACTAATGATTAGTAGCAAATTAAAATTGTTTATTATGGTGTTATAGTTCTTTTCGTATATATTCAAAACTATGAAAGTCATTTTATAATAGGAAATTCAAAAAGTGGGGCTAATGATCCAAAATAAATAATCAGGTGCGGTCCAAATCCAATACTCGAAAGGTCCGGATTCTGACCGCGGTCCGCCAGTTGAGTAGCCCTGGTCTACAGTGTTTCAGCATATCATTTTTGCCTTTTATTTGTTGTCCGAAATTGACAACGCTTGTTGTTGTTATTTCGGTCTCATAGCATCGCGATAATGTCTCGAGTTTCCTCAATTTGATAAAACTAAATTCGGCCGTCCAAAATTATGTGTTTGGAACATTTTAGAATCTTTGAAAAGTATTTAAAATCGAATTAATTAAATTACCTTTATTATTTTTCCTCTGCTCTAAAAATTCAGCATAATGTTTTTGCATTTTATTTATAGCCTGGAAAGTTTTCCACTAAATTATTTCGACTCTGAGTATTTTATTGAATTATAATACAGGTCCGAGTATCAAGTGGATTCAATATGTCCTTCAGATTTTATCTCAAGCTTTAGAAAGCTTCAAAATTAGAGCTACAGAGGTATGTGCACCAAGATGGCGCACATCCTGAACACAGTATGTGTACCAAGTTTGGGTTCAGGTTGTGCGTCATCTTGGTGCACATACTTCTGGAGCGCCCATGTTTATGGTCTCTTGTACAAATCCCCCGCCAAAAACAGGTCCGCCACCCTCAAAATAAAATAGTACTTATCCACTAACAGTTGAGATTACGTGAGAAACTACCTTTCCTTGCTCTATGCCTTTGTGCAGGTGGATGCGTATGACGCAAGGATGCTATAGCAAGAGTGAAAATAAATATTCCATTCAATTCAAGAGCCAGGAATGCAGGTTGCGCTAAAAAATCCAATTCTTTAATCATATCTGACCTGAACTTTAAATGGATAATTACTAATTTGTTATTGAAAACGTGGCGGGCCTGTTTTTTCAAATGTCACATTTGAGATTTGCTTGATACAAAAATCACAGAATTCAGTCAATTAAGTGAGTTGGAATTGTTTTATACAAAAATGGTGCGTAGATATACGATCACACGCACCCAACATCACAACACTAATCATGGTGGCACTTTAATATGCGTTTTATCTCCTAAAGACATTCTCAAAGAACTCAGTTCCTAAATCTGACCCTGTAACCGCTGAGATCGCATACTCAATAGTGCTTTTTATCGTGATATATGAAAATATCATTAAAAATCAAATTTTTTGTATTAGCTTAGTAGAGTGTCGTTTTCTACAAAAATCCCTTACAACCACTAGATTCAAACGGAAGCATCGAAATTTATCGAATTATGTTCTGTAACATTTTGTCTAACTCAGGAGTTCTCAACCTTTTTTTTCCGTGACCAATTTTTGTTGCACAATATATTCTGTGGCTTATTAAACTTTTCATGAAGGGGAAAAACGACAAGAAAAACAAAAAAAATATGCCCCAAATTATTACACTTTCATAATTAGAATAAAAAATAAAAATTTAGGCCTGAGTAACAAAAAACAGTATCATCGTTTATTGCCACTACAATCAAAAGTAAACTGTAGTCACACAAATGAAACTGAATTTAACATTAACTCTAACAATTTTTAATTGAAAGTGTTGATGTGGCCCAGCGATATTGATGATGTTATGCTCGGAGTGATCATATTGTAATAAAAATCGTTAAATTATAAAATTGGTCGGTATTTTAAAACTACTCGCCAATGAAAATTGAACTAAGTCCAGTTCTGTTACAATTTTCTGAGAAATTTTTATTTTGTGACTGTGCGTACGAGGTTCTGCAACCCCGTGACGTAATATCAATGACGTCATATATTGTTTTTCAACTTTCGGAATCCGGGAATTTTTATAATAAATAAACAAACAAATCGAAAGCGAATGAGATCAAGTGTTTCCGTATTGCGCAAGCTAATAAAAACTAACAGTAAAATAAATTGAATTTTAGTGTTTATGAATTACATGGTAAATAGTGTTTGTGATATGAATATTAAGTGATTGCGTGTTGACTTTTTTATTTTTTCTAAAAGTCTGGGAAATTGGTGCCACTTTGCACTGCGGCCCATGAGTCGATGGCTTGAAACGAGCACGCGACATTACTGAGTCTGTTGACGATTTTAGGGAGGAATTGTTTTTAAGCGAGTTTGTTCAAAGCTGCTGTTACTTATAGCGTTGTACATAGAATATGAGTTTTGAGGGATCAGAACAGTGGTTCCCCACCGGCTAAAAAGTACTTTCTGAAGTAAAACTTATGCACAGTAAACGTGTTGTTCACAGAGGTGTATAATTATGAAGGCGCATTGTTATGGGCAGTTTATCAAAGCAGTACATCGCATCTATTCCGTTAAACGCTAGATTTTTCCAGCGCTGGAGTTGTTGCTCAAAACAAAAGCCCCGAACTGACTGTGGGTGTTGATTACTACACCGAATTAAACAATGTCTTAACGAGTTTGATTGAAGGTTTTAGTTTGTGGAAAGAAAAAAAAATCCAAATTAAAAGTGGCTAATTAAAAAAACGTTTGGAACCGTAACCTGGATTAGAAGGTTCACAAACATAGGGGCTTTATAAAAGCAGAGGCTAATATGTAGTCAGCTACAATACATTGTCAGAATCTAAGTTTCCGAACTTTGCAAAGCCTATCCAATTTATTACACTTGGTAAGATGGAGGACATATAATTTAAATGAATTTTCAGAAAATGTTTAAGTGGAAAGAAGGCTGCTTCTTCAGTATCCCTTAGTCAAAGAAAATGATAATAATGGCTTCTTAGACAATTTTTCTATTTAATTTGCCAGTGTTTCGATCCTTAAAAACATGATAATACATGTATCTGAGGCTACTTTCCAAAGCAAAAGGGGAAAATAACTACAATGTGTTGCCAGGATCTAAGTTTCCGCGGTTTGAAAAGCCGATTTTATTACATTTGGGTGTGAGATGAATAACATACTTTTTAATGCTTATTCGAAGTGAAAAAAGGCTGCTTCTTCGGTATTTCTTAGTCGAAAATATCATAATATTAGCTACATAGACAATTTTTTTTTTAATTTGCCAGGAGTCGTTTTTGATCTTTAAGAACTTGGAAATGCCATAAGTAAAATGTGGGGGCAAGAAAGACAAATTAATTATTCCAGTTCCCAAGGGCTAGGTCGCGAAACTGGTCGTTACCTCCTAAAAAAAAAGTAATTGCGCATTAACAAAAAATTGAGACTCAATATAATTTGGACTGAATTACATTACCAGTAGCTCGTTAAAAATAATGAATAAAAATTATTTTACAGTTTCAATATTTTGATAAAATGTTTTGGATTATTGTCTTATCATTCATAGGAGCCGTCGTTGGTAAGTTCAAATAATATCAAAAAGTTTTGGCAACTTTTAAAAGAATGGAGAAAATGAACCTAATATATATATATATATATTTATATATATGTAATTATATATCGTTGGGGTAAAACCAAAGTAGCTCATGTCACATTTTTTCAACTTCAATCAACAAAATTAAGGATTCACTTTGAAATTTGCCGGACAAAATAAGTAAGTTGGTGATATTACAGGCAGTGTTCCCTATAAAGTGTGCGCGTGTGCGCGCGCACACAGCTTTCAGAGGCCGCGCACACGCATAGATTTACTGCGCACAGACGTATTTCGATGTAATGTAACAATGTGCTCGGTTGGCAGGTTGAGAAAGTTTGTTGTTGGCCCACTTATTACCCGGTTAGAACGCCAAAATTTCTTCATTGGTTTTTGCACAAATATTAGTCATTTCCAAATAAGTGCGCACACACCAAAATTTCTGCGCACACTTACTACAAATAATTAGAGGGAACATTGATTACAGGATTCTATTCTAAACCGATTCAAATAGTTTACCATTCGATTTGATTCGACATGCCCGTAGGTCACTTTAACCGTTTTACGGGTACTTTACCCTCCTATGTGAGACCTCGGAACATTGCTTTAAGCAAAGTTGCATTAAGCATGCACCAAGAGCGTATGTATAGTAAGTAAATAGTGGGTGTTTGTAACGTTACTGTCAGTTTTTTTTATCCTATTATAGGAGACCGCGAGACCTTGCTTTTGTCAGCTTTGTAAAAACAAAACGCTTTGGTAATTAGTGTAAACAAACCTTTTAATTAACTCAATTAGTAATCTCTTAATTTTGATCTGGGCAGCGGATAAAGTGAGTTCGCGGACAAAACAAATCGCCATTCATTTACGCCATTAGAAGCCGAACTATAATGAGCATTTCTATTCTATCTCGCCTCTGACTCTGACGCGACGAAGTGGCGAAACTCAAAGTTAGAAATGAAACAAATGATAGTTGCCAACGCCTCGAATGTCTGTACAAATACACTTCGTTAAGAAGATGATAGTGGATGTTGTTATCTAGTTGATGACAACTAGATAATGTTTATATCAAGCACGTGAACAACTGTGTATATAAATAGTGCTGGGCAATTTCGAATACCTGATGATTTCAGAACCGAATAGATTATTTTTTTCGAATCGACAGTTCGCCGAGTGTTCAACCTCAATAAGAAACATATATTTTATTAATAACTTACTAGGATAAAAAGAGTCTCATGTCAGAATTGCATTTTAAAAATTTGCCTCCAATCGGAATAATTTAGGGATTCACTTCGACATTGCTTTCTACCAGTATTTTTCTTCTTCCAATATGACACCCCGGAAGCTTGCTTAGAATAGATTTGTAAAAACAAAAATCTTCGGTAGCTAATGTAAACAAATCATTTAATTAACAATAATTAGTAATCTCATATTGTGAATCTGAGCAGCGGATCAAGTTTCAATTCAGATTAACTTGGTAGTGTGAGTAATTCCAATCCCTTTGCGTGTTGAAACCTATACCTGAGTCCAATTCATTGTCTAGTGTTCTATGACGTTACAATACCCTAACTGCTAGTTTATGCAAAACGAACAACGCATGTCATCAACAACCAAAGGTTCGACAAACCCCGTGCAATAGTTTTTTTGTCTTATTTGAAAACGTCGGTATTTAATTTACGTTTTTACAAAAAGCTATCCATACTTGTAAGGCCGTAAGGAGAAAAGGGCTTTCACTACAAAGCAAGAGCTATAATAGTTGAGAAAGAATAGGATTTTATTAAAATATAATTGTCTGTTCAATATAAAGTCCCACTGGGTAAAGCGTAGGGTTTACCCAGTGGGGGTTTACCCGCTTTACCCAGTGGGACTTTATATTTGACAGACAACTATATTTCAATAAAATCTCATTCTTTCTTAACTATAATAGCTCTTGCTTAGCAGTGGAAGCCTGTCTGGAGTAGAATGTGTAGGAAATTCACATTTACATCCTTTGAGTATTCGCATTTTATTTTATCAGCTACACCGGCGGACATTTGTGACCAAACTTTCGAAGTTTTGCAAGGGCAGACTCGAACCATCAATTTCTTATTCGACTCGAACTATCCCGGGAATGCGAACTGCGTGTTTCATCTGAGAGGAACTGGAGCCGAACGATTGAGAATTAGTTTCACAGAATTTGACATAGAGAAGCATGCTCGATGCAAGTAAGAAAAAACTATTGTTTTTCTTATTTCCATATGATTTCAATACTTTAATGACATACCAATACAATTAGTTCGCTCATTTCTCGAAACTTATCTCGTAGCATGGTTTTTTTTCGGAGGTGCAGGTAGCATGAGAGGTCGCACCATTTTTCCTAGGTATACGGGAATTAGCTGCTACTTTTTAGTTTATCTCCTCCCGCATACAATGTCTTTCAGAAACAACATTTTATTGACTCAAATTAACGACCACAGAAATCGGAAATGGAGCAGAATGGTATTGTCCTGAATACGGGGCGCTCGCATAACAATGCTGACTTAACAGGTGTCGCAGAAAAAATTTAATGGATTGGCAGGGGTCGCGAACTTTAAAGTTTGGAGCGGCTAGGGCTAGACAACACATGACAAATAATCTTTGGTACGATCATTAATTCATTAACCAACTATTATATTTTCAGCTTTGATTCTCTGGAAGTATTCAACGGCCCGACTATTGGAAGTCCTTCCGTGAGAAAGCTTTGTGGATATGAGGTACCATCTCCCTTTGAAACCAACGGAAATGTGGCAACCCTCAGATTCACTTCGGACAGGACTCTACATAAAACTGGTTTTATATTGCAATTTGCTACAAGTATGTGCGACAGTGGTTTGTTTTTAGTAGACAAGGAAGTGAGTTGTTGTTATTGATAGGACGACAGAAACTGAACTTTGATTTGATTCTTTTAGTATATTAGGTTTTAGAGCTTCGCAAACAGTGGGGCGAGCACCACAAGGGGGCGTAGACAATTTTTTGAGGGGGTGAAGCTAATTAAAAATGGAAATATTTGTTGGATTTGATATTGCCCTCGTTATTTTGGATATTTACTTTTCATTCATGTATTCTTAACGTTAGGTATTGTTATTGTTGGGTTGTTGGGGTAAAAGGGGGCTTTTCAATGTTTTAATGTTTTTCGTATTTTTTGCACTTCCCTTCACCGATTTTTGTCGTTTTTTAGTGTTCGCTGTGTTTTAAAATAGAAAATAAGAATTCATAAATAAATAAATCATATTCTAAGTTTAGTTATCTCTTATCTCCTTATTTTCTGATTATTTTTTTTTGATTCAGTTCATCTTGGGTTAGGTAAGACAAGGTATTAGATCGAGAGTAATCCAAGTTGAACAAAATCGAAGAAAATCAGTAATGAAGCAATGCCAAGATAGGGCAAAGTTACTAGCAAACAAAAACATGACAACTACAAAAACATTAGTCCATATCCAACATAGACTGCAACCGGACAAGAAACCTTGTTTCGCCATATTGTTAAGCCTCCCCCAACTCCGAATCAATTTGTAAATGCTATCTCATTCTAGAAGTTGTACCATAAGATAATAACGTCTTAACTACTTTCCTTTTTCCCCGCATTTATATAAAAATCCTATCCTCACATTTATTCAAATATGCATTTCCTCATCCTTTCAGAAACGTCGGAGCAATTCAGCGGTCAATGTGAGCCAACATTCACAAAATCAAGCGGTGGGTTTGAGTCACCGTTGTACCCCAACAATTACCCAAACAGAGTAGACTGCACCTACGAGATTGCGCCTTCGACTGGAAATCAAATTTTGATTCAGTTTCCGACGTTTCAGTAAGATATTTGTTTTTGTAGAAGACCAAATTTTTTTCAAATGTGTGTACCGGTTAGGATTCAGGTTGTGCGCCATCTTGGTGCGCATACCTCTGGAGCATCCTTTTTATATATATTATACGTTTTTTACTCATAAATATTGCTCTGCACAAGCATCGACTTCATTGCCATCAAAGTGAGGTGATGGCAAAGCTTTGAACCTTGAATTTTTAACCCACAATGACAAAATTGTCAATAAATAATTCCTGTAGCCGAATAACCTCAATTAGTTACGATATCCACGATATGTTCGTTATGCACAAGCATTTACATTTTGATGCAAATAAGCATGAATACAAAACAATTATCTATTTTATGCTAATCCATGGAAACACGTCTATGTGACGATTTGCTTCCGTGTTCTAATATATTTTAGAATTTCTGTCCTGCCTGTTTAGCTGAGTGGTTCCTTTGAATCAAAGATAGATATATACAGAGCTGAAACTCAACATCTTAAGAACGGGTTCTTTTTTGTATCGAACCCACTAACAACGAGTTCCCTCATTTCCATAAATATGTGTTTGTCACTACAAAAGCTACATTAATATGACACGCTTATATAAATCTTATACATAAGTTTCGGAACGCCAACTCTAACACTAGTCGTCAGCTGCGGTGCCCATTTCATGTGGCTATCTAACGTCTAAAAATTTGTTTTTCGAACGATGAAGCCGCCCCACAGAGGGGACGTATACAACTTTTTTGGAGATGGGGGGGGGGGCATCTCTTGTTTCAAAACACCATGTCGAACTCATACTTCTAAAGACAAGATCGTGTTTGGTGATTATTATCACAACATTTCTATTACATGCCCTTCATCCAAACAGTTATATATAAATGCAAATGATAACGTTTTGCAGGTTGGAGCGATCATCATCTTGCGTTATGGACTATGTCACGATCTCTACCAGAAGCAAAGTCGGTGAAAAGTTATGCGGAGATCTAGACGGGAACGCCTACTTGGTATCGGGATCTCTCGCCTCTATCAATTTCGTGTCCGATCGTAGCAGCACAAGAAGAGGATTCGAATTGACATATCGAACTATCCGTGAGTAGATTTTGCTCTGTATTTGATATAGCATTATAAATATTCTTTAGTTACATGTTACAAACAAGTAAATTGTGCAAAAGCGTAGGCGCATGTTCACTAAACGACGTAAGTACTGGCATTTGGCGCGGTACAACAACCATTTTTGCATATGTTATTCCTAACTATCGTTATTCAAAGATTACGTCACCACGACCTCACAATCATGTCAATGGGCTTGCCAAAGTATAGCTACGATCGCCCGAAATGGCATCTTTGCCAACTTGCCAACGCCAGCGATCTCTACCATATCTACATCGTTGCGACGAGAAAACGAGAGAAATGGCTTGCTCGATTTCGGGTTACTGTCTGCGCGTCTTGGATGACAGTTAGAAAGTTTGGAGGGTCTTCTTACGTTACGGTGACGTAATTTTTGAATGACGTAGTCAGATGGGAGTTAGGAATAACGTATGCAAAATGGTTATGCCACGCCAACTAGAAGTACTTACGTCGTGTTGTGAACATGGCCCAAAGCGGAAGTGCGACCGGCGATTAACACTAGCAAAAAACACTTTAAATAACAATTTAATAAACAAAAAATTTTAAACACGCTGAGGGAGCAATATCAAAATAGGCAATGGGGTATGTAATGAAATAAGTCGAGAAGTTAATGGGCAGGACTGTTAGGTCGGAGAAAATTAATTAATAATCGGCTCCCGGCTCCAAATTAAAATAAAAATTTCACGACTCCAGCTTCAGAAAAATTTTGACTACGACACCAGCATCTAACTAAAATTTTAATAAAATCAAATTTAAAAACAAAAACTTATTATGCAAAAGACTGCCAAGAACGCTCGGTAAATCTAATCTTTTTTGAGCTGTTGTAGAAAATTTTGACTTCTGATCACAACTGAAATATCAAGTTTGGTGTCCCATCTCCGGAGAGATCAGAATTTTAAATGCAACTCTGGATAGTTGCAAAATATGACTTCCGCTCCGACTTTAGTGTAAACATACCGAATTCGCAGCCTTGCATCTGGTTCTTTCGCGACCATTAATTCGCCCACTGAAGAGGAACGAGGAGCGGATTCGAATAGATTTAATTATCGAACTAAAGGTGAAAATTAAACTTTTGTGAAAAAGAAGGACGACAAAGTTGTACAGGTAGAAATCATAATCGAATTCCCGACTTCAAGTTGAAAACAATGTGTCAACATTGACCCGTCCATACAACAAAAGAACGTGAAACCTGGAGGTTCATTTATTTTTTGTCCGCATGCTGCTTCCCAAAACTATCAATATTCACCTACAGGCCAAAGTCAAGGACAAATAATTTTTCAACTTTGAATGATGAGTCATGATCTACGTATTTCTAACGCTTAGCGCAATGCGACAACATCGACCAGTCGATATAACAATAGAATCTGGCGGTTCATTCACTTTTTAACCCGATGCTAGGAAATCTAACTATTCCCGATCTGAGGTGACTTATATTTATTGAGTTGTCTTGGAAAGCAGCATCAGGTCGAAAATGAATGAACGTTCAGGTTCTTTTGTTATATCGACGGGTCGATGTCGCCGCATTGCACTAAGCGTTAAAACTATGTTGACAATGACACACCACTCCGACGTAAGAAACCATTTGTCCCCGATTTCCGAAATTTCCTTTCTCTATAACTCTCTAGACCAGGGCTACTTAACTATTTTTACCGAAGGTCCGCATACAAAACTTTAAACATATTTGGGTCCGGACTTCCCAGAAATTATATTTCGGCACCCTTAATTCCTCGGCCGACTAATGATAAGATTGTCAAGATTGTTTGGTATGGCGTTATTGTCCTTTTCATATATATTTTTTTAATCTATAAAAGTGATTTTATAAAAAGAAATTTCAAAAGTGGGGCTAATGATCCAAAATAAAGAATTATACGCGGTCCGAATCGAATATCCGAAAGGTCCGGATTCGGACCGCGGTCCGCCAGTTGAGTAGCCCTGCCCTAGACCAATTGCTTTAAAAGTTTTTTAGATTTAGCGGTTTGACGAGTCCTAAGATTGTTGTCGTTTCTAGAAGGCCATAAGCTGCAAAAATTCTTCTGGGCGTGGTTGAATTCGTTTTTCTCTCTGGCGTTTTGCCTGTTGACATCAACAAAATTGAAAAAAATAAGTACTGCAGTCTGCAGCCGTTCAGCGTCAGCATGTCAATGGTACTCGTGCTTTGTAAAAATCTTAAGAGTGTTTTAGACTCAAATCGAATCAGAATCAAATTTTTAAAATCAACCTCCGCTCTGTTTTGTTCAAACAGAAACCTGTAAAGACTTGGATGATGTTTGTGAAATTGGCTGCAGAGTTGGCGATGATAGTATGCTTGAATGTACTTGCAAACCAGGATTTCAAGCAAAGAAGGGCGAAGCTCAATGCACAGGTAAGATTTATATATTCCCCCCCCCCCCCCCCCCCCCCATTTCAGTATCTGTAACCATTGATCTCAAATGAACATTGAGCGCACTAAAATATTGTAACAACATGTTGAAAAAGCGTGTCGCCATAACCACGCAAACCGGAACTCCGTCAGTGCCTTTGAAAGTTCTTCTACTAATAATTATATTTCCTCTTATTGGACGCTCATATTTACAAGGTGACTTGTAGATCAGCCATTGAACTTCTTCTATTTATATAGGACTGTATCCAAAAGTTTTAGCAATCTAGGACGTTTTGCACAAAAGTTATGTTCTCTCTGGAATATTTTACAGAATATTGTTTTTTAGGTCAAGTTGAATTTCATTTAATCTCACTCTCAGGCATTCACACCTGTGTCTTCTTTTCTACTCATCTATTTTTTATGATCCCTTTTCGCTGTTTCACATATGTTTTAAATTTTTTCCCCGACACTTTTTATTTTTAATTTCTTTTCTTCCTGTCTTCTTTGTTTTGTTTGATATTCTATCGAGAAAAATATCTATTCTCTTTTTGATTCTTTTAATGTAATTTTCAGTTCCTTTGTCGTACTTTCCCTCCATTTCTGCTCCTTATTTTGATTCTATCTCATCTTTTGTAAATGCTTGATTTAATTCATTCTCCTCTTATCCCCCAAACCTCTTTTCAATTTTATTATTTTTCTGACCTTTTTAAACATTTCCACATTTCCCCTGGTCTTTCTAATTTTAGGAATTATAGCCGCTAATTTCTTACAGTTCCCCTCATCCTTTGAAAAGACATTCCAAGTTCGTATGTCTGCAATGAATTCTTTCTGCGTTTCTCAATTTCTTTTCTTTCATTATTTCGTGAATCATTTTCATCTATCATTTTTTTTATGAACATCTTTTTTCCGTGATGTTACTTTTGCGATTTGCTTCTCGATTTTATTTTTTATTCCCCCCGTTTTTTACTATTTCACTGAGCATACATTTTTCCCTTTCCTTTTTTGTCTCACAAGATAAACACGCATAATTTATTGTATAATCATTACAGATGTGAATGAGTGTTTGGTAGACAACGGAGGATGCACTGATCAATGCAAGAACACCGAAGGCTCGTTTCAATGCGGTTGCAGTACAGACGGCTTTTTCCTAGCTCCCGATGGATTTAATTGCACGGGTAAGAATTTAACTTGATTTCGACGCCTATTTACGCTTTTTGATCCAAACAAGGGATATACAACCAGTCTCAGAAATCTTTGATATTGTGGAGCAGAGGTTTCCAATCTATTATGACTCATGGCCCTCTTCCCGAGGGTATTAGCACTCATGGGCCCCCTTTTTATTATTCTAGTGGTATTTATAATTTTATTATGATCGGTAAATTTCAAATCACATTATGTTTAAATACTTCATAATCAACAAAGTGAAATGTGTAATTAATTTTCCATCTTGATGTCATTTAATTTCTGAATCCTCTCTTTCCAAGCAATATTGGAAACGACTTTAGTGTTTTGTTGTGATATATTTGAGAATATGGCTTCAAACTTTGACTAGAAAAACAGCACAAAAAGCATCTATTTTAATAATATTTTTTCCACAAAAATATCTTGAACGAGTGAAAACTGAACCCTTTTTCAGATCGCTCTTGTGCTGTTGGCAATGCGGGATGTGAACATAATTGCCATCTGACGGGAGACGGGGGTTATTTTTGTACGTGCAATAAAGGATTCAGGATCACGGGAGACCAGCATAACTGTTCAGGTAACGAATGAGACACGAAATGTTCATTGTGTTTCAAACGACGCTTATTCAGGCCTTTTGTTCCAAACCTATTTCAAAAAGTCAATGATATCTAATGGTAGGTAAGACACTACTATTATTTGGAAGAACCGGAATCTTGCTAGAACAGCATCGCCTACTCAATTTAGCAAAAACGGTGAGAAACGTGCAAATAACGTAATAAAAAACGTGGAAAACTGTCAAAAACCTTGCAAAAACATTGAAAAACCGTGAAAACCTACCAAAAACCTTCTAAACACGTGCAAAAACAGTGAAAACCGTCAAAATCTTGTTAATGTGAAGTAATGGGCATGGGCTTTTGAACTCATGGTATGTAACCTGCAAATTGCAATGTCAAGACAGTAAATTCTAACGCTTCAGTCGCTAAGCCATCGCGCCAACCTCGTATGAATCAAATTGCTAAATTGCTGTTGTTGTTGCGATAAAATCTCTCATATCCACAATTAATGGACCATGAATCGACAGCAAATTTTCAGTACTAGAAGATGAAATAAGTAGCTTTTATTATATTTTACATCCCTGAACTATGGGCTCGCATCCACAGAAAATTGAAGTTCCGAATTTCAGTTCGTCAAATTTTTTGCCGTTCGCTGACAACAGCAATTTTAGGAATGTATTGTTATTCACCCTGTGCTTTATTACCCGATATTTTTGTCGAAAAGCTCATTCCGTTTTGTTTTTCCAACACGAAAAATGTGAAATTCTTTCCATAGATGGTTTATTGAGTACTAATAACTGATTTAACAATTTCCTGAAGATGTCACGTTGCAATTTTCTTTTAGCATATATTTCAGTAAATCATATCTAAACATAACTCTTGCAATTTTGAATTGATTAGTAGTTTTAAGTGCATTTCAGGACATTTCAATTCATAATTTTGTTAGTCACTTGAAGATTTTCTATATCATTAAAACAATGTGTCAGCTTTGTTTTCCTCCTATTTCACATGTTCTGTTTCACCATACAGATATAAACGAATGCACTGACAAGAAATATCAGCACAGCTGTGAGCAGAGATGCATCAACGATCCGGGGTCTTACTATTGTGATTGTGATGAAGGATACATTCTCAGTTATAACCAAAGAAAATGCAACGGTAAGTGGTGAAAAAAAGTCAGATTTCATCGAATTTACAAATCCAGTTTGACTCCGACAACAGCACTTTTCGGGGGTGTGTAGTCGGGTGGAGTCAAGTTTTATCGGATTTACAAACCCGGTTTGACTCCAACTTTGTTAATTTTGCCTTCTAAGAGCTGTGCAGTAAGAACTAAGTATTATCTTGTTTAAAAACAGTTTGACCACAATTTTTATTTGAAAATATTACAAAAAAATGTGTTGTTTGGGATGGTGTCTAATCATAGTTTGAAACAAGTATGACGATAAACAGCTACGAGTTCGAAAATACAGAAAAGAACCTAAAACTCACTTTTAAACATTTTTTTGTTAAGAACTTTACTTAAATTTCGCCTCTTTGATTAAAAACCCTCTTATTTTTTTTACCATAGACGTCGACGAGTGCGTGACCCAAGGAATCAATTGCGATCATGAATGCCGCAACTATCCGGGTGGTTGGAGTTGCTCTTGTTATCAGGGTTATCAAGTTAATCCGACAGATCCAAATGGATGCATCGACATAGATGAATGCCAAGCAGGTAAGGGATAGAGGGTGATATTTGGCGTATGTTACCGCTAAAGCTATGACACAAATTATTAAGCTGGTTCGTCAGATCCAAATGGTTGACAGATAAGTGCTAAGCAGATGGGGGGTGAAGTGGGTATGTGTTCTCTAAAACCAGTGGTTCTCAATCTTTTTTTTTTCATGGCCCATTTTTGTTGCCCAAAAATTCGTGTGGCCCATCAACTTTTTATTGCAAGCGAAAAACTACAAAAAGAATAAGGATCTTTCTGCAAAAATGAACACCTAAACGTTCATAATCAAAATGAGAATTACATCGTCATTGATTGCATTACAATCAAAATTAACTAGTGTGAAATAAAAACACTTGCAATTTTTAATAGTATGTTGCCCATCTCAAAATCTTTCTGTGGCCCAGCACAGCAGTGGGCCATGGCCCACTGGTTAAGATCTAGTGTCTTGAACTAATACAAATTACTTGTTTCTAATTATGAATTAAATCTCATTCCATATCCATATATATAGTTCTGATCTTTTATTATTATTTTCTGTTGAGACTTTTCTTATTGGTAACGCTGCCAAAATACCCAAATTTCGCTCCTCGCACCTTGAAATGCTATTCCATAAATTATTGTAATTAATATATAATATGTGCTTATGATGAGAAAAAAAACTACTGATTACTGATATCTTTACAGAAGCAATGCCAGCACATTGCAAAAACTGTGTGAATTTTGAAGGCGGATTCTCATGCATAGCTTGTGAAGACGGGTTTACAACAAACAATACAGCGTGCATGGATATCGACGAATGCGATACCAATAACGGAGGATGCCAGCAGGTTGTTGTTGTTAATATGTTTTATGGCGCTGATAACATCAGTGGTCATCTGCGCCATTCACCATTTCAAACTAAAAATGCTATATATACTAACATAATTATAAAGGGTGTCCATAAAGTTCATTTACAATTTTGTTAAAAAGTCAGTTCTCAATATAACTTAACCAAGTTTGTTGTAGTATTTTTACTTCATTTAATACATCTGTGAGAGCCAAAACAATATATGGTATCGATAAATTCTCTCTGCAATTTTAAACAAATTTCAAGACTTCATGGACACCCTATACATTATTACAAATAAATTGATGCTATTAAGTAAATAATTTAAAAATTTTGCTTGTAGATAAAAACAAATTCAATAGCAAGATGTCTGTATCAGTAAACACTTCTTCCAAAGTCAGTTCTACTTTGAATTTTTTGGCTTTGCGAACGACAGGAACTCTTTGCAGGCATAGAAATTATCAATCCTTCTTGTCTTGTCTACCCGCTTTATTGAATTTGCGTCAGGTATCTGGATTAGGTTTAAACCCCGATTTTTGAATTGCTATTTTCTTGGTCTCTCGAAAAAACTTAATTTATTCCCGAGTAACCTCGTGACTTTGTTTTGAGTAAATTCTAATGATAATATTTTATGGTCATGGTTTTCCCCTAAAATCTGTTTTGCTTTGGAATATGTGAATGACATTAAATTCCCATATTTTTAGGAATGCCTCAACTTTCCCGGTACGTTCAAATGCAACTGCCATTCGGGGCATGAACTGATAGCTGACGGACTAGATGGGGAATCGTGTCAAGATATCAGTAAGTAACCAGATATTACATTTTATTCGGTGATGTTCCACACTTTTGCTTTAAACAAGGCTATAAACAAGATATCTGTTCATTCGCTCTTATCGGGGAACCATAAAATGCCAGTCTGAAAGTAGAGAAGCGCAGAGTTTTTATGATGCTCAGCGATTTGTCTCTAAACAGTTTGCTCTGCATCAGTGGTTGTCAAACGGTGGCGCGCCCCACAAGGGAGGGGTAAACAATTTTTTGAGGCGTCGTGAAGATAATTAGGAATAAAAATATTTGTCAGATTTGATATTGCCCGCCCTATTTTGAATATTTACGTTCCATTAACATATTTTCAACGCGTTTTTTAATAAAACATACTTTTGCCTTACTACCTGTTATTTGTAGCTTGCTGTTAGATAGTTATTTTTTAGGCGGTCTGCGAGACTTGACAAATTCTAAAATGGGGTCGCTTTAACCACTAGCTCAATATTTATAATGATATATATAATTAATTTTTTATTTTTATCAGATGAATGTGAACCAAATGATGGATTGGGACCGTGTGAGCATTATTGCGAGAATTCCATCGGCTCGTTCACTTGCCATTGCTTGCCGGGTTACGAACTGACTATTGGAAGTGGGATTGCTTGTCAGGTTAGTAATGAGGGTAGTGAATGAACAAGAGTATGAATTATAGATGTACCGATACCATTTTCCAACCGATAACAATCTGTACCGATGCCGGTTCGTACCGATACCATTTTCCGACGATGCCGATCCTTACCGATACCACATTTCCGCCGAAAGCGATCTGTACTGTTACCATTTTTCCGTCGATACCGATACCATTTTCCGACGATAACGATCTATACCGATACCATTTTCCGACGATAACGATCTGTACCGATACTATTTTTTCGACGATAACGATCTATACCGATACCATTTTCCGACGATGCCGATCCGTACCGATACCACATTTCCGCCGAAACCGATCTGTACCGATACCATTTTTCCGACGATAACGATCTATACCGATACCATTTTTCCGACGATAACGATCTGCACCGATACCATTTTTCCGTCGATACCGATACCATTTTTTGCCCATACCGATCAGTACCAATACCATTTTTTCCACCGAAACCGATACCAATTTTTCCGCCGATACCAATACCATTTTTGCGCCGATACCGATTCGGCCATGTCACCGATATTCCTATACCGATATTCTAATAATATGTAATTACCATCAATGCATGTAATGTTCTTGAGTGGACAAAATAAAATATATTGTCTGTGAACAGTATACACTGAATCAGAAGAACATGACATAGCTTGTTACTTTTAATATTTGAGCTGTAGCAGGAGTCCAATTTTTAAACTCACCCGAGGACGAAATTGAAATTTTGAATTTTAATGAGTATTTTTATATTTTTTAGGATATTGACGAATGCGCAACCACCGCTAATGGCAATTGCAAACAACAGTGCAACAACCACCAGGGGTCGTATTCTTGCAGGTAATGACAAAGAGTTGATCCAGCATAATATTTTTGCAGAGAGAGTGAGGAAAGTAAATAATACGTGTCAATTGTAGATTGCAACTCTCCTAACAATATTAGTGCTCCTTCCATTTTCGGTTTAGTACTCAAGACCTGACTTTGAGCAAACTTGAAACTCTTCTATGAGTATTCTGTAACTTTGTAACTGTAACTTTTATATTAGAACTCTTTTCACTTCCAATTAAAACATTACGCCTAACTTTTTCTATCAGTGCTCTCATTTTACTCATGCTTCTATCCTGCTTTGAGCAAACTTATGACGATCTGGTATTTTCGTTTTCAGCTGCTTCCCGGGATACTGGATGACCGACGGAGTTTGTCAAGACATTGACGAATGTGTTGAAGATAAACCGTGTGACAAAGAGTTGGTGAGTACTATATAAGCCAGGGTGGCCTGCGGGCCAAATGCGGCCCACAAGGAGAAATTGTGCGGTGGAGAATGGCCAATTTCTGAATGGTGCGCGGGAAACTAGTTTTTGTTTTAGTTTAATCTGATATGTGATGCTTGTGCAAAGCAAACAACGCATGTCATAAGATCAATAAAAAACGTTTTTGTGCCTGCAACTACTAGAAAACCTAAAAGTGCGTCCTGTGGTCTCACTCTGTTATTTCTATCTGACCCCTCCTGTATTAAAGGTTGCGCACCCCTAATATAGGCGGTTTGTATCTGGAGTCGCTTACACATTCAAAAACGTTTTGACTCCAACCTAGACTCACCACTTTAGCCCCGAACGGGTCCGCGGGGATCGGATAAACTTACACTCTATACCAATTCCGACCCATTTAAAACGACTCCTGACCCCGGATTAATAGAAATCTGACTCTGATTTCGTCCTTGACTCCAAATTAAAATAGTAAAATACTTTAACTTTGACTCCATCTCCAAACATGACCGGATTCACCAGACTCCGGATTTACAAGAATTTTGGCTCCGATTCCGTCCTTGACTCTAGATTGTAAAATACTTTGACTTCGATCGAATCCATCTCCGAACATGTCCGGGGAAAACTTGAACCAGATTCTGGATTGACAAAAACACAGACCCCAAATCCTGTTAGTCTCCATTTGTGTCATGTATTGTTTGGTTTGGAAATTCATTGGACACGTAGTGGATATAGCGATCGTTTCAATATTATGTTGTTATTCTTGTTCTTTGACACTTTTTGGACACCTAGTGGAAAATCTAAAAAGTCGCTTTTCTCTTTGATTACAGGACCAATTGCTTTGAAATTTTCAGTAGTTGAAGATGGATTTTTCTAGAAGGCTATTACTTTTATTTATTTCTAATTTTGTATGAATTTTATAAAATTTAATTTTTCGTCCAAAATTTCTCTGTATTTTTTTATTCATGGAAACACGGATTTTTGTCCGCGTGAAGACTGGTTAGAATTTTCTTGAAGGTACCGGTAGCGTCAAAGGTACCGGTAAGGACTCATTCGTTCTCGTCTACGTGTCCATATATTTAAGCGTTGCTCACTTTTTTTTTTTTTAAGTTTACTTTAGATCACAGCCATTGCCCACAGTTGGGTCACAGAAATATTTTCAGGGTGACCAACCTAATATTAAAAATTGCTTATTTATATTCGTTAAATTTGATTGTATTAAAATGAAATAAAATGCAGTTTTTTGTTATTAAATAGTAATTTTTATTTTAAATACCAAAATGGAAGTGTCTATCTTTGCGAAAAGAATTTTTTGTTTTACTCGTTTTTTTTTTTTCTTGTATGAGAGCAAAAGTTAATGGGCCACAAAATTTCTTCGGCAATGAAAGTGGGTCGCGAAAGATAAAAAGGTTGAGAACCACTGGTTTGATATGCAATGTAGCAAACGTCTGACCCGCGCTGGACTTTCGATCATGTGTTTTGTTTCAAATGAATTTCAGAATGATTCGAAAATTCTAACCACTTGTTATATAATATCGACGTAAGCTACGTCGTCGCAAAAGTAAATATAAAACAGTACAAGAAAGCGATGCTCAAATATGAAATGAAGTCAGTGATAGTAATATAGTAGTGCGTACACATTATTTTACTGGGCTTGTACTTTCTCTTCAAGGGTGCAGAATGCGTCAACACATTGGGAAGCTTCCATTGCATTTGCCCGAGCGGGTTCAACGTTGTTAACGCAAGTATATGCGAGGACATTGATGAGTGTGCTAACGGCACTTTCGGTGAGTATTATATGTTTTCATTTGTGATGGGGCGTGTCTAAGGCAGTATCCCCGAGAAGCATGTTGTAGGAGACTATACATGTAAGTTTGTTACTTAATTTGATGATTTATTCATTATTAATACAAACATTTCACTCTCACTTGACTTTTAATTCTTGTGTATAACAACATCTCTAATTTGTTTATTCCCCAAATTATTTTTAAAGTTGGGTACAAAAGGCATCAATATCAGAAACTCGTTTAGGGAAGCAGAAAAGTTTGTCACACCCATAGTAATGCGGCGTCAAAACAAATTATATTCCGATCCGAACTATTTGAGAAACGCTTCCGGTTGACAAGAAATTTAACGCGACCCGGATTTCAATTCCAGATTTAAAAAAACGACTCCAAGCCCTACAGAATTAGGTTATTTTCGACGAATACTTCGCCCTCTGCTTGCTTTTTAGTTTTAGGTAAAAAAAAACTAGTCCCGACCCAACCTCCAGGGAAAAGCATCATCTGTTTTTTTGATACCTTATATATGGATCTAAGTGCGTTTTGTTTGTTTTAGTGGGTTTTGGCGATTTTTGATGATTTTTACAACGTTTTAGTGAGTTTTAGCAAGTTTATATAGGCTTTGGCACGCTTCAATCTGGGAGAACCGCATTCAAAGAATATTTTTGCAAAAAGCCGCTGAGACAAGTACTTTATTTTTCTAAAACACCTTTAGCTAAATTCAATGTGAAGTTGTCTGAAATGAAAAATTCAAAAGAAATATATTAATTAAAGACAGAACATCAATCGACGCAAATTTTTTTCAAAGGGCAAAGAAACACCATGTCCAGTTAATGTTCATAAAAAACGAATTTTCATAGCTTTCTGCAAAACCAGAACGGGGGTGCACAAAATACTTTTTGATGAACATGCGGCCGCGGGCCGTAGTTTTTCTACCACCTAACTATTTGCTGAATTCCAGGTGCGACACACGGATGCTCACAACAGTGCGTTAACACTCCTGGATCTTACCGTTGTGATTGTCACGACGGATACGCAGACAGTGGAAACGATACTTGTGTCGGTAAGTGTTATAAAGTGACCGTACTCTTGTCTTTTTAATATACAAGGTAATAAATTCCTCCGGGGTAGAGAAAAGCCGACAAAATGGCTTTATCATATAGCAGACCACGGCCTTTCGTCCGTTTACCAGTCTTTCTCCCCCCTTAATTTCATCGTGTGACACCATACTTGAGTTTGAATATTCAGAAAATGGCTTAAATACCGGGGAAGTTCATCTGTGAAAAACATAAGACATTTTCATAAGTTAAAAAATAGTTTCATCGCGGTAATAATAAAATAAAACCATACCCCTGAAATGGAAAGCTGGAAATAATACTGCCTAGTACGAGATGGTCCACTTCAAAATGATTGACAAACATAAATAGAACTGATTACAAAATAGAGTACCTGGGTTGTGGTCTTGTTAACTCATAAATACCAACTCCAGCTCGTTTCGCCTGCTGATTGGCCCATGCAGTCACGCTTGACCACGTTTGGCTTTTTAAATTTCTACTTTATCTACGACAAGGTCTCGACAGAGTAAGATTTGGTCTGAAAATCTAACGTCATGTCGGGTTGTTTTACTATTTTATTCGGTCGTTTTGTATCTTTGTTTTTATCATAGTTAATGTCTCACTAGAGTAGATTATTCATCTTCCACTCTCTTTTCCAGACATCAACGAGTGTCATCAGAAACCATGTTGGTTCACATGTGAAAATACAATTGGAAGTTTCCAATGCAGCTGTCCGCCTGGGTATTTCTTACTTGCTGACGGGTTAAGGTGCTCAGGTAAGGACTTGTTTTTTCTTTTATTCAATGTATTAACTACTATAGCCAAGCAAATCTAGACATACACTATTTCTATCTAAAATTCTAAACCAATACTCTGCCTTGATTTGAACAAGCTGCCATTGATATACAGGACATACCATGTCCAAATCTTTACTCAAAACAAAGGGGTAGACCAGACATGGGCAAAGTACGGCCCGTGGGTCAAATCCGTCCCGTTGGGTAATTCATCTGGCCCGCGTGATGCTGCCACAACTGAACTGAAATCAAATTTTGATGTTTAAGGTAAAAATAGCTCAAGGAATTTGTTGAGATTGCGGTTAAAATTAGTTTTGGCACGAGGCCTATTGTTTTCCACCTTTGCTTTGTAACACTACAAATATTGTTCTTAGAATGTTATTTTTCACGGCACACTTACATGGCCCGCCACTCTAAGTGTGCAAAACTTTTGGCCCCTGGTTCAAAAACCTTGCCCACCCCTGGTCTAGACCAATTGCAATTGATATGTGTTTTGGTCAAGTGGCGCTCCAGAAGTATATAAACCAATATGGAGGTAACTAATTCTGTTCGCCTTAATTATATCAAGTTGTTTAAAGGGACTAAAACCTATGGGCAGAAGGTATCTTCACTTGGCTAACACAGACAGTCCCAAACTCGTAATAGAACTAAAATAAGAAAATCGGAATAAAATTATGACCCAACCTAGTAACATCACGGGAGTACCCTGACTTTCGCTTCGAATAAGACTCTAGTCAAGTAAAAACTGCTATAAAAAGAAGCTATTATGCTCTGAAATTTGCTCATACCAAAGCTTTTGAGAGGCAGTCACAATTATATGCTAATATAGGTACTATGGTTTTGGATTGGGTACCCGGTAGTTTTTGTGTATTCCAACGAAGTGCTAGTTACAGGGTTCGACACTGGTAACTTTAGCGCAGGGGTCGGCAACCTACGGCCCGCGGAGTACTATAATCCGGCCCGCGACGTCTCACTGAATTATAGTAACAAAACAGGTGTTTTGACGATTATATTCTTTACGTAACAGAATTTATTGTAAGACAAGTGTGGACTAAATTATATCATAATCTAACAAGTATAAAATTCACCAGAACCCGTTTATTTAGCCCATAATTTAATTATAATTAGACAAATGGCAACAAAACGCAGAAAAGTTGATGCTAAATGCAAATGGTTCGAATGAGGAAATAAATCTATATTATATTCGAGAGATGTATCACTGCTTCATATTTTTTATAAAGAGTATCACTTTTACTAATATGTGCGCCCGCCAATGTCTTGCAACCTTTAATTTTGGCCCGTTAGCGACGAAAGGTTGCCGACCCCTGCTTTAGCTGGTCGTGTTCGAAAGTGTGTAAAGTGAATTTTTTTTCATAAACTCAACAAACTTCCATTTCAGACGTTGACGAATGTGCGGCAGGAACCGTGCTGTGTGATCAGGAATGCCGAAACCTTATTGGACATTATGAATGCGCCTGCTACGATGGATATGAACTGACTAGTGATAACTATACTTGTTCGGGTAAGGCGCAACAGTTTTATTTGAACTGTTTTCTTTCTGAAAACGGCTCTGAAAAGTCACTGATATATAAAGAGATACGATATATAGAAAAGACCGGAATCTTCGAGTTTTGGCATTGGATATTTAATTCATAAAAATATGTTTTCATTTATTTCGCAAATTTACACACATTTCACTCAAAACGAGACACTAATATGCAAGGTCCACTGTATGTTATATATATATATATATATAATGGTGACCGTACATTTGAACCCATGTACTTTTGAACCCATGCGTATATCCACGGGTTCAATCTATATGCGAGTGCTTAAACCCATGGGTTAGGGTAAGTATGGGTTTAACTATCCGTGAAACAAAAATATTCCATAGGTGCAATTGTCATGGGTTCAAATGTACGTGGGTTCAAATGTAATGGAACCATATATAATATTCCCTACTTTGTTTCTTAAAAATTTTTATAAAATGACCTATTTGCCAATGTCCATTAACCAGCGGTGACATCTAGGAGGTTTGCCCAAACCTAAAGGGTTACGTGCGAAACAGACGTTGACTAGTAATATAGCTTACGTTGCGACACACATTCGTAAATATGTCGTACAGTCAGTTATAGACCGTATACTACAGAGCTATCAGTTCGCCATGGTTTTCTGAAAATGAGAGAACCCGTTATTAGTGAGTTCGATACAAAAGAGAACCCGTTTTAAAGAATTAAATTCTGAATCCAACCATTGCTAATAATCTATAAATATTACCTTTCCAGACATTGACGAATGCTCTCGCAACATCTCCGACTGTAGTGATGGCTGTGTAAACACTAGAGGGAGCTATCGATGCTATTGTTTCCAAGGCTACAAGTTCACCGAAGACAGCAACAGCACATGCGAAGGTAGGTACAGCATACTTTCATCATATGGGGACATTAACAGAACGTTTTCTCGCTCACTCGAATCGTCAGCGTGCTTCTCACACCTCTTTTATTCGAGTTTCAATTTATTGCCGGCAAAGTTTGTTAAGCTGTCTTAACGTTATTTTTTGTTCATATTTCACGCATTCTCGCCATTTTGTTCATAAAATGTAACTTTTTACGTCACACTTACATGACCCACCCGTCTAGGCGAAATTTCAAATTAAAACTCGTAATTTTATTTAAATAATAACGTGCAAGTTGAAATCGCCAACCAGTGGTCAAGGGGGCGCAATTTTAAACTTTGCCATGGGCGCAATTTTACGTAGAATTTTTAGTAAAACTTTCTCTTATTATTATCACTGAACAATTTACAGATACGGATGAGTGCGCAACAGACAATGGGGGATGTCATCATGTTTGTGAAAATACTCTGGGATCTTTCAGGTAATTTGTGTCGTAGTAACGTCATGTTTGGGGTAATCAGGTCAGGGTCAGATGCAAAAATTGGGTACTCCCGTAGTGTGTACCAAGTCAGGCCATAATTTTATTCCGATTTTCTCTTTTTTAGTTCTAGTACGAGTTCAGGGACTATATGCATTAGCCGGGTGAATATACCCATGCCCATGGGTTTCAGTCCCTTTACTCAACTTCATGCAAAGTAGGCCAACAAAATTAGTTGGCAGTCATGGAGCACCAAGTTATCTTGCAACAATAACTATTAAAACGCCAAAGATAACCAGTCCCCAATTGCGGTGCGCGTTACTTACCTTCACACACACATCTTGTTTGCCTGGCTCAAGCTTTCCCGACATGCCCACTGGTTACCAGTACTTGAGACATTTAGTATTAATTTAATTTGAATATAGTGAATTGGTTTCCGGCCCAATTTGAATTTGGAAATTTGGTACCAAGCTAATTTGAATACAAGGATTTCGTTACCATTCCAGTTTGAGCGTGGTAATCTTGATATCAGTCCGTCTTGAATATGACAATCTGTTTATAAGCTCAATGTGAGAATTGTCCGTTACCAATTACCGGCATAAACCATTCATGTACAGCGGTGTGGCGCATCGTTCGAAGCGATATAATATGCTGCCATCGCAGCTTTGATTACCCTGCGTGGACTCGCAGGTTCGAATCCTGTGGCAAATAATTCTGTGCGACAGGATTGCCTGACTTCTCGCCCCCGTAAGGTGGTTCACGTAACCTCTGTTCGGTTACTCCTTGCTCCACCGTCAAATACATGCTTCCAAAAAATGGCTAACTAATCCCATACCCGACATGAAATGGTAACGGGACGAGAGGCCGTAGTTCGACGTAAGATTAACCCTCCTTCCTGTCATATAAATTCTATCCACGTATTTAAGCATTTCTTTATTGTTCAGTTGTGGCTGCCACGATGGCTATGAGACCGGCTCAGATGACAGATGCCACGACACGAACGAGTGTCAAAAAAACAACGGCGGTTGCGGGCAAACCTGTAGCAACTTTGATGGCGGATACAACTGTACTTGTGACGCTGACTTTAAGCTAGGCGATGATGACCATTCGTGTTCGCGTGAGTTTTTGCTGACCTCAGCGTTTTTTTTTATGATTTGTTAGCTTGTTAGCAGTCGCTTATAAGTATTTGTTTAAGAAAAACAAAATTCACAAAATTATTAATATGGCGTGACAAGTACGTTTCAAACCTTGTCTGAGGTTTTGTTTGCCCTCCTGATTTCATAATCAGTTTTTTTTATTTTGTTTTTACCAATCATTTTATTGCCTGTTATGCTGATTACGGAGTCGAAATAAACTTATATTTAAACTAAAAATTTGCTAAAAATAAGGTCACGCCCGACTTCTTGCTTATGCTTGTTATGATATCTTTTTTTTTTTCTTATCATTCTGAGGTCATAAAAAAAGTATAACAGCACACTTAAGTTATTTTTTACTGCAGTGTCCTTGTTTACATATATGTATACTGGTTCTTCACTCATTTGAAATTTGGCTCCTGCTAATTATTCAGTCGGTCGTTTATTTGTCGTCACAAAAAAACAAATAATATTGGGAACGAGCGCAACTTGAGCTTAAGAGCGAGTGCTAACATATATAATAAATTAGAAAAAGAGACAAATCGAGAGGATTTTACAGCAAAAGCAATTTTGAAAAATCATGTGAATAATAATTAGATGGAGAGAAGTTAATGAATTTAAAAAAAAAACTTGCAGCAAAGTCTAATTCGCTGGGCTAACCTTACTCTTTGTAACAGATTGTCCCTCGTGTGAAATGTTTGAGCAAGTGCAAGCTGACGTTGAATCCATGAAACAAATGACACAAAGGGTTCAGGAACTGATCGAGGCAAACATGAGACTCGCTGCTACGGTAAGACTACTAGAATAACAAAAGCACAAACCTTTAACAACCTTCACAAAGTAAGATTACTCCTAATCCCTATGCGTTTGCCAATAAGACAGCGTAACTAGGCAAAGACAATGGTATTTTGGATCCATTGTTGATCCAACAAAACAATAAATAGTGGGAATTGCGTTGCCAGTAATATAAAGAAAACTAGCGCTCCAGTTTTCTCTGTTCAGTCCCAAAGAAAGACTCGTGCCTTCAAGCCTGACGTACACTTGATCACCTGCATGCTTCACGGGCCGCACGAAATTCCTTAGCGGGTCTCATGCGGCCCTATAATCAGTATTTATTTTTTCACCTTTTGAAAAATACACTTTGTGCGAACAATAGATATTTTAATTAAATATTGCGGTCTCAGTTTAATTTATGGCAACACTTTTAAATCAGTGGTTCTGATGCACATTTTTTTTGTTTTTTTTTTTTAATCTGGCCGCGTGGCACAAACATAGAACCTTTTGGGATGGGGAATATTGGCACAAGAAACGTACTGTGGGAAGATTTTATAATGTGGCACAACATCCTTTGTGACGTAACACGCAAAACGGACGAAGGCGATCTCTAAAAAGAGACTGGTAGCGCTATAAACGCCGTTCAGCAAATACATACAGTATGGAGCAGTGGTCGGCAACCTTTTTAAAGTGACGGACCGGTAAAGCTTGACCAAACTTTTGGCGGACCACCTTTATACAAACAAACTAAGCCTATGCAATAACTTATATGCTTCTTACTTCCAGCCTATTTCGATATTTCGCTTTTGTAGTTACCAATATTGAAAACCAGGCCTCACATTAAGATTTCGGGAAAGTTAACAATGCCTGAATTGTTTTGTTGGGGAGATCTTAGTCGGACTGATGAGAGACATTCTTATACGGCCGTAGAGAAAACAATTGACCCAGCATTATTGCGACATACTGACATGGCAGTTGTTTATGAAATCAGACATGTTGCTCAATAGTGTAATGCAGTGGTCGACAAACTTCATGTACTTGCGGGCCAAATATAAAAATTTCCGCCAGCGCGCGGGCCGCAATATTTCCGCCTTCGAACAATCGCTACCATAATTAAACTTCAAATTATGGCGCATTCGCATTGCTACCCTTTTATTGCTGTATTAAAAGCTTGTCCCAATGAGATGTATATGTGGCATTTTTTTTATTATGCAACAATACATTGTTTTTATGTACTTATTATCAATGTGAAAGATGATGTTTTTATGGCGTCGTCCAAATGGTGATCTGACAAGCGAGTACGAAATTTAATCTGAGTGTAATGCATTTTAGATAAAGCTGCTCAGGGCCATATGTTCTTCCGAACGTGCACATTACACGTTTTGCACTGTCGCACAGATGAGCTGTGGCGCAATCCCGGGTCTCGGGGTCGAATTTTCGACGACTCGTTGCGTAACGAGTTTAACATTGAAACCCTTAACAACTGCGATGCTGACTGGGCATATCGAGCAAACCGGTTTTGGGATGCGCAAGAAAGAAAAATATTTTTCCGTTCAAGCACTTTGAAATGCTCGACCCGCGTCGCTCCGTTTTCCAGTCATTTTCAAATTTTAAAAATCAAAATTAACTCGAACGACATACAACTGACGCTACTTGTTACATAAGAAGCTCCGTACAGCAGCACTTGTCACCACATAAATTTGGAATTAATTTTTGTTTTTTTTATTGAATGTCGGGTCGTTCAAGGGCCGCAACAAATTAGCTCGCGGGCCGCATTTTTTCCGACCCCTGGTGTTGTGTTTGTCTGGTTTACTGTTGGGTGCTGTTTTTAGTCGTAGTGTTTGTGGTTAGATTGTAGAGATTTTATTACGGCATTGTCCGTTTTTGTGTCACCTCTCTGCGGACCGGCAGTAACCTTTCCGCGGACTGGCGGTGGGCCGCGGCCCGGTGGTTGCCGACCGCTGGTATAGAGCACGAAATCCAAGCTTGGGGTCGCGACCCATACTTCAAGAACTACTGTTTTGTAAACATTGCCTCGTTTTCGCAGTTTTGCGTGTCATTTGTCAATTTTTAGTTTTATTTCCAAGAATTAGTAAAGTATATGTTTCAATTGTTATTTTGTCTTCCGATAAGCTGTAGTTTTATTGTGGGGATCAGAAATAAGTTCCGGAAAAGCTGCGATAGACTAGGCTAAAATCAGCTAGTACGTGTAAGAGGGACGTGGTTGTACATTTTGATAAAAAATAATGGTTTTGAGCGTGTAAATTAGTTTGTCAACGCTCCAAAACACTAGCGAAATGAGCATCCAAAATTTTGCAATAGTAAATTATAAGGAGAATATTTCTGCGGTCAATGGTCGGGGAAACATCCATAGGCATCGAAGCATCTACAACTCAAATCTTTGTAGTTTAAATTTATTCAAAGATCTATGAATCGTTGTAATGGCCTCGGACAACCCAATTTAGTGCATTTTAAGTTTGTTAGTTACTTCTTTTTATTTAGTTTTATATTTCTAACTCGATTTTACTTTTAGGTTTCTAGACTGGAAGACCAAGTCAACGATTTGATCAGCAGGAATTCTTAATATTCGAAGCATACGAACGAGATAGCGGGAGGATAAATTTAACGCTGAAATTTTTGTTCACTTGAATCGTTCCCACGTTTTACTTAATGGACCATATTTGAATAATTAATTCTCCTATTATGAACATTTGCTCATTGTAAAAATGTCGCGTAATGCACCACCATAATTCTGTATTGTTTCAGTAGTTTTGGTATGTCAGTGGTCGCCCGTAGCGTTTGCTGCAGATGAGTTTTCTTTACTTCTGAGTGAGTACCCGTAACTTTGCTCAGCGGTGAGTCTCCTTTACTTCTGATAACTTTGCTCAGAGATGAGTATCATTCAATTGTGAGTGAGTGCGTGTATAATGCACAAGTAGCTCGTGGTGTTCCAATGTCCATCCTCAATTTTGATCAGAGATTAGTCTTCTTCACTTCTGAGTGAGTGTGTGCGTACAGCACTAACTTGAATCTATATTGTATCAGAAGCCCTTGGCATGGACCTTTCCTCGAGCATCGATTTCCTTGTTTACTTCGTGACCTTGGCCAATAAGCAAGATGCAAAAAGTGACGTAACAATGCTCACTTTTGGCATCGGCTTAGACACTTTTCTCACTCAGACAGATATTCAAGCGTGGACGTAAACATTACCCCGTTTTCGCATTTTTGAACTATTTTCGTTAGTTTTCAGTTGTGTTTCGGAAATTTAAATCAGATAATTCAATGGTCACCCTGTCTTCCTAGGAGTTTTAATTTAATTGTAGTCATATAAATTAGTGTAGAAATAGCTGTGATAGATTAGGCTAAAATTCTTTACCAGTACATTTAAAAAACAGATTGTTGTATGTGATGAATCATGATGATGATTTGAAACACATACCCCATTTCACAGGCGCCAACTCGCAAAAGCACTCTTAAAATAGCCCCGAAAATTTTGCAATGGTAAAGTATAGGAAGAACTTTCCGGGGGTCAAAGGTCGGGGAAAGGTCCATTCCAGTGCTACACCTAACTTTGTATAATATGCGCTCGGTTAATAGGTATTGCTTTAAAGATATCAAGGACGTTTAATCGGTCACCCATTCCCACGATTGAGTTTACTATAAATGCTGAAAAGACGTTACACGTTTTTTATTTATTTGAATATTACTAGTATTCATATGAGCCTAGTATTAATTACTAAGCCTCGTAATCATACCAAGGGTTATCACGTGATATTCTGATTTCCAAAAGCTGCTTCATTTTGTCTCAAATTTGAATATATTATACAAGCATTAAATACAACATTACCTTGAAATAAGTTTCCCAGGCCGGGAATGAATTATACTGTTTATTTATTTATGTGGGGAAGAGGGGAGGGTTGGGTATTTAGTGTTACTTATATTGGCTCATTTATCAGTATCACAATTCATATTTATGCTCGTATTACGAACTAATATAAGTCAGTACAAGTTGTGCCCATCGCTAGATAATGATTGAACATCATTAGTGATTTCCCCCAAAAAATATGTTAAAGTGAGAAAACTGCTCGTTTTTGCCATCAGCAGTTCTGGAAATCTACGCAGTGCACCCCCAAAACATGCAATTATTATTGGACAACACCTCCTATCCCCAAAAAAGGCGCATTCTATTCTTATATTTTTTTTAAATTGCCAATTTGATCTCAAATGCTGGGCTAAACATCAGAGCTAGTGTCCAGTTCAAGTTTCTAAATTGAGCCTAACAGGAATATATATATGTATACACATTAACATAGTCTCACGAAAATGAATGGAAACTCTTGGAACCACAGAGTTAACCTAATCTAGTACGTTTTAGAAAACATTGTATTAAAGGGGCCCGGTGACGTTTCAAATTTGTGTGTGTATCAGAGCTATGGGATTTGAGTCAAACTGTCTGGAGGCAGTCTAATTTTGAATTCCTGAAATAATTTTAAACTTTTTAAAATGACAAGAGAACGCAGAAAACTCAAAACAAGTCAACATAACTCAAGCGCCCTTAAGAGGCTATTCATAGAGGCTTGCATAGCATGTTTACGGTAGCAAAATTTGATTATTTAGAGTGCTGAGCTGGAGTCGAATTTTTGCGATCCAACAATTACCGATCACGTTTAAAGTCGGCATTGTCATGCAAAAGCGCCGCTTCTTTGAGTTTTTGCACCAGTTTGAAAAATATGTTTCGAATCAAAAGTGTGAATTTGGTGCACTCTCGGAGACCCCTAAAATTCAATGCGTGCCCCCCCCCCCCCTTCGGGTTCGCAACCGCCAGTTCACGAAACACTGTTATAGAGCACATTGGTTGTAAACCTCCAAGAGCCACTTGGGAGTGGGAAACCTTTTTAACAGTTAATTTTATTTCAAGCGAATGAGCTACCCGAAATGCCTGTTGCAGATGCCCCGAAATTTGGTACCTATGTAGTATGCGAACCAAGATGGCGGACACCGCAACGAAGTATGTGTACCAGGTTAAGGTTAGGCCATAATTTCAGGCACAAATACTACGAGATCACTTGGCTAGTCCATAAAACTAAAAGAAAAATTTGAATAAAATTATGGCCTAACCTTAACCTGGTACACATAATACGGTCCGCTTCCACCATCCTGGTTCGCATACTACAGGAGTACCCGCAATATTTTCATTTAACGAGAACCCACAACCCAATAAAAATGAAAACCACTTGTAAATATATTGGAATGTGTTACCTCGGATGCCTGCTGGGGGCCAACCAGCCAAGGTTTTTTTCGAATCTCTAAATGGCCCTACTTAACCATCTCTACGATTAACTCCAATCTCTGTAAGAGCGGCAAACTGCACTAAAAAACCGACATATTCCATTGTAAGTGAATTTTATTATTACCACATAATCGATATTGTGATGTAATAGAATACATCCACATTATTTCTTGTATCCACGACTCTTTCTGCGTCCTCTGGCGCGTTCGAACTTACGTCCACTAGAGCGAACGTATGGCTTGGTTCGGCTGTGGGGAACACCTGGTGCCAATCCGAAATGCTTGTACACCTTGCGGCCCTTTCTTGGTCCTGAGAATATAGAAAAGTAGGGTTAAAGCAGGAGTGGGCACGGCTTTTGGACAAGGGACCAATTGTGCCAACCTAGACTGGCGACCCATGTAAGCGTGACGTAAAAATACATTTTATGATTAATATTTAAAGTGTTACAAAAACATCAAAATTTAGTTTTAGTTCGGTTGTGTCAGCATCAGGCGGGCCAGATTGAATTAACAATTTGGCCCGCGAGCATAGTTTGCCCGTGCCATGCTTAGAGTGAGTTAGGCCTCCAGGGTTCGCATTCCAGGGTGAGAGGAACCATAGAAAACCAAATTTGGATCCAGCAACAAGTTGAAACAACATTTTAAGAAAAAATTGAAATTGCCCTGAACCCCTAGTTTGTCATATTTTTAGACCAAACTCAAACTGTGGGGCAACCCACAAGAGGAGCCGTAGACAATTTTTTTGGGGCACATAACGCTACCCCCCCTTATATTTGACATTTACATTTCTTTATTATATCCCATCCACATATGTGTTTTTTGAATAAAACATATTTTCGCCTTATTATCTGTTATTTGTAGCTGTATTTGTTCTGACTGGTATGTAGTGCTTTTAGATCGCAAAATTAAAAGGCCACTACAAAACAGTCATTTTTACATAATATTTTTGTAATAATGATATAGTTTTCATGCTGTGATATTTCCCATCAATGCAAAACCACAATCCACAATACCAAATATAACAAACAGAAGTATCCCGTCCCAAACTATACAGGGTGTCAATAAAGTTCTTTTTCAATTTTAATTTTGTTCTGAAGTCATTTCTCAATATATCTTGATAACCAGGTTTGTTGTTTTTTAATCAGAAATTATTTAAGTATTCTCTACTTCATTTAATAAATCTGTGAGGGCCAAAACTACATACGATAAATACCGTTTGAAATTTTGAAAAATCTCAAGACTTGATGGACACCCTATATTATACGCATCCTTAACACACATACCTTGCATTAGGACAGTGTTCTGTCCCTTCGGTGCCTGCATTGCTAGTTGGTCCAACGTCATTATTTCTCCCCCAGCTTTCAAGATACGAGCTCGAGCACCGGTAGTGATTCGAAGAGCACAGACCTGAGAAATGACAAGCTTTTAAATTTCTACACAACACTGATGCAAAAGGCCACACCCAATAACCCAGAAGGCAAAGTTTTTTGCTATGGCTGCATTCAGTGAATTCGTTTTGCAAGTCAAGAAAAGTACTTAATTTTTTACAACACCTTTAGTAAGGGCGAAGCCAGTGGGGTTTTGAGGGTTGGTTGGAACCCCGCTTTCATTTGAAATGTGAAAAAAGGAAAATTCATGTATCACACATGGCAAGTTTTTGTAGCTTGAAATGCTTTTTAGAAATGTTTTGAAAACCCACCTTTTTCGGCCAGACCAGCAGGCTGATACAGTCTAATTTACCATTTAGAAATTTCAGCCACCCCCTGGTTCCTGGCCATGACCAACCTTTGGTTGAAAGTTGAATGTAAAATATCGCGGTTTGTGAACTTAAATGAATATATCATATGACAAATATAAACTGAAACAAATTTATTAGACAACGCATTTCAGGTTAATCACCACAGTAACACCAGTTTAATTTCAGTCACATTTCAAGGTTTTATAAAAAAGTGTATTTTTGTCATTTTCAGACCTGTACAGCCAAATCTAAAAATGAACATAAAGCACTAACCACCAAAAAACATAACTAAGACAGGCTTTGAAACCCAGAACGAATGATGGCTCCATGAAAAGAATTTTTGCCACCACGAGAGCAAGTGCCACACAAAATACTTTAGTAGGTCGAGCTTGGGTTCACCTGTAGTATGCAAACCAAGATGGCAGAACATAAGGTGTGTACCAGGTTAGGGTTAGGCGATAATTCCATTTCATTTTTCCCTATTTTAGTTCTATTACGAGTTCACAAGCCAAGTGACTTCCGTAGTATTTATACCTGAAATTATGGCCTAACCCTAACCTGGTACACATACTACGTTCCGATGTCCGCCATCTTGGTACACATACTACAGGAGTACCCGAGCTTGTCCACCCCCGTCCTAACCCAAGAACCCTAAAAGAAAAACATTATTACCTTCATCTTCGGGATTTGGAATATTCTTTGATCGTCAGTGATCGTTCCAATAATAACAGCAGTCTTGCCATCACGTTCCTTTTTCTTCATGTTACGAACCTGGAACACAAGAAGTTAATAAGAATCAACAGGTAAAAGCAGTGGTTCCTAGTTTGTTTGTTTGATTCCTTCTTTTGTTTATTTCATAAAAACTCTTTTTGCTAGTGTTTGCACGAGTTGCACTTCCACTTTTGTACAGTTCAAGTAGTTTAATAGTGGTACCAGGTTGGGGTTAAACAATAATTTTATTACAATTTTCCTTTTTTTTAGTTCTATTACAAATCGGGGAGTGTCTGTGTTAGCCAAGTTAATATCTCCATGCGCATACGTTTCAGTCCTATTACACAATTTAATATAAAGTGGGCAAACAAAATTAGTTGCCTCCTTATTGGTACACATACTTCTGGAGCGCAGTTTATTATGTGTTCATGAAAAAGTATTATAGTAATACTACAGCAAATACGAAGCAAAAGTCCACCCAAACTATCGGCAAAACTTCTTGTTGAGAAATGTCGGATGAAAGTTCATTCATAACATTTCGAATAAGACATGTTCAAGAGAACACTCATAATGGTAGGTTAGAAGTCAAGTTGTGTGAAAGGACTGAAACCTATAGGCAGGGGGTATATTCACTTGGCTAACACAGGCAGTCCCCGAACTCGTAACAGAACTAAAATAAGGAAAATCTGAATAAAATTATGGCCTAACCCTCACCTGGTACACATACTACAAACGCACCTATTTTAATGCAATACTAACTGCTATCGGAACATATGTGATATATAAGCAAGATTGCGGAGAAGGTTTAATATTTTAAAACAGTATAAAATATTTATTATTTATTATATTATTATGCATTTCACCACTATAATTCTCAAATTATTGGCATTTTAGCAGCCACCCGTAACTCAAAGATGAGTCTTTTCTACTTATAAGATGTGATCTTGGTCGAAGCCAATTTTATATTTAAATTAACCCTCTACTCACCACACGAGCCAAAGAGATTGGTGGTCGGTTGGTTCTGCTCATGAAGAGACGCTTCAGAACAACTTTGTTGAATCCAGAATTTGTCCTACGGACCAGGAAACGGTAAAGCTGCAACAAAAATATTGAAAAGTGATATCATGCATGAAGAATCAATGATGCATAACTGGGCAGAATATTTCTCAGCAAGGGCTATGGAAAGTTGCCAAACTGAGGGGTCACACATAACTCTTCCTACCTTTATTTACCTTACCCCTTACCGTTATTGACAAAAGTAAAAAACTATGAAGGAGCGCGATATAAAATGTCATCATTGAATTCCTCAGGAAAAAATTATTTGATTTACTAAAGAAAATAATTTTTTACAGTGGCATACGTGAATTTTGAAAAAAGTAGTAATTTTGGTCATGTGATAGCAGGGGGCAGACAGGATTTTTCCAACGTGGGGGTGGGGTTATGGTGAAATTAAAACATGGCACCAAAAGTGCAATTCACAACAACGTAATGCGTTTAATGAACTAAAATGTATGGTCGTTCACAGCGAAATTCCACAGTTATGTGGCGGTGTTTGGTGAATATTTTGCAAGTCTTATTTCAAACATCGACCATTAATCCGTAGTCAGCGGGTATTCGCATTTAGAAATAAAACATTGAAAATCTAGAAAATCAATTTTGGAGAGAACTATAACAGGCAGATGTCAGTAGCCTCGTAATGGTTTATATCTACAAAAACACGCTCTCATGCTCGTAAAAAACTACAAAGAAGTGCAATCTAGATCTTCATTGAATGCCTCGGGATAAAAGAATCTGATTTTGGCCACGTGACGGCCACGATTAATTTAGATTATTATTGATACAGGCATGACGCATCTGACGGGGTGCCAGACGCCCCTCGTTTGAGAGACATAGACTAGACTGTTTGTTTTATTGAGCCAAATGGAGGGAAATTCTTAAAATTTGGATAGTATGTCGGACTGATTTGAGCTGCTGGAAAACGGAGTGTCAATTTTATGCTAAAACGTGATTTTTATTTAATTAAAAATCGAATGATAACAGATTTAGATATATAAAGACTTCCTTCCATTCCCTGCAAATTTCAGGTCAATAAGACTATTTTTAATATTAAAAAATCGGGTCTCATGTAGTTTCTTACCTAACATACTTCTAGTGGGCGTAGCATGACAGTTTTACCATGTATCAATCCTAATTCCTAACCCCCACCTGACTACACCATCCAAAAATTACGTCATTACGACGTCACAGTGACATAATAGAGCCCTTCAAACTATAAGAACTGCCATCCAAGACGCGTAAACGAGCACCCGCAACGATTCCAATAGGAGAGAGACGGATAACGTCAGTAAGTTCTTTATCATCCGCGCCAATGCCATTACAGTCAATCATGCGTATATTTGGCAAGCTCTATGACGTGATTGTGATGTCGTAGTGATTTAATTTTTGGATGGCGTAATCAGATGGGGGTTAGGATTGACATATCAAAAAATTGTTATGCAACGCCCACCAGAAGTACGTTAGGTACGAAACTACACGAGACCCAAATAATCAATTTTTCTTGCCATCTGACCATTATCCTTCACTGCCCTAACTTCAGACAGTCATTTTCCTGACTGCGTAACGCGACGCACAGAGAGAAAGAGGCTTCCGATGCGGGTGATGTAATCACGCTGTTGCGTGCAGATAAGACGCTCGATCGGCGTCGTAACGTAACATCAACTTCGTGACGAGAATGCATTATTTGAAACTTCCATCGTCATATGTTTACATCTTTCGAGTGAACACACTTCGAGTGAATAAAATTCACCCAGGCTGTAAATCAATAACTGCCATTTCGATTTCGAGGCATAAAATAATTGTTTAGTCAGTATACAGTGCCATATGGCTGTATGGACGTTGGAATTTTTCTAGTTTTTATATATTCGATTTTTGACGTCGTCGATTAAGTAAGCATATATTCATACACGGACCGAAAAAAAAATACAAAAATATTACACTGGAACGCAGTCTTTATATAAACGGAAAGTCAATTTGGGGCCGTTATGTCGGGCGTCGAAATTCACGCAGTGTGACGTCGTCCAGAAGTGAGCGAAAAAAGTTCTACGTGATGTTGACGTAACTTTTGACGCAGCGTAAAATCTCAATATTTTTACGGAATTCATAATTCAGGACTTTTGGTTTTATTCAAATCTCGTAAGACATCTTGCGATCACTTGATGAACTAGGCCTATATACATTGTTATCGCCCTCTACCGAATGATGGTATTTTGACGACAATAGCTTAAGTAGGAGCGACACTCTGCGCCGTTGAATACCGGGTAATCCTGTAATCATTTTTCGGCAATATTTCCGTTTTTTACCAAAAAAAAATAATTATGCAACATTAAAAAGGTTAAGAATAGGCTAGATGTATATATAAGATTTTAAATTGGCAATATACCACGCCTTTTAGCCAAGATATGACCGTTTAAAATTTTTGTCCGAAGTTAGGAACTGTCCGAAGTTAGGCGCTTTTACGGTATTGAAAATGTCATCCGAAGTTATCTGCTTTTCAGCTAACGGTACTTCACTGAGACCCCATGCTCCGATTTAGTGTATAAAAAACAAAATTACCTTGACCAACAGACGAAGATAGATATCGTCTGTCTTGCATGCTTTCCTCCTGGCCTTTCGGTCCTTGTTGTGGCGGATATCGATACCCTGTAAGCAATTTAAACACCTTCAGTAAAAGACATATTTCGACACGAAAAACTAACTGCAAAGCTACTATTTTACTAAAATCGAAATCTTAAAAGATCATTTTATTCGAAACATTGAAAAAATTAGTTCGAATACTATCTAATACTGCGATGATATAAGATATTAAAGTATAAGATATTAAAGGAATAATATTACAAATCTCAACCCACCATGGTGGCCGAGCAAAAGAGACCGTCCTGTGCTTACTCAGGCGCAACCTGAAAAATACAATGAACCACTGATAGCGCTATAGAGCTCTTTTGCTTCATTTATTATTTATACAAATGGAGAGGAAAGCCGATATGATGGATAAAATATACCGAACAAAAAATTATATATACATTAAATAAAGATTTCCAGATTTTTCAAATATTAATCAGATACCAGAATCTTGGTTTCCGCTGTTTGATAACCAGCTTTGGTTACCCGCGTCTTCCTTTCACCGGTAACAAAAGTATGGTGTCAGTGCCGTCTGGGTCGGACGTGTTTTTGTTGCTCTGTTAGATGAAAGATCAATCAGTGCTGTTGGACTGAGAATGCTACGCGCTGTGTGTTTCGGTATTTACTATTAGATTTGTATCTCGTGATATCAACATGATCAAGGCCCATCCACCGGAATTGAAGAAGTTTATGGATAAAAGATTGGATTTAGAGTTTGTGTTCGGCAGTCGTCGGGCGCGGTCGCATTTTTGAACGGCGCAGAAAGATTAGATTGACAACAATGAACCAGCACTTAAGGAATATCAACAAGTAAAGGCCGAATATGAAATTACATGGCAGCATAAAGGCAACATACGGACATCATAACAGAATCGAAAGATGAATACAACAGGGATTGATTCAGATATTTTATTTTGTGACAAAGAGTATGATATACTGCTATTTCTAGAAATTCCGCTTGAATACTGAGTATTCAACTATATATGTGTAAATAGTTTGCAGTGTAACTTACAGTGTAACATTTTTAAACATTCATTTAGTGGCATATTTTTGATTTGTTCTCTCTGTGTGTATACCGGTACTGTTTTAACAATGTTGGCCACGTCAATGTATCAATTAGGCTACAGACCTGCTCACGTGTGATTAGTGTTTTTTCCTAATAATTGCTTTTATGAGTGTCCGCACACCGAATTTGCCGCCATGGTTTTGCGTTTGTTTGTATATTAAACCACTTATCACCTTTTCCGCAATGCCCAATCTAGCAATCAGTGTAGTTTTTCATGGCTTGGTTTTTCTTAAAGCTTTCATGGCTTCATGAGTATGACTATCATCGCAAATTTATTACATTCCACTCCCCACATTATCTTTGCATGAGGTTGTAGGTATTGGTCATTATCAACGTAATTGTTGAAAAGAGTACAACAGCCCGAAAGTTTATTACTATCGTGTATTTTGTTTTCTAAGTTTGGCCCAAGCCTCATTCAATTGGGCTTGTGTTTTTGTGTGCGTGCTGGTGGGCAGGCACATGAGATACTTCATGTTTTAAACTTTTTTGTAGGTTTTGCTTGCCCTCCAGAATTCTCCATTTTAAATTTAGGTTTGTTATGGAGTTTTCGAAATAAACTATCTATCTATCTATGATCTTGACTTTTCACATATTGCAAGCATTTGTATCGTTTAATATTTTGCTGGTTGAAAAAAATAAACCTGACTCTTGCCCGGTTACCAGTTCATGTATGATATGGGAGTAGGTAAACCAGTTATTTGCATTGAATGCTCAATCTTGGGCTGGCTACTTTTTTGGGGCCATATGATGAAAGAGGAAGCCAATGATGGGATTTCGGAGTTTCGCACGATTATTGTGTCGTGATAATTTACAAACTCATTCTTGCTTTATGTTTTGGACGACTACATTAGCAGTCCAGCATGCACTGCGTCTGACAACTAACGTTATATTTGGCGTTATGCCCTGAATGTCATGTTAATGCACCTTACGTCGTGCATACCTTTTTGAAACGTGGAAACCTCTTGTTGGTGATTTCGACAAAATGAAGAACTCGTTTATTTCACTACTGGAGCACTGATAAACACTTACGCCCTCACGTGAACCCCGCTGGGGCGGTGAGAAGCTCACTTGATAACCAACAAAACCGAGCAAGGTAATCAGAGGTTCAACGACAAGCGTATTCGTAAAGCTCAGCACAATGTGGCAACCGTCGAGCCTGTGTATCATTAAAGGAGTAGGGCACGAACAAAAAAAACTAGTACATCTGAATTTTTTTAACTTCTTTCTCCTCCAACTGTATACAGTTTTGAACTCGTCAGCACCATAAGGAAAGCGCAAGTCCATGCATCAGAAACAAATAACTGGTAACCCGTACTCGACATGGACCGGACCGTACCAGAGACCGTACTTCACTTAAGGCGTTTTTCCTATCTACCGGGATAAATTGATAACTTTTACTTATGGAAATAGACCGAATCTGCAAAATAAGGCTGTGGACGACACAATTAATTCGGTCTCGGTTGAATGAAGATTGGACAATATTTGCTCTCGCTAAGTGTTTGCTCACTGAAAAATCCGCCAGCGATTAACAAGTTTACACACCGGGCGTTTATAATACAATACTTTTAATTATACCAAAGTGTGCAAAACGTTAAAAAGCAGTGGGACTCGTTTGTTGGTACAGCCTCGCCCAGTATTACTGAAGTCGAACTGTTTTATTCACAATCGGATTTACAAATCTGAAACATCCAGGGAGTTCAGGTGAGCAGACGACATGGCAGAAGGTGGACAGCAAAACCAACAGCAACAACAGAATGTATATAACCTTTATTTTTCCTTGAGTAATCTACAATCTCAACGAGAAAATGTACAGTAAGTTGACTACCTAATTTACTAAACTAGAATATGAGATCGAAAACCCGAATGACAAATAAATCTATGACATAGGACGCTGTTTCCTGATTAACGGATTCAAAAATATTGTACAATAGATGGTGTCGAGTATTTTCGAAACAGGGAGGTGGCATAAATTAATTTCTCTCGAATTGTAACGAAATCTCATAAACCCTCAAATACACAATTGAAATCATTGTTGAAATATAATATTTGAATCTCGATACATGTGAAAACTGTTACGAATATTTCTTCGGATAGTATGTGTGGCGATTGGTGACATCTGATTGAGTAAGATATATATATCTATAAATGTAGAATTTCTAAGGATAGATAAATGCAGTGGTAGGATTCAGCCGGTTCACACCGGTTCTATAGAACCGTCTCACAAAATTTTTCGAGATCAGCAAACCGGTTAGCATTACTGGTTATTGACTTATTGTCAATGACTTTTTGTAACAGAATCGGCTGAAAAAATATAACTTTTGTTGATTGAACTGGCTGACAAAAAATTTGAGTCCCACCACTGGATAAATAATATCTAAGTTTGTCAAAAAGACTAAATGCCAGAGTCTTATACTTGAAGCCGAACTGGACGGTTAGGATAAACCAAATATGGCAAGTTTGAAATGTCTTACGTATATATATGTCCATATTTAATTTAGAGCAAGGACGACAACAAATGAGATTGCTGCAGGAGAGATTGGACAGATAAATATTCCACAGGCAGCTGAACAACAGAATGTCGAACAACAACAGGCAGCTGACAACGTTCAACCAGATAATATCGCTGAAGGTGTTGAGGGTTTGAATTTGTTACCGAAAATTTCCGAGGCTTCTGAGAGTGGAACTATTAGAAAAAAAGGTCAGTTGTGTTCTCTGTTGCGATATGGCGGTTATGAGTTATTAAAAGAAGGTTGTAATATTGCGCCAAGGCTTGTTTAAGCCAGTATCTCACGAACATCTTGGGATTTTGACGCCCTCCAAAAAATATGTTCAAGTTGCGACCTCCCAAAAAAAAATTGTACAAAGTCTCACACCTCCAGGTAATTATTTTTCATGAATTATCTCAAGTCTAGTTCTTATCAAAGTAAAACTAAAACATGGGTGATGCTTTGAAGATTTTCTTTTTTTCGCCACTAAGAATCAGATCCCTATAGAAAAATATTTTGAAAACAGGCAAAATTTAAAATATCCCGAATGCGAATCGTTGACACAGCAGTCTGAAATTAAAGGTTTCTTGTCATAAATTTTAAATATACATTCTATGCTACGTATACTCATATAAAACTGAAGAATGTGGTGTCTGAGCTAAGTTACGAACAAGCACTGAATGCCAAGAGTTGCCGACGTGAATAATTATAATGAATAATTCCGCATTAAAGAATACCGATGGATCCGTGATTTGAAGTAACCGTTACAATAACTAGGGCATAAGTAGTAGTTAAATTTATTTGGTCACTTGAAGCATGATCTCTAGTTATGTATATTTTCCACCGAAAATCTCACTCTTCCAGATGATCGCAAAGTTCCAGACATTCCAAGAGAATCTGCAAAAGAAAAAATGGCTGAACAAAAACAAAGGCCGCTGCCCTCTCTCAACACCGCAAAAGCTGGAAATAACCCTCTGAAGATTTCAATGCTGCGAAGTAAGTAGAAAAAGTAAAATAAAGGCCTAGCATTGCGGAAACTATTGGTGTCAAAAACGCCTATTTAGACAGTTCAGCAGGGACTGCGTATTTTCTGAATAAGTTGGTCGATGCCACTTGCGAATCCCTTACCGAGTCAATGTTTACTTGAAAATCTATCAACAGTGACATTTGCTACTATTTATCTAATTGCACTTGAGTATGCCGTTAAAAGTTCAGCAAACATATCATCTCCTTTCAGATATGAAGCGTAAAAACGCCTTCAAAAAAAATTAAAGTTGACCTCTTGTACATATCCTATTTAAACGAATAGGGTTCAAGACAATCATCCACTGACAAGAACGAAGCTAGACCAAAATTTTTAGGGGGAAGCCAATCTTTTTTGTCGCTCCAGAAGTGTGTACCAATATGGAGGTAACTAATTTTGTTCGCCTACTTTAGATCAAATTGTGTAATGGGAATGAAACCTATGGGCAGAGAGTATATTCACTTGGCTAACACAGACAGTCCCCAAACTCGTAATAGAACTAAAATAAGGAAAATTGGAATAAAATTATGCCCTAACCTGGTACATACACTACGGAAGTACCCTTTTTCGTACAATGACGCAATAAGACGCTCAATCATGCATTTTTCTTTGAACGTACTGCGCGTGAGGCATGGGGCCCCCTCAGACCCCGGTTACGGCCAACGGCCGGCAACCAACTTGCCTAATGTTAAACAAGTTCATGGACGCCATCTTGTGCCATATTTGGGAAACGCGAAACAATGGAGTCTTATGAGAAATTTTCGTCGTGTTGTTGTACCGAATCGAATAAGTCCGCTGTTATACGGGCTAGAATGAAACTGAGGGTGGATTTTGAACTTTCTTTAAGATATATGCTATCTAAATATATAACGCAATTAAGAAGAAAAAACTATCTAATGCGTTAAATTTGACCACAAACACAGCGTAGAACCATTTTTGGTCATTTTTCCAAAGATTTTATAGTGATACGCTAATTTGAGGCAGTAAAATGTCTCCGCAACAATCCTACAATGTCATTTGTTCTTCTAGCGCAGCTTGGAGTCGAGCAGTAAGGCATTATGGAGCTTGACAGACGAAAAATGTTAACCAGAAAATAGAAACGGCCATTGAAGCAAAGTTGGATCGGCCGGTAATTTCGACGAATAAATACAACTTTTCATCTGTGACGTCATGAGGAACGCCATTGTCAAATGGTTAATTATGACGATTAGAATAGCCAATTTACTTCGGAAGCAACTCGGAACCGGTATACTTGTCTTCAAAGACAATTTAATGTACTATAAATGTAATTTGGCCAACATGAAAGAATATAGGCATGTTCGGCAAAGATTCTACTTCAAAACGCGACCTTCAAAATTTTGCTACCTATGATATTAGTGAAAATAATAGGTATGTTTCAATAATTGTGTTGGAACTTCTCATAAGGCGCCGTGTTAAATTGCCGAGAACAATAGGCACAAGATGGCGTCCATTGTCTGAGCATTGCCTCGCTTATATTATATATACGCTTTGGTTACGGCTATGGTCACTTATACGCGCGGAAAGGACAAGTCTTGATATGCAATACAAATGCATTCACTTCTGTAAGTGGTTTATTATATCTTTTATTGAGAACGACACATCTGTAATTATCGGTTTTATTAGACTACAAAATGCATTTCAGTGAAATAAGTCAGTAAAGAAATCAGTAAATAAGTGACGCCGAACTTCTATTCCAGGCAGAGCAACAGCATTGATTGGACAGACCAAGTTTGATAAAGCAGCAACTCTACTTGAGGAACTTGCTCAACTGCAGAAATGTACGGAACTAGACACGGCACTCATGATGGTCGAATGTTATCTACAACTTGGAAGAGAAAAGAAAGGTGAAAAAGCCATAGATGACGTCAGGCGTGCAATCATGACATCATCAGTGGACGTTGATGACGTCAAAACCTTCGCGGTCGATTTGATTTCGAATTCTGCTTTCATTCGCGCTATTATATTGCTTCGGATAGCAAGTGATATTTACAGGGCTCGCACAAGATCGGCCGATGACGTAATAAATGGGATTCAACTTTGTGTCCGTAAGACATATAATGCCACTGAGCCATTGATAGAAGCCGGTGGTCGATCTAAAATTATAGGAGTAGATTACGGCATAGAATACATGACAGAGATGCTGGATAATATTCGCGAAATAGAAAACGCTGATCCAGTCAATAAAGCAAAACAAGAGGCTCGGTGCTCGAATTACATTGGATATAACTATTCACTGGCAGGTAAATATGAGGAAAGTATAAAAATACGAAAGAATGGACTGGAGGTTTTGGAGAAACAGTTCGGGTCAAATGCTTCAAAATATAAAATCTACGGTGGATTGCTGCATAATGTCGGTGCAGATTATTATAATCTGCAGAAATACGCAGAATCAGAATCTTATTATATTAAAGCCATTGATGCTCGTGAAAAGGCGTCAGATTTTGAGAATGAAGCTGAGAGAGGGAAATGGATTGAGTCGTCAAAAACTTGGCTCAAGAAAACTCTCGCAAAATTAACCTGATATCCACATCGCATATTCACGATAAATACTAATTTACTGAAATTATCTCAAACAATGAATAAATATTCAAACCTTTAATTTACATATGTTGTGTAATTTGATACTGTTCAAAGATTTAGCAGTTTTACTTGGGTAGACCAGTTATAATCACACTCAATTTACTATAATTATCCCGAAAAATAAATCTTTCCAAAATATTTAAACTTTTCATTTACATTCAATCAAGGCTGTGTTATTCAATACTGTTAAAATAATCAGCAGTTTTACTTGCATTGAGGGGTCATATCCATTCTCTATAATTTTAAGTTTCTTATTTCAATAGCATGTTTTATGAACAACTGATCAAGCATGGTTCACAGATGAAGCAATATTTTTAAAATATTATCATCTATGGATCATACTTGATCAGGATCGAGTTCAGCTTATTTAATAATTTAACACAATTACTTGTATATTTTAGTTGATATTTTTAACATTGTACTCACTTTGTTGCAATGTCACACACACTCATTTATGGTCGAAGTTACAGGCCACCACTAAAGTGCCAAAAGCTACTGAAACTATATACAATTATGGTGGTGCACTACACGCACTCATAGAGAACTGAAAGAAACTGACCTATTAGTAACACTGACATTCCAAAAGCCCTAAATTGGATAGAATTATGATGGTGCATTCATTATACGAAAATAAGAACCGACACTTGGTCGATACGATCGGGAAAACTACCAAAACATAAATTTTTTTCGTAATTTTACTTTAAATAATGATATGTTCACATTTTAATATTTTTTAATCGAGATTTTTTCTTCCTTTCTCGTTGAATTCAGCGTATCTTATACTGTTAGCATATGATAATATAGAGTGAATTGCTTTTCTTTTGTCTTTTACATTTAACAACTGAAGTTGATAATGTGGGCCATATATAATACGTGATTGTAGTATGCTTTCATATGGATAACGCCTGCATGTGTGAAGCATTTCATGAACTAGCAAAAATATTGTAACATTGTCTTGCATTGCAGCGTTGTACTTCTCGGAATAACTAACCGGTGAACTGATTTACTTTTTTGTTTTTCATGTGACAAGGATTAACTGGACAATGTTATCATACATAATACGTTATTGTAAAATGCTATTTATATATGGGCAATATGGTAACTTTACGTTGATAATAAATGAAGCACAACCGGTGTTAGCAAAACGATGTAATTTGCCGACGTTTCGAATTTCTATACAGAAAAACTCCATAAGGGAATGATATGGAAAGAACACAAGTGGATATATATAGAGCAAGAAAAGGAAAAATATGAAAAAAATTAATCATCATGGTGCAACTCTAATCTAAAAGGATGATGATAAGATAATATATAAATAAACAAATAAGCGCAAGTTCAAACAAAAAGGGGACTATTTAAACAATGATTTATACACAGGCGGGAAAAGTGTGGTTTCTTTGTCATTCATCGAATTCTTCTCTTTATTTATGTGATAAGATTCGAGAAATAGTCTTCTCCTGTATTGAGTTTCTTTTTCTAGTATCCTGCTGTTTTCCCAGTCGATGCTATGGTTATTAGAAAGGGCGTGTTTCGAAAGGGCCGACTTGTCAATTTTCTTTTGTTTAATATCTCGTAGATGTTCCTTGCTGCGAGTTTCCAGGCTTCTTTTGGTTTCTCCAATGTAGACTGAAGAACAATCGCTGCATGGGATTGCATATACATTTTTTCATATTTTTTCTTTTTCTTGCTCCATATATATCCACTTGTGTCCTTTCCATACCATGCCCTGATGAGGTTTTTCTGAATAGAAATTCGAAACGTCGGCAAATTACATCGTTTTGCTAACACTGGTTGTGCTTCATTTATTATCAACATGAATTTACCTGGTGGCAATCATGCACTGTGGTAACTTTACGTCGCATCACCACGCGGTACCTCTCAAAATACCGAATTTGTAAATGACACTAACCCGAGAATGGTGGGGAACCGGCTGAGGTTCATTCATGTTATGTTCATTTAAGTTTATGAATCAACATCGAAAAAATTACTTAATGATGTGAACTTTATTTTTTGGATATTGTGTTGTATATATTTCCGATTGAAGAGTTTGCTTTCTTTCAATGTATTTTATGTTTATTTCATGATAAATTTTCATCCGCTGAATTGCAGTTTGACTGACATTTTAATTATTTTGGTATATTTTTGATCGAATAAAGAAGAAATATCGCTATACTGTATGTTCATGTTTATATAAAAATGCATAACCCTAAGTCAAAATTGGTGAAAATGCAAAATTAAATGAAAATATCAAAAAAGGTAAAAAAGTGATTATTTCCAAAACAAACTTGAATTTGTTTCTATTTACTTGAAGCATATTTATTATGTTGCTTGCTCAAAAATTTGCTCAACTTATTTTTTTGTTTCAACATAATAATAATTATCTCATATCTATAGAAGTGTAGAATGTAGAGAAAGTAGTAAAAAGTTATTTCAATTCCACTAAATATATTAATTTGGTTTAGTTGATTTCTTGTAATTATTCACAATTACATGTAAATACCGGGTATTTTATTGTATTTTTCACAGTATGTTTAAACTATAGAGTAATCAGTATATCTAACGGGTTGTAATTTTCTTTAAAAATGTTTGAATTTAACCTTTTTTTTTGGCGTTTTTATACCTGTACTCTCAACATTTCGCTCATCTGGGCTCAATGTCTTATGTGATTCTGCAAATCACGTTATGTTTGCTGGTTTATCGCCAAATATCAACTCTGTATTATATATAATATGCATGAACAATATATGATTTTTCGTCTCATTACTAATGTCCTTTAGTTTGCATGTATACTATCCTTATTCTAGCATAAGAATTATAATCAAATATAGAATTCTGTACTATCCTGGCTCCGTGAAAGGCTTCTTCACTCATTTGGGTTCAGTGTTCAAATTTATATGATGTTGGTTGTTCATTTTCATTGAGAAGTAACTCTGAAGTATTTAGGGTGCTCCTGGTCCTGAAGTGTGTGCACCAAGATGGTGCACAATCTGAACATAGTATGTGTACTAGGTTAGGGTTCAGGATGTGCGCCATCTTGGTGCACATACTTCCGGAGCGCCTTATTTAGAATAGGGAGCTATTAGGAATCGGTTCAATTTATAGTTTTTCGTCACCTTACCTTCTGTTTGTATATAAATGTATAAGCTATTTATAGTATTTGCGTAGCTTATATAAGTGTTTATTGATTGCTATTTCGAACTTTGTAGATTTGCAACAGTGCAGTCTCATACATTGCAACTTTGGCAACATTTTAACAGTTGTATAATATATGGGCATGACTAAGAAGAGATTCACGATTTGTCAAACTATAATTAATTCAAGCCAAAGTGTTTGTTAGAGATGGTTATTGCATGCTCCGTGTTTATTTCACCGAGTCAAGTTTGTCAGCGTTTATACTTTCACCCCAGCAGAAACCACTTTATACCAGAGTTGCCGTTTGGTTAATTTTTATTTTTTGAATTGCTATTTTTGTATGTAGTTTTCAATATTGATTTTGAGATTTTGAGTAAATTTTCCGTAAAAACTGTAAAATATTCCCGATTCGTTTGAATCTCAATTCATATAATGAAGTAAATTGATTGCTCATTTTTAGTCTCTAATATTGTAAACGCCAGTGATTTTATTCTATTTTAAACAGTTTAGCTAAAATGTGATCTTTATATCTATCGATTCACAACTTTCATTTGTAATTATCTAAAATAAATCAGAATTATAATCAAGTATGGCATTATATAATATCCAGGGATTAGCTGTACTAAGTGAACAGTGAGTCTCATTGACACATATCGCTTATGGATACTTATTATCTATAGCACAAGCCTGTTTAGTATGAGTTCTCGAATACAAAATGGCGTTAGTTGTCTTTAGAATCATCGTCTAAGGCAGAAAGGTTTGAACAATATGGCTCCGTAGACGAATAAGCGCATCAATATACTGTTTGATACCTATAGCGCGTGGTCACCAGGGAATAATTGGCTTTGAGGGGCTGGATGGGCTTAAAACAAAATGGCGTGGATTGACTTGCCGCTGGTAATAAGGGCTGTAGGTAAAAAAAATAATATCAAAAACGCACCTAGACTGAACAAAACTTGTCAAACAACGCTATGTCGCTATGGATTTTAAGCACCAAATATATATTAAAATTGACAAACGTCGGTGAACAAGAAAACAATTGTAGTTTGGTCATCGATATATGTTACCGTTTTCATACTTAACTCATGCTATGGAGTCGTGATGAGCACTGGGTTTATCATGATAGCATAGTAAACAGGGCAGACCAGAAGATTGAAACCACAACGACTTGGGATCATCCAAGAAAGATCTGCATCACACATCAGAGATCCATTCATGGGTTGTGATTTCGAAGGCAATTATTTTTTGCTCTATATCGCCACCTCCCGGAACACTGACATGAGATATTTCAAACCTCATTTTAAAATACTAGTTTGGTTTTGTATATGGGGTATATTGTATTTGTAATGTCCGATATTGTACCGGTATTCTATGTATAAGGGATGCTACACTGTTGCATACAGGGTAACATCCTCCACGTCTATTCGCGCGAAATTATATTTTAAGAAAGTCTTTCTTTCCGCGTAAGACCCGATGCGCATCTGAAACAAAATGGCGTCGTTTGTGGTCAGCATCTTACCAAACAAAACAAGAGAGCGATGCTTAAATATATCGACAAGGCGTAACATAGTTACGCAATCTCTTACAGCAGCGCACCGGTACAGCAGCGTTCAATACTTCGCTGGACCACAAGATCGCTAACGCGAGGGCGGAACCGCCTAAATAAGGATAAGATATGGATAAATCCCCGTAATTTTTTGAAAAAAAAAATCGAAACGAAACGAAACACACGTTTGTCACAAACAGTAAAACATGTCACCAATATTACCCATCGCATTTAATGTATATGAAATAGACAATGGCACATATTTTTCAGAATTAAAACCCCAAAATGGAAGCACTGGTGGCTAATTTGATAGCATGAACCGATAATGATAATTCCACGAAGGTTTCTGCCTAATGACAATGGCACCAGAATAATACGAATTACGTCATTGTTAGAGATGCGGCTCACAAGCAGCATAGCATATGGGGCCTCTCAACGTATCACTGCTCATTACTTATCGATCTTAAGATCGGTAAGTATGTTGATAGGTATTTGTCTGTTTGTTTGTTTGTCTGTTAGATGAACGCGATATCTCACGAAGGCGAGATTTAATCTGCTCCAAATTGCATGTGCATTCATCATACCTCGGACCAGAAGCCTATTGATTTTCGACGAATTATGTCGTATAATTAGCGAGTTATTAATTAATTAGGGATGGGACACACGGTGTCACTATGGAGTAAGAGCGATGTTTTGGGGGATCCCCTAACCTCCGATCGATAAGTCTTCGTTCTCCGACCGATATTCTCGTTTTCTACTTTATTCGACGCCACAGATCCTTGTGATCCGGTACACTGTAACAAATATTTTATAAATACTAAATTCCAGGAACATAGGAAATGGGCTTTCATGATATTATCATTGAGTGGAATTAGTTATTTTTTGCTCTAGGGAAATGGACTTAAATAAACTTTACAGTAGTTATGAATTGTGGTGTATCTTGACAAGCACAGAAAAAAAGAACAACTAGGCGCCCAGAGAAATGTTTTAAATTATACAGTAAAATTAAACATTAACTCGGATTTTTGACACGGCTAATTTTCGTTCTTCTTCGGGCTCACAAATGGAATGGCCTAGGGCAGGGGTGGGCAACCCCTGGCACGCGTGCCAAACTTGGAACACGAGCTCATTTATTCTGTACGTGAGCGAAGCCTCAAAAACGAGATCATTCTCCTTCAGATAAAAAGTTTCAAGAATTATCTGATGAAACTCGGTGTTCGTTTATTCATTATCGTTTGTTAACAATCCGTTTTTTTAACCCTTTTTGTCCTTCATGACATATAGCTACAAACAAATATATTATGACGCAACAATTAAGTGAGCTCTCGAGAAATTTTGTCGAGAAGAGCGCAGCATTCATTTGACTACATTCTTACATAATATAGTTCGTCTGCACCACCATTTTTCTTCATTTCTGCCTCATTTATGAAGTTCAACAGCTCATGTTGGTTCGAGTTACTTGCTAACTCACTGTTATAAATTGATTTCGAAAGTAATATAAGCGATTAGGAAAATGAATACAAGAGAGTGCAGAGTGCAGAAAACGAACTATTGCGTGATTGGGATGTCATTCCCGAAAATTCATCGTGTCTTAAAAACTTTGCAACTGCATTACTCTCCATGTTTTCATTTACATATGCTTGTATATCTCTGACCTCAGTTATGAACTTTATCAAGTCTCGTAACATGAGTAGCCTGAAAGATGAAACCAGCAGTTCATGCATTTATTTGAAAGTTACAAAATATAAACCCAATGTAAAATCCTTATCAGCGGTAATTCAACAGCAGAAGTCTCACTGATATAAAACAAGAAAAGATATATATCGAGTCTATTTGTCGGATATTTTCCTGAATAGTGAAGTCTGTACATGTTTGAAAGGTTTATTATTGTGTATTTTTGTTTAAAAGTAGCAACGAATTGTTTTTAATTTTGGTCGGCACGCGGAAAAATTTTGTCGTCAAATTTAGCCGATTTTGGCACGCGAGCCGAAAAAGGTTTCCCGCCCCTGGCCTATGACATGATCTTCGTCCGGCGTGTTTTCCAGTGACCTTACTTGCCATACGGATATGCCAGGGGTGGGCAATTACTTTCCTGAGTGGGCCGGATGCGGATAACAGACTTGGTTACTGGGCCGGATGATCAAAATTCAGTATGATCAGAAACGGTTATTTGCAAATACCTAGAGTCCTAGACACAATGATCAATGGGCCGTTATTACAGGGGCTGGCAAATTATGGCAGCAGCGCAAAGAAAGTTGATAGAAAGAAAAGCTTAACAGCTGGGCTAATGGGCTAGGATAACGTTAATAATAAAGATAGCACAATGTAATAATTGCGATCATGATGACCGTATTTGATAAATAGATTATTCAAATCGAAGAGAATAAATGATGCGCATTCCTATCGTTTACGAACAAAATTACTGTAACTTGGGATTTAGAAGGTAAGTATTATTTGATTGATTTTATTTTGTCGTCGTGATTACCCATTTGTTGAAATTGCCGACTTTTTCACCGTTGATGGTTTTTCTGTTGCGCAAAATATTCAGTTCAAGACTATTACGAGAATTAAAAATGTCTTGCCATATCAATTTAAGATATAAATAATATAATTAATTTAATTATATATTAAGAAAAGGTGCGATCTTGGTCATTTGATTAATTTGAGCCACTTGAGATTATTTTTTTTAAGAAATCACCATTTGCAAAATTCCAAGATCGGTCATAAAATCCCACGAGTACAATTCATTACGATAAAGTAAAAGCATTGCAACTTTGAAATAATGCGGCGATATGGCGCAGCACAATCATATATTTGGGAACCGCTGGGATTTGCTATAGTTTCCGATTTGATGAAAAATACCGAAATTTTTGGGATTTACCAGGTCAAAAATAGAGTTTTGAAAACAAAATTTATGAAGTTCTGCATTATGTTTTGTGATATATATTTATATCTTATGACTCCGTTCCTTTCTTACAATAATCACTTCCTCATTTTGAGTCGCTAATTGGATTTACGGATTAAATTTTTAGTTTGTATTTAGTCTCTCGTTTCAGATGACCACACAATAAGGAGTTTTGCACACTTCACGCACAGTTCCAAGGAAATCCTTTTTTCGACGTCCTCATAATACAGGGATAATTCCCTGTAATATAGTTAACCGATATATTACTGATGTTCACGTCTTAAATACCCATGACATGCTGAAGTAACTATCAGCGATTTCAACTCAATCCCACCCTGTACTAGACAAAAGTAAACAAAATGTATTGAGTCATCCACGAACACGCGCGTAGCAAAATGCAGACCAAAATGCTGATATGTCAGGAGCTGGCGTTTTGAATTATTGTACAGAAATTATTCAGATGGTTTTATGTTTATATTCAGGGCTGATAGTACGTGTGGAATTACAATATTTACAATTGCGGACGATTTGTTGTTTTTCCGATCTCTTCAACGATAATTTTTATGCATAAAAACTATAGCCTAATTTCAGCACGAACAAGTGGGCCGGATAAAACACTAAAGTGGGCCGGATCCGGCCCGCGGGCCGTAATTTGCCCACCCCTGGGATATGCCCATCAGTATTCCCAACCCAAGTCGCCTGACTTGATAGAGATATATTAACATCTTAAGATAAAACAGACAATAGCTATTGAACAACATTCTGAGACTGATCTAGGTTGGTAAAGTATGTTTACCTCGTATTTGATATGGAGCCAAGATCGCCTACTTTGGGGTAACATGTTTCGTTTATAATTCAACTCAACACACCGTAAATAGCTTAGTCGCGCATTGTCCTTCTGTAGACTAAGAGAGAAAACAAGTTTCTGAGGAATAACGAACCTTTGTTACATTATAGTTTAGGAAGGTATTGTCGGGTATCGGGTATTGTGATTTAACAAAAGTCTGCTCTGAAAAAAAGTGAAATTTGATCTTATTGTTCCAAATTTTACGGGATTCGTCCCGTTCGACCCCACAGACGGTTGGTATGTTAACCTGTTACGGCCACTCAAGGATAGCAGTCGCGAAGTTGTTCATTCAAAATCGTCAGATCAGAGTGCAGAGTTAATAGGAAAACTATTGCCTTCGACACTACAGGCATCGCCCGATCAACGTAATTTATCAGCACCACTCAGGGTATCATAGAGCAAAGCAATAAAGATCAGAAAAAATCGTTTTAATATGTGATATAGAGTTACAGTTTAATTTTTGTTGAGTCGGAACCGAACTTATAGTTGTAATTACGAATACAACAGTAGAATAGCAGCCGCGTATTAACGAGTGAGTGTAGAAACGACTACGACATACTGATTTTATGAAAAATGGTTTAGGAACAGAAAACCCTCGACCGCAATAATCCAGTGCATTACAAACAAAAGGATATAGAATGAATAGTATAGTATATATCTATAAACTAGAACGTGGATGATCTAAACAGGATATTTTGTACTAATTCAGCCCCTTAGTTTATGATACTATCATACATTAATTTAAACCGCAAGGAATACACGATCGTTATAAGCAGAACACATGGCTGAAGGGGGCCAGCAAAACCAACAGCATCAACAAAATGTTTTTAACATTACTATTGCTCTGCAAGCTCAACAGAATCAAAGGGAACTAGTACAGTAAGTTGGTTATTTGAACGCTTAACTAAGTTTGGGAAGTTATTAGTGTATTCAAAAATTACGTATAACTTTATGGTAAGATGGGATTTACATATTTATCCCGGGAATAGGAAACCCGATAAGACGGCTAAATCATGTGGCGAACCACGACCACTGTCCGGTTACCAGTCTATGTTGGATATGGAAGTATAGTTAGTCATGTAGTTATTGGACACGTAGTGAACCTATGGATCGTTTTGATATTTTTGTTGCTCTTGTTTGTATTCTTCTTAGTATCGTTATAAAAAAAAAACGCTTTTTTGCTTGATTACTGGACCAATTGCTCTGGAATTTTCAATGGTTGAGGATTGTATTATTCGCCAGAAGGCTGTTGCTTTTGTTTATTCCCGATTAAAAATTTCGCCGAATTAAAATTTACTCATGGGAACACTGTTTCAATACTTATTTCAATCGGTTCCGTCATCAAGCCTGTGGGTACGGTACCGGAAAGTTACCGCATATCTAGATGTTCATATATTTGTGCATAGCTCTCTTGTTCGTTTTTAGATGCCTGGACTTGATGGCGGGGGAAGCCGCAATCGACCCGCGATTACGTGAACCACACTCTACAGCGGCGAGAAGTTCAGCAATCCTCTCCCACATAATTATCCTCACGGGATGCGATTCTCCAAACCGAAAAATGATAATCAGAGGCGGGCGTATTCCCAACACTCAGCCACAACGCGCCACGCTACCAAGCCAACTTTAGAATATTATCCCTCGCACATACACAATGTTCGCATTAAGATGTTTTCACCGGGTTATCTATGCTGGTGTCTCCTGTCTTCCTTCCAAGTCTTCAAATGACATTTTGTGATAATTTCGTACTATGGCCTCTCATTACTTATCGATCTTAAGATCGGTAAGTATATTGATAGGTATTTGTCTGTATGTATGTCTGTGTGTGTGTCTGTTAGATGAACGCGATATCTCGCGAATGCGAGGTTGAATCTGCTCCAAATTTTGCATGTGTATTCATCTTATCTCGGACCAGAAACCTATTGATTTTGGGCGAATTATGTCGTATAATTAGCGAGTTATCAATCAATTATTGATATAGTGATCTAGATTTTTGTAAAGCAAGAGAATTTCGAGACCCGCCGAGTGTGTGTGTGCGATGCGCAGTGCGCAAGTTACAAGAGCGGATGAATCGAAACTGCAGTTTCTGTTTTGGGGGATTCCCTAACTATCGATCGATAAGTCTTCGGTTTCCAACCGATATTCTCGTTTAATTCTTACTATTTTCACCGATATGTCACTTTACAAAAATCTGAATGGCAATTTAATCGATCAGTGCGAAGGTATATTTTTAAACTGTTCATGATATTTCTTAAAACAATACTCAGTACTCTGTAAATGTATACGCTAATAATATGTAAGTAATATCAGCAAATTTTGCTGAACCAGCCTATGGTTTCATTACACTCAGTCAGTCAGTCAGTTAGTGGTTTTTAGCTTGGCATCGAAAGACGTCAGTTTGACACTTCTAATTTATGTCGTTGAATATTTTATACAGAGCAAGATCAACCGAGATTCGTGCAGGGAATATTGAGAATATAATAATTCCACAAGCAGCTGAACAACAGGCAGCTCAGAATATTGTAGAACAAGTAGCTGACAACGTTCAACCAGATAATATCGCTGAAGATGTCGAAGCCTTGAATTTATCGCCAACAAATACCCAGGCTTCTCAGAGTGGAGCAATTAAAAAGAAAGGTCAGTTATGCTTTGTGTTGGTTCTGTAACTTTCACTTGAAACAAACGTGGACAAAAATACAAAATTGCTCGATTTATCTTTCCGTTGATATTTAAATCTATGTTAACGTGTGTTATAAAAGTTCTCTTCATACTCACTAACTACCCATGCTTACAAAAATTAACAGTATGCTTTCTGTATTTATTGATTTTATTTATTTATTTTAAGTTCTCTGTTATCGTCCAGCAATGTTCATTTTATTCGAAATATACTAATTTCACAGGCGATCTCAAAGTGCGGAATCTTCAAACGAAGACAGATAGAGAACCAACTCAATCTAACCATCCGCCTCCTCGTACTCAAATTATCAACCCTCAACCAAATCAAACTACAGCCGTTCCACGTTATACGACTGCACCGAGTGTAATTAATGCTCCGAAGATTTCAATGCTACAAAGTAAGTAAACTATAATCCGTAGAAGTTGGAATGAGTGGATGTTGGAGTCGTTTTTTAGTGAAATTAGTGCCTTGGACATATTACGATGATATAGTTGGAGTCACATTTTTTCCTCAGCAGAATATTTTTGTCAGCGCTAAAGTTGAGGTATCTGAACTTTTGTCATCACTGTTAAAGTTGGAGTTGGCACTTTTGAATCCGAATCCGCTACTGATACGCAAAGAGATGTTATTGTATATGGTACGGATTATGTTTGGTTCACAGTTACTCGATGGACATTGGGCTTGAACTCGAGAGCTTAAATCTGTGACGCCAATATTGCGGAGTCTTGCCCGGTGGCCACGACTGAAATCACTAGGCCAGGGTGGTTCAAACCCAGGCCCGCGGGCCACATATGTCCCTCCGCTTCATTATCTGTGTCCGCGTCGTATTTGCAACATGCTAAACAAAAAATTGCATTTGAAGTTGTTTCGACATAAAAATACCAAGAAAAATCTTTTCACGACCGCGAGGCCGACAACCCTGGACCACCCTGCACTTGGTCATTATGTTCGAATGCATTGAAATATCTCGTATAATGTGCTTTATAGTTTATGCGATACGTGATTATATTTGAAGTATACTCTTTTATTTTTCAGAAAAATCTTCCGAATTATTCGACAAGTCTAAATATGAAGAAGCAGTCCCGATCTTCGAAGAACTGGCAACCCTACAAAACCATCAGGATTTCTATACAATACTTATGATGGTCGAGTGTTTTATACAACTTGGCAGAGGAAACAAAGCGGAAAAGGCTATTGGCAACTTACGAAATATCTTGATGACGTCATCAGTGACCAGTGCCGATGACGTCAAAGACCTTGCGATTGACTTAATTTCTAATTCCGCTTACATTCGCGCTATAATATTGCTTCGAATAGCAAGTGATATCTACAAGGCTCGCACAAGAACACCCGATGATGTAATAAATGGGATTAAACTTTGTGTCCGTAAGATACATGATGCTACAAGGCCATTGATAGGAGCCGGTGGTCGATCCAAAATTATAGGAGTGGATTACGGCTTAGAATACATGACAGAGATGCTGGATGGTATTCGCGCAATAGAAAACGCTGATCCAGTGAATAAAGCAATACAAGAGGCTTGGTGCTTGAATTACATTGGATCTAACTATAACCCGGCAGGTGAAGAGGAGAAAAGTATAAAAATACTAAAGAATGGACTGGAGGTTTTGGAGAAACAGTTCGGATCAAACGCTTCAAAATATAAAATCTACGGTGGATTGCTGCATAATATCGGTGTAGGGTATTATGTTCTGCAGAAATATGAAGAAGCAGAATCTTATTATATTAAATCCATTGATGCCAAACAGAAAGCTTCAGATTATGAGAATGAAGCTGAGAAACAGGAATGGATTGAATTGTTAAAAACTGAGCTCAGGAAAGCTCGCGCACAATTAACCTGATATCCGCATCGCGTATTCACGGCAAATCGTAATTTATTAAATTTATCTCAAACAATGAATAAAATATTCGAACTTTTGATTTTTATTTGTTATGTAATTTATTACTGTGAAAAATGGCCAGTAGACCAGTTATATCACACTCAATTTACTAAAATTATCTTAGAAAACGAATATTTTTCAAGTATTTAAACTTTTCATTTACATTCAATCAATGCGGTATTATTCAATACTGTTAAAAAAGTCAGCAGTTTTACTTGCATCACCTGGTCATATCCATTCTCCATAATTTTAACTTTATTATCTCAGTCGCATGTTTTATGGACAACTGATCAAGCATGGTTCATAGATAAAGTAATGTTTCAAAATGTTATCATTTATAGATCATACATGACCAGGCGTGAGTTTATTACTTGTTTACCTGTATTACTTAACTTACCAACTTAATTACTTGTAAATTTGGTTTAATTCACTCAATAATTTTAAAACTCACTTTTTTGCAATATTACGAACACTCATTTCTGGTCAAAGTTACAGGCAACCACTAAAGTGCCAAAAGCTACTGAAACTATATACAATCATGGTGATGCACTACACGCACTCATACAGAACTAGGAGAAACCTATCTATTAGAAAAGACGACCACGTCCAAATGCCACTAAATGTGATACAATTATGGTGGTGCATTATACGAAAATAGGAACCATCTTGGTCGATACTATCAGGAAAACTACCATAGCATGATTTGTTTGTAATTTTACTTAAAAAAACTATCTGTTCACATTTTTACAATTTCTAACCGAGTTTTTCTTTTCATTTCCATCAAATTGTATCTCATGCTGTTAACATATCATAATTGGAGTGATTTGCTTTTGTTTTGTCTTTTACATTTAACAACTGAACTTGACAATGTGGGCCATATATAATGCGGGATTGCTTCTATGGGAAATGTGCGTAGCATTTCATAAACTATCAAATATATTGTAAAATTGCCTTGCATTGCAGCGTTGTACTTCTCAGAATAACTAACTTGTGAACTGATTTAATTTTTCTGTTTTTCATTTGGCAAGCATTAACTGGACAATGTTACCATACATGATGCCTGATTGTAGAAAACAATTTATCTATGGGCGATGCTTGTTTACGGGCAATTTGTCAAAAGCAGTTAAAAATATGACAACATTGTCTTGCATTTTCAAGTGGTACCTCTCAGAATAACTAACTGGTGAATGCCACTAACCCGAGAGTGGCGAGATAACGATTAAGTTTATTTACACGAAAATGAATCAATATCGAAAAAATTTCTCAATAAAGTTAACTTTATTTTGTGAAAATTGTACTGTATATATTTCCAATTGTTTTCATTTTATCGTATTTTATCTTATTTCGTTATTTACGATCAATTTTCATCCGCCTAATTGAAGTTTAACTGACATTTCAATTGTTTTGACATTTTATTTGAACGAATAAAGGAAAAATATCACTATATGTTTATATTTGTATATATATGCATAACCCCAAGTCGAATTTGGTAAAAATGCAAAATTGAATAAAATTATCAAAAAATATTAGAAAAGCAATTATTTCCAAAACTAACTTGAATTTATTTCTATTTACTTGAAGCCTAATTATTATGTTGTTTTGTTGATTCATTTTTAGAATTATTTTGCTCAACAATATTTTTGTCATTTTCAACATATTAACCATTACATATTGTTATTTTATATTTTCTAGAAGTGTGTAGAATGCAACTACATGTAGATTCACAACTACATGTAAATACCAGTTATTTTTATTGTAGTTTTCACATTATAAATTTAACTGTATGTCTAACGGTTCGCAAATTTTCTTCAAAAATATTTAAATTAAACCAGAATTTTTTTTAAGTGGCGTTCTTATACCTTAACTCCTAACAAGCTGCCACTGATAAGTGGGAAATGAACTTTTTGGAAAAATTCATTAACATTTCCAACCCTATTTATTATTAAACTCAGTCAACGCTGACTCCGTAACTCAATGAACGCCGATTTCACTCATCAGGGTTCAATGTTCTTGTGTGATTATGCAAATCAGGTGATGTTTGCTGGGAATTTTATTGTCAAATATCAACTCTGTATTATGTATAATATACATGAACATTATTTAACAAAACTTATACGATTTTTCGTCACATTACTAATGTCCCTCTGTTTTATGTATTCTTCGTCCTACCCACATTCTAGTATAAGAATTAAATATAGAATCCTATGTTATCCAGGCTCGCTACCTTACTAATGTCGTTTATGTCCGTATCGTAATACAGATGATATTTGAATAAAAAAAATGCTTTTTGTAGAATTTGCGTAGCTTATATAAAAGATTGTTGATTAATATTTCAAACATTTGTCACTATAATAAATAACTATAGCTAATACCAAGCATTATCACAAGTGTTTGTTAGAGATGAGAGCATAAACCACTTTATATAGGAGTTGCCGTATGGTGAATAGTTTTATGTGTAGCTTCCAATATTTCAGTTTCGATTTTTGGACTAAATTTTCCGTGAAAGCTGTAAAATTATTCCCGTTTAGTTTGAATCAAAATAATTTATATATTGAAGTAAATTGATTGCTCATTCTTAGTCACTATTACATGTAAATGCCAGTGATTTGATTGTATTTTTAACAGTGTGATTCAACTAAAATGTGATCTTTATATTTATCGATTCACAACTTTCTTTTACAATTATCTGAAATAAACCAGAATTATAATCAATTATGGCATTATATAATAACCATAGCTTAGCTATACTAAGTGAACAATGACTATCATTGACACTTATGGCATATTAAATATGAATTGTAGTTATATAAGCGAATCAATATATCGCTTAATACATATATCTAGTGGTCAGGAAAAAATTGCTTCGACGCGGACCGACTTACCGCTGATAATATAGACTGAAGATATAGTAACATTACTCAAAGGTAATAGTAGATGAACCTAGACCGAAATAGCCTTGTCAAATAACGCTGTGTCGAAATGGTGTTATCCTACCTACTGGATATTAAATTTACAAACGTCTGTGAAAATAGAAAACCAGTCGTTGTTAATTCATTTAAAAAAATGAGTACGCTTCTGGTATGTGTACCAGGTTAGGGTTAGGCCATAATTTTATTCCGATTTTCCTATTTTGGTTATATTACGAGTTCGGGCACTGTATGTGTTAGCCAAATGAATATACCCCCTGCCCATAGATTTCAGTCCCTTCACACAACTTGATGTAAAATAGGCGAACAAAATTAGTTACCACCCTATGGGTACACATACTTTCGCATCGTCAAAAAATGGTATGGTTTCTATATTTAACTATATGCTATAGAGTCCAAAAAATCTGCATCGCGCATCTGAGATCCATCCATGGGTTGTAATTGCGAAGGCAATAATTTTAGGCTCCATATCGCCACCTCCCGGCATACTGACAAGATATCTGAGATATTTCGAACCTCATTTTCCTATTTAACAATTGACTACATATGAATCCAAATTAGCATGAGTAGGCTACTCAGGTAGATAGCGGTATAGAGTGTTGCTTTTTGTGGCTTACCGGAATTGGTATCACCACTCGGGTTCTTTCTGCCAGCTTCTCGGACACTGAAGTTGTAATGGAGGTAGATCACAAATGACCTTCTTGCGTTTTCGAATGCAGCAGAGTGACTGACTTAATTATAGCTAGATTAATTATACACCAGTAAGAACTTGATACAACCAAATACTCCAATCAAATATACAATAAAAATACAGTACTAAATACCATAGAGATACATACGGAACACAAGATACGGAATTGGCCTATGCCGTTACAATCATGAACCATTGACTTATGCTGGGCAATAAAAACCGTGTGAATAAGAAGTATACACGAAAACTAGAGAATAGGGCCTTCGGCAGAAAGTAATATCTAAAAAAAACAGTTTTAGAATGCCGTTCTATGATAATCCTGACCGCGAACAATAAACAATTCAATTATTATCATATATTTAAATAAAAACTAGTTTATCGCACATGTACTGCAAAATATCATCGCGAAAACTGAATTTATGCGAAAAAACAAGATTCAGTCCCGCAAGATATATTGTTGAAAAATTAAATTTTTGGTTAAATATTGTATTTCCGCAGAAAATTATTCCCACAATTTGTTATTTCGCTACCATATATGACGCCAAAAAAACTTGGTCGAACGCAATATATACATATGATCCGTATTTAGAAACGTTATTTCAAAATGTCACTAAACACTAGAAAAGAAAAGCGGACCTAGAGAAATGGCGGCGCTATTTATTGTAATACCATATGAGTAATTATTAATCGTACTAGTGTCATTTCACTAGCCAGTATACCAGTGGTTTTTAAACTTTTTCGAGCGCGACCCAAATCTGAGTTTTATGAAGACTCGCGACCCAATCCTAAATAACGCAAAATGTGTTTTTAATGTTAGTACAGTTTGACTCAAATACAGACAACTATTTATTAGAAACAGTCCATGGACTCAGTGAGATTGATGAAACTGAAATTTCCTTTTCATTATATCTTCAATACACAGCTCTATTTTACTTAACGCAATACGCAAGTTGTCACGGGTATCGAGGCGATTGCGAGCTTAGTTTTGATAACCGTCAGTGCCAAATATCCTCGCTCGCACAAGCGCCTTGTCGCGAATTGTAGCAGAAAAGGCGTCCGCTGTCCGTCGCAAACACGACATCCTAGCTGGCCTTCGGTATCTCTCGCAATATACAACTTTTTACTCATCAAATGTGCACACACTGCTTCGTTCGCGGTAAATGGGGCCTCGAGATAAAGTCACATTTTCTATAGATATTGAATAATCTAATGTCGAGAAGCGAGCTTTTTCATTGCGTCGTCTATTACAATTTACATTACCAAAAAGACACCCTTTTTTGGTTATTTTAATCCACTAAGACGACATTCCACGCGGTCAACACAACGACAAGCGACGTGCATGGTTACCGATACCATAAAAATAATACACGTGACTGGCATATCAGAATTGTGATGTAACAATGAGCTCAAGACAGTTCTTTCCGTGAATGAAATTTTATATTTCATTATTTTTAAATACCAGAGTTTAGAAGCTAAATTGAAACATTGGGAAAGCTGAAAATTCTTTCTTCTCTTAGATTGACGACCTTGTCGCGACCCATTTTTAAACCTTCCGCGACCCATGTTTGGGTCGCGACCCATACCTTAAGAACCACTGCAGTATAAGTTCGACTCCATACTCGTGACAACATGACATACAATAAAACAGTTAATAAATAAATAAAAATTGATTATAAAATCCGGGGAGCAAACAAAATCGTAGGCTCTAAAGCAGGGGTGTGCAACAGGCGACACATCCCGGTCTGCCAAGCCATTCAGTGTGGCCCTCAGATTTTTCCACATCGAGAATTAAATAATAATGAGTCTGTCTATGTTTAGATAGGCGCACACATCGGTAGAAATCCATATTTTTTTTTACTCTTTCGGCGTTTTGCCCTGCGCCATTATTACTGTAAGGCTAAACGATAGCCTTTACATTATGAGAATTTTTCAATTTATTGTGTACATAGAAAAACTAAATTTTCACCTGGCTTATCTTGATGTCTAAATCTGGTTATATGGCCCGCCAACAAAAAATGTTGTACACCCATGGTTTGAGTCTAGCAGAATGAAGTTTTAGGCGTACATTCCAACGATGCATTCTTAGTGTGAATCAATTGAATAAATTTTTTAAATATAGTCTGTATTCAAGATGTACAAATCATACTTTGAAACCATTGGTGACAATGCAAGAGGGAGCTTCCAACCCAGCAATATACTCAATGTATCAGACTGAAGTGAATTATTTTCTGTCTATGTACCTATCGCCCCACCCCTCCCTACTTGTCATAACCCAAAATACGGTAAGTAGAATAAGATAACGCAGATTTGTGTTGAGGGCAGGCATTGACGGGACAGTATCGAGTTAGTATCAATGTTTATCCTACAAATCCTGGACAATATTCCGCCCGGGCATGGTCGTGCTTAGCTAGCTGTGGCTTTGAGATGTTCATAAGGTGTAGCATGCTAAGCTCATATAATATAACGTGTCGTAATAATGATTTGTCATAATCAGAACATATTGTATTTCGAAGTTATTTTAGTAGTTCTATGGGTTTCTATAACAGCGATCGAAACACGACAGCTTCTCAGAATTCAAAGCAGACTGAGCTGATCAAAACCACTATGGTACATCATACGTCTATTTATCTATTTCATGATTAGGTGAGTATACTTGGTATGTATGACTTTCACGTTGAGCAGAATGTACTAGAGCAGTGATTCCCAACCGCGGGTCCGCGAATCTTTTTTGCCGGTCCGCGAGAGATCTCGTCGTTTTGTTTTTCTGTCGTATCAATCGATTTACCGATACCGAAAAGAAGAAGTTGCGTTGATTTATTACGCTATTTCTCTTCCGCCGTCATATTGCTGTTTGATAAGTGCGCCCGGCGACGTCTTGGCGCCGTGTAATCACACTTTTCGGTTACGATTCGTCGCGAAAGCGCTCCGTCAAATCTCACAAGAATCCGAAACCTGAAAATCAGCATGTGTGCTTTTACCGTTCTGCATGCTTTTTCTGACTAATAATATCCAGTATAATATTCCAATGTCAAGAACAGTATAATATTCCAGAGCTTCACCTCGACCCACCCGTCTAGGCGCGGCGGTGTGGCTCAACGGGCTAAGCGTTAGGAATACGCTCGCCACCGCACCTCTAATTACTCCGCGTGGGTTCGCAGGTTCAAATCCTATGCAGGGATGGTTATGTGCGAGAGGATTGCTGGACTACTCGCCGTCGTTGGGTGGTTCACGTAACCGCTGGTCGGTTACGGCTTCCTCCACCACCAAGTCCATGCTTCCGAAAACAAACAATATACCTAATCCCATACCCGACTTGGAATGGTAACTGGACGAGAGGCCGTGGTTCGCCATATGGATAAGCCGTCTCATCGGCTTTCCTCTCCCCCGGGATAAATATGTAAGTCCTATCCTATAGTATCCACCAAGCGAGATATTAACTTGTTGCGACCATGCAGGTGGTCACAAGACGCTTAATAAAAGCACCGGCCACTGAGATCTTTTCCGAGTGTTGCACAGCAGGATTTTGAGCCTGGTGCAAGTTAGAAACGACTTTATAATTGCAAAATAAATTAATTTTGTTTGGGGCGTCGATCAACTGCAGAGGGATTGATATATGATGAACCCGATGAAACCTTAACTTTACAGTCCAGATTTATAAAGGAATCACTGTCACAATTCACTCTTGAGCTCTCTTAATAACGAATACCCATCGCTAAGTTATCGAGCAAGCAAACTGTTGTCCAAATTTTCCAACCAGTTATCTCTAGCTTTAATAAAAAACGAAGCAAATAGATCAACTGTGAGTCGCTGCAGAGGTAAGTGTTACAAAACCCTTTTTGGTGCCCCGTTTGCAATCCTGTATTGGAAACGAAACAGAAGCAAAATACTCACTTGAAATAATAATGTTTGTACATGATTTGGCATGTACATGTTTTTTTTTTATGTGAGATGTGTGCCTCTTTTACGCATTGTGGGTGGCCAGCACTGCATTTTATTACTCAAATATATGTTATTATTTCATTTTCCACCCATTTCAATTTTTGGTCGGCACATTATTTGATAGTTTTCCACATGTAAAATGTTTTAAGTGTGCCCTTTTTTTTCTAAAAGCATAGTGATTGCTTGACACTACGCAAATATATGTTATTATTTTCTGTTCAACTCATTTCAATTTTTGCCGGTCCGCGAGTACATATTATTTAATTTTACCGGTCCGCCAGGGTTGAAATGTTGGGAACCATTGTACTAGAGTACAGTAAACTACTGCTTGGAAAGGTACACTACTGGGAACGATGGGTACCGGTAGAACATGACACGCCATAGTAGTAGAAAACGTCTTACCTGCCTTTCTTCTTGCTGCCTATGAATGTTTATAATAAATCCGAGAAACAAATAATCCTCGAGTGAAATCATGCTTTAAAATAAACTTTATCAACACGATATGTTTAAACTACAGCACAGCAAGTTACAGACAGCTTGACCTAACTTAAGGCATTAATTGCCTTCCGTTACATGGGATTTATCCTTGCCAGGTATTAACCGTGACGAAAATATTCCACTTCACGAAAATATGCTTCAAAAACTAATTTTACGGCAGTACACTTTTCAAATTACAACAGTCATAAAATACGCCATACAGAATATAACACAAGTCATAACTATCAATAGGTTACCGTTATATCGAAACGAAATTTGCTGTCACTATCTTCTAGGCTGGCAACAGATTCGTGTCATATCAGGTGTATTATTTTCAATTGTGGATTCACTGTACAACGGCTATTGCGTAATAATTACGTTAATTTATACAGGATACTAGGACCACCAAACCTGAAACTAAGCCGGCTGTTAATAAAAGCGTATCTCGGACAAGCTAGCAATCAATGGCCGTACGTATATACATACCCTTAGCCTTGAGAAGTTAAACTTTTTTGTCTGTACTTACTCGTAAAGACCAATTCACACAGAATACGATTTTGAAAAGGCGCATTAGCGTAGAACTACATTCTCATAACAGTACACTTTGTGCAGTATTCGTAGTTGCATATTAACTTCTTCCCAGCATGTAAGGCTAAGTTACCCCATTAAAGTAGCCGCGAATTACAATATTTCACGAATCCAATTAACATTTTTGCAATTTATCTTGCTCTTGCAATCTTTCAAGCGTAACGTGGTTTCATGTTCTCTCGTATTTAAAACCGACATATTTTCGAAACAAAATGGCGTCGGCTGTGTAAAATGACACATTATTTAAAATATAAAGCATGTTTACAATATGAAATAACTTTCATCAAGGGTCTTAATTTTTACAATACGAATATAGTAGTAAGTAGACTACCATGTCTTGGCTAGTATCTTTGAACTTGGGAGAATATGACTACTATTCTGTCATTATCAAATTTCTAATATTTTCCTAATTCTGCCCAGTTTCGATTAAAATAATTTATGTTGGGCGTTTTATTGCGCTGCCGTTCCCCACTTATCATAAACCAACATGAATGGAATGAAGAAAAAAAAAATCAAATTGCTGGTGGGGCAATAGCAAGGCAGTAATATTAATGAATTAAAATAATATAGAATGTTGTTTTTCACAATAATCCCTGGAGAATATCGGATTTAGCCAACTGTTTGCCCCAATGACTCTTGAACAACAATGAGTCTTGAATACGTGCGTGACCGTGTAGATTTTAGCAGTCGATTTCAGAACTACAGTGGGACATAAAAAGCCCTAATTCTAATTACTACAACGGAAATAAAGTAATTTTTATATTTTGCCTGCACTTGAACTTCTGTCTGGGACGTTTTTCAGAAAAGTTATGTTTTGAGCGCTGAGTGTCTCAACAGAATGCCGTGGCTAATAATAAAAAAATGTTCATAAGGTGATAAGAAAACCTAAATGAGAAATTGCATCCAGATCGGCAAAGCTGCTTCGACAGACAGAACGACTGCGAATAAAGGTCTCTAAGAGCAGAAATTTGTGGTGGAACGATAATAGGACTCTCGTCAGCTGGTCTTTACACCGATGTTCCTGTGTGATTGAACAGTTTATTATTCACATACCTGGCCTGAACAAGTAACCAGACGAGGTTTTTAGTGTGCTTTGCCAATAATTCAATACGTAATTTATTTCGAACATTCGCGGAAAAGGTTTTAGGTAAATAAAGGGTGTTACCGTGAACGTTATTGATTTGTTCCCTCGAAAACTATGTGGTCTAGGGGTGCGCAGAAATACCTTTACATCATAGCTTGCCATGTAGTTATAACACTAACACAGGAATTAACCTATATCTCTTAGTAATTCTAATAGACTTGCATCCTGTTTTTTAATATTAATGATCTGCCACCTGTCTCTTATTAATAATGACTTGCAACCTGTCTCCCAATACTGATTCCAATATGTTTACTTTTGAGCGCCAGTTTATTCAGTGAGTCTTAACTGTTAGCGATCCATGTATATCAAGGCTGAAAAATTACTTCTATCTTAGACCGATTGAAAATACCAACATTGAATCAAAAATGATAGGATTTGTCAAATGACTTCTAACTTCGAATCTGGTTTGAGTGGTAATCTGATCCTGGATCTCGACACCATACGTAAGCTCCCGGTGGAGAGGTTCTTTAAGATATTTTTCAATACCAGTGTCTTCTTCTATCTAGCCTTGTTCGGAGCAAAAGACGCGAGTAAGCGTCATATTACGTCATTATTATAAATCCCCCCCCCCCCCCCCCCGCCCAAAAACACCGGCTGTCTACGCTCCTGTTTGAATGACACAATTTTGACAAATTTAAAGAAGCGTACTTTATCTTTAAGCTGTTTATCTTCTAGTATTGGCCTGAGCGGCTTTCGGTCTCGCGTTAATCGGTAAAAACGCAAAATCCTACACTATATTACTTTGTCGTCTCAGTTTTTGGCACTTAAATGGTCTCACATAACTTTGCTCAAAGATCGATCTTTATTTTAGAGTGATTGCGTGAGTGAATAAAACCTGCTAATCTCAAGTTCGGGCTCGCGAATCCTAGAACTTCTTCTTTTTATCAATATCGTTGTTATGAACAGGGCGAAATAAGGAGAAAGGAATGTTGTTTGCTCATTTTAGGAAGCGAAGTACCAACTATTTCTTATCAAGGGCTTTAGTAAGGGCTTTAGTAAGTGCCCAGTATATGTACTTGCATGTATAAGTTCATACCATAGGGCAGGGCTACTCAACTGGCGGACCGCGGTCCGAATCCGGATCTTTCGACCATTTAATTTGGACCGCGTCTGCTTGTTTGTTTTGGCTGCATAAGCTACGTTAGGTACTTTCAGATGTTTTTGATACAATTTAAATACACAGCTATACAGTTTGTCGTACTGGTGCTAATATGCGACATTTGTGTTTATATTTGCAAGCCATCATTTGACGTTTCGTTTATTTAATGGAAAAATATTCTGTAATGTCCGGGCCCCAGTAATTTTTAGGTTTTCTAAACGGACCTTCGGTTAAAATAGTTGAGTGGCCCTGCCATAGGGCATAGGACCACACAAATTTTTATTGCCGAGTTACGTTCCATAATACATATATTCTAAATACATATATATATTATTTTACAACCGTAGATTCCTGACAATACACGGAAGCAATCATCTCTTTCAGTCAGAATTGCAGTGTTGCGATGCGACATAATAGACTGGGTCTCGGTTGAACGAGCATTTCTCATTTCCTCAAAATGCATGGGTGTGCATTAAAATGCATGTGTGTACATCCAAATGTGCGAGCGATAGATATTACCACGGTGTATAGCGTTAGACATAGGTGTTCGCCCTGCATTACTGAAGTTGAGCCGTTCAATTACACTTTGGATATACAAAGCTGAAACATCCAGGGAGTTCATGTGAGCAGACGACATGGCAGAAGGTGGACAGCAAAACCAGCAGCAAGCTGTATATCACATTACTATTTATACAGCTCAGAACCAGAGGGAAATTGTCCAGTAAGTTGACTACTTTATTTAGTAGAACCTAAGTTTGTAAACGACAAATCTTCAATTCAGACTGCTTAAACGATTTGAGTAAAATAATGTATATACGGTGTTGCGATTGGAATATTTTTTAAGGAATTGACATAGATTGATGTCTCGCTCCTCTCAGCTTTGAATTTTAGAGTAAAAACGCATTTGGGAATTCGAATACACAATTTGAATGTATTTCAGTTATAGCAATGCGTTGTCGAAATATAATATTCAAATCCTGATGCCTGTAAAAACTCTTACGAATATTTCTTCGGATTATATATGTGGTGATTGGTGACATCTGATTGAGTGAGATATATCTATAAATGTAGATACACTGAGGATTTATAAATAGTATCTTAATTTATCAAAAAGACTAAATGTCAGAAACCGATACTTGAAGCCGAACTGGACGGTTAAAATATACCAAATGTAGCCAGTTTGAAATATCTAATCTATGTCTCCGTATTTTATTCAGAACAAGGACAACTGAGATTGCTGCAGGGGAGATTGGACAGATAAATATTTCACAGGCAGCTGAACAACAGAATGTCGGTCAACATCAGCCAGCTGGCAACGTTCAACCAAATAATATCGCTGAAGGTATCGATGCTTTGAATTTATCCCAAAAAAATACCGAGGCTTCTGAGACTGGAGCAATCGAAAAGAAAGGTCAGTTATGTTGTGTGTTGCATGATGGCGTTTCTGACAAAAACAAACGTGGACAAAAATACAATATTGCTTGATTTACTTTTCAGTTGATATTTAAATCTATGTTCACGAATGTTAACTCGTGTTTCAAAACTGCTCTTTTATACTCGCTATCTATCCTTACAAATATTAACAGTATGCTTTCTGTATTTAATTTTGTGTCAGAATAGGGTTAGTTAAAGGCATGTTTAAATATTGGATGCTTTGTATTTCAATTTTCACGTTTTACTCAAGTCTTAGGCACTGTTGCTGTCGTCAACCAACTGTTTCGGATGCTTAGCGATTTACGCAGTAGGCATAAAGATATATATCTTTATATCTTAACGCTCAAATCAGTACTGATAGTAACCTGGTTACTAATATAGGTTTCACTTCAAGATTTATTTTTGAGAGCTTTTTATCAAAGAAAATCAAGATCCCAATTCCCATGTCTTTATATTAAAATAAAAAATTTGTAGAATGCCTTCATATGCTATTCATGGTTGATCTCTAATTTCTTATCAAAGTAAAACTAAAAACGTGCTTTTTTAATGTAATGCTTTGAAGATTTTTCTGTTTTATCGCCATTAAGAATCAGATGCCTATAAGAAAATATCTTGAACAGGCAAAATTTAGAATATCCCAAATGCGAATATTTGACACTTTAATTAACAAAACAATATCAGTCTGAAATTAAATATTTGTTGTCCCAATGTTTTATAAGAAAAATCTTCAAAGCAAGGCCATGTATACTCTTATAGAAGTAAAGCACGTGGTATCTGAGCTAAGTTACGAAAACACTGAATGCCAAGAGTTACCGACTTCATAAACTAGAATTCGGTTGGAAACCGAAGACTTATCGATCGAAGGTTAGGGAATCCCCTAAACAGTGGTCTTACCTCATAGTGACACCGTGTGTCCCATCACTAATTATTTAATAACTCGCTAATTATACGACATAATCCATTCAAAATCAATAGGCTTCTGATCCGAGCTAAGATGAATGCACATGCAAAATTTGGAGCAGATTGAACCTCGCTTTCGTGAGATATCGCGTGCATCTAACACACAGACATACAGACAGATACCTATCAACGTACTTACCGATCTTAAGATCGATAAGTAATAATTATGAAGAATAATGACGCATTAGTGAATACCGACTGATCCGAGACTTGAAGTAACGGCTACAATAATTAGAGCATAAATTATTGTTAAATTCAGTCCCTAACTTGAGAGCCTGTTCTCTAGTCATGTCTATTTTTTACTGAAAATCCAATGCTTCCAGATGATCGCAAACTCCAAGACATTCCAAAAGAATCTGCAAGAGAAAGAATGGTGCAACAAAAGCAAAGGCCGCTGCCATCTCTCAACACTGCAAAAGGTGGAAATAACACTCTGAAGAGTTCAATGCTGCGAAGTAAGTAAAGAACATGTGAACGGGCATAAAATTACCGAGAAATCTTGAGGCGGAAAACTATTTGGGTTGAAGCCGCCAATTTATCAATCCCATCATGGACTCCATATTTGCTGGATATGTTGGCCGCCGCCACCAGTAACATTTGCTACTATTTGTCTAATTGCACTTGAGTATGCCGTTGAAAAATCAGCAATTATACCATCTCCTTTCTAATATAATGTTCCTTTACTCGATATGTAAAGACACCTTAAAAATACAGTCGAGTTCCAGTACATATTCTATTTGACCGAATAAGGCTCAAGACAATCAGCAACTGACAAAAGCATAGCCAGCCCAAATTTTTTTTGTGGGGGGAGGGGGGGCCAATCTTTTTTGTCGCTCCAAAAGTATGTCTACCAATATGAAGGTAACTAATTTTGTTCGCCTACTTTACATCAAGTTGTGTAAAGGGACTGAAACGTATGGGCAGGGGGTATATTCACTTGGCTAACACACACAGTCCCCGAATAAAATTATGGCCCAACTCCAACCTTGGTACACATACCACGGGAGTACCCTTTTTCGTATAATGACGCAATAAGATGCTCAATATTGCATTTTTCGCCGAACAAAAGCCAGATGAAAGTTGCCAGTGATATATAACGATATTTCAAAAACAAAAACGTTCTGCAAAGTACTACGCATGATGCATGGCCCCTCAGAACCCCAAGACCCACCCCCTCACCAAAAAAAACCTCGTTCCAGTAAAATTATTCTGAGTGACTCCGAACTTCTATTCCAGGCAGAGCAGCAGCATTGATTGGACAGACCAAGTTTGATAAAGCATCAACTCTACTTGAGGAACTTGCTCAACTGCAGAAATGTACGGAACTAGACACGGCACTCATGATGGTCGAATGTTATCTACAACTTGGAAGAGAAAAGAAAGGTGAAAAAGCCATAGATGACGTCAGGCGTGCAATCATGACATCATCAGTTGATGTTGATGACGTCAAAACCTTCGCAATTGATTTAATTTCGAATTCCTCTTACATTCGCGCTATAATATTGCTCCGAATAGCAAGTGATATCTACAAGGCTCGCACAAGATCACCCGATGATGTAATAAATGGGATTCAACTTTGTGTCAGTAAAATACATGATGCAACTAAGCCATTGATAGAAGCCGGTGGTCGATCTAAAATTATAGGAGTGGATTACGGCATAGAATACATGACAGAAATGCTGGATGATATTCGTGCAATAGAAAACGCTGATCCAGTGAATAAAGCAATACAAGAGTCTTGGTGCTCGAATTCCATTGGATATAACTATAACCTGGCTGGTGAACAGGAGAAAAGTATAAAAATCCGAAAGAAGGAACTGGAGGTTTTGGAGCAACAGTTCGGGCCAAACGCTTCAAAATATCAAATCTACGGTTTATTGCTGCATAGTATTGGTGTAGGGTATTATAATCTGCGTAAATATTCAGAAGCGGAACCTTATAATATTAAAGCCATTGATGCGTATGGAAAGGCTTCAGATTACGAGAATGAAGCTGAGAAACAGAAATGGATTGAAAAGTCAAAAACTGATCTAAAAGCCACTCGAGCAAAATTAACCTGATATCCGCATCGCATATTCACGGCAAATCGTAATTTACTAAATTTATCTCAAACATTGAATAAAATATTCGAACTTTTGATTTTATTTGTTATGTAATTTAATACTGTAAAAAATGGCCAGTAGACCAGTTATATTCAAACTCAATTCACACTATATTTTCAAAATATTAAAATTTTCATTTATATTTATTATGGTGTGTAATTCGATACTGTTAAAAATATTCAGTAGTTTTACTTGCATAGACTGGTCATATCCGTTTTCTATAATTTCTCATTTCAATCGCATGTTTTATGAACAATTGATCAAGCATGGTTCATAGATGAAGCAATATTTCAAAATGTCAACATCTATAGATCATACTTGATCAAGATTTGCATTCAGCCCCATTTAATAACACAATTACTTATAAATTCAGATTTATTCACTTAATCTTTTTAGTATTGTTCTCACCTTTTTGCAATGTCACACACACTCATCTTTGGTCGAAGTTACAGGCCACCACTGAAGTGCCAAAAGCTACTGAAACTATATAGGAATATGGTGGTGTATAACGCGCACTCATACAGAACTAAACGAAACTGACCTAATAGTATTACTTCAATGCCAATAGCCACTAAATCTGATAGAATTATGGTTTTCCAATATACGAAAATATAAACCGACTGACGTGGTCAGTAAGATCAGGAAAACTACCAGAACAATGACGAGATGATTTTTTTTATCAAATTGTATTTCATGGAGTGATTTACTTTTGTTTTCATATTCAACAACTGAACTTGATATTGTGGGCCATATATAATGCGGGATTGTAGTATGCTTTTATGGGAAATGTGTGTAGCATTTCATATATTATTAAAAATAATGTTACATTTCGTTGCATTGCAGCGTTGTACTTCTCAGAATAACTAACCGATGGACTGATTTACTTTGACTGTACAATGTTACCATACCTAATGTGTGATTGTAGAATGCTATTTATATTTGGGCAAATCTCGTTTAAATGTAATTTGAAATATTGTAACATTATCTTGCATTGCCACGAGTTATGTCTTGAAATAACTAGTGGACTGCCAATCACCCGATAATGGTGAGGCACATTTACGATTATGAATCAATATCGAAAACATTACTTAACTATATTTAGTGAATATTGTGTTGTATATATTTCTAATTGAGCAAATTGCTTTCTTTCTTTTGTATTTTATCTTTATTCTAATATTTTATTATCAATTTTCATTCGCTAAATTGAAGTTTAACTGACATTTTAATTTGACATTTTTTTGATCGAATAAAGAAGAAAATATAGCTATACTGTATGTTCATATTTATATAAAAATGCATAACCCTAAGTTAAAATTTGTAAAAATGCAAAATTAAATGAAAATATCAAAAAAGGTAAAAAAGCGATTATTTCCAAAACTAACTTGAATTTGTTTTTATTTACTTGAAGCATATTTATTATGTTGCTTGCTCAAAAATTTGCTCAACTTATATTTTTGTTTCAACATAATAATAATTATCTCATATCTATAGAAGTGTAGAATGTAGAGAAAGTAGTAAAATGTTATTTCAATTCCACTAAACATATTAATTTGGTTTAGTTGATTTCTTATATTTATTCACAATTACATGTAAATATCAGGTATTTTATTGTATTTTTCACAGTATGTTTAAACTATAGAGTAATCAGTATATCTGACGGTTTGTTATATCTTTTTAAAAATGTTTGAATTGAACCAAATTTATGTGGCATTTTTATACTTGTACTTTCAACATTTCACTCATCTGGGCTCAATGTTCTTATGTGATGCTGCAAATCAGGTTATGTTTGCTGGTTATTTTATCGCCAAATATCAACTCTGTATTATGTATAATATACGTGAACAATATATGATTTTTCGTCTCATTACTAATGTCCTTTAGTTAGCATGTATACTATCCACATTCTAGCATAAGAATTATAATCAAATATAGAATTCTATACTATCCGGGCTCTGTGAACGGCTTCTTCACTCATTTGGGTTCAGTGTTCAAATTTATATGATGTTGGTTGTTCATTTTCATTGAGAAGTAACTCTGAAGTATTTAGAGTGCTCCTGGTCCTGAAGTATGTGCACCAAGATGGCGCACAATCTGAACATAGTATGTGTACCAGGTTAGGGTTCAGGTTGTGCGCCATCTTGGTGCACATACTTCCGGAGCGCCTTATTTAGAATAGGGAGCTATTAGGAATCGGTTCTATTTATAGTTTTTCGTCACCTTACCTTCTGTTTGTATATAAATGTATAAGCTGTTTATAGTAGTAGCTTATATAAGTGTTTATTGATTGCTATTTCGAACTTTGTAGATTTGCAACAGTGCAGTCTCATACATTGCAACTTTGGCAACATTTTAACAGTTGTATAATATATGGGCCTGACTAAGAAGAGATTCACTATTTGTCAAACTATAATTAATTCAAGCCAAAGTGTTTGTTAGAGATGGTTATTGCGTGCTCCGTGTTTATTTCGCCGAGACAAGTTTGTCAGCGTTTATACTTTCACCCCAGCAGAAACCACTTTATACCAGAGTTGCCGTTTGGTTAATTTTTATTTTTTGAATTGCTATTTTGTATGTAGTTTTCAATATTGATTTTGAGATTTTGAGTAAATTTTCCGTAAAAACTGTAAAATATTCCCGATTCGTTTGAATCTCAATAATTCATATAATGAAGTAAATTGATTGCTCATTTTTAGTCTCTAATATTGTAAACGCCAGTGATTTTATTGTATTTTAAACAGTGTGATTAGCTAAAATGTGATCTTCATATCTATCGATTCACAACTTTTATTTGTAATTATCTAAAATAAATCAGAATTATAATAAATTATGGCATTTTATAATAACCAAGGCTTAGCTGTACTAAGTGAACAGTGACTCACTCTCATTGGCACATATCGCATATGGATATATGGATGGCCTGTTTAGTATGAGTTCTCGAATACAAAATGGCGTTAGTTGTCTTTAGAATCATCGTCTAAGGCAGAAAGGTTTGAACAATATGGCTTCGTAGACGAATAAGCGCATCAATATACTGTTTGATACCTATAGCGCGTGGTCACCAGGGAATAATTGGCTTTGAGGGGCTGGATGGGCTTAAAACAAAATGGCGTGGATTGACTTGCCGCTGGTAATAAGGGCTGTAGGTAAAAAAAATAATATCAAAAACGCACCTAGACTGAACAAAACTTGTCAAACAACGCTATGTCGCTATGGATTTTAAGCACCAAATATATATTAAAATTGACAAACGTCGGTGAACAAGAAAACAATTGTAGTTTGGTCATCGATATATGTTACCGTTTTCATACTTAACTCATGCTATGGAGTCGTGATGAGCACTGGGTTTATCATGATAGCATAGTAAACAGGGCAGACCAAAAGATTGAAACCACAACGACTTGGGATCATCCAAGAAAGATCTGCATCACACATCAGAGATCCATTCATGGGTTGTGATTTCGAAGGCAATTATTTTTTTCTCTATATCGCCACCTCCCGGAACACTGACATGAGATATTTCAAACCTCATTTTAAAATACTAGTTTGGTTTTGTATATGGGGTATATTGTATTTGTAATGTCCGATATTGTACCGGTATTCTATGTATAAGGGATGCTACACTGTTGCATACAGGGTAACATCCTCCACGTCTATTCGCGCGAAATTATATTTTAAGAAAGTCTTTCTTTCCGCGTAAGACCCGATGCGCATCTGAAACAAAATGGCGTCGTTTGTGGTCAGCATCTTACCAAACAAAACAAGAGAGCGATGCTTAAATATATCGACAAGGCGTAACATAGTTACGCAATCTCTTACAGCAGCGCACCGGTACAGCAGCGTTCAATACTTCGCTGGACCACAAGATCGCTAACGCGAGGGCGGAACCGCCTAAATAAGGATAAGATATGGATAAATCCCCGTAATTTTTTGAAAAAAAAAATCGAAACGAAACGAAACACACGTTTGTCACAAACAGTAAAACATGTCACCAATATTACCACCCATCGCATTTAATGTATATGAAATAGACAATGGCACATATTTTTCAGAATTAAAACTCAAAATGGAAGCACTGGTGGCTAATTTGATAGCATGAACCGATAATGATAATTCCACGAAGGTTTCTGCCTAATGACAATGGCACCAGAATAATACGAATTACGTCATTGTTAGAGATGCGGCTCACAAGCAGCATAGCATATGGGGCCTCTCAACGTATCACTGCTCATTACTTATCGATCTTAAGATCGGTAAGTATGTTGATAGGTATTTGTCTGTCTGTTTGTTTGTCTGTTAGATGAACGCGATATCTCACGAAGGCGAGATTTAATCTGCTCCAAATTGCATGTGCATTCATCATACCTCGGACCAGAAGCCTATTGATTTTCGACGAATTATGTCGTATAATTAGCGAGTTATTAATTAATTAGGGATGGGACACACGGTGTCACTATGGAGTAAGAGCGATGTTTTGGGGGATCCCCTAACCTCCGATCGATAAGTCTTCGTTCTCCGACCGATATTCTCGTTTTCTACTTTATTCGACGCCACAGATCCCTGTGATCCGGTACACTGTAACAAATATTTTATAAATACTAAATTCCAGGAACATAGGAAATGGGCTTTCATGATATTATCATTGAGTGGAATTAGTTATTTTTTGCTCTAGGGAAATGGACTTAAATAAACTTTACAGTAGTTATGAATTGTGGTGTATCTTGACAAGCACAGAAAAAAAGAACAACTAGGCGCCCAGAGAAATGTTTTAAATTATACAGTAAAATTAAACATTAACTCGGATTTTTGACACGGCTAATTTTCGTTCTTCTTCGGGCTCACAAATGGAATGGCCTAGGGCAGGGGTGGGCAACCCCTGGCACGCGTGCCAAACTTGGAACACGAGCTCATTTATTCTGTACGTGAGCGAAGCCTCAAAAACGAGATCATTCTCCTTCAGATAAAAAGTTTCAAGAATTATCTGATGAAACTCGGTGTTCGTTTATTCATTATCGTTTGTTAACAATCCGTTTTTTTAACCCTTTTTGTCCTTCATGACATATAGCTACAAACAAATATATTATGACGCAACAAATGAGTGAGCTCTCGAGAAATTTTGTCGAGAAGAGCGCAGCATTTATTTGACTACATTCTTACATAATATAGTTCGTCTGCGTCACCATTTTTCTTCATTTCTGCCTCATTTATGAAGTTCAACAGCTCATGTTGGTTCGAGTTACTTGCTAACTCACTGTTATAAATTGATTTCGAAAGTAATATAAGCGATTAGGAAAATGAATACAAGAGAGTGCAGAGTGCAGAAAACGAACTATTGCGTGATTGGGATGTCATTCCCGAAAATTCATCGTGTCTTAAAAACTTTGCCACTGCATTACTCTCCATGTTTTCATTTACATATGCTTGTATATCTCTGACCTCAGTTATGAACTTTATCAAGTCTCGTAACATGAGTAGCCTGAAAGATGAAACCAGCAGTTCATGCATTTCTTTGAAAGTTACAAAATATAAACCCAATGTAAAATCCCTATCAGCGGTAATTCAACAGCAGGAGTCTCACTGATATATACAAGAAAAGATATATATCAAGTCTATTTGTCGGATATTTTCCTGAATAGTGAAGTCTGTACATGTTTGAAAGGTTTATTATTGTGTATTTTTGCTTTAAAAGTAGCAACGAATTGTTTTTAATTTTGGTCGGCACGCGGAAAAAATTTTGTCGTCAAATTTAGCCGATTTTGGCACGCGAGCCGAAAAAGGTTGCCCGCCCCTGGCCTATGACATGATCTTCGTCCCGCGTGTTTTCCAGTGACCTTATTTGCCATACAGAAATGCCCATCAGTATTCCCAACCCAAGTTGCCTGACTTGATAAAGATATATTAACATCTTAAGATAAAACAGACAATAGCTATTGAACAACATTCTGAGACTGATCTAGGTTGGTAAAGTATGTTTACCTCGTATTTAATATGGGACCAGGATCGCCTACTTTGGGGTAAACATGTTTCGTTTATAATTCAACTCAACACACCGTAAATAGCTTAGTCGCGCATTGTCCTTCTGTAGACTAAGAGAGAAAACAAGTTTCTGGGAAATAATGAACCTTTGTTACATCATAGTGTAAGAAGAATCGGGTATTGTGATTTAACAAAAGTCTGGATGATCTGAATGGAAGTGAAATTCGATCTTATTGTTTCAGATTTTACCGGATTCGTCCAGTTCGACTCTACAGACGTTTGGTATGTTAACCCATTACGCCCACTCAATGATAGTATTGGCGAAATTGGTCATTCAAAAAATATCAAATCGGAGTGAAGAGTTAATAATTAACACGTTGCCATCGCGCACTACAGACATCGCTCGATTTACGCAATTTATCGGTGCTCAGTAGGCTTGCACGTAATTGACAAAAATCAATTCCGTAATTACGGCAAAATCAATTACGTAATGACCCCGTAATTGCGATATTTTTCCACGCATTTAAACCTATCGTAACAACCCATCGAATCCACTTTTTTTCCGTATGGGACATTGAAGTTGGGTTTTTCTATTCTTGGCAGTACTACACGCCGGCGGCAGATGTTAAAGACAACTATCAAGGAGTGAATTCAAATTAATTTTATTCTGATTTTTATCTTTTGTGTTAGCTTTGGTTTTTCTTTATCACCTTCGCAAATTAACTGTCCCATTTTTATGCGATCAATTTTATTTTATCATTACCGACACTGGTATACGGATATTTATGGAAACGATAGTTTTTTAAAACCACCTTAGTACTGAATAAAAATTACGGGTTTTTAATTTATTAACCAACGACGAGCGTATTCTCTCATTTGATTATACTTGCGATTTCCTCGCGACGAAGACTTGTTTTTGCAGCGTTTTCTGCATTATCCGACATTAATGCCTTGTTAGCATTTTTATAATAATAATTATTGATGTCGACTTATTGACGATATTCCGATTACCATGCTTCATTTTACATTCAATCATTTCGCGGACTGAATGTTTATAACATTATTTGCGATAAATTTAGATCAAATATTATTTATTTGCGTATAATTTAAATACCGAACTTATATGACATGCCTTCTCCGAAAATACAAAGTTATATCGCAAAACAATGCATTTTGTGACATTTATTTTACACTCACAACATTTATTTGCTAACTCAAGTCGGCGATCCTATCGGCCAACATTGACAAAAGTTTGGTCGAGTGCCGGTGGTATTCAAGTCGACGATAAATCAAAATAAGCTGCCGCATTTGGTAAGACAGTTAATCATATATGGCCGAAATATTGAGAGGAATTGTGAAAAACATCATGAGCAAGGCCAAGTCCGGACTGATATATAAGATAAAACCGTTAACAGAACATCAAGATTTTGTAATAGAAAATGGATCTCGCACAGAATAAACACACAGGCTCATATTTGATTATATATGATAGCAGTTAAATTTTCAACGGTCCGCGAGGAATCCGTCGTTTTGGTTCATTACGCAATCTCTCTTTTGTCGTCAAATTGCTATTTGATAAGCGCACATTAATTATCACGGCGAGGTATTGGCGCGAGTGATCAATCGCTCTTTTTGCTTATTTGGTTCCAATTCGTCGCGAAAGCTCTTCGTTAAATTTCACAAGATCGTCGTGTTGAAAGGTTATGGATATTTTCCTGTTTATACCCCAAGTCTGAAATGAAACAGCCAAAAACATTATGATATTCCATGTTCATATATCAAGTGTTGATATTAACAATAAAGAATGGTTAAGCATTGCTAATCCACACTTGGCGGGGAATTCCCACTATTCAAACGCGTGAATATAAAATAGAAACGGAACATATATACCATAAGTAACGGAAAACTGGAACAAGTAAATAATAAATAAAAGTAAAATGGATACAAATGTTTGATAGGCCATGTTGGATAGATTGATCTCCTGCGTTCATTAGTCATTTCACCCGAAGAAGTTGAAAAAGCCGGGCGTGTTAGCGTCTATCGGTCTTAACACAATTCTATCCCTTATCTATGGTTTAGTTGCGGGAGAAGTTAAAACCAGGTGTGTTGACGTCAAACGACCCTACTCAGTTCTTCCCCCATTAACTAACTAATAATTTACATTGGCCACGCCAGATAAGTTGATAATAGGTTAGTAAATGGCAACGCGGCATGCCTTCCTTCACCTACGTAACAAGAGAGAGAAAAACGGCTGCGAATACCGGAACTCTAACTTCTTCTACTCGTTGAGCTTTCATTTTTCGCAATCGACGAAATTGACTGCTTTGAAGAAAGCTCGTTTCAATGCAATAATTACGACTTTACGTAATTCGTAACTTCCCTTCCGTAACTCCAAATAATTACGTAATTCCGTAAATCAGTAAATTACGTGCAAGCCTAGTGCTCAGGGTATCATAGAGCAAAGCAGTAAATATCAGGAAAAATCGTTTAAATCTGTGACGCAGAGTTACAGTTAGATTTTTGTTGAATCGGAATCAAACTTGAAATAGTAATTACGAATACAACAGTAGAATAGCAGCCGCGTATTAACGAGTGAGTGTAGGAACGACTACGGCATACTGATTTTATGGAAAATGGTTCAGGAACAGCAAACCCTCAGCCGCAATAATCCTTTGCATTACAAACAAAAGGATATAGAATGAATAGTATATGCCCATGAGCTAGAAAGTGGATGATCTAAACAGGATATTTTGTACTAATTCAGCCCTTTAGTTTATGATACTATTATACATTAATTTAAACCGCAAGGAATACACGATCGTTATAAGCAGAACACATGGCTGAAGGCGGGCAGCAAAACCAACAGTCTCAACAAAATGTATATCAATTCATTAATATTGATCTCAACACTCTGCGGAATCAAAGAAACATAGTACAGTAAGTTGGTTATTTTAATCCTTAACTACGTTTGGTAAGTGATAAATGTTTTCAAAAATTAACATTATGGTTGACTAAGATTTACATATTTATCTCAGGGAAGTGGAAACCCGATAAAATGGCTATATCATATCGCGAACTGCGACTTCTCGAGCGGTTATCATGCAGTCAGGGCCGGATTTAGACCATGAGAGGCCCTAGCTAGGCTATTCCATTTGTGAGGCCCCTCCATATTTTAAACTCAGAATTTCTCTCTAAACAACATCACATGTCATTGCTTAAATGTTAAAAATATGAGTGCATTAAACTCTTCGTTCTTTTCATTCTCCCCATTCATGGGTGCAAATTTTTAAGTAAAAGAATAAAAATTTCCTTAAGGTAGTTTTGCTTTTAATTTCTTTGATCAAACAACCGTTACAATAATTGTAAAGTTTATTTACAAGGAGATAAGATAGTTACAGCCATCAAATCGAGTAAGACTAGGCTACAAAAAAATTTTTCTAGCTTTCGTCAAAGCAAAATCATGCGAAATTTCATCAAAATTTATCTGTCTTAATGCACAGAATGCTCAGTGCAGACAACCTTTCTTGAGACATTGTCGATCTCAGTTTATTTTTGATGCTTTTGAGCCTTGAGAAAGAGGGTTTCAAGGGTTTAACCTTGTCAAGTTTTTAAAAGAATTACAAACTTCGAAACCGAATTTCGAGGCCCTTGGACGTTGAGGCCCTAGGCTTCAGCCTGCCGAGCCTATTGATAAATCCAGCCCTGCATGCAGTACATGTCGGGTATACCAGGGCTTCCCAAACTAGGGGCCGCGGCCCTTGGAGGGGCCGCGGAACGAATTTTGAGGGCCGCAAAGAGAACACCAATTTTACACAATGTACTATATCTGTTGTACTTTTTTCAGACTCTTAATTCGAAATACAATTAATAAATAGTGTAAAACAAAATTTCACGATTCCAAGTGAATACATCTTCATACCGTGTTTCCCCGAAAATGAGACAGCGTCTTCAATTTTCTTTCGAAAATAACACTAGGACTTATTTCGGGGGTATGTAGAGAATAGCGATATTTTTTAATATACACAATATGAATACCGGTTTTCATTTACTTATAAACAGCATTTACCTTTGACGCCACCGGTACGAACAAAAATTTCCGAGTTTCGCGTAGAAATAATTTAGAGCAGTGGTTCTCAACCTTTTATGACTCGTGGCCCCCTTTCGGAGGCTTTTAGCACTCATGGCCCCCACTTTAATATTCCAGAAGTATTAATAGGGTTATTTTCATTGATAGATTCCAAATCCCATTATGTTAAAACAATTTGCGAAAACACCCTGCGAAATAACCTTGTTTAGCAGCAAACTAGGAAAAACTGAGATTTCTTTTAAAGTGAAAAGTAAATTTAGATTTCAGCCCATCCTTGTGCCCCCTCCAACTCCTCTGTGGCCCCCTTAGGGGGCCGAGGGCCCCCGGTTGAGAACCGCTGATTTAGAGAGACAAACCGGACAGCCAGTGTTCCCATGGATAAAATAATACAGAGAAATTTTAGACGAAATATCAGATTTCATGCGAAATTTAGAAATAAATAGAAGTAATAGCCTTCTGGCAAAAAAATCAATCTTTACTCACTGAAAATTTCAAAGCAATTGGTCCAGTAGTCAAAGAGAAGAGCGATTTAAAAAAAAATGATGGAGACAAATAATAATAACAAACAAATTGAAACGATCGTTATGTCCACTACGTGTCCAATAACTGCTACATATAGATTATTAACCATTTGAAAAGTAGAAAAGATTTCTTGCTATCGACTAGGTAAATAAAAATTGGCTATCGACCATATATTAAAATCATTTTCAAAATTCAGGCTTGGTCTTATTATCGGGGAAGCATGGTAGAAGCGTCGCGCCTGTATAACAATGCATATTCTGATTGTAAAACCCGATTTGCGCCGGTATTTGCATAACAATGCCGGCTTTAATAGCTATGTGCGCCTCGAAACATGTCACATACTTTATTTATTTTAAATGTTTTATTGTTTCTCATTGTTGCAAATGATGAGTATATGAATCAAATTTATTTTACCGTTCTATGTTGTTTAATTTATTTAGGGTCTATTGTTACGTATCAGTAGAGGTACACCCTACATGAAATTTTGTAGGCTGCAGTTAATTCATTTGCTGAACCGAGTTTATCAAACTTGAGTGATTTTTCAACATTTCAAAGAAAAATCAGGCAGATTTAAGGAAGAAAAGTTGGTACTCCTGTAGTATGTGAACCAAGATGGCGGACACCGGGACGTAGTATGTGTATTGTGTACCAGGTTAGGGTTCGCCCATAATTTCAGGTACAAACGTGAATCTCTTGGCTAGTCTCCAAACTCGTAATAGAACTAAAGTAAGGAAAATTGGAATGAAATTATGGTCTAACCCTAACCTGGTACACATACCACGTTCCGGTGTCCGCCATCTTAGTTCACATACTATGGGAGCGCCGAAGAGTTATCCCTAACCTTTGTTAATAAACCTCAAGACATAAAGTGCATATAATAACGATGACAAAATTGTGTTTTATTTTTTATCAGCATATTTTTTGTATAGGCGTGTTTTTCCTGATAATTTGGCGCTACGCAAACCGCTGCCTTATGGTAAGTTTGATCAATAAGAGTGAAAAATTCTGGATAAAGACCATGCCGTCGGCGACCAGACATCGTAATTCATCATTTAGGCCCCCATAATCAAACATTGAGCCACGGCTGGACTTGCTATGCAGCAAAAAGCATTCGCACCCATTAAACTGAATAATTGAGTAACGTTAATCTGAGTAAATATGTGCTTGTTTTCTTATTGAGTACGCCTACTAAAAGTTCAGATTTAGCTGTGTCAATAAGATATCAAAAATGCATATTTCTAACTGTTTAGCATTATTAACGTGAATGGGGGCCGCGAAAATATATATTAAATATTACCGGTATATTTAATATATTAAAAGGGGCCGCGAGCTCAAAAGTTTGGGAAGCCCTGGGGTATACGATCAGTTATTTGTTTGGGCAATCAGAGGTACGGCTGCGGGCGTATTCCGAACGCTTAGCACAATGCGCAATGTTCGCATTAAAATGTTTTTACCGGGGGTATCTATGCTAGTTTCTTTCCTGTCCTGCTCTCTGGTCTTCAAATGGCATTGTTGTTGTCCGTTCTGTGATAATTTGGTACTATGACCTCACGTTTAATTATACTATTTTCACCGATAAGTCGTTCTACGTAAATCTGAATAGTAAATCGACCAATGTGACCAAGTTATATTTCTCAAACAGTTCATAATAATATAAATATAATACCATCACTATATTTGACATATAGCGAGAGATACATACTCTATAAATGCATTGCCTAATAATATGTAGGTAAGTATCACCAGCAAGTTTGGTTGAAATATCGGCTCATTACACTAAGTCAGTAAGTGATTATTCGATTAGCCATTGTAAGCAGCGGTAGAAGTTAGTTTGACACACCTCATTTATGTCGTGATATTTCATTCAGAGCAACTGAGAATGTCGGACAACAAGAGAATGTCGGACAACAAAACAATGTCGGACAACAAAACAATGTCGGACAACAAAACAATGTCGGACAACAACAGAATTTCGGACAACAACAGGGTGCTCAAAATGTCGGACAACAACAGGATGCTCAAAATGTCGGACAACAACAGGCAGCTGTCAACGTTCCACCAGAAAATATCGCTGAAGGTGTCGATGGTTTGAATTTGTCACTAAGAAATACCGAGGCTTTTCAAACTCAGGCAATCAAAAAGAGAAGTAAGTTGTGTCTCTGTTTTAACAATGGCGGTTTTAAGATTTGTAGACTATCAATTAGTTCTATTGGAAGCCCAACTAATCAGGTGTACTCCCGAAGTATGTGAACTATGATGGCGTATACCGGAGCGCAGTGTGTGTACCAGGTTAGGGTTAGGCAATAATTTCAGGTGAAAATACTACAGGAGTCACTTGGCTAGTCCCCGAATTCGTAACAGAACTAAAATAGGGAAAATTGAAATAAAATTATGGCCTAACCTGGTACACATACTACGTTCCGGTGTCCGCCATCTTGGTTCACATACTTCGGAAGGACCTAGTAATTAGGCATACATATGCATTAATTTCATAAGCAAAGCCGCTCACAAAGTATTGATTTTTAGCAAAGAATAACGTATTAGTTATTATAATAACTTATTAGCGCTTAAAATAATGTTTTGATAGGGTTTCATAGCCACCGCCGAGTTGTAACGTTGAAGTATTTCGTCACGAAGCTGGAATTAGTCTTCCGATTCCCGTATTATGCTTTGTCTGGTCTGACGCGCAATGGCGCACAAGTTGCCAGTCGCGTATTATCTACTCACACCTGCTCGTTATGACACTTGGTAGAAATAACCCGAAATGTTTTATTCCCCGCCTGTGTCGCACTAAGAAAATAGAAGGATAATACTTTGATAACATTTCTCCCAAGGTAACGGTAAGAAGGGAAAACGCATATTTCCTGTCCAAGTATGTTTTCCCACATTTTGTTTACCGCCATTCGAGCGGAGGCACAAAAGAAATAGCTCAAATATTCATTCTTAGGAAAAAAGCATGATTTACAATTAACATATAATTCATATTTTTAACTCCGAGTCTGAAGCATAAATTGTCGTGAGTTTTCGGGTATACGATCCATTTAAAACCAAGTATAATAGAAACTCATGGAATACTGAATTGGCAGTTTAAGATAAATACGCCACACAACATCTAATTCTAGCGTAACGCATAAACGAGTGTTTGCCCGTAACTTGAAAATAATTAACTGCAGATCGGTAATATTCATTTATTTTTCCTTCTCGTTATTTGGAGTTCGCATAACCACATTCGGCAGATTGGACGCCGCCAATAACAGCGATATGAACAAATGTTAAATGTTTTTTTCTTCTGGATATCGCAATCTTTTTCTAAATCTGATTCGAATTGGTTCGAACGAAGCAATTCGAATTCATAAATCAAAAATCTGTACTACTGACATTATGCAAAATGACAACGGTGAATTACGTGTTAGTGCAGTGGGCGCTTTTCAAGTGGAACTCGAGAAACTTTGAATTATTGTAAAAATTAACTTTTGAGTTGGATAAATAATGGCGGCTCCTCTTTATCTAGTATACTGTGTTTATTCGCTGAGGAGCGGGTTTATAGCGTTATTGTCTCTACCGGTTACATTAGCGCCCTCGCGCGCTAATGTGCACATACGATCGTAAAACGAAACGAGCACGTTTTCGCCCGTTTTACGTGGTATATGCACAATGCGGTAGCGTTCGGTTCGAGGCGGTGTCCTGATAGCGCCTTGATACATCTTACGAATGTTGCTATTGCTACCTGTTGTATGAGCTGGCTGATCGGCAAAATTTTGAGTTTTATGCTTAAATAATTTAGAGACTAGGTCGGACAAGGCAGTTCGGGATGGAGGCTAACGCCGATCAAAGTGTATTCGTCCGAGTTTTCCTATGATTCCGTGATTGAAGTCTTTCATCTCTGTCGTAGACAACACAAATTCTCTCGCAAGTTTGCACATAATTAATACGTTGTTAATGGATATAATTAAAATAAGTTGAAACTTTGCACGAAAGTCTAAAAATGAATGTAGATTGTAGAATATTCCCATAGAGCGCTTCTCGTGTCATCATTGTTCCTCACCCCAAGGGGGGTTTTGTCGGTGGCACGCAGCCGGAGTAAAACTCACGAAAGTGATACGCAGTCAGAAAAGGGTTGAGAACCACTGTGTTAGTGAAATCCGATTGACCCGATACTTGAAGCTATCCATACATTAATTTGGGTATAAATTATTATTGTAGCACTGATCTGTAGTCATCATGCCTTCTTTTTTCACTGATATAATTTATTTTTTCTAAGATTTCCCAGGAGATGCAATAAACGAAATGGCTCGAAAAAAACAAAGATCGATACCATCTCTCAACATCGCAAAAGGTGGAAATAACCTTCTGAAGATTTCAATGCTTCGATGTAAGTAGGTAGTACGTAGAAATAGACCTGACAGCGCGGAAGAAATCTAAGACGGGAAGATATAGTCCAGAGTTTGAAAACAACCATCTACCCTATCATGAAATGCATATTTTGGATAATCCTGGCCTGGCCGCTGCATATAAACGGGTCTTTATGTAGAAGTCTTAAACTTTCGATATCAACACGGTAATTCTAAGTCGCTCGCTACTGAGACATAAAGATTCTAAGACTCAAGACTAAGGATGCTAAGTATGACTACTTACAAGTATTCGATTCTTATCCGATTCCTAAATTTCCGATTCTTGATTCCTCCGCGTATCTTACTGAGAAAACATACCCGCTGTAATCGAATTCAGACCCGATTCCGCCATCCCTACCCAAGGCGGAAACTTGATACGCGAGACACAAAAGCTTTTCATTCACTGATATAATTGGTTTATACAATCCAACATACACATGGATAATCGTAGGTTTCATTATACTAAAGATGAATTTTAGTAAAATTGGTCCGAACTTCTATTCCAGGCAGAGCAACAGCATTGATTGGACAAACTAAGTTTGATAAAGCAGCAACTCTACTTGAGGAACTTGCTAAACTGCAGAAATGTACGGAACTAGACACGGCACTTATGATGGTCGAATGTTATCTGCAACTTGGGAGAGAAAAGCAAGGTGAAAAAGCCATTGATGACGTCAGACTGGCAATCATGGCATCAGTTGTCGCTGATGACGTCAAAACCCTCGCGATCGATTTGATTTCGAATTCTGCTTACATTCGCGCTATAATATTGCTTCGAATAGCAAGTGATATCTACAAGGCTCGCACAAGAACACCCGATGATGTAATAAATTGGATTAAACTTTGTGTCCGTAAGATACATGATGCTACAAGGTCATTGATAGGAGCCGGTGGTCGATCTAAAATTATAGGAGTGGATTACGGCATAGAATATATGACAGAGATGCTGGATGATATTCGCGCAATAGAAAACGCTGATCCAGTGAATAAAGCAATACAAGAGGCTTGGTGCTTGAATTACATTGGATCTAACTATAACCCGGCAGGTGAAAAGGAGAAAAGTATAAAAATACTAAAGAATGGACTGGAGGTTTTGGAGAAACAGTTCGGGTCAAACGCTTCAAAATATCAAATCTACGGTTTATTGCTGCATAATATCGGTGTAGGGTATTATGTTCTGCAGAAATATGAAGAAGCAGAATCTTATTATATTAAAGCCATTGGAGCCAACCAGAAGGCCTCGGATTATGAGAATGAAGCTGAGAAACAGGAAAAGATTGAATATACAAAAACTGAGCTCAAGAAAACTCGCGCAATTAACCTGATATCCGCATCGCATATTCACAACAAATTGTAATTTACTAAAATTATCTTAAACAATGAATAAAATATTTAAACATTTAATTTACATTTGTTTTGTTATTTTATAGTGTAATAAGATTTAGCAGTTTTACTTGAGTAGACCAGTTATATCACACTCAATTTACTAAAATTATCTTAGAAAATGAATATTTTTCAAATATTTAAACTTTTCATTTACATTCAATTAATGCTGTATTATTCAAAACTGTTAAGAAAATCAGCAGTTTTACTTGCATCACCTGGTCATATCTATTCTCTATAATTTTAACTTTATTATTTCAGTCGCATGTTTTATGAACAACTGATCAAGCATGGTTTATAGATAATGTAATATTCCAGGATGTTATCATTTATAGATCATACATGACCAGGCGTGAGATGATTACTTGTATTACTCAACTTAACAACTTAATTACTTGTAAATTTTGGTTAATTCACTTAATATTTTCAAAACTCACTTTTTTGCAATATTACGCACACTCATTTCTGGTCGAAGTTACAGGCCACCACTAAAATGCCAAAAGCTACTGAAACTATATACAATTATGGTGATGCACTACACGCACTCATACAGAACTAAGAGAAACTCATCTATTAAAAAAGACGACCACTTCCAAATGCCAAGAGCCACTAAATATGATAGAATTATGGTGGCGCTTTATACGAAAATAAGAACCATCTCGGTCGATACGATCAGGAAAACTACCATAGCATGATTTGTTTGTAATTTTACTTAAAAAAACTATCTGTTCACATTTTTACAATTTCTAACCGAGTTTTTCTTTTCATTTCCATCAAATTGTATCTCATGCTGTTAACATATCATAATTGGAGTGATTTGCTTTTGTTTTGTCTTTTACATTTAACAACTGAACTTGACAATGTGGGCCATATATAATGCGGGATTGCTTCTATGGGAAATGTGCGTAGCATTTCATAAACTATCAAATATATTGTAAAATTGCCTTGCATTGCAGCGTTGTACTTCTCAGAATAACTAACTTGTGAACTGATTTAATTTTTCTGTTTTTCATTTGGCAAGCATTAACTGGACAATGTTACCATACATGATGCCTGATTGTAGAAAACAATTTATCTATGGGCGATGCTTGTTTACGGGCAATTTGTCAAAAGCAGTTAAAAATATGACAACATTGTCTTGCATTTTCAAGTGGTACCTCTCAGAATAACTAACTGGTGAATGCCACTAACCCGAGAGTGGCGAGATAACGATTAAGTTTATTTACACGAATATGAATCAATATCGAAAAAATTTCTCAATAAAGTTAATTTTATTTTGTGAAAATTGTACTGTATATATTTCCAATTGTTTTCATTTTATTGTATTTTATCTTATTCCGTTATTTACGATCAATTTTCATCCGCTGAATTGAAGTTTAACTGACATTTCAATTTTTTTGACATTTTTATTTGAACGAATAAAGGAGAAATATCACTGTTTATATTTGTATATATGCATAACCCCAAGTCGAATTTGGTAAAAATGCAAAATTGAATAAAATTATCAAAAAATATTGGAAAAGCAATTATTTCCAAAACTAACTTGAATTTGTTTCTATTTACTTGAAGCCTAATTGTTATGTTGTTTTGTTGATTCATTTTCAAAATTATTTTGCTCAACAATATTTTTGTCATTTTCAACATAATAACCATTACATATTGTAATATTATATCTTTAGAAGTGTGTAGAATATAGAATGCAGGGAAAGTTGTAAAGAGTTATTTCAATTTCACTGAATGTATTATTTTTGAATTTGTTTTGAATGATTCCTTATCTTTATTCACAACTACATGTAAATACCAGTTATTTTTTATTGTAGTTTTCACATTATAAATTTAACTGTATGTCTAACGGTTCGCAAATTTTCTTCAAAAATATTTGAAATTAACCAGAATTTTTTAAGTGGCGTTCTAATACCTTAACTCCTAACAAGCTGACACTGATAAGTGGGAAAATGAACTTTTTGGAAAAATTTATTTACATTTCCAACCCTATTTATTATTAAACTCAGTCAACGCTGACTTCGTAACTCAATGAACGCCGATTTCACTTATCAGGGCTCAATGTTCTTGTGTGATTCTGCAAATCAGGTGATGTTTGCAGGATGTTTTATTGTCAAATATCAACTCTGTATTATGTATAATATACATGAACATTATTTAACAAAACTTATACGATTTTTCGTCACATTACTAATGTCCTTATGTTTTTATGTATTCCTGGTCCTACCCACATTCTAGTATAAGAATTATAATCAAATATAGAATCCTATATTATCCAGGCTCGCTACCTTACTAATGTCGTTTTTGTCCGTATACAAATAATAAGCTTTTTGTAGCATTTGCGTAGCTTATATAAAAGATTGTTGATTAATATTTCAAACATTTTGTCACTATAATAAATAACTATAGCTAATCCCAGGCAATATTACAAGTGTTTGTTAGAGATGAGAGCATAAACCACTTTATATTGAAGTTGCCGTTTATGTGTAGCTCCAGTATTTCAGTTTTGATTTTTGGAATAAATTTTTCGTGAAAGCTGTATAATTGTTCCCGATTAGTTTGAATCAAAATAATTTATATATTGAAGTAAATTGATTGCTCATTCTTAGTCACTTTTACTTGTAAATGCCAGTGATTTGATTGTATTTTTAACAGTGTGATTCAACTAAAATGTGATCTTTATATTTATCGATTCACAACTTTCTTTTACAATTATCTGAAATAAACCAGAATTATAACCAGTTATGGCATTATATAATAACCATAGCTTAGCTATACTAAGTAAACAGTGACTATCATTGACACCTATCGCATATGGATAAGCCTGTTTAGTGTGAGTTCCCGGATACAAAATGGCGTTAGTTGTCTTTCGATTTCTCGCGCAGGGAAGCATGGTGGAACAATATGAAGTGTAGTTATATAAGTGAATCAATATATTGCTTAATACATATATCTTGTGGTCGGGAACATAATTGCTTCGACGCGGACCGACTTGCCGCTGTAATGGAAGTAGACGAACCTCGACTGAAGGAGCCTTGTCAAATAACGCTGTGTCGCAATGGTGTTATCCTACATACTGGATATTAAAGTTACAAACGTCGGTGAAAATAGAAAACCATTTGTTGTTAATTCATTAAAAAAAATGAGTACGCCCCTGGTATGTGTACCAGGTTAGGGTTAGGCCATAATTTTATTCCGATTTTCTTATTTTGGTTATATATATTACGAGTTCGGGCACTGCCTGTGTTAGTCAAATGAATATACCCCCTCTCCGTAGATTTCAGTCCCTTCACACAACTTGATGTAAAATAGGCGAACAAATTAGTTACCACCATATTGGTACACATACTTTCGCATTGTCAAAAAATGATATGGTTTCTATATTTAACTATATGCTATAGAGCAGTGGTTCTCAACCGACGGTCCGCGGCAACCTTGCTGCCGGTCTGCCAAATATATTCCAATATTATTGTATTATAAGCAAATTGTAAAATACAAAGTATTGACGGCATGTCCAATACTTTTGGTATTTTTATATCCTATTGATTTGTAGCACCGGTATTCGTCTAACAACCAAACTTAGTGAGAGGTCCTATGCTCATTTAAACCCTGAACAACTGGAAGTTCGCCTTTATGACCTCATAACGACGACTAACGTCATAACGGAGGAGTTTTCGCCTTGCAGAAACTTCATTAGGACCGCGTTTAACACGTATAATATCAAAACAAGAGCAGAAAATTTCTCATTAAATTAGAATGTCTTCTTTTGCACCACCTAATTGCATTCCTTAGATTATATTTTGTGTTCATGACATTTTTGAAGGTCCAACGGTCCGCAAATTTTTTTTTGAAATTTTACCGGTCCGCGAACTGAAAAAGGTTGAGAACCACTGCTATAGAGTCCAAAAGATCTGTATCGCGCATCTGAGATCCATCCATGGGTTGTAATTGCGAAGGCATTAATTTAGTCTCTATATCGCCACCTCCCGGCATACTGACAAGATATCTGAGATATTTCGAACCTCATTTCCTTATTTAACTATTGACCACATATGAATCCAAATTAGCATTAGTAGGCTACTCAGGTAGATAACGGTATTGAGTGTTGCTTATTGTGGCTTACCGGAATTGATATTACCACTCAGGTTGTTTCTGCCAGCTTCTCGGACACTGAAGTTGTAATGAAGGTAGATCACGAATGGCCTTCTTGCGTTTTCGAATGCAGCAGAGTGACTGACTTAATTATAGCTAGATTAATTATACACCAGTAAAAACTTGATACAACCAAATACTCCAACCAAATATACAATAAAAATACAGTAATAAATACCATAGAGATACATACGGAACACAAGATACGGAATTGGCCTATGACGTCACAATCATGAATTATTGACTTATGCTGGGCGATAAAAACCGTGTGAATAAATAGAATGACACTAAAGATACAACAAAAATCTGATCTTATCGACAAACACCTAATATACATGGCAATACCGGTCACATAGAATTACGGATATCACACCATTCACACGGGAAATTAGCTACGAAATTAGACTAGTTACGGAAACGATAAATACAAGATAACTGGTGAACAGCGCTATGCCAAACTGGGGAAGCAGGTGACATGTAATAATATTATCAGTTTACAACAAGAATTACATACATTTACGGCATCAAAACACTATAATAATAACCTAATACAGAAAGGAAATTCCACACTGCCGGCAGTTTGACAACCCAGCTAAAAGGGAAAGTTGCTCAGCTGCTCACTAGCGACTCAAATGGTGAGAATAAATATGGGCATAAATATAAAATATAGTTATAGACGTGGTCGTTATACACTTTTATATCTCAGGACCGTGATTTATAAGTTGAATGAAAATTAGATGCAAGCGTTATATGGATATATATATTGTTAATACTAGGCCGATTTTGAGTATGGGGTACCTTGTTGCAAAGACTGAACTAATCTATCTGTGAGCCCGACATAGTAACAAAACAATCCATCAACTTCATGTCCAATAATTATTACTCATGGCATTGAGAAATCACATTGCGGGCAACAAAGAACGTTTTACGTGTGAAGCAATAGCAATGGCACAACAGCCTGCTGGAATATTGTATTCGTTGGCTGTTTTCAGCAGAGCATGTTGAGCATGTTTTTAAATCCCAACTTGATAAGGCCATTAAAACCAAACTGTAAATTAAAAAGTATGGGATAATAGTATATCTTATCGATAGCATGATTTGTCGTGTTTGAAAAGTGGCGCAGATTAAAGGTATATTCTAAAAGTTTTCCTACGTCAATATACATTTCAAAGCGGCCCGAAGTCACAATAGTTTGTATATTACTAGGAAAGGTACCGGTAGGATACGACATATTTCAGTAATAGGAAAACATCTTACCTGACATTGTTCGTGCTGGCAATGAACGTTTATAATCCTTCCGAGACAATCAGAAAATTCATCCTTATCTATACAATCTCACTGCAACAAGCGCATTACCAACATTCAATTCAGTACAGTGATCGTCGCTGACCTGTTCACAATTTTTTAGCCAACAAGGAATTTTTAGGTTGCCAGATATCCACCGTTATACCAAGATCTTTCTGTTAGTCATTGGCATGTGTTTACGATCAGGCTGTGAATTAACTGAATGAAAAGCATTGGTGGCAACTTTCAAGTAGCGCAGTCATTTCAGCAGTCAGTATACGTTTCGAATCCATAATCACCATAACTTACGATAAAGCAGTTAATAAGACAAATAAATAAAAACTGGTTATAGTATTAAGAGATAAAAAAAAAATACCTTGACTAAGGTTTAAAGCAGGGGTGTGCTACAGTACAGTGATCGCTGACCTGTTCACAATTTTTTAGCCGACAAGGAACAAGGAATTTTTAGGTTGCCAGATATCCAACGTTAAAAAATTCATCCTTATCCATAAAATCTCACTGCAACAAGAGCATTACCAACACTCAATTCAGTACAGTGATCGCTGACCTGTTCACAATTACCGACATTCATAACCTTTGACCTGTCGCTACTTCCGCATTACTTTTGTGGAATCGAGGTGACCGCGGTTTTCTTGAATTTTTCTTGCGAAAAATAACTCGCGTTGGCGTCTCTGCTGCGGAAAAGATATTAATGTTCAGAGATGTCATGGCAGCATGGTGTTGAATGTACGATACTGTCATGTGTTTCGAATGGTTTTGTAGGTACGACAGTGTAGTTTTTTCAAAACACTAGGGCAAATGGAGAATCTGAAAATGGATGAGCTGGATTACGGTAGGTACGGCACAGCAGTGGGGCTTTGGGTGTATGTATGTATGTTTATTTGCCTCAAAAATGTAACAGTATCTGCATAATCAACGGTACGGTACCTTTACCCCTGTAGCCTTATCCTGCATATCATTTGTCAGTATTCAGGTATTGAAGTATGTGCTAACCATATGTGCTTTACTGCTACTACAGTTCTAATAGCCTATTGTATAATATACGTTTTTCATCTATCAATAATGCCTTTACGATGGAACTGCTGTGTGGCGGGATGTACCTCCAATTGGAGGAATTGGACGCAGTGCTACTATGTTCCGAAAACAAAATCGATATTGAGATATTATAAAGCATTTTTAAAGACGGATGGCGTAAATTGGCACCTCCGGAAGAACATATGCTCAAGGCATTGGAGTCAACCTCGGCGAAATTTCAAACATCTGCCAGACATCAGAGTACCCAGGAATAGAAAAATTGAGAATTTAAATGGAGATGCTAAAGCCAGGACTATTCGTGTGAAAAAATTCAATAAGGCGAGAACTTTATTTCAGAGGAGTTCAAAATCAAATTCAGAGTCCAAAATGTCCAGTATACTCAAAGATATGGAGAAATTGAAAACTGAAATCCAGCAAATTAGGTCAGAAAATTCTCAATTAAAATCTGAACTTAAGGAACTGCACCAAAAACTTCGAAAAAATTCAAAGCAAACATTAACGAAAAAATGTAATCAAAGAATGATGTTTCACTGGGATGCTCTCAGTGACTCTGAATTAGAACAGTTCACTGGTTTTAATAGATGCGACCTACAAACAATATATTCATGCCTCGAACCATTTCTTCACCTAATTCAATATGAAAACTGCAAAAATGCTACGAGTACAAAGAGAAAAACTACTAAAAAAAATGAATTCTTGGCTGTAATGGCAATATGCCGCCATGCTCTACCTGTTGCAATAGTTGCCTGGATGCTACAGGTTTCTCAACCTACACTAACAAGAATATTCGAAGCTTGGGTGACATTTGGAGATGCTGTTTTCAGTAGCTTGGACCTCCAACCTTCGCATGACCTGATAACATCAAGGATGCCTACACAATTCAAATCTCTCGGTTTTGGTCACGTTGCACTTATACTGGATGCAACAGAATTTCGCGTTGGCCGATTTTCTGACTTGAACCTAAATACATTATTTTTTTCTGATTATAAACAATGTCACACTGTTAAAGCCTTAGTCTGTCTTTCTCCTCATGGAGCTTTATGTCAAGTGCCAGACTTATACCCTGGCTCAATAACCGACACCGACATAACAACAATTTCCGAGCTTTGAACAAATGCCAAGTTCTTGATGGAGTTCTCACTGACAAAGGTAAGAGCTAGCTAACATGATTTAATGACAATTGGTAAGCTAAATTTGACTTGGGGTATTTAAAATTGTGAGTCTTTTTAAGAGTAACCGAGTTCAACATAATCTTTAATTTTTTCAGGCTTTGCTATTAGTGAATTAGCAGCTGAAAAGGGAGCAGAACACAATCGGCCTCCGATGAAATCTGCCAGTCAGTTCACAGAAGGCCAATGTGATGAAAATTTTAATATTGCTTGCCTCAGGATCCACGTGGAGCGATGGTACTTTTTATTAAACTTGCTTTACCTATTATTGAAATACACAAGATATCAGAGGTTCTGTAACATCATTTTTATCGCATTTCTGACAGGATTGGTTATCTTAGAAACTTTCGGATTCTAAATACTGTGTGGCCATGTGGCAGACTGGACTTGCTTAACAGCGTATGGAGATTCTTGGCTCATATTCAGGCTATATCAACACTTGTGAAACCGGTATGTGTAACTACTTTTCAGTTGACAGATACCCAGGACCGATGATATCTCAAATTACTTTTTTTTTTTAGAAAGAAAACTGCCCGAAAGCGATATAAAACAACACATTCAAAAAAAAAAAAACAGTAATTATCACAATTCACAAGGTTTATGGTGTAATCTAACATGTACTGAAATAGTGTTTTATGTCCTCTATTTGAGCACATTGCCTGGTCGCTTGGGTGTACATTAGTGTTGAGCACAATCAGGAGTCAGGAGTCCGAAAAACAGGACTCCGGGTCGATTTTTTAGGATCAGGATTGGAGCAGGAGTGCAGTTCTATGCTGTTCCCAGGAGTCAATCAGGAGTTTCAGTCGACGTTCTTTCGAAATTTATTTTAAAATAAAGATAAATAATTAATATAATTCGTTTGGTTTGCTTTTGACGTTTTCAATTTAGGCTCTTTCCACTGTAGTCACACTCACTGTGATGTAACAAATCCACTTCGTATTTACCGTGCTTAGGCCGTCTCGTAGAAAATTTTTCGTCGTGGGCGGAAGCTGGCACGTACGGTACTGACGTACGGTATACGAATAATTTAAGGTACGTTTGGTCTAAACTTCTGAAGGCTTGAAATTAATACTTAGGAGAGCATCATACCATCGTTGTCTTGGTGTTGTTTTATCTATCACTCTTACGGTGATTACAGATTTAAGATTACTGCACGGTACCGGTACCGTATTAGCAAGCCACTGGCAGAAGACAATGTCTGAAATTGGTGATATTGAAAGAAAATTAGCGTCGGGAGATTTAGTTGAAAAAGAGGCAAGTGGGAAAAGTGCAGCATGGGAGAATTGTGTTTTGTTGTATGGGAAAGACTCTGGAATATATTCTGGCTATATTGTTTGCAAAATATGTCAAAAAGTTCTCAAGCACAATCGTGCCAGATGTGGTACTGGGCATATCATAGCCCATCAAACCAATTGTGCTAAAACAAAAGATATAGGCGGAAATCAGAGACATAAAAGAATCACAAGTTTCTTTTCATCAAATAAAACTATAACGCCCTCATTGAAGAAAGAGGTGAACCATGCAGCAGTATCTTTCATAGCATCAGATATGAGACCGATACGTGCCATTGAAGGTGATGGCTTACTAAAACTTATAAATGTTAGCATAAAAATTGGTGCGCAAATTGGGAAGCTTGAGGCCAAAGATATTTTTACCATCTCGCTCCACTGTACAGCGAGAAATTGTGAAGCGTGCTAGCGAAGTGAAGTCAGATATTTCTACAAAGTTAATTAATGCTATTTCTGAATATGGTTTAATTGGATTAACCACGGATATGTGGACTGATATAAAAACTAGGCACTATATAAGCCTCACTGTTCATTATTTTTCCAATGATCACATTCTAGTCCCTCAGGTGTTGGCAGTGAAAAAGTTTCCAGATGAAGCTAAAACTGGAGTTAATTTAAGAAAATGCTTGAATAATGTTGTAAATCAATTGGGAGTTTCTTTCCAGTATATGGCACAACATTCTTTCTATGTCACTGATCAGGGCAGTAACATAAAACTGGCATTGGCAAATGTCAACCGTGCCCCTTGTCAGCTTGTTGTTGTCATATGCTGGCAACTGTGTTACGGCATACTCTTCAATTAGAAAAAAACAGCACTGTTAATCCAATTGACACTGAAGAAGAATTTGTGTATGTTGAAAGCAGTGGCGCAACCAGCGGGGGGGTTACGGGGGTCGTGTCCCCCCCGTTTGTAATTCGTTTTTTTATTATTGTTCTACGTTCAAACAACGTCGTTCTACGATCATAACAATCCGGTGAAAACTACTTTTTTCCAATGCTTTATCACCTCGACGTAATTTAACACCGCCCGACTGCAATCATACCTTTTTGCTGTTAGTTACGTAATAATCGCTATCCCCGCGTATATGTTTGTATTCGAAAATGAGATCTGTTACCTCAAAAAAGTAGAAATCGCGCGCTGTCGATGCGGATTGAAAGCGACAATAGCATAATGTTATCTTTCTCTCTCTTGTGACGAATACTCTCGTGCTTCATCATCTTGACGCAATGTAACGCCGCCCGTCTTCATGTTATAATAATGCAGTAGAAACTTTGAAAATCTGGATACGAAAATTATTTTCGGAAAAATATTGCTTCGATTAACCTAAGATTTTCTACGTATGAAAGGCCGAAAACCGAAAACGCGGTACACATTCTACCGCCCCCGTCCACGTTCCGATTTAAAAACATTTCACAATTATTTCATTTTTTATTGCAATCGAAAGCAGCCATGTGTGGCACGGCAATAACTAACAGTCGTCGTGAAAGGTCTTCAATAAACTCCGACTTGAAGTGCTTATAAGACGTCGAGGACGTTTTTGGTTGAAAATTTTTTACATTTGTTATCGAATATTTCAATTTAGTCAAGATATGTTGTGCGCCTCGGCAATAAACTTAAAAGCAAATCCTGCCCTAATTAATTGTTTTCATCCTCCGTTTCGATAGTTATCGAACTTAACGGGAAATTTTTTAATTTCTTGCAATCTATAAAATAGCTTCTAAATATTATTTGGTTTCTATCGGAGATTTTATCGTTATCCCGACATGGTTGATAACAATATCGTTCATTTTAAGTTGGAGGTATTGGTTTATAATCAGAAAATTATAACACATAACATAAAAAATTTAAATCAACGCCGACTCAAAAAGTAAAACACGTTTTTCCATCTTTATTCTCCATTATTGGCGGACGGAAATTTGGGAATCGGGTTTTAACTAATTTGATTATGATGACGATGGTAAACAAAAGTATACAAACATACCATACCGTTCTTAGTCGTTATTTCTCTGTCCTTTCTTCTTTCTATGTGCATATTAAGACCATAAAACGTGTTTTAATTTTGAACTCTGCGCTGATTTGAATATTGCATGTCGGCTGTTATGTATTTTTGTTTGTAAATGAATACCGCTAACTTAAATTGAACGATGTTGTCATCAACGCCGGATGCCGACGAAATCCGCGATAGATATTAAATACTATTTAAGAGCTATTTTATACGCGCTAAATTACAAGAAATGAAAAAATTTCCTGTTATGTTCGGTCACTATCGAAACTGAGGATGAAAACAACTAATTAAGACACAATTCGCCGAGGACGCCTAAACCATCTCGACTAAGTTAAAATACACGATAAGAAAATATTTTCAATCAAAAACGTCCTCGAAGTCTTATAAGTTCTTAAGTCGGCGTTTATCGAAATTCTTTCATGTCAGCTGTAATATATTGCCGAACCACACATGGACGACGACGCTAGGATATGTGCGCCATATTCGGGATTATTATAAACACGAAAAAACAGTATTTGAAGTTTGCGATATTTGAATTTAAATTTGATTTGGACATCCCTGCATTAAATTAGTCAGTTTTTAGTTGTGTTTCCAAAAACTAGCTGTAAATCAATTATTTTAATTGTCATTATGTCTTCCGGTGAGCTTCAGTTTAGTTTAGAATTTTTCTGGGGTTAGGGTCGGGAAAAGGTCCATTCGCAAGAAGTGCATTTTGGTTTTAGTCTTGACGAATTCACCCAACGAGCAAGGCGCGGCACGAGGGAAACACTGGAATTTATTCAAGCCGTGTTTCACTATCCACGAAGCGCAAAGCGAGGGAAACGTTGAAAATAATCAACAGCTTTTTGTTAGCAATTCGCTGGAATGTAATGAACGGCGTTTTGCTACCCACGAGGTGCAAGACATAGCGAAGCGCCGTTAATGAACGAGTGCAAGGTAAGCGAAAGGCTGGGATTTAATCGATGGCGTTTCCCTTTTAACCACAAGCAATTTATCGTGTTTCAGCGGGGCGACACCTAGTGGCGTTGCGACTTACGTCTGGTTGCACTGTGTAAATTCCGGTCGGACCCCCCCCCGTTGAAAACGGCCTGGTTGCGCCACTGGTTGAAAGTATTCGGGCAACGATCAACTGCATAAAAACTGTAGCAGCATACTTTAAGCGTTCCGGCTTGAATAACAAGCTTAGTCATAGTCTTCCACAAGGCAATGAAACCAGATGGAACTCTACTTTCATGATGCTGGAATCATTCAATAAAAATTACACTGAAATTCACAATGTTCTTGAAAGTGAGGATCAGCTTCGTAGAATTGATATGGTTGATCTGGCCAATGTTAGAATTTTAATTGAATTTTTGTCACCATTTTATGATGCTTCAAAATATCTTGAAGGCGAATACTATCCCACCATACACAAAGTTATTCTATGGCTTGAGAAGTTGAAACGCATATACTGGTTAAGTTTAATGACTCAGAGATATTAAAATTTTTGAAAAAAAGGTGTCAGGCATGCCTAATATCGAAATTTGAAGTTCTCGATATACATTATTTGGCTTTATTCCTGAACCCTAAATTTAAGTCACTGATCGCTGTAGATGAGGAGAAAAGAAACAGCATCCATGCTTACTGCCGTAATTTGCTTGAAGCATTATTTCACCAAACTTCCAGCAGTGCTGGAACCAGTGCTGCTACTAATAATAACGACCACTGTTACACCACCCTTCGATGCGAAAAGCGCCAAGGCTCGATTGATGATGAATTTATTGATTGGCAAGAGTGTCTTGAGCAGCCACCAGTAATGGATGAAGTATCGCTTTATGTTTCATCTTGTTTTGAAGGACCAGAAGCTACGCAATCTAATGAAGCTTGTGGTGAATTCAACATATTAAATTTTTGGCAATTATCCAGCATAAAAAAGCGCTTTCCATTGCTTTGTCGATTGGCAATAGGTATTTTATCTATTCCTGCATCGAGTGCATCTAGTGAGAGAGCGTTTAGTGCTTGCGGGAACACAGTTACCAAGAAAAGGGCAAATTTGTCTGCAGCTTCAGTTGATTCTCTAATTGTATTGCATTCTAGCATGAAGAAGTAGCCTGACATACATTTGTACAAGACTTCAATGTTTTAAATTTCTTAAGCCTGTATTTTAAATTTTGAGAAAGTGATAGTGTGATTTTAATGCTAAGATGTCTTCGAATTCATGAAAATAGAGAAAATTTTACAGAAATTAAAATTAGCAATAGGGAGTTGAACGATTTTCAGCGTTAGAAGATATTTATTAAATGTAAATGCATTGACAGCTCAGTTGGTTTGCACTACTTCATCAGAGCAGCACAAATTTCACTGGTGTAATAGCAGTTGTGGAGGTTTCGTTAATTTATTTGCATTTGTCGTAATTTAATTGCAACGTTATAATTTTCAGTTTTGGTTTATTGCCAGTTCATTATAGATATTTTGTAGAAAAGTTCTACCGGTTTATACCATTCGTTCTACTGATTTTAGATTTAGTTCGAATTTTTCAAATGAGGTAAATAATAATGATTTTGATTTTATGCTTGCGCGACTTGCACATTCACTTTGAACAATTCGATGCAAGGTTTTAATATATCATTTTTTTCTTTCAGACTAAAATTTTTTTCTGTTTTTTTCAGAATATATCATAGTGTAATAATCTATAGTTGGTTCCAACCAAACTCAAGTTTACATGAATTGCTTGGATTACAAAAGTCATATTAAGCTCGAAAAGAGACAGGAGCGAACAGGAGTCATATATTTCCAGCTTCGGAGTCGGACTCCGATTTTCATTTTTGGTTTCGGATCAGGATCGGATCGGAGTCTGAAATTCTTGACTCCGCTCATCTATAGTGTACATAGACCTCAGATGGCGCAGCGAAGAAAAGTTTGGAATTTGTCCAAAATTGGCCAACCATAGTTTCTCATGAATGAGACTGAGGGGTTCCCAGCGATCAGATTCAGATATGGTTTTTCTATTTTTAATGCAATTCAGCAGTTTTTGTGTTATATCCACTAAATGGGCCATGTATGGTATGGAAAAGTAATTTGAACAATTAGTCTCTGGATGATAGGATTGGAGAATGCAAAATTTCTTCCCTGTGCACAACATTTGTATCTGCGTTTGAATAATATGAGACTTATCCAAGCTTTTCAAAGGGCTGTCTTGGTTGGCAGCCCTGGTTTTTATTTCAAGAATGTAGTCCGTTTTTGTTGGTAATAATGCGTCTGGGCTGGCTCCCATTGATCCATATTGAAAGAAACCGCATTCTACAGCATCAATGCCTGAGAACAATGTGAAAAGGCTTTCATTTTGACAAATAAAAGCCCTTACTAACTTTAAAGCATCGGACAGTCCTACATTCATATGACCTATTTAGAAAATACCTGCCGGACCTATTTGAAAAATAGGATAGGTTTTACATATTTATCTCGGGGGAGAGAGGAATGACGATAAGACAGCTTATCTATATGACCAACCACAGCCTCTCGTCCGGTTACCACTCCAAGTCGGGTATGGGATTAGTTAGTTATTTGTTTTCGAAAGCATGGACTTGATGGTGGAGGAAGCCGTAACCGAACAGCGGTTACGTGGACCATCCTACAATGGCGAGGAGTCCAGCAATCCTCTCACACATAACCATCCCTGCATGGGATTCGAACCAGCGACCCCACGCAGAGTAATCAGAGGTGCAGTGGCGAGCGTATTCCTTACTACTTACCAGAGTCTGTGCAAAATTTGCTTCGTGCAATAGCTTCATAAGCTCTCCCGCGCCGATAGTTCAGCCAGTTATTTTCTGGGGCTTTGTCACCATTATTGAAGAGAGTCCATTCTTCATCCATTTTTTTCATGCCATTGAAACCTAAAGTATTTTACCTGTTTAGACAACTGTGTAATTCTTTGAAAAGCAGTCACTGCTTATCAAGCCTTTCTGTTGTGAAATTAGCAGAGAGAGCCTTACCTAACAGAGTACCACAGATAGACGCTGTAAGCAATCCTTGCCTCAACTCAAACCAAGCATTTGTTTTTTGCTGGACTGCATGGTACACTGGCTGCCCCCTATTCCAACTATCCGGGACTAGATTAGAGCGGTTCGAAGACTCTGGAATATCAGTAGCCTCGGTCAGTACGCATAGTGGATCGATTGTAGTCTGCGCTGGTAAAGCCTGGCTGTAATTATGATCATTTGTTGCTGCAGTCTTGATATATCTTTCCGAGAGTGTGATGTAAAGCCCTCCATTTCTAAATCTTTCGTTCTGTCCCAATGTCCTTAAAAAGTGTAATTCTACTTCCTGCTTATTTATTTTTGACCTAATGTATCTGACTTTTTCTTGCAAATTCCTCTTTTTTAATGGTTTCTTGATATTATCTTTTTTTTTAATATGTCTCGTTGACTTGGCCTGTAAATAAGTTGCATGTGAACAATAATTCTGAAAAAAATGTGGAAAATGGTTGTATCAATAAATATAAAATGACTGGGCAAACCTGAATTTTTTGTATAGGGAGCATAGCCGCAGATGTCCTTTTTCCTCGCTTGTGCCACTGCATAGGTAAATTCGTAACCTGAGTTTCAAGAATTGCATTGCCTGTTTTTGTAATATTTATCAATTGGTATAAAATCGCAATTACATGGGAACATATTCCAGATTTGCCAATAAGGCAATCACAATATGGCCACTCTGGTCACAAGATTGTTGTATGAACTTCTGACGTGTGCTCGGATATACAGGTTTTCTTTTGCTGCCAGGGTCCTAATTGTAACAATCTGAAAATACGAGCTATACTTTGAAATACAGTATATCAAATAAAAACTCTCAATCAGTAATTACAAAAACAAAATTAATCTCACCTTTTGACTTTTAAACAAGGAATAACCTTTTTGTAACATGCTTTTCTGACCTGCCACTATTGCTGATCGCTTTGACTGTATGTAAGTGTAAAGCTGTCTTTCTGTGAGTGGAGGATAACATCCAACAACCCACACACCACTAATACTATTCACCTCGTCTACAGGCAACTTGCGGTTGAAAATTCCTTTGTCCTTTTTTAAGGTGTCATACTTACGGCGATATCGATTAAGAAGCTGAGCATGTTTGGAGTATAAAGTAACACGATTTTGCAACTCGTTATTCGTTCCAGACACTTTTTGCCCGATGGAAGCAAGAAATTCTTTCGAAGTAATTGGATCAGACATATTACTTACTGACTTAATAGACATATATTCTGCAGAGTTGCAATTTCATAAGTCAGTGTGCAATGTTAAATATTCCTATATGAGAGAGCTAAATCTCCTTCCCTACACTGGCAAGCGATTCGTCTTTTCTCACATTTTCTGCTACCAGATTGCTGACATTAATATACATAATAAGAGCTTACTTACCTGATTCTGTAATTATCATGCTACGAATGAGGATGAGAGGGTATTGAGTTCTCATTTGTAGCATGATAATGACAGAATTCATATGTCAATACTCAATTGGTTAGTGCCGACTGATATCAGTTGTAAGCCAACTCACCACGGCAAGGTTTCAGTCATAGAGTTGGAATTTCTTTTATGCAGAAGAAAACCAGGAACAGATAGGCACTGTCGCTGCACCTGGCAAAGAAACTGGGAAAAGCATTCAGAAATCGTTTGATTTATTAATTAGGTAACGGTACCTTTTTCGGGTATATTTTGTCAATACCGTAACTAGACTAGGTACTAAATATACGTAAAGGTACGGTACCGGTACCCCTACCTACTCTTCGCAACACCCAGATATCTGAACGTTCCAGCATTCATACCCATGGCCTTGTATACCGGTACTCAAACATTTTCAGTAACTGTCAGAGTTGACAACTCTGTTCAAAACACAGTACAGTATAACAGTTTCAGCACAGTGACATCTCTGAACATTAAGATCTTTTCCGAATCAGACACGCCAACGCGAGTTACCGTATTTTTCGCAAGAAAAATTTAAAAAACCCGCGGTCACCTCGATTCCACAAAAGTAATGCGGAAGTGGCGACAGGTCAAAGGTTATGAATGTCGGTAATTTTTTAGCCGACAAGGAACAAGGAATTTTTAGGTTGCCAGATATCCAACGTTAAAAAATTCATCCTTAACCATAAAATCTCACTGCAACAAGCGCATTACCAACACTCAATTCAATACACTGATCGCTGACCTGATTTAGCCGACAAGGAACAAGGAATTTTTAGGTTGCCAGATATCCAACGTTAAAAAATTCATCCTAATCTATAAAATCTCACTGCAACAAGCGCATTACCAACACTCAATTCAGTACAGTGATCGCTGACCTGTTCACAATTTTTTAGCGGACTAGAATGAACTCTGGAATCACTGTATGCTTGCTATTCAAAAATAAATACCCAGGTCTATAGATCTGATGTGAAGTCGTGTGCCAGGGAAACACGACCCATCCTCGGAGAATGCTTGCAACAACGGTTGTATGTATTAAATTTCTTATAGATAGATACATCACGGAGCCTCTTGTAGAAATGGATTCTTAAGTAAATTGTGGTTTGCGAAAAACATAATTTTATCACAGGTTAGTTCACGAAAACTCGATAATAGGGCCTTCGGCAGAAAGTATTATTTTTAAAAAACAGTTTTAGAATGCCGTTCTATGATAATCCTGACCGCGAACAATAAACCATTCAATTATTATCATATATTTAAATAAAAACTAGTAACGCACATGTACTGCAAAATATTATTGCGAAAACTGAATTTATGCGAAAAAACAAGAGTCAGTCCCGCAAGATATATTCTTGAAAAACTAAATTTTTGGCGAAATATTGTATTTCCGCAGAAAATTATTCCCACAATTTGTTATTTTGCTACCATATATGACGTCAAAAAAACTTGGTCGAGCGCAATATATTCATATGACCCGTATTTAGAAACGTTATTTCAAAATGCCACTAAACACTAGAAAAGAAAAGCGGACCTAGGGAAATGGCGGCGGTACTCATTGTAATACGATATGAGTAATTATTAATCGTACTAGTGTTATTTCACTGGCCAGTATAAGTTCGACTCCATACTCGTGACAACATGACATACAATAAAACAGTTACTAAATAAATAAAAACTGATTATAAAATCCGGGAAGCAAACAAAATCGTAGGCTCTAAAGCAAGGGTGTGCAACAGGCGACACATCCCGGTCCGCCAACCCATTCAGTGTGGTCCTTGTCAACACTCAAATTTTTCCACATCGAGTATTAAATAATAATGAGTCTGTTTATGTTCGAGACGCGCAAAAAAGCATGGGCCGCAGAGATCTTTTTCAGTATTTTGAGCCTGGTAGCAACGACTTTGTCATTGTAATGTCAATGTAAAACTCATTTCGTTTGAGGCATCGATCAACTGCAGAGGTATTGATATGATGAACCCGAAACAGAAAACTCTTGATTAAAATTGTGACTCTACCTTACAGTCCAGATTTAAAAAAAGAGTCACTGTCATAATTTTGGATATCTCTTGATAACGAATACCTATCGCTAAGTAATCGAGCAATCAAACTCTTGTTCGTATTATCAACCAGTTACTAGATTATGCGAAAACACATTTTCATCACTAGCTTTAATTAAAACGAAGCAAAGGAATAGGCGGCACACCGCTGCAGAGCTACGTTTTGCAAAAACTTCTTTGAGGCCTCGTTTGCAATCGTGCATCGGAAACGAAACAGCAGCAAAATTCCCATCAGAGTTAATTGTGTTTGTACATTATTTGGAGATGTTTCATGCGTGCCTTTCTTACGCATAATGGGTGCCCAGCACTGCATTTTATTACGCAATTATATAATAATATTTTATGTTTCACCTATTTCAATTTTTGGCCGGCATATTATTTGATAGTTTTTCTTCGTGTGAAATGTTTTTAAGTGTGCCTTTTTTGTCTAGAAGCATATTGAGTGCCAGGCATTGCATTATATTACGCAAATAAATGTTATTCTTTTCTGTTCCGGTCATTTTCATTTTTTTGCCGGTCCGCTAGTACTTTTATTTTAATTTCACTAGTCCCCCAGGGTAGAAAGGTTGGGAACCACTGGTTTAAAGCGTACAAAATTTAAAAGAGAAGTTTACGCCAAAAGACGTGGTATATATTCACTCGCTTGAATCGATACATTCCATCTTCGCGAAACGATATTTCGGTTCAATTACATTTGCATCTATTTAAATTTTTTTTTACGAATATTTGAACCCATACTAACCCTAACCCATGGATTTAAGCACCCTCATATAGATTGAACCCGCAGATATACCGGGGCAAATGTCCGTGGGAGCAAATTTACGGTCACCCGATATTTCAACCTCCTCTCACATTCGAGACCGATGAACACCTGAAACAAAATGGCGTCGGCTGTGTTCTTCTCGATTCAAACAATACATAAATAAAAGTATGTGGTCTGAAGAACGTTCGTATTTTGATCATTTAATGGTAAATTTCCACAAAACAATATAGTTCACTTCCATGCCTGATTAGGAATATAAGAACTTTTATAACGAGAATCAATTATGGGTGATATTGCCCCACCACTAACTATCTGATCTTTTTTGCTGATTCTGTTTTGGCAAGAAAACTCATTTGAGGTTACTTATCCCCTGATGCGCATTCATCCTAACCTAATCTACGATGGATAAAATATTGATAAAAAAAAGAAATATGAAAATTTGTGGTGGGGCAATAACAGGCTGGTTTCACATCGAATCGCCCATGCTCCTCGACTGTCATGTTTCTAATTTTGTTAACTTATGGAATCAGAGTATGCCAAGTTTTTCGTACGTAATAAATTAGCCTAGTTGAGTTTTATCGTTCCCATTATAAATACAATTTTCATTTCGCTCATTTTAGTAATTTAATTTGAACTCACGTGTTCGGTCTTACTTTCAATATGTTAGCAGGTCCACGGTATATTCATAACTTATATAGGTCTACTCCATTTGTAATGCTACGATAGTCCAAATTCATTTAGTGTATTGTTGTTTATTCTCAGTGGCATTTCGTTCGTCCGTTGATTGGTGAGCTAGCTTTTACACTCGATTTGTTTATGTTTGTGTGTGTTCGGGTGTGACGGCGTCTTTCTCCTTCTTAGGAGCAATGACATTAAACAACATGATGCGCAACTCCGGCATTTTTGTCCGAAGATCGTATTCGATAGCACGCTCCAATGCACATACTTGACGAGACGAAAACGAGCGGATGTGTGCTGCTTTCAAGGCGTAGCACGAATGGTGTTCGTGCCTGCTTTGACAGTTGTTGTCGATTTTAATGATATTTTTGAAAGTTGGGGTAAAAAAAAATCGGTAAAAGGTAAGGTGAATACTATTGTTGTATATCACACCCGGGCATCGCACTGTTAAGTACATGTGGGAAAGCCAGCCTTTGTCAAATACTACGAAGTTATTAATTCAGTACGGTACGTAGTTGCCCATTTGCCGAAATTACATATTTACTTACTCCTTATGGTTTCAAATAGTTCATGCACCTCCAGTTAGATTTTTTAATCAGTGAGGATATATACTCATTGTTGATTGCTGCTCATTGTAACATACTATTACGCATTCACTTTTATTTGCGTATTGAATCAAAGTGTTAACAAGTTCACCTAACATTTCACTCATACCGGTCTATATTGTATAGTCTGATTTCTCAAGTATTTGGAGCCACGAATGCTTGTAATTTTCTGACTAAACCCTTTTATTAGTTGGTTTATTTTCCAAAATTCAGTAAAATATTTTTTAAATAAAACATGAGATATTGGATTTATTAGCTTTTCCATTCTGAATCATATAGACTGCTTTATTTATTCTTAACGAAAATTAATAAATCTCCTCTCATTCTTCAGATGTGAGAGTTGTGGCCAAAACCTGTCTAAGCATTGTGAGACTCTTGCAGCACAAGAGGCAATAGCAGAAATAGTAAGTATATCAATCAAGAATTAAGCCGACATAAAGCAAAAACTTTCAACTATTCGTCTAATCTCAATTTTCCTATTATTTATTCACAGGACAACTATAGCAGACGGGGAGATATCAGAAGTCTGGCGACATATCAGTGACAGTGTGATTCCAAGAAATATAATGCAATTGAAAATAGAAAATTGCAATAGAAAAACAACCTATGGAGGCATGCAAAGACATTTGACCCTCCGGTAGAGTTGTGTATGGCCCCCACATCCTGCAGGGCTTGAGGAAAATAACTAAAAATTCCAAAGCGTAAGATTGCATAGGCGGTCTTATTTGTAAAAAGGCACAAAACACGCCAGACATACTTAAAACAGCTTTGGAAATGAGGATTACGGGTACCTCACTGCACCTGTGTTATATTTGGTTCATCAACTTTTGGTAGTACTATAGAAGAAATTCCGGAAGGGGTATAATCATCATTCATGATAAAATACTATCATATATTTTTTTGAACAACTTCAATCTAGACCAGGGATCTCAAACTCGCGGCCCCAGAGAACTTCCAGTGCGGCCCTCGAACGCTTAACAATAATTGTAATAGTATTTTGGAAGTTTTTTTTTTATCTAAATGTAATAGATTTTTCAAACCTTCTAAAGTGAAATTGATTATTCACACAGAAAAACAATTTACTGAAAGTAGTTTTGGAATATTAATTTTTTTTGTCCACATTTTGACCCAATTTAAGAATACACATCAAGCTAGCAAAAAGAATACTTGAATAAAAACACTTGAGTAATTAAATTAAACGCAAAGTACACGAAGAAGGTGGCATTTTCGAAGAAAATGGGAGTTGTAACATTTCTGCTCTTCACAAATTCTGAAGCACATTGTTTAATTTGTATATTTCCAATCAATACAATCAAAAAACACAATAGGCTCAGCAGTCAATATGACAAATTCGAAGACCAACTTCGAACAGAAAATTTCCATGTGTTTTGTATATTAATATAATTATACAACGACTTAGTTACTAAAAATCAATATCAATAATAATTCAAGCAAATCCTATGCCACGCAAGTAGTGCGAAATGTCTTGTCGAAAAAAATCTGTCATTTGTTTTTTTACTGATCTATACATGAAATGATAAAAAGTAACTTTTTTGCATTACTGGAATTAATTAAACATTCGTAAAGATCCAGATAAAACCCATAATCATGTGGCCTCGTTAGTTAGAGTTGGTACTTATAAAATCATTTCAGACTGGCCTTAGTATGCTGGTGACACAAAAAAGATGCCAAACGCCAGGACGAATGTAATTATTAAAACATTGAGTTTATACTGTAGTATTTTTGTTAATTTTAGGTTCATATATTTAGATTAAGTTATTTTTAGTGTATGTATTATTCTTTCCTTATTCAAAGCTTGTTCAAAAATGATTTTGATGGTTGTACATAGAATTTTACGATTTTTTATAATAAATACTGTAACTTGCAAATGTTGCAATAATAGTGGAATGCAAATATTAATATGTAATTGCATTTGAAATTGAAGAAAATAATAAAACTTAATACAACTGTTTAGTTGCATCACAATATATGTCACAAACTAAAACTATCTTAAAAATATCTTTTAAGTATACATTATCAAAAACTGTTTGCGGCTCTTTTTACAATTTTCAAAATGCAATGCGGCTCTCGAAAACCCATGAGTTCGACACCACTGATCTATTCTAGACGATTCAAGCATTGCTTTGGGAAATTATATCACTTCAATTAAATTGAAATAATCTCGCTATATTAAATACAAAATCGTTGCTATCATAAAGGTAAACCAATTCAGCCACTCGAAATATATTGGCCTTCACAAAGCAATGGAGGCAAAATTGAGAGTTCATGAGCTATGAACATTTGTTCTTTTCTTTGTCTTGAACTTTCCATACTCCACAGCCCCTATTAATTTTTTTTAATTTTAATTACCATGTGATGGTCATACATATCTTTAACTTGTATTTTCTGTCATGATGTATTATCTCAATGTGCCAAACTATTAATTTGTGTGCATATTTTGCTTCCAGATGACATAAATGTATTGTCATGTTTATTACCTCAGCTTGGAGTATTGACAAGAAAAAGGTGCCAGTAAATTAGGTAAAAAATTTTCAACTCATTGTTATAATCAGAATTCACAATCAATAGGAATTAATAAACAGCCAACAATCAGTGAGAATTATATGCGAAATCCCTCAGAATAAATTTGTCTAAAATCGGAGGAAGGCAAAAAATATAGGTAGTTTCCATTCACACAAGCATTTCAAGAAGACTTGCTCGAGCCAAACTAAATGAGCATCGTCAGGTGATCGGTAAGGCTGCAAGTTGAATTCAGCCCTGCAACCTCCTGCATAGAAGATAATATTAATTAGTGGGCTATGAGCTAAATTCCTAAATTTAAACAAACCTAATCTACGATGCATTATGTACCAGCAATGTTACCTACGATTAACTGAATATGTAATATGTCTAATAAATTCACCTACAAAAGCAAGTTCGATAGGTGCAAACTTTTGTGTTATGGAATTGTATCGCAGCACAGTTTTGTTATGACACCCTCTTTAAATGAAATTTCAATGATTAAGCGCAAACATTAAAATTACTAACTTTGAACTTTGTCATTATCTGCAAAATGTTCCACACAAATCTTTCCGCTATCGCGTTTGTAATCTTCTCTGATAAAAAAAAACGTCTATGATGTCCAGAATTGCTCTTTACAGCTTGCCTGTTATTCCAGCTTTCCAAGTAAGCAAAACTTCTTAGATATAGAGATTATTTTGTTTCGTTACAGGCGCAAAAAGGCAGGTACTACACGTAAAAAAGACGCCGAGTAGCAAAAGCGAGCGGAAAACGGACGCGAAAGGCGACGAGAAATATGTGCATTGGAGCGTATCATGAAATACAATGTTTTGCCTGTAGTCTTATGGAGTGACGTCAGAGTTGCCTATCATGTTGTTTAATGTCATTGTTAGGAGTTAGCGGTGTGAACTAATGTTACAATAAAATGAGTGGTAATATTTATATTCAGTTATTTATATCATTTGGTACATATTGCTAATGACATTTTTATTTGCTTCCAATACAGATTTGTTGCAATAGAAAAGTGGGAAGCGTGAGTTAATACACATTTATGGCGCGGCGGTGTGGCTCAACTGGCGAAGCGTTAGGAATACGCTCGCCACCGCACCTCTAATTACTCTGCGAGGGTTCGCAGGTTCGAATCCCATGCAGGGATGGTTATGTGCGAGAGGATTGCTGGACTACTCGCCGTCGTTGGGTGGTTCACGTAACCGCTGGTCGGTTACGGCTTCCTCCACCACCAAGTCCATGCTTCCGAAAACAAACAATACAGTAAAACTAATCCCATACCCGACTTGGAATAGTAACCGGACGAGAGGCCGTGGTTCGCCATATGGACAAGCCGTCTTATCGGCTTTCCTCTCCCCGGGATAAATATGTAAATCCTATTCTATCCTATTTAATAGCGACCCGAAGTTACAATAGTTAGTAGACTACTAAGAAAGGTACCGGTAGGATATGACACATCAGATTAATAAAAAAACGGCTCACCTGACATTCTTCGTGATGGCAATGAACGTTTACATTACTTCTAAGGCAGTCGAAAGAATCATTAAGTATCCATAAAGTCTCACTACCACAAGCGGATTTCAATAATACATTACGAGGAAACCACGACCTGTCAGCTCATACAATTTTCATCGGACTGGGAGCAGAAGTAGTTTAGGTTGTCAGTTATTTACCTTGATGTCGAAAGCTTTCAGTTAGTCATCATAATCATACGATTCAGATTATATTCTAAAACTAAAAACATGGAATCCATGCTATTTGCTAAGTTTTTAAAATAGTTTGCTATTACCAATTTGTTTTGCCAATAAACATAAGAACACAATATAAAGTGAAGTATCGTACTAATGATATGTCAGATTAAAATTAATCATTTTCTCGTTCCCTATATTTAAACAAGCTTAATGTTGACCAGTACATATATAATTGGTACTCCCGAAGTATGAGAACCAAGGTGGTGAACACTGAAAGATGGACACTGGAACGTAGCATGTGTACCGGGTTAGGCCATAAGTTCAGATACAAAGACTACGGGAGTCACTTGGCTAATCCCCGAACTCGTAAAAGAACAACAATAAGGGAAATTGGAATAAAATGATGGCCGAACCTGGTACACATACTACGTTCCGGTGTCCGCCATCTTGATTCACATACTTCGGGAGCACCAAATAATCACCAACTTGTGAGAATTACAAATGGTCATGCTTTATTTTTCCACCACCAACTTTCTGATACCTTTAGGTCAGGGTGATTCATGCTAGGTTGCTTATTGCCTCGTCGGTTCCCGTTTATCCTAACCCAACATGAGCTGAACGAAAAACGTAAACACATAATATGTGGTGGGGCAATAACAGGATACTCCCGGTGTTTACCACTGCAACTCTTCAACAACAACCGTCTGGGTATCACCGTGTGTAATTACCCGTGGTTTTGAGACGTTCGTCAGGTATGGCGTGTTAAGCTTATAATGTAACGTGTCTTCATAATGATTTGACATCACCAAAACGTAGAGTATATCAAAGTTATATATTGGTAGTGCTGTGGGTTTTTCATAACAGCGATCGTAATGGAGCCGATTTGTTAGAATCCAACCCGGATTAAGCAAAATCGTTGAGGAAAAACACAGTAGTTTAGTTTAGATTACTTTGCTAAAATATGTTTCTCGCGGAGCAGAGGCGAATATAGCCATGAAGACTGGAAAATATGGATATCGGTGGGGCATGACACACCTCAGTAGTAGAAAACACTATTGTCTTACTTTATCAGTGCTTACAGTGAAGATTGAAATTGCAACCCGTGCTTTGTCGATATCGTTACGTGTTTACAACTGCAGAAGGCGTGTTGTGGGCGTGTCTCCGCTTCCCGTAGAAGATCAAAAAGACCAATTAGAAGATCGGGTCAACGTCCGCCGGTTGCATCCAAACTACTGCAATACGCATGAACACACACAATTGTAAACAAAGGCCAGAAACGGTAGACTAGAAAAATTAATTTCGCTTGTCTGAACTTTCAACGACGCTAAGACAAAATTTATACACTCAGATCTGTGGTCCCCCATATTTGCCAGTTTTGAAGGATAATTCAGACGTTCACCGTTTTAGCAATTTCGCCTGTAATTCCTTACTTATGACTAGTCTGCGAAAGAAAAGGCTGGACATGCAATGCTCGCATCTAGTGAATGAGCCTAGTCATACGGCTCCATAATATAACAATACTTCACCTCATGATCTTACAGATTTTAGCATCAAGTCTGATCGTAAGATGCAATGGGTGTCAGTATTATTGCCATTTCTCAAAAAAAAAAAAAGCGATAACGATAGTACGACTGTATTTTTGTGGAGAGGGCTTTGGGTAATTTGATTTAGGCGATATTAAGTTGTTTGGGAACCGCTGTTCTAGATGGATGATATATATTTCTACGCGTTTTTTTGCATTTTCCTCTGAAAGGTAAGTTAAGCAACAACTATGAAAGTCACAAAATTCTAATTCACGATATGTTTATTTTTAACAATTTTATTCCTTAGTTAGGTCGTTCACGCCTCATCGATTGTTTTGTCGTAAACAGACAAGTCGGCATTCATGCTCGCAATCGACGCGAAAAAAATAGGCGAACTGGAACGAAGCTGAATTCGGTGGTGACGCGAGTTAAAGTTGGGATGGATGTATATGCATTTGTAAATACATGTTTCATTGTATGTGACATGGCAACTTCTACAAATGCGCATTTAGGAGTTTAATTATCTTAAAATTTCTTCACTTCTTGCAAATGTACAGCCGCAATTAGGCGATGCTTCAGAGGACGGTTTGCGGTCGTATTGCCTCCGAACACTACAGACAGCGCCCGATCAACGCAATTTATCAGAACAGCTCAGGGTTTCATAGAGCAGAGCAATAAAGATCAGAAAAAATCGTTTAAATCTGTGATGCAGAGTCACAGGTAGATTTTTGTTGAATCGGAACCAACTTGAAATAGTAATTACGAATACAACAGTAGAATAGCAGCCGCGTATTAACGAGTGAGTGTAGGAACGACTACGACATACTGATTTTATGAAAAATGGTTTAGGAACAGCAAACCCGCAGCCGCAATAATCCTTTGCATTACAAACAAAAGGATATAGAATGAATAATATAGAATATGTCTATAAACTAGAACGTAGATGATCTAATCAGGATATTTTGTACTAATTCAGCCCTTTAGTTTATGATACTATTATACATTAATTTAAACCGCGAGGAATACACGGTCGTTATAAGCAGAACACATGGCTGAAGGCGGGCAGCAAAACCAACAGCAACAACATAATGTATATCACATTAATATTGCTCTGAACGCTCAACAGAGTCAAAGGGACATAGAACAGTAAGTTGGCTATATGAATCCTTAACTAAGTTTGGGAAGTGATAAATGTATTCAAAAATTAACATTATGGTTGACTAAGATTTACATATTTATCTCCGGGAAGTGGAAACCTGATAAAATGGCTATATCATATCGCGAACTGCGACTTCTCGTGCGGTTATCATGCAGTCAGGGCTGGATTTAGACCATGACAGGCCCTAGCTAGGCTATTCCATTTGTGAGGCCCCTCCATATTTTAAACTCAGAATTTCTCTCTAAATAACATCACATGTCATTGCTTAAATGTTAAAAATATGAGTGCATTAAACTCTTCGTTATTTTCATTCTCCCCATTCATGGGTGCAAATTTTTAATTAAAAGAATAAAAATTTACTTAAGGCAGTTTTGCTTTTAATTTCTTTGATCAAACAACCGTTACAATAATTGTTTATTTACAAGGAGATAAGATAGTTACAGCCATCAAATCGAGTAAGACTAGGCTACAAAAAAAATTTTCTAGCTTTCGTCAAAGCAAAATCATGCGAAATTTCATCAAAATTTATCTGTCTTAATGCACAGAATGCTCAGTGCAAACAACCTTTCTTGAGACATTGTCGATCTCAGTTTATTTTTGATGCTTTTGAGCCTTGAGAAAGAGGGTTTCAAGGGTTTAACCTTGTCAAGTTTTTAAAAGAATTACAAACTTCGAAACCGAATTTCGAGGCCCTTGGACGTTGAGGCCCTAGGCTTCAGCCTGTCGAGCCTATTGATAAATCCAGCCCTGCATGCAGTACATGTCGGGTATACCAGGGCTTCCCAAACTAGGGGCCGCGGCCCTTGGAGGGGCCGCGGAACGAATTTTGAGGGCCGCAAAGAGAACACCAATTTTACACAATGTACTATATCTGTTGTACTTTTTTCAGACTCTTGATTCGAAATACAATTAATAAATAGTGTAAAATCAAACATTTTACGATTCCGAGTTAATACATCTTCATACCGTGTTTCCCCGAAAATAAGACATGAGAAATGAGGACTTATTTCGGGGGTATGTAGAGAATAGCGATATTTTTTAATATACACAATATGAATACCGGTTTTCATTTACTTATAAACAGCATTTACCTTTGACGCCACCGGTACCCACAAAAAATTCCAAGTTTCGCGTAGAAATAATTTAGAGCAGTGGTTCTCAACCTTTTATGACTTGTGGCCCCCTTTCGGAGGCTTTTAGCACTCATGGCCCCCACTTTAATATTCCAGAGGTATTTATAGGGTTATTTTCATTGATAGATTCCAAATCCCATTATGTTAAAACAATTTGCACAAAAAAGAGCGAAAACACCCTGCGAAATAACCTTGTTGAGCAGCAAACTAGGAAAAACTGAGATTTCTTTTGAAGTGAAAAGTGAATTTAGATTTCAGCCCATCCTTGTGGCCCCCCTCCAACTCCTCTGTGGCCCCCTTAGGGGGCCTAGGGCCCCCGGTTGAGAACCGCTGATTTGGAGAGACAAACCCGACAGCCAGTGTTCCCATGGATAAAATAATACAGCGAAATTTTTGACGAAATATCAGATTTCATGCGAAATTTAGAAATAAATAGAAGTAATAGCCTTCTGGCAAAAAAATCAATCTTTACTCACTGAAAATTTCAAAGCAGTTGGTCCAGTAGTCAAAGAGGAGAGCGATTTTTTCAAAAAAAAATGATGGAGACAAATAATAATAACAATAACAACAAAAATTTTGAAACGATCGTTATGTCCACTACGTGTCCAATAACTGCTACATATAGATTATTAACCATTTGAAAAGTAGAAAAGATTTCTTGCTATCGACTAGGTAAAAAAAAATTGGCTATCGACCAAGTCTTTTTTAAAGGGGAGCGCATATATTAAAATCATTTGCAAAATCCAGGCTTGGTCTTATTATCGGGGAAACATGGTAGAAGCGTCCCGCCTGCATAACAATGCATATTCTGATTGTAAAACCCGATTTGCGCCGGTATTTGCATAACAATGCCGGCTTTAATTGCTATGTGCGCCTCGAAACATGTCACATACTTTATTTATTTTAAATGTTTTATTGTTTCTCATTGTTGCAAATGATGAGTATATGAATCAAATTTATTTTACCGTTCTATGTTGTTTAATTTATGTAGGGTCTATTGTTACGTATCAGAAGAGGTACACCCTACATGAAATTTTGTAGGCTGCAGTTAATTCATTTGCTGAACCGAGTTTATCAAACTTGAGTGATTTTTCAACATTTCAAAGAAAAATCAGGCAGATTCAAGAAAGAAACTTTGGTACTCCTGTAGTATGTGAACCAAGATGGCGGACACCGGGACGTAGTATGTGTATCGTGTACCAGGTTAGGGTTCGCTCATAATTTCAGGTACAAACGTGAATCTCTTGGCTAGTCTCCAAACTCGTAATAGAACTAAAGTAAGGAAAATTGGAATGAAATTATGGTCTAACCCTAACCTGGTACACATACCACGTTCCGGTGTCCGCCATCTTAGTTCACATACTATGGGAGCGCCGAAGAGTTATCCCTAACCTTTGTTAATAAACCTCAAGACATAAAGTGCATATAATAACGATGACAAAATTGTGTTTTATTTTTTATCAGCATATTTTTTGTATAGGCGTGTTTTCCCTGATAATTTGGCGCCACGCAAACCGCTGCCTTATGGTAAGTTTGATCAATAAGAGTGAAAAATTCTGGATAAAGACCATGCCGTCGGCGACCAGACATCGTAATTCATCATTTAGGCCCCCATAATCGAACATTGAGCCACGGCTGGACTTGCTATGCAGCAAAAAGCATTCGCACCCATTAAACTGAATAATTGAGTAACGTTAATCTGAGTAAATATGTGCTTGTTTTTGTTATTGAGTACGCCTACTAAAAGTTCAGATTTAGCTGTGTCAATAAGATATCAAAAATGCATATTTCTAACTGTTTAGCATTATTAACGTGAATGGGGGCCGCGAAAATATATATTAAATATTATATTTAATATATTAAAAGGGGCCGCGAGCTCAAAAGTTTGGGAAGCCCTGGGGTATACGATCAGTTATTTGTTTGGGCAATCAGAGGTACGGCTGCGGGCGTATTCCGAACGCTTAGCACAATGCGCAATGTTCGCATTAAAATGTTTTTACCGGGGGTATCTATGCTAGTTTCTTTCCTGTCCTGCTCTCTGGTCTTCAAATGGCATTGTTGTTGTTGTTGTCCGTTCTGTGATAATTTGGTACTATGACCTCACGTTTAATTATACTATTTTCACCGATAAGTCGTTCTACGTAAATCTTAATAGTAAATCGACCAATGTGACCAAGTTATATTTCTCAAACAGTTCATAATAATCTAAATATATTACCATCACTATATTTGACATATAGCGAGAGATACATACTCTATAAATGCATTGCCTAATAATATGTAGGTAAGTATCACCAGCAAGTTTGGTTGAACTATCGGCTCATTACACTAAGTCAGTAAGTGATTATTCGATTAGCCATTGTAAGCAGCGGTAGAAGTTAGTTTGACACACCTCATTTATGTCGTGATATTTCATTCAGAGCAACTGAGAATGTCGGACAACAAGAGAATGTCGGACAACAAAACAATGTCGGACAACAAAACAATGTCGGACAACAAAACAATGTCGGACAACAACAGAATTTCGGACAACAACAGGATGCTCAAAATGTCGGACAACAACAGGATGCTCAGAATGTCGGACAACAACAGAATGTCGGACAACAACAGAATGTCGGACAACAACAGGAAGCTCAAAATGTCGGACAACAACAGGCAGCTGTCAACGTTCCACCAGAAAATATCGCTGAAGGTGTCGATGGTTTGAATTTGTCACTAAGAAATACCGAGGCTTTTCAAACTCAGGCAATCAAAAAGAGAAGTAAGTTGTGTCTCTGTTTTAACAATGGCGGTTTTAAGATTTGTAGACTATCAATTAGTTCTATTGGAAGCCCAACTAATCAGGTGTACTCCCGAAGTATGTGAACCAAGATGGCGGACACCGGAACGTAGTGTGTGTACCAGGTTAGGGTTAGGCAATAATTTCAGGTGAAAATACTACAGGAGTCACTTGGCTAGTCCCCGAATTCGTAACAGAACTAAAATAGGAAAAATTGAAATAAAATTATGGCCTAACCTGGTACACAAACTACGTTCCGGTGTCCGCCATCTTGGTTCACATACTTCGGAAGGACCTAGTAATTAGGCATACATATGCATTAATTTCATAAGCAAAGCCGCTCACAAAGTATTGATTTTTAGCAAAGAATAACGTATTAGTTATTATAATAACTTATTAGCGCTTAAAATAATGTTTTGATGGGGTTTCATAGCCACCGCCGAGTTGTAACGTTGAAGTATTTCGTCACGAAGCTGGAATTAGTCTTCCGATTCCCGTATTATGCTTTGTCTGGTCTGACGCGCAATGGCGCACAAGTTGCCAGTCGCGTATTATCTACTCACACCTGCTCGTTATGACACTTGGTAGAAATAACCCGAAATGTTTTATTCCCCGCCTGTGTCGCACTAAGAAAATAGAAGGATAATACTTTGATAACATTTCTCCCAAGGTAACGGTAAGAAGGGAAAACGCATATTTCCTGTCCAAGTATGTTTTCCCACATTTTGTTTACCGCCATTCGAGCGGAGGCACAAAAGAAATAGCTCAAATATTCATTCTTAGGAAAAAAGCATGATTTACAATTAATATATAATTCATATTTTTAACTCCGAGTCTGAAGCATAAATTGTCGTGAGTTTTCGGGTATACGATCCATTTAAAACCAAGTATAATAGAAACTCATGGAATACTGAATTGGCAGTTTAAGATAAATACGCCACACAACATCTAATTCTAGCGTAACGCATAAACGAGTGTTTGCCCGTAACTTGAAAATAATTAACTGCAGATCGGTAATATTCATTTATTTTTCCTTCTCGTTATTTGGAGTTAGCATAACCACATTCGGCAGATTGGACGCCGCCAATAACAGCGATATGAACAAATGTTAAATGTTTTTTTCTTCTGGATATCGCAATCTTTTTCTAAATCTGATTCGAATTGGTTCGAACGAAGCAATTCGAATTCATAAATCAAAAAGTGCCATCTGTACTACTGACATTATGCAAAATGACAACGGTGAATTACGTGTTAGTGCAGTGGGCGCTTTTCAAGTGGAACTCGAGAAACTTTGAATTATTGTAAAAATTAACTTTTGAGTTGGATAAATAATGGCGGCAACACCTCCTCTTTATCTAGTATACTGTGTTTATTCGCTGAAGAGCGGGTTTATAGCGTTATTGTCTCTACCGGTTACATTAGCGCCCTCGCGCGCTAATGTGCACATACGATCGTAAAACGAAACGAGCACGTTTTCGCCCGTTTTACGTGGTATATGCACAATGCGGTAGCGTTCGGTTCGAGGCGGTGTCCTGATAGCGCCTTGATACATCTTACGAATGTTGCTATTGCTACCTGTTGTATGAGCTGGCTGATCGGCAAAATTTTGAGTTTTATGCTTAAATAATTTAGAGACTAGGTCGGACAAGGCAGTTCGGGATGGAGGCTAACGCCGATCAAAGTGTATTCGTCCGAGTTTTCCTATGATTCCGTGATTGAAGTCTTTCATCTCTGTCGTAGACAACACAAATTCTCTTGCAATTTTGCACATAATTAATACGTTGTTAATGGATATAATTAAAATAAGTTGAAACTTTGCACGAAAGTCTAAAAATGAATGTAGATTGTAGAATATTCCCATAGAGCGCTTCTCGTGTCATCATTGTTCCTCACCCCAAGGGGGGTTTTGTCGGTGGCACGCAGCCGGAGTAAAAATCACAAAAGTGATACGCAGTCAGAAAAGGGTTGAGAACCACTGTGTTAGTGAAATCCGATTGACCCGATACTTGAAGCTATCCATACATTAATTTGGGTATAAATTATTATTGTAGCACTGATCTGTAGTCATCATGCCTTCTTTTTTCACTGATATAATTTCTTTTTTCTAAGATTTCCCAGGAGATGCAATAAACGAAATGGCTCGAAAAAAACAAAGATCGATACCATCTCTCAACATCGCAAAAGGTGGAAATAACCTTCTGAAGATTTCAATGCTTCGATGTAAGTAGGTAGTACGTAGAAATAGACCTGACAGCGCGGAAGAAATCTAAGACGGGAAGTCCAGAGTTTGAAAACAACCATCTATCCTATCATGAAATGCATATTTTGGATAATCCTGGCCTGGCCGCTGCATACAAACGGGTCTTTATGTAGAAGTCTTAAACTTTCGATATCAACACGGTAATTCTAAGTCGCTCGCTACTGAGACATAAAGATTATAAGATTCAAGACTAAGGATGCTAAGTATGACTACTTACAAGTATTCGATTCTTATCCGATTCCTAAATTTTCGATTCTTGATTCCTCCGCATATCTTACTGAGAAAACATACCCGCTGTAATCGAATTCAGACCCGATTCCGCCATCCCTACCCAAGGCGGAAACTTGATACGCGAGACACAAAAGCTTTTTATTCACTGATATAATTGGTTTATACAATCCAACACACACATGGATAATCGTAGGTTTCATTATACTAAAGATGAATTTTAGTAAAATTGGTCCGAACTTCTATTCCAGGCAGAGCAACAGCATTGATTGGACAAACTAAGTTTGATAAAGCAGCAACTCTACTTGAGGAACTTGCTAAACTGCAGAAATGTACGGAACTAGACACGGCACTTATGATGGTCGAATGTTATCTGCAACTTGGGAGAGAAAAGAAAGGTGAAAAAGCCATTGATGACGTCAGACTGGCAATCATGGCATCAGTTGTCGCTGATGACGTCAAAACCCTCGCGATCGATTTGATTTCGAATTCTGCTTACATTCGCGCTATAATATTGTTTCGAATAGCAAGTGATATCTACAAGGCTCGCACAAGATCACCCGATGATGTAATAAATGGGATTCAACTTTGTATCAGTAAGATAGATGATGCTACAAGGCCATTGATAGAAGCCGATGATCGATCTAAAATTATAGGAGTAGATTACGGCATAGAATATATGACAGAAATGCTGGATGATATTCGCGCAATAGAAAACGCTGATCCAGTGAATAAAGCAATACGAGAGGCTGAGTGCTCGAATTACATTGGATATAACTATTCACTGGCAGGTGAAAATGAGAAAAGTATAAAAATACGGAAGAGTGGACAGGAAATTTTGGAGAAACAGTTCGGGTCAAACACTTCAAAATATCAAATCTACGGTTTATTGCTGCATAGTATCGGTGCAGTGTATTATAATCTGCAGAAATATGCAGAAGCCGAACCTTATTATATCAAAGCCATTGATGCTCGTAAAAAGGCTTCAGATTATGAGAATGAAGCTGAGAGAAAGATATGGATTAAATCGTCGAAAACTTGGCTCAAGAAAGCTCGCGCACAATTAACCTGATATCCGCATAGCATATTCGCGGCAAATCGTAATTTACTAAAATTATCTCAAACACTGAATTAAATATTCAATATTTTATTTCATATTTGTTAAGTAATTTGATACTGTAACAAATAGCCAGTAGACCATTTACATCAAAATTATCAAAAAAAATAAATATTGTTAAAATATTTAAATTTCGCATTTTTCAATTATGTGTAATTTAATACTGTTAAAAAAAATCAGCAGTTTTACTTGAATAGACCGGTCATATTCATTCTCCATAATTTTCACTTTATCATTTCAATCACATGTTTTATGAACAGCCGACCAAGCATGTTTCATAGATAAAGCAATATTTAAAAATATTATCATCCATGGACTATACTTGATCGGGATCGAGTTCATTTTATTCAGGAATTCAACACAATTACTTTTAAATTTTGGTTGATTCATTGAATATTTTTAACATTGTACTCACTTTGTTGCAATGTCACACTCACTCATCTCTGGTCGAAGTTACAGGCCACTACTAAAGTGCCAAAAGCTACTGAAACTAGTTACAAATATGGTGGTGCATTATGCGCACTCAGTCATTGTTAAATAGATTCATTTCTAGGCAAAGTTATGGGTGACCATACCGATGCCAAGAGCTACTGAAATTCATTTTCCAATAAATTGTATCTCATACTGTTAGCATATGATAATTGGATTAAATTACTTTTCTGTTTTGTATTTAACAAGCATGAACTGTATATTGAGGGTCATATATAATACGTGATGCTTTTGTATGGGTGTGTGTACTATAGCATGTCATGATCTATACATAATGCGTGATTTCAAAATGCCATTTATATATGGGCAATGCTTGTTTAAGGGTAATTTTTCATAAGCTGTTGGAAATATAGTAACATTATCTTGCATTGTCGCGAGTTATGATCTGGAATAACTTGTGGACTGGCATTAACCCGAGAGTGGTGAGGCATTGGCCAAAGTTTATTTACGCTTATGAAACAATATTTCCACGATGTTGAGTGAACTTCATTTTATGAATATTGTGTTGTATAAATTTTTAATTGAACTAATTGGGATTGTTTTCTTTTATTGTATTTTATCTTTATTCCATTATGTCATGATCAATTTTCATCCTCTGAATTGAAGTTTAACGTACGTTTCAATTGTTTTAACGGACCTCCTGAAGTATGCGCACCAAGATGGCGCACAGCCTGAAAATAGTATGTGTGTGTACCGGTTAGGATTCAGATTGTGCGACATCTTGGTGTGCATACTTCAGGAGCACAGTTTTAACATTTCTTTGATCGAATAAAGGAGAAGAATCACTACATGTTTATATTCAAATATATGCATAACCCCAAGTCAACCCCAAGTTGGTAAAATTCCAAATTGAATGAAATTATCAAAAAATATTAGAAAACTAACTTGTTTTTGTTCATAATTATTATGTTTTTTGTTGATTCATTCTAAATCAATTGCTCATTTCATATTTTTGTTCTTTTTAGCATAATACCCATTACCCATTATATATTGTTATTTCATGGAAAAGTCTTCAGAAGCTTGTAGAATGCAGAGAAAGTAGTAAAAAGTTATTTCAATTCAACCGAATGTAAATACCAGTTATTTTGTTGTTTTTTCCACAGTATGATTCAAACTATTGAGTGATCTGTATATCCAACGGTTCGCAAATTTTATTTAAAAATATTTGAATGAAACCAGATTTTTATGTGGCGTTTTCATACTTCCACTCCAAACAAACAAGCTGACACTGTTAAGTGAGGAGCTGAACTTATTTGAAAAAAAAGGATTTTCCCAATTTGACATTTCCAACCCAATTTATTATTGGACTCAGTGAACGCTGATTTCACTCATCTGGGTTCAATGTTCTTATGGGATTCTGCAAATCAGGTGATGTTTGCAGGATGTTTTATTGTTAAATATCAACTCTGTATTATGTATAATATGCGTGAACATTATTTAGCAAAACTTATACGATTTTTCGTCCCGTTACTAATGTCCCTCAGTTTGTATGTATTCTTACCCACATTCAAATACGGAATTCTATATTATCCAGGCTCAGTGAACTAACATTCACTTATCTGGGCTCAGTGTTCAAATTCATGTGATGTTGTTGGCTGTTCATTTTATCGAGAAGTATCAACTCTGAATTATTAAGAATATGGAGCGATTAGAACGGACATGGGCCAAATCCGGCCCGTTGGATAATTCAATATGGCCCGCCTGATGATGCCACAACCAAACTCAAACCAAATTTTGATGTTTTAGCTAAAATTAACTCTAGGAATTTGTTAAGGTTGCGGTTAAATTTAGTTTTGGCACGAGGCTTATTGTTTCCCACTGTTGCTTTTGTAACAATGTAAATATTGTTCATAAAATGTAAGCTTTTACGTCACATCTACATTGCCCGCCAGTCTATAGGTAGGAAAATTTTTTGGCCCCTGGTTCAATAACCTTGCCCGCCCCTGGATTAGAAAGGTGGTCCAATTTATAGTTTTGTAGCATTACTAACGTCCTTTTTGTTTGTATGTTAATATTAAGATTCTTTGTAGCATTTACGTAGCTTATATAAGCGTTTATTGATTGATATTCGAACTTAGTAGATTTTCAGCAGAACAATCTCACACATTGCAATTTTGACAACAATTTAACGATTATTTAACAAGAAAAATCGACATTGCTACCAAAAAAGGACCCGAAAAATAAACAATGCTACTCAAAACTGTCTTAATATATGGAAATTGCCGATTTATCAAACTATAATTAATTCAAGAATTTTTTGTTAGAGATGGCTATAACCACTTTATACAAGAATTGCCGTTTGGTTAATAGATTTCTCATTAGAATTGCTAGTTTTCAATATTTTAGTTTTGATTTTAGAAGTAAATTTTCAGTTAAAACTGTTAAATTGTTTCCCATTAGTTTGAATCAAAATAATTTATATATTGAAGTAAATTGATTGCTCATTCTTAGTCACATTTACATGTAAATGCCAGTGATTTGATTGTATTTTTAACAGTGTGATTCAACTAAAATGTGATCTTTATCTTTATTGATTCACAACTTTCTTTTACACTTATCTGAAATAAACCAGAATTATAATCAAGTATGGCATTATATAATATCCATAGCTTAGCTGTACTAAGTGAACAGTGACTCTCATTGACACTTATCGCATATGGATACTTATTATCTATAGCACAAGCCCGTTTAGTATATGAGAGTATAAGATCTCGATACAAAATAACGTTGGTTGTCTTTCGAATCCTCGCGCGAGGAATATAGGTTGAAGTTAACAATATGAATGGTAGATGCATAAGCGCTTTAACATAATGCTTAATATATAAAGCGCGGTCAGCAGGGAACAAAATGTACTGAGTTTGGTTGGGTTTTAGTCAAAATGTCGCGGATTGACTTGCCGCTGGCAATGTAGCCTGAATATATAGCAGCATTACTCAAAGATAATAAACGCACCTAGACTGAACAAGTCTTGCCAAACGACCATATGTCGCCATGGTGATATCCTGAAAGATATTAGAATTTACAAACTTCGGTGAAAGCAAAAACTTAATTGTTTTTAATTCATCAAACCGTCTTAGAGTTAGGCCATAATTTTATTCCGATTTTTCTCATTTCAGTTATATTACGAGTTTGGGCACTGTCATTATTAGCCAAATGAATATGCCCCTGCCCATAGGTTTAAGTCCTTTCACACAACTTGATATAAAATAAGCGAACAAAATTAATCACCTCCATATTGGTACACATACTTCCGCTGCGTCAAAAAATGTTAGCGTTTTTTATCTTTACTATGCAATGCAGTCGTTTATTTCGAGATGAGCATATTGTGTTTATCATGGCAGCATCGCGAACAATGCAGATCAAATAATTTGAAACTACAACGACCCGGACTCAACCAGAAAGATCGGTATCGCGCATCTGAGTTGTGATTGCGAAGGCAATAATTTTAGGGTTCTTTATCGCCACCTCCCGCATATAGACAAAATATTTGAGATGTTCTAAACCTCATTTTTTTTTAATAACAATTAGAGATAAGATCTGAGGCCCGAGCCCGAAATTCGGGCCTGAAATGTCAATCATTACGTTTGGGTCGGGTCGTACTTTTGTTTTAAATATATATATGTTTATAAAAAATATATACTGAAACTATATGTGGATACTAAACCAAGAAGTACTTGTTATAAAACACAGAATGAAATAACAGTAAAGCCCAATCGGTACTGGCCCGGTATTCTAGCACAGTACACTGCCGTGAATGATGGGTACCGGTAGGACATGACACGCCATAGTAGTAGAAAACGTCTCACCTGACTTTCTTCGTGCTGGCTTCGAATGTTTATAGTAAATCCGAGAAACAAATAATCCTTGAGTGAAACCATTCTTTAATATGTGCATTATCAACACGATACGTTTAATCTAAAGCACAGCAAGTTGCCGACAGCTGACAAGACCTACCCTACGAAATTAATTGCCTACTGTTAACTGGAATTTATGGTTGCCAGGTATTAACCGTGAAGAAAATATTTCATTTCACGAAAATATGGTTATATTTTAAAATTCACAAACAAATTGTACAACGGTATACTTCTCCAACCATCAAATTACGATAGTCGTAAAATACGTCAATTAGCAAACAGAACATACCACAATTCATAACTATTGGTAGGTTAGATCGAAGCGAAATTTGCCGCCACAATCTACTAGGCTGGCGACATAGATTTGTAGCGGATCAGCTGTATAGTTTTCAATTATTAAACCTTTGTACAACTGCTATTGCGTAATATTTACGTGAGTTTATACAGAATTACCAGGGCCACCAAACCTCGTTCATGCTAGCAACAATGGCCGTACGTATATGTACTCTGCCTTGAAAAGTTAAACTTTTTTTTTTTGCAAGTACTTTCTCGCAAAGACCCATTCACACAAAATACGTTTTTGAAAAGGCACAATAGCGTAAAACTATGGACCTTTCCCCGACCTTTGACCCCCGGATAATTCTTCCTATACTTTACCATTGCAAAATTTTCGGGGTTATTTTAAGAGTGCTTTTGCGAGTTGGCGCCTGTAAAATGGGGTATGTGTTTCAAACCATCATTATGATTCATCGCATACAACAATCTTTTTTTTAAAAGTACCGGCAAAGAATTTCAGGCAGTCTATCACAGCTATTTCACTAATTTTTAATACTGCAATCAAATTAAAACTCCTAGGAAGACAGAGTGATCATTAAATTATCTGATTTATATTTAAGTTTCCACAACTGAAAACTAACGAATAGAGTTCAAAAACGCGAAAACGAGGTAATGTTTACAACCACACTTGAAAATCTGTCTGAGTGAGAAAAGTGTCTGAGCGGATGCAAAAAGGGGGCATTGTTACGTCACTTTTTGCATCTTGCTGATTGGCTAATGTCACGCAGTAAACAAGGATACGATGCTCGGGGAAAGGTCCATATTCTCGTAAAAGTAACCTTTGTGCAGTATTCGTAGTTGCATATCGTCACGCTAATAACCGAATTGCGTAAGACATTTTTAGCAGTTTTGAGAAAAATGTAAAAAAAACTTCCTAATGATATTGTTATGCCATTGAGAGTCAATAATTTGCCATGGTTCCATTTTTTTGGTCGTAGCCGGATTTAAGTTAATTTGTATGACGCAGTTAAATGACGTCATAATGGCGCACTGTGGCGCACTTACGCAGAAATGTGTCTATGACTTGGGGACATACGCAATTTTGCTACTTTACTATATGCACCAGTCAGTGGCGTAGCAAGACTCTCGTGCCCCCCCCCCCCCCCCCCGCAAAAATATTTCGTGGAAATTACCCTAAAAACTTTCGGCAATGGTAACCTAAAATTTGCCCATTATTTTGGTTACTTTAATTTTTTTCATACGTTCTTCCTCTTCTGCCCTTTTTCTGCATTTCTGTATGCCACTGAGAGGTTTTTCTTTCGACGTCATTCTGACAGCCTTCGTGATTTTGCCGGTGCGATCAAGCCACAAGACGTCGAAAATCGACGACTTCCTGGCATTGGTACGTAACAAAACGATTTGAGCAGAACTAACATCAACGTTATAAGATGTGCATTACTTGTTTTGCACTGCGGTTTTGGTTTGCGGCTTGAATTTCTAAATTCTAACCGCTTGGGCCCCTTTGCGCTGTGGGCCCCTCCCGCGACCGCGGGGGTTTGCGGGGGTGGATGCTACGCCACTGGCACCAGTCCTGAAAACTGAACATTCCAAAAACGAATGTAATTCTCAGTGTCTACAATGTCTAATCCCCAAAATAGCTAATCAGTTCCAATTACATTATTTTTTATGTTTAAAAATATATATTTCATCAATATAACACGTTCTACACCCACCAAAATAAGATTAGGATTAAATATAAAGAATAAAACAGCAATGCACCCAATACAAAAGCCAACCAAGGTGAATTGGACTCGGACAGTAAATATCACAAGTGCACGTCTTCCTATACTGTAGTATAAATTCAAATTATTACGCGTTAAGCTAGAATCCGAGATGCAAAAACTCGAAAATACTTCGCCGAGGTTATTTTGCCTTTGTGACGTCACAATAGTCCTGCAGTAACAATGATAATTCATTATGACGAAACAATTGCACAAATGTGGTTTCGGAATTCTTAAAATAAAATCTGAGTTAACAGACAGGTGCGCAGCATTACATGAATACCTATTTTATAAAAAAAAACTCAAAATCGCCGAAAATGACTTACGCAATTCGGCTATTAGCGTGACGATATGTACTTGTAAGGCTAATTTACCACATTCAGGGCGCTGCGAACTCCACTATTTTACGAAACTGATAAACATTTTTGTAATTTCTCTCGCTTTTGCAATCTTTCAAGCGTAACGAGGTACCATCTTCTTTCGTATTTCAAAACGATATATTTTTAAAACAAAATGGCGTCGGCTGCGCAGAAAACAACACCTCAGAATATAAAGCATGTTTATGATAAGAAATAACTTTATATTGCTGGTATTGAATATATATTTTTAAAAACGAATATAGTCGACTACCATGTCATGGCTAGTATCTTTGAGCTTGTAAGAATACGACTGCTATTCCGCCATTGCTAATTTTTTGATACGTTTCCTAATTCTGCTCAGTTCAGGTTAGAATAATTTATGTTGGGCCCCAGTGACTTTTGAACAAAAATGAGTCTTGAATGAATACGTGCGTGGCCGTGTGTATTTAAGCAGTCAATTCCAGAACTACAGAGGGACATAAAAAAGCCTTAATTTTCTAATTACTACAACGAAAATGAAGTAAATTTTTATATTTTGCCTACACTTGAACTTCTGTTTGTGTGTGATTGTACCAAAAAGATTTAGAAGTCTTGGACGTTTCACAGAAAAGTTATGTTTTGAGCGCTGCGTGTCTCGACAGAATTATGTGGCTAATAAATAAAACATGTTCATAAAGTGATAAGATAACCAAAATGAGAAATTTCATCCAGATCGAGAAAGCTGCTTCGACAGACAGGAGGACTCAGAATAGGGAACAACTAACCAGATCAGATATTTAGTGAGCTTTGCGAATAATTCAGTAAGTAATTCTTTTCGAACATTCACGGAGGAAGGTTTTAGGTAAATAAAGTACGATACCGTGAACGTTATTAATTTGATCCCTCGAAATATGTTGTCCACGGGTACGAAGAAATACTTCCACGCTATAGCTTGCCATGTACTTGCACACTAACACGTGAATTAACCTATATCTCTCAGTAATTATATTAGACTTGCAACCTGTCTCTTAATAAAAATGACGTGCAACCTGTCTCTCAATACTGATTCCGATATGAGCGCCAGTTTATTTATTGAGTCTTACCTGTTAGCGACCCATGTATATTAAGGCTGAAAAATTACTTCTATCTTAGACCGATTGAAAATATCAACACTGAATCAAAATCGGTGCTCCCGAAGTATGCGAACCAAGATGGCGGACATCGGAATGTAACATGGGTAACAGGTTAGGGTTAGGCGATAATTTTTTTCCAATTTTCCTTATTTTAGTCTTATTATCAGTTCGAAGACTAGCCAAGAGCCTCCCGTAGTATTTATACCTAAAATTATGGCCTAACCTTAACCTAGTACACATATTACATTTCAGTGTCCGCCATCTTGGTTCGCATACTTCGGGAGCCCCGCAAAATCTGATCCTGGATCTCGACATCATTGTCGATTAAAATTATACGAAATTATACGTAAGAGGTTCTTTGAGATATTTTTCAATGCCAGTGTCTTCGTCTATCTCGCCTTGTTCGGAGCAAAAGTAAGCGTCATATTACGTCATTATAATAACCCCCCCCCCTCGCTCAAAAAATCGGGCTGTCTACCCTCCTGTTTAAATGACTCATTTTTGACAAATTTCAAGAAGTGTAATTGATTATCTTTAAGCTGTTTATCTTGTAGTATTCGCGTCTCGCGTCAATCGGTAAAAAAACGCAAAATTCTACACTATATTTCTTTCTCGTCTCAGTTTTTGGCACTTGAATGGTCTCACATAACTTTGCTCAAAGAACAATCTCCTTTATTTAGAGTGATTGCGTGAGTGAATAAAACCTGCTAACTTCAAGTTCGGGCTCGCGAATCCTGGAACTTCTTCTTTTTATCAATATCGTTGTTATAGACAGAGCGATATAAGGAGAAAGGAATGTTTGCTCACTTTAGGAAGCGAAGTACCAACTATTTCTTAGTGAGGGCTTCAGTAAGTATCATGCGCCCAGTATATATATGTACTTCCTCAAGTTCGGGTTCTTCCACAGCATAATTTTTTTTATCGACACGTCACTATCACGTATATATATATTAAGAAATGCAGTGTGCTCCTTCAATGCTCCTCCAGTAGGAAATGCAGTGTTACGACATAACAGATTTTGTCTCGGTTGAACGAGCATTTCCCATATTTCCTCTACTCGGTGTAAAATGCATGAGTGTGCACTTGATGCGCAAGCAATACTTTCAATAGATATCACCACAATATATGACTTTAGTGTTTGACGTCGGATGTAGACTCGCCCTGCATTACTGGAGTTGAACAGTTTTAATCATACTTTGGATTTACGAAGCTAAAAAGTTGTTTCGAGAAGACTATATGGCTGAAGGCGGGCAGCAAAACCAACAGCATCAACAAAATGTATATCACATTAATATTTCCTTGAGCAATCCACAGAATCAGAGCGAAATTGTACAGTAAGTGACTTACTTGTTAAGCCTGAGCTTGCATCACTAAATTTATTATCTAGCATGCCGTTTCATAAATTACATAATTAAGTAGACTAGTGCGAGACACATGTATGAAAAATAGCCATGAAGGTATCTTTGACGAAGTGGGCAGAAGCTGATGCTTTTCTGTCCTATTCAAGTCTTCATCTGGTATTTTTAACTACTATCCAACTGGCATGTTTATTACGATGCACGTTTACTATTAATCAACGTTATGATCTTTGCTCCGAAATCGTAAGTGAGCACTTGGGTTTGGAAATTCCAAATTTTTTTGGATGGGGCTCTCAAAAAATAAAATAATCTTTTAATTAACTAAGCAGATTAACCCAAAACTCAAGTTTTTGAAAAAAAATCAAGAAAATAAAATAATGGTACGTATCTACTGCCTGTAACTAAAATTTAGTAATTTACGCAAATTTTGAAAAAATGATTTATGACGTCATCATATATTTCGCTCCATCGTCATTAATGAATTTGGTAGAAACCATTATGACGTCACCGTGAAACGCTCTCACATATGTAACAAACAGCTTGTTTTCTCTCTCATCGCCTAAATCCGGCTCTACTCCGCATCATATACGCGGTAACATATGGTCGAGCCAAATGTATGCTGTAAATGTACTAATGATACACACATATTATCATTGTCAAGAAAGCCAACACAATCTCTTATAATACCTACCGACTGGCTGATTATCGCCATAGTAGGCAGTTCCTCAAGCAGGTTTATTTTATTCAGAACAAGGACAACTGAGATTGCTGCGGGGGAGATTGGACAGATAAATATTCCACAGGCAGCTGAACAACAAGGTTCTCAGAATGTCCAACAACAACAGGCAACTGACAACGTTCAACCAGATAATATCGCTGAAGGTGTTGAGACCTTGAATTTGTCATCAATAAATCCCGAGGCTTCTCAGAGTGGAGCAATAAAGAAGAAAGGTGAGTTATATTGTGTGTTGCAGTGTGAACGTCTCTTTCGGAATAAAATCACGGGGACAAAAACACATTGTCGAAGTTGATACAACAAAGAGCAGTTATACTTGTTGGGGTACATGTCGCACATCTGTGTCCTAGGCCAGTAAGGTCTTGAACATGTATCCCGTCTCTGTTATACCGTTTGATTATTATGCAGATACTGTTACATTTTTGAGGCAAATAAACATACATATATAAAATTATCTTGTTAAATGCTCAGACGTATTATAAAGCTGTTATTCAGATCTTCGATAACCGAAATGTTCGTCGTTTTTCCATTCCGAACATAGCATGGCGCTTCCAGTATTTGTTGCGTTATGGGATCTTTTGCACAAAGTATCTCACCAAAAAATCATCCTCCGCCACCGCTTAAAATAAAACAAAATTAATAATTATTATTCGGTTAAGGAATGCAGATTGCACTCAAAATTCCAATTTTCGAATCATTTCCTACTTGAACACCAACTGCATAATTACTAATTTGTTATTTTGAAACGTGACAAGGGGTGTTTTTCAGATCTCACATTTTGCATTCGAGGCGAGGGATTTGTATAAAAGTTCCGCGTTATGTACCGGAGTAGGCTGATTAAAAACACGTCAAATTTCTGAGATTTTCAATAGCGTTTTTATTATGATATTCTAGCTCTGGTATCCTGTATTCAAGAAGCCATACATATACCCTAACGTCTATATCGGTATCGATGACGCACTGCGTCGCATTTCCTGTGTTTGTTTCATTGTACTGGGAACAACACTGGAACTTACAAAGCAATTTTCGATGGTATTTCATTTTGGACGTGTAATAAGATCATATCAGAGCAGTGTAAAATTGGGCTGTTTGAGTGACATTTCATCTATAGCCCTACCGCTACCTGACCATTCATCCATTATTGTTTTATTTCAAGGTCGAACCGGCTTCATGAGCTTCTTTACCAAAGAAAAGCAAAACAAAGAAAGTGGAAATAAGATCAGATCGATTCGACAAGGTTTGTTTGAGCCATTAAAATTAACAAAGAAAAATTGATACAAACAATGTAACTGAATTCATGAAAAGCAATTTGTAGAATGCCTCACACCTTCATCCGCTATTCACAAATGATCTGTGAGTCTGATTATTCCTCCGGTAAAACATCTTTTTCAAAGGTAATGCTTTGAAGATTTTTCTGTTTTAATGATACTATGAACTAAATTCAGAAAATTCCTTGAATAGGCAAAATTTGAAAGAGCCCAATGAAAATCCATCAATGTTCATTTTACGGAGTATGTAAATATTTCTACAGGCGATCTCAGAGTGCAGGATCTTCGAACGAAGACAGATAGAGAACAAACTCAATCTAACCATCCGCCACCTCGTACTCAAAATCTGAACCCTCAACCAAAACAAACTGCAGCCGTTCCACGTTATACGACCGCACCGAGTGTAATTAATGCTCCGAAGATTTCAATGCTTCGAAGTAAGTAAAATGTATTCCGTAAAAGGGAGACAAAATATCGTTAAATCTTTCACAAAGGCTGCAGAATAGAAGTCGTTTTTCGTCTTTAATTTGAAATCCGCGTTTCTTTTAAAACTAGGGAATTAGCGAATACCAGGTTATCGTGTAGTCGTCATTTTCGGACCCTCGAGACTTGAAACCGGAATTCTCGAGCCCTCTACGTTTGATGGAGATTCTTCCTACTTTACATCTCTGAATCCGACTACCGGTTGAGGAAAAATAAGTTGTGCATACATGATTAGAAGCCTGAGACAACTATACTAAGCTAATATAGAGAGACGCAGATGTAAATTAATATATACCTTCATGCGTTTTCAACTTGAACCCCAAAGAAAGCCTTTTAAAAGCAGCAACTGACACGCAATGCGATACTATTTTTGATGGACGAAATATTTTTGGTTTGCGGTGACTTGATTGGCACGCGGTTTGAACTCGCAATTTAAAGCGGTGGCGCCAACATAGTTGGGTTTTAAACAGTTGGTCATTACATTCAAGAATATTAAAATATACTGCTCAATGCGTTTCAAATGATACATATTTATATTTGCAAAATACTATTTTATTTTTCAAAAAGAAAACATAAAATATGAAAATTAAAACTTAAAATATGAGTAAGGTGGGAGCTAACGTTGCCGTTTTCAGATTAAACTTCTCGGGTCGAACCCAATATCCATCACGTCACCCAGAGCATGATACCTCCGAACAAGGCCCAAAACAACCAGCCACTGATACAGTGGTTAAAAACGCTATTTTCAGTAGTCATTCCTTCCTGCTATACATTGGGAGATACTTCATTGAGATTTTCAACCCACTGACTATTTTTTCGTAGGTTCAATTTATGATATACAGTATTGTATGTTCAGAAAAATCTTTCAAGTTATTCGACGAGTCTAAATATGAAGAAGCAGTCCCCATCTTAGAAGAACTGGCAACCCTACAAAACCATCAGGATTTCGATACAATACTTATAATGGCCGAGTGTTTTATACAACTTGGCAGAGGAAACAAAGCGGAAAAATGTATTGGCAATCTGCGAAATATATTGATGACGTCATCAGTGACCAGTGCTGATGACGTCAGGACTCTCGCGATCGATTTGATTTCAAATTCAGCTTACATTCGCGCTATAATATTGCTTCGAATAGCAAGTGATATCTACAAGGCTCGCACAAGATCACCTGATGATGTAATAAATGGTATTGAATTTTGTGCCCGTAAGACATGTGTTGCCACTAAGCAATTGATAGAAGCCGGTGGTCGAACTAAAATTATAGGAGTGGATTACGGCATAGAATACATGACAGAAATGCTGGATGATATTCACGCAATAGAAAACGCTGATCCAGTGAATAAAGCAACACAAGAGGCTCGAATTACATTGGATTTAACTATCACCTGGCGGGTGAAAAGGAGAAAAGTATAAAAATACGAAAGAATGGACTGGAGGTTTTGGAGAAACAGTTCGGGTCAAACGCTTCAGAATATCAAATCTACGGTGTATTGCTGCATAATATCGGTGTAGTGTATTATAATATGCGTAAATATACAGAAGCAGAATCTTATCATATTAAAGCCATTGATGCTCGTGAAAAGGCTTCAGATTTTGAGAATGAAGTTGAGAGAGAGAAAGATATTGAAAAGTCAAAAACTTGGCTCAAGAAAACTCGCGCAGAATTAACCTGATATCCGCATATCCCCTATTCACGGCAAATCGTAATTTACTGAAATTATATAAAACAATGAATAAAATATTCAAACCTTTAACTTACATTTGACGTGGAATTCGATACTGTAAAAAATATTCAACAGTTCTACTTGTATTTGCACCTTTACTTACTTACTTTTACCAGTGATATCATCAATTTATTATTTTTGAATGAATTATTCCAAATAGCACTTTTCATGGCTCATAAATAGCAATATTTCAGATGAACCATACTTGATCAAGCTTTGAATTCAGCTTATATAAATAATCAACACAATTACTTGTAAATTTTGGTTGATCCATTGAATATTTTTAAAATTGTACTCATTTTTTTGCAATATTACTCACACCCATCTCTGGTCGAAGTTACAGGCCACCACTAAAGTGTCAAAAGCTACTGAAACTATATAAATTTATGGTGATACTATATGCACACTCAGTCAGAAGTTAAGAAGACTCATTTCTGAGCAGTATTAGTGACCGCTGCGATGCCAAGAGTCACTAATAGAATTATGGTGGTGTATTATACGAAAATAAGAAATATTTTTTTTGTAATTTTATTTAAAACTATCTGTTCACATTTTTACAATTTCTAAACGAGATTTTTCTTTCTTTCCCATTAAATTGTATCTCATATCGTTAGCATATGATAATTGGAGTGATTCGATTTTGTTTTTTATTTTAACAACTGAACTTGACAATGTGGGCCATACATAATGCGTGATTGTAGTATGGTTTTATATGGGCAATGTATGTGTGTAGAATGTCGTAAACTGTCAAAAATAATGAAATATTTTGTTGCATTGCAGCGTTGTACTTCTCAGAATACCAATCTGGTGAACGGATTTACTTTTGCATTTGACAAGCATTAACTTGACACTGTTACCAAACATAATACGTTATTATAGAATGCTATTTATATATCGACAATGCTTGTTTATGGATATTTGTCATAAGCTGTTAAAAATATAGTAACTTTGTCTTACATTTTCTCATGATACCTCTCAGGACAACTGGTGAATGCCACTAATCCGAGAGTGACGAGGCATTGGCCAAGGTTTATTTACGAATATGAATCAATATTTTTCCGTGTACTTAATAAAGTAAACATTATTTTGTGAATATTGTGTTGTATTTATTTTGAATTGAACTAAATGTTTTCTTTTCAATGTATTTTATCTTTATTCCAGTATTTACGATCAATCGCAGTTTAACTGACATTTCAATTGTTTTGACATTTTTTTGATCGAATAAAGGGGAAACATCACTATATGTTCATATTTATATATATGCATAAACCCAAGTCGAATTTGGTAAAAATGCAAAATTGAATGAAATTATCAAAAAAGTTGGAAAAGCGATTAATTTCAAAAACTAGTGTAAATTTGTTTCCATTTCGTTGAAGCTTAATTGTTATGTTGTTTTGATGATTCATTTTCAAAAATTTTGCTCACCTTTTATTTTTGTCATTTGCAACAGAATAACCATTACGCTACATATTATTATCTCATATTGATAGAAGTGTGTAGAATGTAGAAAAAGTAATAAAGTGTTTTTTAAATTCCACCGAATATATTATTCAAATTTTGGTTTGAATTGATTTCTCTTTATTCACAATTACATGTAAATACCAGTTATTTTATTGTATTTTTCACAGTATGAATTAAGTTACAAAGTGATCTGTATATCTAACAGTTCGCAAATTTGTTTAAAATATTTAAATCAAACCAAATTTTTGGACCTCCTGAAGTATGCGCACCAAGATGGCGCACAACCTGAACTCAGGTTGTGTACCAGGTTAGGGTTCTTCTGGTTATGCGACATCTTGGTGAGCATACTTCAGGAGTACCAAATTTTTTATGTGATGTTTTTATACCTTCACTCCTAACAAGCTGCCACTGATAAGTCAGAAGCTAAACTTTTTTGAAAATATTCCCAATTTAAACATTTTCAACCCCATTTATCAGCAAACTCGGTGAACGCTGACTCCGTAACCCAGTGAAAGCTGATTTCGCTCATCTGGCTAAATGTTCTTATGTAATTTAGGTGATGTTTGCTGGGTATTTTATTGTCAAATATCAACTCTGTATTATGTATAATATGCATCAACATTATTTAACACGCCTTATATAATTTGTCGTCTTATTACTGATGTCCTTCAGTTTGTGTGTATTCCTACCCACATTCTTGCATAAGAATTATAATCAAATAGGGGATTCGGTACCATCCAGGCTCAGTAAACGGTCACTTATATTCACTCATTTGGGTTCAGTGCTCAAATTTGTCTGATGTTTGCTGTTCTTTTTATTGAAAAGTATCAACTCTGAATTGTGAGCAATTAGAACTTGGTCCAATTTATAATTCTCCGTCACCTTACCTTCTGTTTGTATATAAATGTATAAGCTATTTATAGCATTTACGTAGCTTATATAAGTGTTTATTGAATGATATTTCGAACTTTATAGATTTACAACAGAACAGTCTCACACATTGCAATTTTGACAACAATTTGACAGTTGTATAATATATGGGTATGACTAAGAAGAGATTCTCAATTTAGCAAACTATAATCTAAGCAAAATTATAACTGTTTGTTAGAGATGGTTATTGTATAATCCGTGTTTATTTCACCAAGCGCAAGTTTGTTAGCGTTTACACTTTCACCCCAGCAGAAACCACTTTATACAAGACTTCAGTTAATAGCTTTCTCTCTTTTGGATAGCTAGTTTTCTATGTAGCTTACAATATTTCAGTTTTGCTTTTTGAGTAAATTTTCCGTGAAAACTGTAAATTGTTCCCGATCAGTTTAAATCCCAATAATTAATATATTGAAGTAAATTGGTTGCCCATTCTTAGTCTCAATTACATGTAAATGCCAGTGATTTGATTGTATTTTTAACAGTGTGATTCAACTAAAATGTGATCTTTATCTTTATCGATTCACAACTTTCTTTTACACTTATCTGAAATAAACCAGAATTATAATCAATTATGGCATTATATAATAACCATAGCTTAGCTATACTAAGTGAACAATGACTATCATTGACACTTATCGCATATGGAATATGAATTGTAGTTATATAAGCGAATCAATATATAGCTTAATACATATATCTAGTGGTCAGGAAAAAATTGCTTCGACGCGGACCGACTTACCGCTAATAATATAGACTGAAGATATAGTAACATTACTCAAAGGTAATAGTAGATGAACCTAGAGTCCTAGACCGAAGGAGCCTTGTCAAATAACGCTGTGTCGCAATGGTGTTATCCTACATACTGGATATTAAATTTACAAACGTCGGTGAAAATAGAAAACCAGTTGTTGTTAATTCATTAAAAAAAATGAGTACGCCCCTGGTATGTGTACCAGGTTAGGGTTAGGCCATAATTTTATTCCGATTTTCTTATTTTGGTTATATATATTACGAGTTCGGGCTCTGCCCGTGTTAGCCAAATGAATATACCCCCTGCCCATAGATTTCAATCCCTTCACACAACTTGATGTGAAATAGGCGAACAAAATTAGTTACTACCATATTGGTACACATACTTTCGCATCGTCAAAAAATGGTATGGTTTCTATATTTAACTATATGCTATAGAGCAGTAGTTCTCAACCGCCCGTCCGCGGCAACCTTGCTGCCGGTCTGCCAAATATATTCCCATATTATTGTATTATAAGCAAATTGTAAAATACAAAGTATTGAGGGCATGTCCATTACTTTTGGTATTTTTATATCCTATTGATTCGTAGCACCGGTATTCGTCTAACAACCAAACTTAGTGAGAGGTCCTATGCCCATTTAAACCCTGAACAACTGGAAGTTCGCCTTTATGACCTCATAACGACGACTAACGTCATAACGGAGGAGTTTTCGCCTTGCAGAAACTTCATTAGGACCGCGTTTAACACGTATAATATCAAAACAAGAGCAGCAAATTTCTCATTAAATTAGAATGTCTTCTTTTGCACCACCTAATTGCATTCCTTAGATTACATTTTGTGTTCATGACATTTTTGAAGGTCCACCGGTCCGCAAATTTTTTTTTGAAATCTTACCGGTCCGCGAACTGAAAAAGGTTGAGAACCACTGATATAGAGTCCAAAAGATCTGTATCGCGCATCTGAGATCCATCCAAGGGTTGTAATTGCGAAGGCAATTATTTTAGGCTCTATATCGCCACCTCCCGGCATACTAACAAGTTATCTGAGATATTTCGAACTTCATTTCCTTATTTAACAATTGACCACATATGAATCCAAATTAGCATTAGTAGGCTACTCAGATAGATAACGGTATAGAGTGTTGCTTATTGTGGCTTACCGGAATTGATATCACCACTCAGGTTCTTTCTGCCAGCTTCTCGGCCACTGAAGTTGTAAAGGAGATAGATCACAAATGACCTTCTTGCCTTTTCGAATGCAGCAGAGTGACTGACTTAATTATAGCTAGATTAATTATACACCAGTAAGAACTTGATAAAGCCAAATACTCCAATCAAATATACAATAAAAATACAGTACTAAATACCATAGAGATACATACGGAACACAAGATACGGAATTGGCCTATGACGTCACAATCATGAACCATTGACTTATGCTGGGCGATAAAAACCGTGTGAATAAGAAGTATACACGAAAACTAGAGAATAGGGCCTTCGGCAGAAAGGAATATTTAAAAAAAAAACAGTTTTAGAATGCCGTTCTATGATAATCCTGACCGCGAACAATAAACCATTCAATTATTATCATATATTTAAATAAAAACTAGTTTATCGCACATGGACTGCAAAATATCATCGCGAAAACTGGATTTATGCAAAAAATAAGAGTCAGTCCCGCAAGATATATTCTTGAAAAATTAAATTTTTGGTTAAATATTGTATTTCCGCAGAAAATTATTCCCACAATTTGTTATTTCCCTACCATATATGACGCCAAAAAAACTTGGTCGAACGCAATATATTCATATGACCCGCATTAGAAACGTTATTTCAAAATGTTACTAAACACTAGAAAAGAAAAGCGGACCCAGGGAAATGGCGGCGCTTTTTATTGTAATACGATATGAGTAATTTTTAATCGTACTATTGTCATTTCACTAGCCAGTATAAGTTCGACTCCATACTCGTGACAACATGACATACGATAAAACAGTTAATAAATAAATAAAAACTGATTATAAAATCCGGAGAGCAAACAAAATCGTAGGCTCTAAAGCAGGGGTGTGCAACAGGCGACACATCCCGGCCCGCCAAGCCATTCAGTGTGGCCCTCGTCAATACTCAGATTCTTCCACATCGAGAATTAAATAATAATGAGTCTGTTTATGTTTAGATAGGCGCGCACATCGGTAAAAATCCATATTTTTTTCACTCTTTCGGCGTTTTGCCCTGCGCCATTATTTCTGTAAGGCTAAGGATTAACTAATCGCTAAACGATCGACTACCTTAGAAGGATTGTAAATGTTCATTGCCATCACGAAGAATGTCAGGTGAGACGTTTTCTTATTAATGAGATGTGTCATATCCTACCGGTACCTTTCCAAGTAGTCTACTAACTATTGTAACTTCGGGCCGCCATGAAATGTGTATTAACTCAAGCTTCTCACTTTTTTATTGCAACAAATCTGTATTGGAAGCAAATAAAAATGTCATTAGCAATATATATCAAATGATATAAATACCTGAATATAAATATTACCACTCATTTTATTGTAACATTAGTTTCACACCGCTAACTCCTAAGAAGGAGAATGACGCCGTCACACCCGAACACACACACAAACATAAACAAATCGAGTGTAAAAGCTAACCCACCAATCAACGGACGAACGAAATGCCACTGAGAATAAACAACAATACACTAAATGAATTTGGATTATCGTTGCATTACAAATGGAGTAGACCTATATAAATTAGAAATATACCGTGGACCTGCTAACATACTGAAAGTAAGTCCGAACACGTTAAATTACAAAAATGAGCGAAATGAAAATTGTATCTATCAATGGGAACGATAAAACTCAACTAGGCTAATTTATTACGTACGAAAAACTTGGCATACTCTGATTCCATAAGTTAACAAAATTAGAAACATGACAGTCGAGAAACATGGGCGATTCGATGTGAAGACCAGCCTGTTATTGCCTCACCACAAATTTTCATATTTCTTTTTTTTTATCAATATTTTATCCATCGTAGACTAGGTTTGAATGAATGCGCATCAGGGGATAAGTAACCTCAAATGAGTTGTCTTGCCATAACAGAATCAGCAAAAAAGATCAGATAGTTAGTGGTGGGGCAATATCACCCATAATTGATTCTCGTTATAAAAGTTTTTATATTCTTAATCAGGCATGGAAGTGAACTATATTGTTTTGTGGAAATTTAACATTAAATGATCAAAATACGAAAGTTCTTCAGACCACATACTTTTATTTATGTATTGTTTGAATCGAGAAGAACACAGCCGACGCCATTTTGTTTCAGGTGTTCATCGGTCTCGAATGTGAGAAGAGGTTGAAATATCGGGTGACCGTACATTTGCACCGGTATATCTGCGGGTTCAATCTATATGAGGGTGCTAAAATCCATGGGTTAGGGTTAGTATGAGTTCAAATATTCGTAAAAAAAAATTTTCATATATAGGTGCAATTATAATGGAACCGAAATATCGTTTCACGAAGATGGAATGTATCGATTTAGGCGAGTGAATACATACCACGTCTTTTGGCGTAAACTTCTCTTTTAAATTCTGTACGATTTAAACCATGGGTGTACAACATTTTCGTTGGCTAAACTAAATATAACTAAATGCAGACATCAAGATAGGCCAGGTAAAAATTTATTTTTTCCATGTACACAACAAATTGAATAATTCTCATAATGTAAAGGCTATCGTTTAGCCTTACAGTAATAATGGCGCAGGGCAAAACGCCGAAAGAGTGAAAAAAATATGGATTTTTACCGATGTGCGCGCCTATCTAAACATAAACAGACTCATTATTATTTAATTCTCGATGTGGAAGAATCTGAGTATTGACGAGGGCCACACTGAATGGCTTGGCGGGCCGGGATGTGTCGCCTGTTGCACACCCCTGCTTTAGAGCCTACGATTTTGTTTGCTCTCCGGATTTTATAATCAGTTTTTATTTATTTATTAACTGTTTTATCGTATGTCATGTTGTCACGATTAGGGAGTCGAACTTATACTGGCTAGTGAAATGACACTAGTACGATTAATAATTACTCATATCGTATTACAATAAATAGCGCCGCCATTTCCCTGGGTTCGCTTTTCTTTTCTAGTGTTTAGTGACATTTTGAAATAACGTTTCTAAATACGGGTCATATGAATATATTGCGTTCGACCAAGTTTTTTTGGCGTCATATATGGTAGCGAAATAACAAATTATGGGAATAATTTTTTGCGGAAATACAATATTTAACCAAAAATTTAATTTTTCAAGAATATATCTTGCGGGACTGAATCTTGTTTTATTGCATAAATTCAGTTTTCGCGATGATATTTTGCAGTACATGTGCGATAAACTAGTTTTTATTCAAATATATGATAATAATTGAATGGTTTATTGTTCGCGGTCAGGATTATCATAGAACGGCATTCTAAAACTGTTTTTTAAAATTATTACTTTCTGCCGAAGGCCCTATTCTCGCGTTTTCGTGAAACTAACCTCTGATAAAATTATGTTTTTTGCAAACCACAATTTACTTAAGAATCCATTTCTACAGGAGGCTAATTTAATACATACAACCGTTTTTGCAAGCATTCTCCGAGGATGGGTCGTGTTCCCCTGGCACACGACTTCACATCGGATCTATAGACCTGGGTATTTATTTTTGAATAGCAGGCATACAGTAATTCCAGAGCTCATTCTAGTCCGCTAAAAAATTGTCAATCGGTCAGCGATCACTGTACTGAATTGAGTGTTGGTAATGCGCTTGTTGCAGTGAGATTTTATGAATAAGGATGAATTTTTTAACGTTGGATATCTGGCAAACTAAAAATTCCTTGTTCCTTGTCGGCTAAAAAATTGTGAACAGGTCAGCGATCACTGTACTGAATTGAGTGTTGGTAATGCGCTTGTTGCAGTGAGATTTTATGAATAAGGATGAATTTTTTAACGTTGGATATCTGGCAACCTAAAAATTCCTTGTTCCTTGTCGGCTAAAAAATTGTGAACAGGTCAGCGATCACTGTACTGAATTGAGTGTTGGTAATGCGCTTGTTGCAGTGAGATTTTATGAATAAGGATGAATTTTTTAACGTTGGATATCTGGCAACCTAAAAATTCCTTGTTCCTTGTCGGCTAAAATATTGTGAACAGGTCAGCGATCACTGTACTGAATTGAGTGTTGGTAATGCGCTTGTTGCAGTGAGATTTTATGAATAAGGACGAATTTTTTAACGTTGGATATCTGGCAACCTAAAAATTCCTTGTCGGCTAAAAAATTGTGAACAGGTCAGCGATCACTGTACTGAATTGAGTGTTGGTAATGCTCTTGTTGCAGTGAGATTTTATAGATAAGAATGAATTTTCTGATTGTCTCGGAAGGATTATAAACGTTCATTGCCAGCACGAACAATGCCAGGTAAGATGTTTTCCTATTACTGAAATATGTCGTATCCTACCGGTACCTTTCCTAGTAATATACAAACTATTGTGACTTCGGGCCGCTTTGAAATGTATATTGACGTAGGAAAACTTTTAGAATATACCTTTGATCTGCGCCACTTTTCAAACACGACAAATCATGCTATCGATAAGATATACTATTATCCCATACTTTTTAATTTACATGGTTGGTTTTAATGGCCTTATCAAGTTGGGATTTAAAAACATGCTCATGTCATTAAACATGCTCTGCTGAAAACAGCCAACGAATACAATATTCCAACAGGCTGTTTTGCTATTGCTTCACACGTAAAACGTTCTTCGTTGCCCGCAATGTGATTTCTCAATGCCATGAGTAATAATTATTGGACATGAAGTTGATGGATTGTTTTGTTATTATGTCGGGCTCACAGATAGATTAGTTCAAGCTTTGCAACAAGGTACCCCATACACAAAATCGCTAATGAGCAGCTGAGCAACTTTCCCTTTTAGCTGGTTAGTCAGACTGCCGGCAGTGTGGAATTTCCTCTCTGTATTAGGTTATTATTATAGTGTTTTGATGCCGTAAATGTATGTAATTCTTGCTGTGAACTGATAATATTATTACATGTTACCTGTTTCCCCAGTTTGGCATAGCGCTGTTCACCAGTTATCTTGTATTTATCGTGTCCGTAAATAGTCTAATTTCGTAGCTAATTTCCCGTGTGAATGGTGTGATATCCGTAATTCTATGTGTACCGGTATTGTCATGTATATTAGGTGTTTGTCGATAAGATCGGATTTTTGTTGTAACTTTCGTGTCATACTAGTTATTCACACGGTTTTTATCGCCCAGCATTAGTCAATGGTTCATGATTGTGACGGCGTAGGCCAATTCCGTATCTTGTTTTCCGTATGTATCTCTATGGTATTTAGTACTGTATTTTTATTGTATATTTGATTGGAGTATTTGGTTGTATCAAGTTCTTACTGGTGTATAATTAATCCAGCTATAATTAAGTCAGTCACTCTGCTGCATTCGAAAACGCAAGAAGGCCATTCGTGATCTACCTCCATTACAACTTCAGTGTCCGAGAAGCTGGCAGAAAGAACCTGAGTGGTGATATCAATTACGGTAAGCCACAATAAGCAACACTCTATACCGTTATCTATCTGAGTAGCCTACTAATGCTAATTTGGATTCATATGTGGTCAATTGTTAAATAAGGAAATGAAGTTCGAAATATCTCAGATATCTTGTCAGTATGCCGGGAGGTGGCGATATAGAGCCTAGAATTAATGCCTTCGCAATTACAACCCATGAATGGATCTCAGATGCGCGATACAGATCTTTTGGACTCTATAGCAGTGGTTCTCAACCTTTTTCAGTTCGCGGACCGGTAAAATTTCAAAAAAAATTTGCGGACCGGTGGACCTTCAAAAATGTCATGAACACAAAATGTAATCTAAGGAATGCAATTAGGTGGTGCAAAAGAAGACATTCTAATTTAATGAGAAATTTGCTGCTCTTGTTTTGATATTATACGTGTTAAACGCGGTCCTAATGAAGTTTCTGCAAGGCGAAAACTCCTCCGTTATGACGTTAGTCGTCGTTATGAGGTCATAAAGGCGAACTTCCAATTGTTCAGGGTTTAAATGGGCATAGGACCTTTCACTAAGTTTGGTTGTTAGACCAATACCGGTGCTACGAATCAATAGGATATAAAAATACCAAAAGTAAACGACATGTCGTCAATACTTTGTATTTTACAATTTGCTTATAATACAATAATATTGGAATATATTTGGTAGACCGGCAGCAAGGTTGCCGCGGACCGGCGGTTGAGAACCACTGCTCTATAGCATATAGTTGAATATAGAAACCATACCATTTTTTGACAATGCTAAAGTATGTGTACCAATATGGTGGTAACTAATTTGTTCGCCTATTTTACATCAAGTTGTGTGAAGGGACTGAAATCTACGGACAGGGGGTAATTCAGTGTTAACTCTAAGGAAATTATGAGTGCGAAAGTGCTTCGCAGTCGAAAAAAAAAGTGCGAAAGTGCTTTTTCTGATTTTAACTAGTTAGGTGCCCTATCTTTCGTTTAAACTCATTTCAAACAGCATAGGTACTCGAAAAAGCGCTCCTTCCGTTAATATTGTGAATTGAAGTCTTTCCGTTAACAAGTTTCGTTTAAACTCTTGTTAAAAACAAGCGAATTCATCAAAGGACACCTGATAAGCACACTTGTCGGGAAAAAAGTTTCGTGCAATCAACCACCAGCGTCAGTAACGAAGCGCACTCCCGCCTGAACAGACAAGCCTTGCAAACTTGTTTCTTCCATCTAACAGACACCGATTGATACATGCAGATATTAGTTACTACCGGCCATAGCTAGGGAGGGGGATCATTTGTACAAAACCCGGGCAAAATGACATCCCCATCACCAATATCGCTTTAGTATAACACGCTTCCTCGTCCGAAAGAATATGCTTGAAAGTAGTCCGCCCTCTTCCCTTTTAAGAGATTGGTTAACGTCATGTTTCTCCGGCCAGTTTTTCTTTGGGAAATAACGCAAGATCACCATGAAAGTACCGCTGTTTTTATAGATAGAGTGACCTACTTTCTATCGAAGATTTTTTTTCCGAAATATTATGCAAGATCACTTTGAAATCCCTTTCATGAGCTAGCTTGGCCTAATTTATATTATACTGTCTCACGGATTACGCTAAGACGTGTAATTTCAAATATCGACTTGCATTGGTTTGCGTGCCAGTTAGTTCAAATCGGGTAGAAAACATCATATATTTGCAATTTTTTTTAGAAATGCCATGTACTTCCAGCATTTATAAATAACGCTCTCTCTAATGCTGCAGACCTAGTATGAAATATTCGCATCTCAACGCCACTTTCAATTACACTAATAGTAATGATGACACCAAAGAGTTTTCCTTTGCGAAGGTACAGGAAATACAACAGGGTGATTCTTGAAAAAAACATGAATGTAAAAAATAATGACCCAAATAATTTTGAGTGTGACGCGAAATACCAATCCATTTGATAAATCTTTTTTAGTCGACCACGTGAACGCCGAAATCCTGGAAATTAAAGTTGAAAGAGAAGTACGCATTCTCACATAAATAATCGCGATATATAATCGTTCATGTGCACAAATCTCACATGTAGCATCGGTTAGTTGTGCATGAAATGTAAAACTCTTATGTGTGTGCGTTTCAATTTCAATAAAATCAAATTCGTTTTTCCATGCACCATTACTTGTAATTTTAATATTAATTGCGTTCCGAGTTTGTAAAGTTTAGAAACCTCTTGTATATACCATTACCACTATTTTGATTGGCTAAAGAAAGATAACACGTAACCGCTTTTCGGCAACATGGTATTCGTTTTATATCTGCTTTGAACAGAGAAAAAAACATGTGCCCTCTCAGTCATCTGATCACAATCGAAAATCCGTATTCATTTTTTTCGCGATTTCGGCAATCGTTATTATTAAGGGTTTTCGTCGACTGAAAAATAAACATCGTTCTGTTAATTATATATTTCAGGCCATGTTCTTTATATCCTGCCATAATTAGCAAATCTTTATTAAGCAACCCATGATTATAAAATAGCTTTGCTTATCATTTGCTGCTGAATCTTGTGCTATCGCTTGTCAATTATAGCAGAGACGTAAGGAACATATTAAAAATTTAAATTTTAAAATTAAACATATTAAAAATGTTTATAAAGAAATTAGCCACGTTATCAGCGCCAACTAACAGAAAATAACTTATCATAAATCACAATTAAAATTCAGTCGGTAATAAATGGCGCTAAGGTGATGCCATACAGAACAAAAAGATTTGGTCGCGAGAGTTACCTTAGATGACCGTATAACGATGTTGTTTTATAAGCGGAAGGTAGAACAATCAAATTTAATAAAAAAAAAACGGGGGTTACGACACCCGTAACACATCAAGTTCATTAGACATCTCTAAAGACTTCTAAGTTGGTTACTCGATTACACTATACTATCAACACTTATTACACCTGTTTGAGTATTCCGGACAATTTCGAATTTGAAATAAACGAAAACTCAACATATCATAATTAATACACAAAAGTAAAATAAACATTCATCGAAAAAGTTATTATTCAAGAACAACAACATAATCGTATAATTCCGCCCAAACCCCGATGTTCGCAAGTGAGATGATAAATAAATACTTTCCGTGTATTCGATAAATCAACTTCTGCAAACAGTCTTGGTGCAAAATATTTCCATCCAGTGATATGCTTACAAATATTCTCTGCGTTAATATCATAACCTCGCCTATAGGACTGGGCAAAATATTCGTATCGTTTCAATTTCATACTTTGCGCCAAAAAAGGTACCAACAAAGCTTCCTAATTTTAGAAGAGTCAAAATAAATAGACTATTCGAAATAAATATCCCAGATTTCAAACTCCGTATATTGGCAGCATGAATTAGCCGTTTCATGTAGGAGCCGCACATACAATTGATTGTCGAAAATTAAAAGTTAAATTGACGTTCCGAGAGCCCACACATGGTATAACATGTACAGGCTATAACCAGAAAAAAATGACAAGTCATAATCCTTTTAATGTGCTTTCAATTAGCTCGTTAGTGATCCCTCCCATCCTTGGCCAAGTAATGTTTCGAAAATGTGAACCTTCCACTCAGCCATGCATGGCGGGTGGAGTGTTGAAATCGTGAACAAGAGTATAACGTAAAATCAATCGTGAATTTCGATGTAACAACGCACACTGTCGCCGTCATGAATTGCGCCTAGAACATCGGAAATGATTAAATTCGTGATATTTTGAGTATTTTTGCACCAATAATTAGGGCGTGATTATCAAAATGGTGAATTTGCAAATTCCGTAAATAAAATTGTAACATTTTAGCTAGAATTATCACCGGGCAGGGGCGCAGCCAGGATTTTTTCAACGGGAGATTAGGGGGAAGTTAAAACATTACACCAAAACTGCAATTCGCGACGACGTAATGCGTTTATAACTAAAATGTAAGGTCGTTCACGGCGAAATTTCGCAGTTACGTGTAGCCCGCCTTTCTTTGCCCAACGGTCCGAAGTCCTATTTTTAAACATCGACCATTTATCCGTAGTCAGCGGGCATCCGCATCTAGAAATGAAACATTAAAAATCGCGAAAATTAAATTTGGAGAGATCTATAACTCGCAGATGTCAGTAGTGTCATCATGGTTTATATGTACAAAAACACGCTCGCATGTAGCGACGATCAAAATCATGAAAATGTGAAACTATTACTTGAAAATTATTGTTAATGAAGTTAAATTTTTATTGCCATTCAATGATTATTTCATAATTTTGTCATAATCGAAGGCTGCAGTAAATTTTTTGTCGCCGCGATCGTGTTGTTAAACTATATTAAAGCATGTTTTTATTCACTAGCAAATATTAATTCTCACGTAACGGCGGACATCGTAGTTTGGTTTTTATATTTCGGATAGAATTGTGAATTCACATCGGCGAAGATTTTAAAGACAACTATTAATGAGCGCATTCACAACGAAAATTGATTTTGTTCTGATTTTTATCTTCTGTGTAGGATTTGTATCAGTTCGTAAATTACCGTCCCGAGTTTAAGCGAACAATAATATTATTACTGACCCCGGGATGCGATATTTGTGAAGCAGATAGTTGACATTTCTATGCTTTTAATTTTAGATCGTGTCTGTGTTACTTTCGTATTAAATAATAATTGAAAAACTCCGCAAATTGGTTATCTCTTGAGTACTCAGTGTTAAGTATTTACGTAACTCAGCTTGGGTTAAAACACTGATAGTAACTAAACACGTGAATAAATCGGCAATAATGACATTTCGACATGGTCAAAATAATATTTCTCACCAATATCTCATGAAAGTTCCATAAAATACATTATTTACTTGTCTTAACTTATCGACGTTTCTAAATTTACAAAAACGATGTTGACACGCTTTATACAAATCTTTCAAATTTATTGTTTCTACATGTTAGCGATAGCCGTCTGGTTAATTCTTACCCGTAACTCATTGTAAAGTAATGTTAATAAATTGTGTTTTGCTTTCCAATGCGCGGTTAACCGCGGTTAAATTCGTTCGTTTTCCGGAATTGCAATCACAATTACACATTTTTATTATCATTATCAATACCGAATAAAAAAAGATAACATTTCGTGAAGACGAAAAAAAGTCGTTGAAACTTAAGTTGAATTAGTTGCAATTAGCGCCTGATTGGCACCAGAGCACTCGAGCCAATGTTTTTTAGCATTAGTCGCATATGTAAAATATCCTTAAAGAAGTGCTGTTTATTAAAGTCATCTCGTCTTATGGCCACGCAGAAATTCCTTTATTGCCGAATTATTTAATCACAATTTAAATCAACAGTTCAGGATTGGACAATCTCAGATTTGCGAGGTTTTATCTGTAAATTAATACAGACACCATAAAAAAATTATAAAAGTTAATTATCGTAATTAAATATTTGCATTCCGGCATCGATAATAATAATACCATTCGCTTTGAATTGGACAGTAAATTTACAACGTTGATAGGTAATATCAAGTCAAACGCAAATGTTTATTTTTAGTTTTGGAAGTTTGGTCGTGATGCCCTTAACAGCTGTTGCCGATGTGAACGCACGCGTAAGCCTGGATTGCCAAACCCAGGATATAGTCGCCAAACGATTGCGGTGACAAAAACAATTAGCTATTATACGAAATTAACCAGTAGAAAAGGCTTCCTTGCTAACTTTCGACCGACGTTCCAGACTCCTGCTGTGCATAAAATAATTCCTCAATCGTTAAAAATATCCAATTCGAAAAAATATTCGATTTTGCCCACCCCTACTCGCATATTAATGAGGAAATAGTTTAGATTGATTTTTGACCCTGGTCTGAGTTTGATTTATCGTGAATGACTAGACTAGCTAATACTGAATATCGCAAAATTCCGCGAAACGCCATTTACTTTTAACATTCGTGGTTACAATAAAATGGATGTTAAATGTTAATACGACGTATGTTTTTTTGTCAATTTGGCGATTTGCAAATCTGTGAGATGCTGCTAAAAGTTTCTTCTAATTTACCAAACAATGGCCCAAGTTTACATTCCATTACTAAACAATGTCGTGTCGAGTATCAGAAATTTCTGAATGGCTCCAGTAAATTCACTAAGAAGAGAACACAGACCTGTCAAACCAGTACTAGAAAATCGTGTACTTTGGTCACAATTCATGGATGTCATTGACAGTCACATGACCACTCTCGTTTAGAGAAACGCACTGCCTTGCATTCGGACATCTGGTTTCAAAGACGCCGCCGAGCGTTTTTGCGATCGAAGCGGAATCGGTGTGCTTGTATAATAATCATATTATAAACAAGAATTTTGCCATTAATGCAAAAGCTTTATCTTCCATGTCTTCACCACATAGGTTTGAATTCCGGTAAATATCGGTTATGATATGCAGAATTGAGTTACAAAAGTACTAGTATGTTACTAATTGTCAACTTAATACGAACACAAAAACATTTGTCAACTTTGAATTTTTATTCCATTCAAAATCGAAAAAAAGTGCTATTTCTCTTCAAAATCGGAAAAAAGTGCTATTTCGCGGTCCCTAAAAAAAGTTGCGAAAGTGCTTCGCAATTTTCGCAAAAAAGTGCGCTAATAGTGAACACTGGGGGGTATATTCATTTGACTAACACAGGCAGTGCCCGAACTCGTAATATATATAACCAAAATAAGAAAATCGGAATAAAATTATGGCCTAACCCTAACCTGGTACATAGGCTTGCACGTAATTTACGGAATTACGGAATTATTTCGAGTTACGGAAGCGAAGTCACGAATTACGTAAAGTCGTAATTATTGGTCGAGCGCTTTCGCGATTGAAACGAGCTCTCTTCAGAGCAGTCAATTCCGTCGATTGTAAAAAATTAAAGTTTAAGTAAATAAAGTTAGAGTTCCGGTATTCGCAGCCGTTTTTCTCTCTCTTGTTAGGCAGATGGGGAAGGCATAACGCGTCATTTACTAACCTATTATCAACTTATCTAAGATGGCCAATGTACATATTAACCGTAGATAAGGAATAGAATTGTGTCGAGACCGATGGACGCCAACACACCTGGTTTCAACTTCTTCGGGTGAAATGACTGAAGAATGTAAGAGATCAACTCATAAAATATGGTCTATTTGTAAATGTCGTGATAATTAATGTCGCGCTTATCAAACAGCAAGAGACGGAAGAGAAATTTGCGTAATGAACCAACGCAACTTAGTCTTTTCGGCATCGGTATAGCGATTGAGACGACAGAGAAACAACATTACGACGGGATTTCCCGTGTTTATTCTGCGCGGAGATCCATTTTCTATTACAAAGTCTTGATGTTCTGTTACCGATATTATCGTTATATATCTGTCCGGACTCGGCATTGCTCAATATGTTTTTCACAATGCCTCGCAATATGTCGGCCAATATGATTACCTGTCTTTACCAAATGCGGCAACTTATTTTGATTTATCGTCGACTCGAACACCACTGGCACTCGACCAAACTTGGGTCAATCTTGGCAAATAGGATGTCGACTTGAGTTAGAAAATAAATTAATATTTCATGAGTGCAAAATAAATGTCACAAAAATGCATTGTTTTGCGATATAACTTTGTATTTTCGGAGATGGCATGTCATATAAGTACGGTATTTTAAATAATGCGCAAATAATTAATATTTGATCTAAATTTATCGTAAATAATGTTATAACATTTAGGCCGCGAAATGATTTAATGTAAAATGAAGCATGGAATTCGGAATATCGTCAATAATTCGGCATCAATAATTATTATAAAATGCTAACTAAGTAGTAAAGTCGGATATTGTAAAAAAACGGTGAAATAACAAGTCTTCGTCGCGAGGCAAGCGAAAGTATAATCAAACGAGAGAATACGCTTGTAGTTGATTAATAAATTAGCAACCCGGAATTTTTATTTAATACGAAAGTCGTATTAATACGTCAATACGATTTTAAAAAAGTGAACTATCGTTTCTTAAATATATTACCAGTGTTGGTAATGATAAAATTGAGCGCATAAAATTTGGTGATAAAGTTGATAAAGGAAAATCAAAGCTAATACAAAAGATAAAAATCAGAATAAAATTATTTTGAATTCACTCCTTGATATTTGTCTTTAACATCTGTCTCCAGCGTGTGGTACTGCCGGGAATATGAAAAACCAAACTTCGATGTCCCATTCGGAATAGAAGTGGATTAAATCGGTTGGTATGCTAGGTTTTAAATGTGTGAAAAAAATATCGCAATTACGGGTCATTACGTAATCGATTTGGCCGTAATTACGGAATTGATTTTTGTCAATTACGTGCAAGCCTATGGTACACATACCAGGGGCGTACTCATTTTTTTTAATGAATTAACAACAACTGGTTTTCTATTTTCACCGACGTTTGTAAATTTAATATCCAGTAGGTAGGATAACACCATTGCGACACAGCGTTATTTGACAAGGCTCCTTCAGTCGAGGTTCGTCCACTTCCATTACAGCGGCAAGTCGGTCCGCGTCGAAGCTATTATTTCCCGACCACTAGATATATGTATTAAGCAATATATTGATTCACTTATATAACTACAATTCATATTGTTCCACCTTGCTTCCCTGAGGATTCGAAAGACAACCAACGCCATTTTGTATCCGGGAACTCATACTAAACAGGCTTGTGCTATAGATAATGCTTATCCATATGCGATATGTGTCAATAAGAGTCGCATGTTCACTCAGTATATAGCTAAGCCCTGGATATTATATAATGCAATACTTGATTATAATTCTGGTTTATTTCAGATAATTGTAAAAGAAAGTTGTGAATCGATAAATATAAAGATCACATTTTAGTTGAATCACACTGTTAAAAATACAATCAAATCACTGGCATTTACATGTAATATTGACTAAGAATGAGCAATCAATTTACTTCAATATATAAATTATTGGGATTCAAACTAATCGGGAATAATTTTACTGCTTTTACGGAAAATTTATTCTAAAAATCAAAACTGAAATATTGGAAGCTACACATAAAACTATTAACCAAACGGCAACTCTTATATAAAGTGGTTTATGCTCTCATCTCTAACAAACTAGCTATAGTTATTTATTATAGTGACAAAATGTTTGAAATATCAATCAACAATCTTTAATATAAGCTACGCAAATGCTACAAAAAGTTTATTATATGTATACAGACAAAAACGACATTAGTAAGATAGCGAGCCTGGATAATATAGGATTCTATATTTGATTCCTATACTAGAATGTGGGTAGGAATACATAAAAACATAAGGACATTAGTAATGTGACGAAAAATCGTATAAATTTTGTTGAATAATGTTCATGTATATTATACATAATACAGAGTTGATATTTGACTATAAAATAACCAGCAGACATAACCTGATTTGCAGAATCACACAAGAACATTGAACCCTGATGAGTGAAATCGGCGTTCATTGAGTTACGAAGTCAGCGTTGACTGAGTTTAATAATAAATAGGGTTGGAAATGTTAATGAATTTTTCCAAAAAGTTCATTTTCCCACATATCAGTGTCAGCTTGTTAGGAGTAAAGGTATTAGAACGCCACTTAAAAAATTCTGGTTAATTTCAAATATTTTTGAAGAAAATTTACGAACCGTTAGACATACAGTTAAATTTATAATCTGGAAACTACAATAAAAATAACTGGTATTTACATGTAGTTGTAAATAAAGATAAGGAATCATTCATAACAAATTCGAAAATAATACATTCAGTGAAATTGAAATAACTCTTCACAACTTTCCCTGCATTCTACACACTTCTAAAGATATAAAATAACGATATGTAATGGTTATTATGTTGAAAATGACAAAAATATTGTTGAGCAAAATAATTTTAAAAATGAATCAACAAAACAACATAATAATTAGGCTTCAAGTAAATAGAAACAAATTCAAGTTAGTTTTGGAAATAATTGCTTTTCTAATGTTTTTTGATAATTTTATTCAATTTAGCATTTTTACCAAATTCGACTTGGGGTTATTGAAATATATAAATATAAACATATAGTAATATTTCGCCTTTATTCGTTCAGTTGAAAATGTCAAAACAATTGAAATGTCAGTTAAACTCTAATTCAGCGGATGAAAATTGTTCGTAAATAACGGAATAAGATAAAATACAATAAAATGAAAACAATTGGAAATATATAAAGTAGAATTTTCACAAAATAAAGTTAACTTCATTGAGTATTTTTTTCGATATTGATTCATATTCGTAAATAAACCTTGGCCATGACTCGCCCGGGTTAGTGGCATTAACCAGTTAGTTATTCTGAGGTGTACAATGTGAAAATGCAAGATAATGTTACTATATTTTTAACAGCTTTTGACAAATTGCCCGTAAACAAGCATTGCCCATATATAAATAGCATTCTACAATCAGGCATCATGTATGGTAACTTTGCCCAGTTAATGCTTGTCAAATTAAAAACAGAAAAATTAAATCAGTTCACAAGTTAGTTATTCTGAGAAGTACAACGCTGCAATGCAAGAAAATTTTACAGTATTTTTGATAGTTCATGAAATGCTACACACATTTCCCATAAAAGCATACTACAATCCCGGATTATATATGGCCCACATTGTCAAGTTCAGTTGTTAAATGTAAAAGACAAAACAAAAGCAAATCACTCCAATTATGATATGTTAACAGCATGAGATACCATTTGATGGAAATAAAAAGAAAAACTCGGTTAGAAATTGTAAAAATTTGAACAGATAGTTATTTTAAGTGAAATTACAAACAAAATCATGCTATGGTAGTTTTCCTGATCGTATCGACCAAGATGGTTCCTTTTTTCGTATAATGCACCACCATAATTGTATCATATTTAGTGGCTCTTGGCATTTGGAAGTGGTCGTCTCTTCTAATAGATGAGTTTCTCTTAGTTCTGTATGAGTGCGTGTAGTGCTTCACCATAATTCTATATAGTTTCAGTAGCTTTTGGTATTTTAATGGCGGCTTGTAACTTTGACCAGAAATGAGTGTTCGTAATATTGCAAAAAGTGTGTGCAATGTTAAAAAGATTCAACGAATTAACTAAAATTAAGAAGTAATGAAAAATACAAAATTAATTCAATTAATCAATTGTGTTGACTTGGTATATAAGCTGAATTCAAAGCTTGATCAAGTATGATCCATAGATGATTACATTCTGAAATGTTGCTATCTATGAGCCATGCTTGATCGGACGTTCATAAAACATGCCATTGGAATCATTCAAGAAAATGTGGATCAGCTCATAATTTGAATTACACTGGGGAAAATACAAAAAAAAATGACTGGTATTTATATGTAATTGTGAATTTAAGATGAGAAATCAATGTAAACGAAATTTAGAATTAATACATTCGTTGGAATTAAAATAACTCTTTATTACGTTCTCTACATTCTACACACTTCAATAGATATAAAATAACAATCGGTAATGGTTATTATAATAAGAATGACAAAAATATAAGTTGAGCAAAATTTTGTAAAAATGAATCAACAAAACAAGATAATAATTAAGCTTCAAGTGAATAGAAACAAATTCAAATTTTGTTTTAAAATTATCGCTTTTTACATTTTTTGATAATTTTTCTTCAATTTTGCATTTTACCAAACTCGACTTAAGGTTATGCATATATATATATATACAAATATGAACATCAAGTCTTCTTACTGACAGAGATGTTGGTTCCTTTTCTCGTATAATGCACCACAACAATTCTATCATATTCAGTGGCTCTTGGCATTTGGAAGTGGTCGTCTTTTCTAATATATGAGTTTCTTTTAGTTCTGTATGAGTGCGTGTAGTGCATCACCATAATTCTATATAGTTTCAGTAGCTTCTGGCACTTTAGTGATTGCCCGTAACTTTGACCAGAAATGAGTGTTCGTAATATTGCAAAAAATTGAGTTTTAAAAATATTAAGTGAATTAATCAAAATTTACAAGTAATTAAGTTGTTAAGTTGAGTAATACAAGTAAACAAGTAATCAACTGACGCCTGGTCATGTATGATCTATAAATGAAAACATTTTGAAATATTACTTTATCTATGAACCATGCTTGGTCAGTTGTTCATAAAACATGCGACTGAAATAATAAAGTTAAAATTATAGAGAATGGATATGACCAGTCTTTGCAAGTAAAACTGCTGATTTTTTTAACAGTATTGAATAATACAGCATTGATTGAATGTAAATGAAAAGTTTAAATATCTTTAAAATATTCATTTCTTGAGATAATTTTAGTAAATTGAGTTTGAATATAACTGGTCTACCCAAGTAAAACTGCTAAATCTTTTTACACTATCAAATTACAAAACAAATGTAATATAAGGATTCCAATATTTAATTCAGTGTTTGAGATAATTTTAGTAAATTACGATTTGCCGCGAATATGCGATGCGGATATCAGGTTAATTGTGCGCGAGTGTTCTTCAGCCAAGTATTTGACAATTCAATCCATTCCTGTTTTTCAGTTTCATTCCCATAATCTGAAGCCTTTTCACTAGCATCAATGGCTTTACTATAATAAGATTCGGCTTCTGAATATTGATGAAGATTATAATACCCTATACCGATATTATGCAGCAATACACCGTAGATTTTATATTTTGAATCGATTGACCCGAACTGTTTCTCCAAAACCTCCAGTCCATTCATATATATTTTTATACTTTTCTCCGCTTCACCTGCCAGTAAATAGTTATGTCCAATGTAAACCAAGCACCAAGCCTCTTGTATTGCTTTATTCACTGGATCAGCGTTTTCTATTGCGCGAATATCATCCAGCATTTCTGTCATGTATTCTATGCCGTAATCCACTCCTATAATTTTGGATCGACCACCGGCTTTTATCAATGGCTCAGTGGCATCATATGTCTTACGGGCACAAAGTTGAATCCCATTCATTACATCATCGGGGGATATTGTGCGAGCTCTGTAGATATCACTTGCTATTCGAAGCAATATTATAGCGCGAATGTAAGCGGAATTCGAAATCAAATCGATCGCGAGGGTTTTGACGTCATCGGCACTGGTCACTGATGACGTCATCAAGATATTTCGTAGGTTCCCGATAGATTTTTCTGCTCTCTTCTCTCTGCCAAGTTGTATAAAACAATCGACCATCATAAGTATTGTATAGAAATCCTGATGGTTTTGTATGGTTGCCAGTTCTTCTAAGATCGAGACTGCTTCTTTATATTTAGACTTGCCGAATAATTTGGAAGATTTTTCTGAAAAATGAAAGAGTATACCTCAGATATAACCATGTATAAACTATAAAGCACATTATACAAGATATTTCAATGCATTCGAACATAATGACCAAGTGGTCGTCCAAGGTTGTCGGCCTCGCGGGTCACACTATTATTTTTGTATTTATCGAGGGCCACAATAGTGCAATACAAAACAAACACTTTTACAGGAAACACCTGACAGGAATTATATTTTTTGGCCATTACATTAATATTAGTTAACAGGCATAACCAATCTATAGGGTAATGGATTCCTTATCCGTTGTTTAGTTTTCTATGAAGCCTATTTTGTGAGCATATATTCCCCACAAAAAAATAGAAAGCCAGTTAACGATTTAGACTGCCAAGCACATTATTAAACTTCGGTAGTTGCCTCAGCTAGCCATAACACTAGTCAATTCAGTGACATTAGTGATGTAACAATATGTGAAAAGATTTTTCTTGGTATTTTTATGACGAAACAACTCCAAATGCAATTTTTTGTTTACCTTGTTGCAAATACGACGCGGACACAGATAATGAAGCGGAGGGACATATGTGGCCCGCGGGCCTGGGTTTGAACCACCCTGGCCTAGTGATTTCAGTCGTGGCCACCGGGCAAGACTCCGCAATATTGGCGTCACAGATTAAGCTCTCGAGTTCAAGCCCAATGTCCATTGAGTAACTGTGAACCAAACATAATCCGTACCATATACAATAACATCTCTTTGCGTATCAGTAGCGGATTCGGATTCAAAAGTGCCGATTCCAACTTTAACAGTGATGACAAAAGTTCAGATACCTCAACCTTAGCGCTGACAAAAATATTCTGCTGAGGAAAAAATTTGACTCCAACTAAAATATCATCGTAATATGTCCAAGGCACTAATTTCACTAAAAAACGACTCCAACATCCACTCATTCCAACTTCTACGGATTATAGTTTACTTACTTCGCAGCATCGAAATCTTCGGAGCATTACTTACACTCGGTGCAGTCGTATCACCTGGAACGGCTGCAGTTTGATTTGGTTGAGGGTTGATAATTTGACTACGAGGTGGCGGATGGTTAGGCTGAGTTGGTTCTCTAACCGTCTTCGTTTGATCATTCCACACTTTGGGATCGCCTGTGGAAATAGTATACTTTGAATAAAATGAACATTAATGGATTGGCATTGGGCTATTCCAAATTTTGCTTTTTCAAAATATTTTGTGAGCCATTTTTCATGAATTCAGTTACATTGTTTGTATCAATTTTTATTTGTTAATGGCTAAAACACACTTGTTGAATTGATCTGCTTGAGATAGAGAAAAAGATAATTGATGAGTGGACCAGAAGGCCATACTATCAGTACTGAATTTAGCGTTTTGCTGCATATATCTATTATGCCTGCGTAAATAGCCAAAGATCTCAAACAATTGGTTAAACGACAGCAACAGTATAAAACACTAAATTTAAAATAAAAAACATCCAACATTTGAACATGATTTTAACTAGGCCTATTTTGGCACAAAATTAAATGCAGAAAGCATCCTGTTAATTTTTGTTACGATAGATAGTTGAGTATAAAAGAGCAGTTTCATACCACGCGTTAACATTCGAAAACATAGATATGAAATATCAACTGGAAGGTAAATCAAGCAATATTGTATTTTTGTCCACGTTTGTTTTTGAAAAAAAGTGACAGAAACGCCATCATGCAACACACAACATAACTGACCTTTCTTTTCAATTGCTCCACTTTGAGAAGCCTTGGTATTTTTTGGTGTCAAATTCAAAGCATCGACACCTTCAGCCATATTATCTGGTTGAACGTTGTCAGCTGCCTGTTGTTGTCCGACATTCTGTTGTTCAGCTGCATGTGGAATATTTATCTGTCCAATCTCCCCTGCAGCAATCTCAGTTGTCCTTGTTCTGGATAAAATGCGAAGGCATATTTAAAGCATTTCAATTATCGTAACTGTCCAGTTCGACTTCAAGTATGAGACTCTGGCATTTAGACATTTTGGCAAACTACCATGTTTCCCCGAAAATAACACCAAGCCTGAATTTTTAAAAGGTTTTAAAATAAGCCCTCCACTTAGAATAAGACCTAGTCAATAACGCGAATTTTTTTTTTACTTAGTCGATAGCAAAAAATCTCTCCTACACGTTTTAAATGATAAATCTAAAACGTATGAGAGAGGAAAACGTGGTATTTAAAAGTAAATGGATATTGGTTTCTTGTTTTGTATATTTGAAAATTAAGCCCTAGTGGTATTTTTCAAATGAAAATTGAAAAAAGACCCGTCGTATTTTAGGCGAAACTAGATAAGATGCCATTTGTCCATCCTCAGTGTATCTACATTTATATATCTCACTCAATCAGATATCACCAATCCCCACATATACTATCCGAAGAAATATTCGTAAGAGTTTTTACAGTCATCAGGATTTGAATATTATATTTCGACAACGCATTGCTAGCTGAAATTCATTCAAACTGTGTATTCGAAATCTCAAATGCGTTTTAAATTTAAAGCTGAGGCGAGAGAGACATCAACCTACGTCACTATCTACTCCTATTGCGACGTTGTCTGTACAGTATTCCACTAGGAATCCGTTAATCCGGATGCCTTGGTGATACATTTGAAAACTTAGGTTATAAATTAAGTTGTCAATGTACTGTACAAATTCTCTCTGAGATTGTGGATTGCTCAATGAAATATTAGTGACGTATTAATCGTTTTTCCATTTCCCAGGAATAAATATGTAAATCTTAGTCTACCATAAAGTTATTCGTAATTCTTGAATACATTTATCACTTCCCAAACTTAGCTAAGGATTCATATAGCCAACTTACTGTTCTATGTCCCTTTGATTCTGCAGAGCGTTCAGAGCAATATTAATATGATATACATTTTGCTGATGCTGTTGGTTTTGCTGGCTACCTTCAGCCATGTGCTCCTCTTATAAGGAAGGACTCCCTGGATGTTTCAGCTTTGTAAATCCGAGTGTGAATAAAACTGCTCGTCTTCAGTAAAACTGGGCGAGGCCTTACCAACGAACGAGTCCCACTGCTTTTTAACGCTTTGCAAACGTTGGTATATTTAAAAGTTATGTATTTTAAACGCCCGCTGTGTAAACTTGTTAATCGCTTTCGTGTTAGTTCTTTACAATGAGCAAACAATACGAGAAAACGGATATTGTGCAATCTTCGCTCAACCGAGACAAAATTATCAAATATTTCTGTTAGCTCTGTGAGATTTGTTTTTGTTTGCTATGACGACACTGAACGTTCTGCGGACGCATATACAGGCTTTTCTCTTTTTGATCACGTGCCATCGAACGTTGACGTGACGACGGATTAAGAAATGTCAAAAATCGCATGTTTTTCGAGGTTACGCTCGTGGGACAAAATTTAGGGTTGCTAGTCTTTTGCGGGTCGCATAAATTTTTTGAAAGGTAAAAACGGAACAGCGCGCAAAAACTGCAACAATTCGTGAACTCAACTCAGTCGTCCTATTGTAAAATTATTACAATGACATTTATTGTGACACTGTCTTGTTGCTGTATTACGCTTGATAGCTTTACGACGACAGGATTGGAACATTTTCTAAATGGGCATCACTAATCCTAGTTCTTTGTAATGTTCATTTTCGAAAATAATTGTTCGCACAAATATGTACTTTCAAACATCGAAGTGAATATTTTCGCATGGTTTGTGAAATTTTGATAAAGATTTTTTTTAAGAAGATACATTCTTACAATAATTAAGCAGTGAACGAATCTCTCGAATAGAATATGAATTTAATTTCCTCATTGCATTGCAATATATTCGAATATTTGGCTGTTTCCTCGGGCATAGACTTCCTTGTTTACTTCGTGACATTGGCTAATCAGCAAGATGCAAAAATAAACGTAACAATGACCCCTTTCGCATCCGCTCAGACACATTTCTCACTCTGACAGATTTTCAGGCGCGGTCGTGAACATCACCTCATTTTTGAATTATATTTGTTAGTTTTAGTTGTTTTTTCGGGAATTTAAATATAAATCAAATAAATCAATCATCACTTTGTCTTCCTAGGATCTTCAGTTTATTTACAGTAATCAAAAATTAGGTACTTTTAAAAAACACATTGTTGAATGGTATGAATTGGAATGCTAGTTTGAAACAAATACCCCATTTTACAGGCAACAAGTCGCGAAACCACTCTTAGAATAAGCACCGTAAATTTCAAAATGGTAAAGTATAGGAAGAGTTTTCCGGGGTCAAAGGTCGGGGAAAGGTCCATTCAGTGAAGCGTCCCGAGTCTGGTTATTTTACTCAGGCCGTATTTTGCCGACCACTGGGATAAGCAAACTGCCGTACCTTACTGCGAAGACGAGTCTAGCAATCCTTTCGCGTGTGATAATCGCCCACCTAATTCAAACCTACGAAAGCACGCAGAGTACAGTAATCAAGTAACCTTCGACTTTTTCGCCCCCCTCTGTATCGTTTTCGCCCACCTTGGGGGGGGGGAGATATCGCCCACTTTAGGAATCACTGGTCTAGAGCATAGGTTCTCAAAGTGTTCCAGGGCTCCGCGAGAGAAACCCAGGGGCTCCGCGAGCTATTGGATTACTTTTCAAAATACTGACTGATTTTGTAACTGTTCTAATAAGAAGCAATAACAGCTTTGATAAAATTTGACAACAATATAGCCTCGAAATATGGCAAAGAGGCGGAATTGAAAAATGACATTATTAATAAGCAGGAGCGCAGCCAGGATTCTTAAGAGGGAGGTGGTTCAAAATTGGAATCGGAAATTTCCACGCAACATTCTTCGCGATTAAAAAAACGGATAACGAGATTTCTGTTGCGTAAAATATTTAATCCATGACCGATGCGAGCATTTAACGTGTCTCGTCGTCATAATGTAATTGTGCTCATCGTTACTCACGTTTGATTCGAGATTACTATTAGGATTACTAAAATGGTAGAATAGTATTCTAAAATAGAATAAATTATGTGATAAACTGTCAACTATAAATAAATTGGATTCGTATTTTTGCGATTTTGGGATTTGTCAAACTCGATTTCTTCTTTCGTACTTGAGATTATTTTTAAACAAGATATCGCCGTTTTAAAAATCACAATGTCTGAGCAAAATACGAACAATTGAAATTTATTTTATTGCATTCGGCTCCGTCGGTAGTTTCAGAATAAAAAAAAAGGTACATCGCGGAGCGCGCACAAGTGATTGCGTGCGGCTCCGTCGGTTGTTTCATAATGGGGAAAAGGGTACATCGCGCGCACAATTGACTGTGTTTCGATTTCGCAGTTACTACGATGAGAACCTAACATAACACCAAATTTCGTGAGTCACAATGTCCATAAAAACGTTTTCAATCTGAGGTGAGTCTGATAAAACCAAACGTGTGATCTTACATTTTAAGTTTCAGTTTTAATATTTTAAAATGCCGCTTTTCAATCAAGAAATTTTAGTTGCGGATTTACCTCTTTATTAATTATTATTTTTAGCATTTCGTTACCGATGACTATAATATGGTAACATGTTTTTCACATTGAACTCATAATTCCCCACGAGAACAAAAAAGCAAATAACGTCGTCATTGTGTAACAATACATGTATTTATATGCCGAGGGAAATTTTTAATTTAGGGAGAATAAACACCGGCGTGAAGATGTTAAAAGGTTCAAAAACACGCCATGCTGACGAAAAAAACGGCGATTGTAACAAAAATGAAATCGCGCACGTTATTAGCGGCCTTTTAAGTCTTCCAAAAATGTCAAAAGGGAAAAGATTCGACCCCTAATTTATTAATATGTTTGTCAAGTGTCAAATTTACAGCTTTAGTATAAATAATTTATGTTTGAATTTTAGATTTATGTATGACTTGTATTGACCCTATTAAAAAAAAGGTTCAGCATTCAAACTAAGTAAAGTACTTTTAACTTGCTCAGGAATATTAATCTGAAAGCTACAATTTTAACATTTATTTTAGGGCTCTGTGAATAATAGTCAACCTTTTCAAGGGCTCCCTGGTCTAGAGGTACGGTAAACCGTACTTCACTGCTTCGCTTGGTGTGAATATATTTGTAGACTGATCTAAAGGTACGGTAAACCGTACCGGTACTGTACTGCTTCGCTTGGTGTGAATATATTTGTAGACTGGTCTAAAGGTACGGTAAACCGTACCGGTGCCGGTACTGTACTGCTTCGCTTGGTGTGAATATATTTGTAGACTGTGGTCGAAATGCTTTGCTTGGTGTGAATATATTTGTGGGCTGTGGTATCTGCTGTTATAATACCGTGATAAATCGAATAAGTTGGTTTTGCAAAGAAGAAGCGTCTGGCATTACAGGTAGGAGGTGGAATAGGATGTGCGCATTTCTAATACGTCGATAATATCTTTGTCAACCAATTTTCGGCCACCGTGTTTTTGTCTGTTTGATTGCTGTGATGTGGTGCTTTGTCTATAATTTGACGAGTTTTGTTCGAAATAACCGTGTTCTTAAAATATATGACGGTCAGAAATGCAATTAGAAGCCCAGATAGAGAAGTTCTGGTACCGTAACACAGCGCGGTGACACTGAACTAACTCGTAGCTGTCAAAAGCTTGAAAATCCATACAAATATGGAGATGAAACTTGGCAGGTGGGTAGAGTTGTGTTTCTTTTAACCATCTTTGAAGGTTGAGCGTTTTTACATTTTAAGGAGGGGGAATAGGGGGGAGCGCATTTCCAATACGTCGTTAATATCTTTGTCAACCAATTTTCGGCCACCGTGTTTTTGTCTGTTTGATTGCTGTAATGTGGTGCTTTGTTCATACAGGTACTGGTAAGTCACCGCATATGATTTTTAGGGAATTGTTCTGCGTGTCCATATATTTGAGCATTGCTCTCTTGTTTGTTTTTCGGGAGCATGGACTTGATGGTGGAGAAAGCCGTAACCGACCAGAAATTAACTGAGCCACCCAGCTAGGAGTTCAGCAATCCTCTCGCACATAATTATTCCCTCGGATATTCGTTCAAATTTTATTTACGTTATTGGACACGTGTGTGGATATAACGATCGTTTCAATGTTATGTTGTGGCTCTTGTATTCTTCTCCTTCGTCATGATGAAATCGCTTTTCTCTTCGAATACTAGACTAATTGCTTTGAAGTTTTCAGGGGTTAAAGATTGATTTTTTTGCCAGGAGGCTATTACTTTTATTTATTTCAAATATTTGTACGAATTTCATAAAATCTGATATTTCATGCAAAATTTCGCTGTATAACCGTACCGTACTGCTTTGCTTACTTTCAATATAATTGTAGACTGTGATATCTGCTCTTATAATACCGTGATAAATCGACACTTTAGCACAGTATAGAGCAGTGATTCTCAAACTAGGGTTTGAGAGCCGCATGCGGCTCTCAACAACCTTTCCTGCGGCTCTTGTTAATGTTTTAAAAATTAATCACTTTCAAAGAAAAGTTTTCATTGAAAACTAATCATTGACTTGAAATTAAATGCGGAAGTCTATTGGTTAGTCGGAGGGATTCCCCGTGTTTAATTCGCGTAGCGTTGACTAATCTACAAGATGAAATAGTGACGCAACAGTAAGCGTTTTCGCGGCCACTCGTACACTTTTCACTTGGAAAGATTTTAGACATGGCTGTAATCATTGGCTTGCTTTCGTGAATTTTCAGTTTCTGTCGCATTTCCGAATATTATGTATAAATCAAATTACATAATGATTATTTTAATTTCTAGAGCATTTTAACTTTGTTCCAGTAATCGAAAATAGTGCCGAAATATCTGACGATCATCTCAAGCAGCTACTGCACCTTGAATCCTCCACGATTACGACCCGCTTTGTCAAACTTATTAGGAATCAAAGCCAAATTAAATGGCTGTTAGTCAAGGGTGGGCAACATCGAATATTTTTCGAATTGAATAATTTGAATATTTTTAACGAATACCGAATGGTCGAATAATGAATATTTCTCCATACAAAAAAGCGATCATAACGTCGGGGGTCGATACTCCATTTGGAAATTAATAGAAACATTGAAAAGTTTGAAATAAAGCTTTTTTTAGTGGTTAATGGTTAATTCCATCATAATCGCTGATTGTCTTTGTCACCACGATTGTTTCGGCAGCGATACCCTAAAGTTGGTATTCTATATTACCGCCTTTTCTCGTTTTTGCAAGAATAAGGGGTCGCCAGATATCGAAGTTTCATATTTCTAGTATACCCTTGCGTTCACATCAGCGACAGCTGTTGAATACATTTAAGGACTGATTTCAAAACCAAATTAATTTTATTCTGGGTTTCATCCTCTGCCTCGGATATGATCTTCCTTATCATCGCTTGTAAATTAACCGTGCATGTTTATTAAAGTGATCAGTAACCGAGATGCAGATATTTATTAAAATGATAATTGAGTTTCTCATGCTTTTCTATGGTGTTCGTGTTATTTTAGTATTAGGTTTAGATAGATAAACGTAGCAAATTTACGATTGCGTGAATCCTGAATGCTGATTTAAAATAGCGATTAAATAAATTGGCAATAAAGGCATTTCTAGTCCTTTGCGCCTAATAAGGGGTCAGACGCTAATTCCTTCAAGTTTTAACTTTTTTTCAACAAAGCAACACCCCCCCCCCTAAAAATACTTACTGAGTAATGCTCAATTTTCTTTACGGAATTTGCAAATTCAGCACTTCGCCTAATGATTTTGATTATGTCATGACTTAAGACTTAATTATTTATTACAGCTCAAACGCTTCAAAATTTAACAATTGTAATCCTTTTCAATGATAATAACCGCAACAATGCGTGAGCAGTGTGCATTGTTACAACGAAATTCACGATTGATTTTACGTTCTACTCTTGGCTCAACGACCATGCATGGTCGAGTGAAATGTTTACATATTCGAAACATTACTTGGCCAAGGATGAAAGGGATCACTAAAGACCTAATACAAAGTGCTTTAAAGGGAGTAGGACATGCACTGTAAAAAATATTTACTGGTATTTTACCTGGCACCAAAAAAACGGTCAGAATACCGGTAAAAAAGCTGGCAAAATACCAGTAAAATTACAAAAGAAATACCTGTAAAATTACTGCTTAGCAGTGTTAACTCTAAGCAAATTATGAGTGCGAAAGTGCTTCGCAGTCCAAAAAAAAAGTGCGAAAGTGCTTTTGCCGATTTTAACAAGTTAGGTGCCCTAGCCTTTCATATAACCCATTTAAAACGGCATAGATACTCGAAAAAGCGCTCCTCCGGTTAATATTATGAATTAAAGAGAAGCCTTTTCGTTAACCGAGTTCCCTTTAAGCGAATTCATGTTTAATTAAAACAAGCGAATTCATCGGCAACGAAATGACATCTGCTAACACCTGCCACGGACAAAACTTTCATGCAATGTATCACGATGTCAGTTGCTTACTCGCGTAAACAGCAAAGACTTTCACATTTGTTACTCCTTCCATCTAACCGACACGAGGCCGGCTGGAAACCATATTAGTTACAGGGTGGATCGTTTGGTGCAATCCGGTGCAAAATTCCCCCCCCCCCCCCCCCCAAAATATAAATAGCAATCAACTAATTAGGGTTAGGTGCGCTGGAAATTCAACTTTTCGATTCATCCCCAAACCTAATCTGATAATTATTAATTTGTGATTTTGAACCACTTTGAAAGTCGCCACCCGCTGTTTTAAAAGATAGGTTGACCTACGTTCCCTCCGAAATATTATGCAGGATACTCCCCTGTTTTAGGAGATAGGTTGACCTGCTTTCCTTTCAAACTTTTTTCTCCGAAATATTACACAAGATCACTTTGAAAATCCTCCCGTTTCGTGAGCTGGCGTGACCTAATTTCTCATTTACATTTATATTATACTATTTCAGAGCTTACCCAAAGACAACTAATTTTTAAATGTCCACATGCCTTGGTTTGCGTGCGAGTTAGTTTAAATCGGGCAGAAAACATCATATATTGGCAAAATGTTTAGTAATGACATGTACTTTCAGCATTCATAAATAGCACTCTTTGTAATGCTGCTGACCTAGTATCAAATATTCGCATCACAACGCCACTTGCGAGGTTTCCATATATTTCAATTACACTAAAAGGAACGATGACATCAAAGAGTTTTCTTTTGCGAAGGTACACTAAATATAACGAGGGTGATTCTTGAGAAAAACATGAATATAAAAAATAAACGAATGATATGATAATGGATCCCAAATAATTTTGGGAGTGTCTCGAAATACCAATCCATTTGATAAATAATTTTTATTCGACCACATGAACGCTGATATCCTGAAAATTAATGTTGAAAGAGAATTACGCATTCTCAGATATCGGACATCCAGTCGCGATAGTCAATGGTTCATATGCACAAATCTCACATTAATAGTAATTGCTACCCAAGTTTGTAAAGTTTAGAAACCAACAAACAGAAAATAACTAACCTAAAACACAATTAAAATTCAGTCGGCAATAAATTCGTCGCCAAGACGATGCCATACAAAACAAAAAAGATTTGGTCGCGAGAGTTACGTGAGATGACTGCCGTTGTTTTTTAAGCAGAATGTAAAAAAATTTATAATTAATAAACGGGAGTTACGACGCCCTTTACACATCGTGTGTATTAAACTTCCCTGGTAGGTACTTTGGTAAGTACTATTATTATTGTACCTATACACCTACCTGTTGGAGTATTTCGGACAATTTCGAATTTAAAATAAATGAAAACCAGACATATAATAAAGACGCAAAAGTAAAATGAACATTTATTGAAAAAGTTATTATTTAAGAAAGACAACATGATCGTGCAATTCCTCCAAAACCTCGATGTTCGCAAGTGAGATGATAAATAAATACTTCCCTGTATTCGATCAATTAACTTTAGCGTATCGTTGTTCTGTCAACAAACAGCCGGGTGCAAAATATTTCCGTCTTGTGATATGCTCACAAATATTCTCGATATTAATATCATACCCTCGCGTATGTACTTTCTATTAGCTCTTAAGTGATCCCTTCCATCCTTGGCCAAGTCATGTTTCGAATATGTGAACATTTTATTCGACCATACATGGCCGGCGGGATGTTAAAATTGTAAACAAATTGTTGTTGAAAATTATTATTAATTTGAGAGCGCCAAAAACATACAGTCCATACCGATGCGTATGGTCGCAATTGGTGTGGCGCGTTTATTAATAGTGTAAAATAAATTAAACGAATATCAATTATAACCAAGCCTGTCAGCGTGTTTATTTTCTGTGGGCAGGAATCGTAAAATACCATCTTGAGACAAATTCACTTCTATTATAAAATCTTAATTTTCAGTTATTATCGTTATACAAATAACGTGTGGCAACTTTTTAATTTATCGTCGATCAAAAAACCGCCCCACACTCGTCCAAACGTGTGTCGAACTTGAACGACAGGAACAGATTCATCGACGACCTTAATTAGGGAAAATATGTATTTTATTGGGAATGCAAAATAAATGTAACAAAACGCATTTTTTGTGATATAACTTTGTATTTTCGGAAACGGGTTGCCGTGAAAGGTAAAATTTGGTCTAAATTAATTGCAAAAATGTTTTATTTTAAATGTAACAAAACACATTTTGCGATATAACCTTGTATTTTCGAAAACGGGTGTCCTGAAAAGTAAAATATGATCTAAATTAATCGCAAAAATGTTTTATTTTAAATGTAACAAAACACATTTTCGCGATATAACCTTGTATTTTCGGAAACGGGTGTCGTGAAAAGCAAAATATGATCTAATCTAAATTAATCGCAAAAATGTTTTATTTTAAATGTAACAAAACACATTTTTCGAGATACAACTGTATTTTCGGATACCGGGTGTCATGGAGAGTAAAATGTGATCTGAATTCACCGTAAATAATGTTTCATTCCAAATGTATCATAACGCATTTTTTTGCGATATAACTTTGTATTTTCGAAAACGGGGCGTCACGAAAATTATTAATTTAATGTTTTATCTATCGTCTAACTAACGTCTGGAACACATCATTTTCGGGGAGAACTCTAGCCCGCGAAACGTCATTTAATTTAAAATAGAGAATGTTTCATGCATTTCAAAACGGAAAATCACCAGTAAGTGGACAGGGATTCAACCCTCCGGATTCAGTATTCTATATCCCCCGTGTCAGAACTTTCTGAAGAATGGAACAAAGAACCCGTCAAACCGCCGCGGAAGAAGGGGAGTGGTGAATTTGCAAATTCCATAAATAAAATTGTGAATTGCTCGGTAACATTTTAGCTATAATCATCGCCGGGGTATTGTTTTGTTGTAAACACGTTGAAACTTGAGGGAATTAGTTACAATTAGCGCCTGACCTCTATTAGGCACTCGGGAACTCGAAAAAAAAGCACTCGAGCCCAATCTTTTTAGCATTAAGTCGCATACGTAAAATATCCTGTAAAAGAAGTGCTGTTCATTAACGTCATCTCGTCTTATGACCACGCAGAAATGCCTTTATAGCCGAATTATTCAATCACTATTTCAAATCAACATTCAGGATTGGCACAATTTCAGATTTGCGAAGTTTATCACCATAGAAATACATGAGAAAGTTAATTATCGTCTTAATAAATATCTGCATCGCGGTATGGACAATAATATTACCATGCGCATAAAATTGGGACGGTAAATTTACAAATCTTGATAGGTAATATTAAAGCCAGCGCAAATGTTAATTTGTTGCCGATGTGAACCAACGGGTAAACACGAAATATAAAACTTCGATGTCCGCCGACCCACAAGAATTCATATATATATTTGTAAAAAAGAGAGGGCGGGAATATAGATTACCCAAAACCTGGATATCGCCGCCAAAACGATCGGTGACAAGAACAATTAGCGATTACAACGGAATTAACCAGTAAAAAGGCTTTGTTGCCGATTTTTTAATGTTTCCACCACGTTTATTCGGTACTCCTTAAAAATATTCGATTTAAAAAAATATTGAATTTTGCCCACCCCTCCTCGCATATCAATGAGAAATAGTTGTGTAAATATCGCAAAATTTCGGAAAATGCCACGTCCTTTCAACATTGTGATTACAATAAAATGGCACTTAATGGTATTTTGTGAATTTGTTGATTTTGCAAATCTGTGACATGCTGCTAAAAGTTTCGTCTGATTTGAAAATCGTGCAGTTTGGTCACAATTCATCCAAAGTGACTATAACACGTTACTAACACTTTTATAGTCATTTTGAATTCATCGATATCATTGATAGTCACATGACCACTCTCGTTCAAAGAAACGCCCCGGGAGAAGCGGAATCCGTGTGCTTGTATAATAATCATATTATAAACAAGAATTTTGCCGTTAATGCAAAAGCTTTATCTCCTATGTCTGCATCTCATAGGTTAGAATTCCGGTAAATATCGTTATGATATGCAGAATTGAGTTACAAAAGTACCAGTATGTTACTTATTTGTCAACTTAATACTCGAAAATATTTGTTAACTTTGAATTTTTATTCCATTCAAAATCGGAAAAAAGTGCTATTTCTCTTCAAAATCGGAAAAAAGTGCTATTTCGCAGTCCCTAAAATAAGTTGCGAAAGTGCTTCGCAATTTTCGCAAAAAAGTGCGCTAATAGTGAACACTGCTGCTTAGCATGTAATTTTACGTTTTTTATTTGCTATTTTCCTAATATACAACGGTAAATATACTGCTAATTTACAGGCAATTTTACTGTCCATTTACTAGTAAATTCCCCAGCTTTAAGCAGTAAATTCGCTTGCCGTTTACCTGTAATTTTACTGCCTATTACCTGTAATTTTACTACCTATTCACAGTTAAATCACTGGTGTTTTACCAGTTTTCGTACTGTTGTTTTAAACGGTTTTTTTGGTGCCAGCTCAAATACCAGTAAATATTTTTTTCAAATACATCAACTCACTGATTCCCCTGTAACTTGCTATTTGTTTTCCCATGTGGATAAAACACACAAATATGTTTTCAACAAAAATATTAAAGGAATGTAATGTAGAAACAAAAACGAAAATGTAAGGCAAAACGAAAATAACTTTGTATAACAATGAGTCTCTGAAAAAGGTGACCCAAGTTGAGTCAATGACTTAAGTTTCCCCAATACTGCACTGCATTAGAACCCTATTCAGCAGTCACTCCACAAGTTTTCCCAGTCTCATGACTTTGGGGTGGATGACATATTTTTGTCGCTTTTTGCTTCTGGTGCCAGCTGTGTTGATGCCAACGAAATATCTGAAAAATGTATATCAGAATATATTAAATGTGACTTATCAAACTCAAATATCTTTAATTAATGTGGAACTATGAATTACCTAAGTTAACATTCACTGACAAGCAGAAATGCCTGAAATAGAATTTCAGACTTATAAAAATGTGAACTGCAACTTCACATTTGATTGATCACAATGATTATTGATACAGACTTGGTCCAACCATCAAAGGTATTTCAATTTAGCCATGCCTATCTAAAAGTCAGCTGCTCACCTTTGTATGAATTCATACGTTAAAGCAGAATCATCAGGGTATTTCATTTCAAACACAAAAACGCACAAAACATGTACACGAAGGCAGAAAAGAAGTCCGTGCATCTCATCACTTCTATTTGTTCGATGAGAACACAAAATTTTTCTGAGGTGACAAGGTCGTCTCCTGTACATGGAAACAAGTCATTTAAAATGTTTTCAGGTAACAACACAGTACTAAAACTTCTACAATTTTATATCGAAAATATCTTGAAAATAAATTGGGATATAACAGATTGAAAAAAAAACAGAAGAGAAGACAACTTCTCTTTCCATTCTTAGAGAATGAGGTTCTCAATCAGCCTGTCCATTCCCATCACCAACCACAGTGTAATAAACTTGCTGACTGCGCTGAGCATAAAGATTCAACTTTTCAAACATAATGCCCCATATGTATAAATCCTGGATCTGAGCGAAAAATGTAGAAGAATTCTTTTAAAAAGAATGATGGAAACTTACCAAACACAATAATGATTGGAGCTGCTTGCAGTGATGGCAAAACTTCTGCTAATTCTACTTCATTCTAAAAAAAAAATAAGAATTGAGATAACAACTATCAAGAGCCAACGTGGATAAATGTTGTACGCCGAGATACCTCAAAAGAACACAATACATTCAAAATTAATTATTGTCATTTTATATTTCGATTTTGACATTACCATGAGCAGTCAGCGTCGAAAGTGTGAAAGCAAGACCAGGCTCATATAGTATAGTAGTAACTGTTATAATATCAAGTTCATTAGGTTAACAAATAAAAGTTTATTGTGGAGGACACAATAGATGCAACTGTTTAGAAATAAATCTTAGTTCAGACTAGCATACTCGTGCAGAATGTATAAAAAAATCTGCTTTTTGCGTACTTTGCCAAATATTTAACAAAACCAAACCAACCTCAAAAAGCTGATAAACAGATTTTACATCTTCTTTGAAATAGCATGCCAGAAGGTCAATGATCCTCAGAGCTTTTGGAGCTGAATTTCCATGTTCGCTGCATTCTTCTCTAATCTTTCTGGCAATGGCAGGTATTCCAGCATGAGATCTGGACTTGAGTGCTCTAAAGTAATAATGAGAATGCATAAGTACTGATTGCTAGAAAATGACCATTAATTGTAAGAAACAGAGTAGGAACCAGATCTTCCGATGTGTGGTCATGCAAAAGATTATCAGCCAAAGCATTGCAAGGTGGTCATCTTTAATGACCAGTTTGTCACTTCACTTAACCAGCTCATATTATGCCACATTACTCAAAAGTCCTTGTAGTCGAGAACATAAAAGAGTATAACAGCAGCCGCTAAGCATATTTTGATAATAAATAGTATAACATACTTGAAAATTTTCTTTGCTTGTGAACATAGTTTGGAATTGAACAGTTCCACTGCATCTGGTTTGTCCATGAGTGTACAGAAATGATCATAAAGATGCTCTTTAATTAGAAGGAATGGAAATTCACTTTTTATCTGTTCAATCGTGGTTTTGTTGTGTATCATTTCTCTTTGGAGCTCATAAGTTTCTCCCATTCGGTATTGAACCAAAGATGAATCATGCGCTTGAAGTTTATAGTGATCAATGAGCCACAGCTTTGCTTCATTTAGGTGCTGCAATGAAGATTCCACAAGCTTTTTACGTGCCGAAGTTGGCGTTGATACAATCGCTCTTTTAGTTTGTCGTCTGACATACTCATACCTGTACAATAACTGATCTGCTAGTGACTGGATGCCAAAATTTATTTTGTCACTGTGCAGGAAAGTATCGCTGAAGGAATTGGGATATTTTGATGAGACTTTACATGCAATTGTGTGCAAGTTTCTCTTTCCTGGTTTTGGATAAGTCTTTGTGATTTCCTCAATGAGAATTTTCACCATTTCTCTTCTGTTAAAAGGAGTTGGTACTTCATTGTTATTGCAGCTTGTTATTAAGTCTGCAGGAAACTTGTGCCACGGGATTTCAAAATTCATGGCCCAGTTTTGCATTGGTGAAGGTTGTAAAGAATGGCTGCTGTCAGTTTCAACACTTGACGTCGAATTATATTGCTCCTCAACTGTAAAAAAAATGTAATATGTATAAAACTTGAAAAAAAAAATCAATGAAATTCGAAGAATTTTTATCAGTCAATAGTTTTCCATAATTTTTTTCCAATTTCTTTTCATTGAAATATACAAAAAAAATTTTTCAGTAAACTATGGCCATGGGCCCGAAAGCATAAACAAATTCACCATATGTTAAAATAAACTTATCATGTGTGTAGGATTGATATAAAATACGATTAACAATTCCAAATATTTAAGCCATACTGTACATACTTTTGTCTGCTTTCCAGGTCATTATAAGTTTCCGGGCTTGGATTGTTTTCAAAATGCTTCCTTTAGTGAGGTCTTCTTCATTAATTAAACTTAAATCTTTGGCTTCCTCAACTCCCAGATCATTAACAATAATATAAGCAACTTGATTTGCTAATTCTCTTGGTACATTAAGTACCTTTAAAATATCGTTCTCAATTTCTACCTGCATACTGTTAATGAAAAATATGAACAGTACAAAAAGGCGAACTTAAAAAAAAATATTATAGGTGTCAGTGTCACAGGTTATAAGACTTTTATCACAAATGCCATCAACTTACATGATGTTTGAGTGCGAACCATGAATCTTTCCCTAACCTGTACACACATATGGGATCATAGTCCAAAATTTGGTCAAATTTCAATATTTTGTATGGATTCAAATCATCCCCAAGTAGATATATTCCAATTTGAGGATTATATGTGCCGTTAAATGTTTTCACAACCATGTATTCTTTTTCTTGATAAACAAAAATACATTCAATTTTACCAACTACAAAATCAAAGTCAACTTTTTCAAGTAGAATATATTGTTTTTTTTGTATTCAGTTCCTTGATAAAAAAAATTTATCCAGAAACTGGCTATCATTAAAGGGAAAACCCCTCTCATCAAATACGTGCATGATAGCTTCAGAATATACAATTTGTTGATTTGCTAAATGTCGCCGAATTAGGGGACATGCGAATCGTTGTTCTAGCATGCAAGCTTGCATCATTTGGTGACTATGTGCAAGGGTTTTGCACACATTGACAAAATTCCCAGTTCTCCGGACTACATTTTTAAAATAGGAGTGCTTTCCCTCAAACCTCAAAGTCCAGCATCGAATTAAGGGGCCAAAAAGTGAGATCAATTCCGGATAATGCATCAAATAATGGTGCTTAGGTCGCACTGTATGACCAGAAAATAACTGTTTACGGGATGCAACATATAGCGGCAATAGCCATTGAAGTGCACTGATAATTGCATTTGAGGCCTTTGGTGCACAAATCAACTCAACAATATATCTAAGATTGATGATCATTTGCCAAATTGGATCATCAAAGTCTTGGACCTTGTCAACCACCCAAAATGGGAAAAGCCTTAAAAACGCTCGATTTTGTGAAGCATTTCCAGTCAGTTTTTCCAAATTTGGTTTCAATATTTGTGGCTTGGAGGTACTGTCTGACTTGTTATAATGAAATGTCGAAATGCGCATATTCAAGTAGTCCAAAGTAAACCAGCCTTTGGAAATAAGACACTGTATGAATATTGCCATGTCAAATTGAGCGACCCCTTCAAATATATCATGGGCTAAGCAGGGTGGTAAGGATGGCTGACAAACATGAAAATAATTCAATTGATTAAATATGCAATCATATTTTATTCCAGTGATATTCCCAGATACTTGTAGCAGCATTTGATTAACGCTCTGGTCATACGATTCCTTTGTACGTAATGTCTCGATGACAATTGAGTTTTCTGAAAAATCACTTCTTTTAACGGAGCAATATCTACAAAAATATTCTGAAGTGCCAAAATTTGTAACAAATCCTCCTATCCAATGACTACCGAGATTATCACCTAATATGCAAGAAATACTCCCTCGAACTTTTTCAGAAAACCCCAAGTCAATTCCTTCATGTTCAATAATTTTCAAATCTGCCAATAGAGGACTGAAAATGTCTTTAATACATTCATTGCTGACATAATGTTCTTTTACAAGCATCACAAGCTGGATAGGAGAAACTTTTGACCGACAATAGGGGTGAATATTACCCAAGGTGAAGTATGTTGCGAGAATCTTATGTTTTTTCTTCGCGGATCCTAAAGGATTAACTATTTCGAACGCGTCTTGATAGAGAATAATTTGTAGAGGCCTTAGAACAGCTTCTTGATTGAAGAAAGAATTTTTTTTGAAAGCGCCTCCATCTTTTATGTCCAAAAGGTAGTTTCCTGGATCAATTGGGTTAAGATATTGATAGCGAATGCTTTCATATTTGAAAAGGGCTTTGATTGAATCAACAATAGGTATATACTGATAGCTCTCCTTATTCGGTTCAGGCTGAGATAAAGTTCTAGCTACATTGTAAGACAATGGTTCAACAAAGGATAGTAAGTTTTTGTATAAGCGTTCTCTGAGATAACTTGATTGCAGAGTTCCATCACCAACAGGAGTATTCATCATTACATGCATTACGGATTCAAGCACTTTTTTGATTACAGATTGATCAATGCCCTCATCTTGCAATACATTTTTGATAGCCAATTCAATGGAAGCATGTGTACAGCTGTTGATTTTCTGCTGTGCCTCAAGAATTTTGCTGATAGTGATACCAGGAATGAGTAGTTTATACTGCAGCATTGCACAGAACACTGTGCAATTTCTTCTGAGAGTCTCCAAAGAATCAACACTTGGATCCATTTGAATCAATGGAGATGGTGATGAGAATACTTGGGGTGTCCGTATGGATCCAAAAATAATGGGACAGTCAATTTGCATAACTTCTTCACGTGGCTGGATAGATAAACGATGGGTTCTTCGAATATGGGAAGAAAACGTGTTCAGATTTCTAAACTTTCTGAAACAAGCAAGGTATGGACAAGAAATTTCTTTACCAGCTCGAATATGATTTTTCAAATGTTTTACTATTAATGTGGAATCTTCAGCATCATAGCCACATATTGAAACATTGCAACACAGGTCTACATCTGCCATATTTTTAGCCTATTATTGCTGTATTAAATCATCAGAGAATAAAAAGTAGTGTAATTGAAAAATTGAAGAGAATGGCTTGAGTGAAAACATGAATAAGACTTTCCCTTTTTAGTAATTAGAGACCATGAAAATATGTTTGGTTGAAATCCATATGGTACCGCTACCGTAATATACCAGTACGGTACCGTAACTATCGGTATTTACCGGTACTGGTATCTAAGTTCTAACTACGGTATTCGGTACCGTACCGGTCCACAAGTCCAACCATTCACAGAATCCAGGAATCACGTTCCATATTTTCACCAACTTTATAACTGTGTATTTAGAATTTTAGATACGGTACCGTACCAATTTAGTGGAATTGTGAGGTTTTAAATAAAGGCACATCAGTCTCCCAATCAACCTAACCCAGTCTCCGAAACTCAAGCCCTGCAATTACATTCAACTGCGAATTTGACCCTGCTGATATACGGTAGTTAATGATCACCAGCCAAAAAAATGCTTAGCTGTATTGACCAGGGTTAAATTAGGTGAAATTTTACTCAGTGCGTAGACCACCGTACCGGTACCGTACCATACCAAACACAAATAATGCGGAATTACGGTATATCAAATCTCCAGCCATATATCTGTACCGGTATATTACTGTATAAAGTACCACGACGTACAACACACTCACGGCGACAAACACTGACAATAACAGTACCGGTACCATAGTTACCTCCTATCTCATCTTTTGGCGTGGTTTACTGTACATAAACATCTTATTACGCGCTTTGCATATTCAGCTCCAAAGCGGCGCAAAAGACACTGCGACAACTTCCACTTGCAAAAACCAGTTCGAAGGAAAACACGAGGCGGAAATTGCCCGCGCGACACGTAAGAAGCGAATGCGCATGCGCGGCGACCCTATTTACGCACGCGGAGCACCACTGAAAAAAATTACTGTGCAAAAACCAGTAAAACTTTTTACTGTATATCAATCACTGCTCAAATCCCAGTGATTTTACAATTTTTTTGTTACAGTGTGGGATTTCTTATCTGGTTACAACTTAATGAGTGTTTTTCATACAAGTAACTCATAACAGCGTTTGGAAGAACTTTTGGTCATTTTTAAATCCATGCTATTTACATAACTAGAGTTTTCTAACGACCTAAAATAGCCCTTTTCACAATGAAACGCCGAAAAGCCATTTTAACATTTAATTTTAATCAACTTTATTTTCGGTAATGCAAGAAATGGCTAATGACATGTCACCAAGCATGCGGAGTTTTAAATCTGGGAAATTTATTTCAAATACCCAATCTGGTTTGACGTTTCTAAATTTACGGAACGGTCGGTAGGTTTTTTTGCAAAATATGGAATTGGAACGATAAGTCAAGTGCAAATATAAGCATATAACACCATAACGCAAAGACAACGACTTTTCAAATTTGTCTTTTTTTTCTGATAGCGAGCGCCGTTGGGAAATCTCGCACAATTCACGATTGAGTTGGAGACCCGCGAGTTCGGCGTCCAAGCAGAGCGGCGCAGGTCACGTGGTAACGGATATTCGAATAGTAAAATGCCATTCGAATATTTTATTATTTGAATATTTTGCCCAGCCCTACTTGTTACGATGACTTGGTATTTAAATACGCGCTTAATAAGGTTTGTTGCTATTTTACCTTGTGTTGTTTGTGTGCGGCTCTTCATAACTTTGAGGTTTGAAATGCGGCTCTGGGACTAAAAAAGTTTTGAGAACCACTGGTATAGAGTCTATAGATTAAAAATCTTTGTGCGTAAGTCGCAAGTGAAATAGTTAAAGACTAAGCCACAACCCTGTGAGATTGACCACTTCCCAGGGAACTGAAGGGCCGATCCGGACGAAATTTGGTGTGAACCCTGGAAGCGATACCAAACTGACACAAAATTTTCATAACGATCGGCAAAGGTAAGTGAGCCAAAACAGGCTTTTAGTGGCCCGGAGCTACCTGTCATTCAAGCCATCGATCAAGTCACGCTAGAGTGATTTTGGCGTTCAGAGGCCGTTAAACTACGTTCTCGGGGCGGAAAAGCGTTTGCCAGAGTATTGGAAATTTTTTCAATCCATTGCGCCTGATGCAGTGGTTCTCAAACTTTTGATCGCGCTTTAAGCAAATGAAAAAATTTTCGGCACTTATAAATTTTAGTTACAAATACATTATAACATAACAATTATCACGTTACAACCACATTTACTACAACTCCAAGGCAAATGCAATAATATTATCAGTCTAATAATGGATAGTGCGCACTCAAGTTTCACAAGCTTGACCGTTGCATTTAGTCCATATGCAACTACGAATACTGCACAAAGGGTAGTTTAACGAGAATGTAGTTTCAAAAATTTCGTAATCTGTGTGAATGGGTCTTTGCCAGAACGCACTTGCAAACAAAAGTTTAACTTCTCAAGGCAAAGTGTATATACATACGGCCATTGTTGCTAGCATGACCGAGATACGTCTTTATCAACAGCCTGCTTAGTTTCAGATTTGGTGGCCCACAACTATTTAACATTGTTGACGAAATAAAATACTACTACTACTACTACTAGTATCCGTCACGTAAATATTACGCAATAGCAGTTGTACAGTGATTTCACAATTGAAATAATACGGCTGATCTGCCACAAATCTGTGTTGCCAGCTTAGTAGATGATGACGACATATTTCGCTTCAATCTAACTCACCAATAATTGTAAATTGTGTTATGTTCTGTATGCTGATTGTCTTATTTTTTGACTATCGTAATTTGAGAAGTGTACTGCCGGAAAATTTGTATTTGAATTAAAAAAAAATAATCATGTTTTCGTGAAGTGGAATATTTTCGTCGCGGTTATTACCTGGCAGCCATAAATTCCAAGTAACAGTAGACCAGTGGTCCGCAAATACGGGGTCGCGACTAGGGCTGGGCATTTCCGAATACCTGGTGATTTCAGAATCGAATCGAATATTTTTTTCGAATCGAATCTCGAATACTTGGAAAATATATAATTGTAATCGACTTTTTATTGTAATTAGTCCTATCAACAAATGAATTACTGAAGACATAGAATAAATCACTCAGACAGATTACTGAGCGTTCACACAGAATAACAAACACGTTTTATCAATAACTCACTACAGAAAATAGTCATTTGTCAATTGCGTTGAAAAAATATGGCTTCTATATGAAACATTTGGGAATTCACCTCGACCATTGGCGGCAAGAAACAAAACAAGATGGCGGCGATTCGAAATTTTGCTTTGAACCGATTCGAATAATTTACTATTCGATTCGAATATTCGATTCGAAATGCCCAGCCCTGGTCGCGACCCAAATTTACCTTTGCTAATTTCATAGAACGATCAATTGTTAATAAGAAATGAGGTCGGAACATCTCAGATATCTTGTCTATATGCCGGGAAGTGGCGATATGGAGCCTAAAATTATTGCCTTCGCAATCACAACCCATGGATCGATCTCAGATGCCCGATACAGATCTTTCAGGTTGAGCACAAGTCGTTGTATTTTCAAATTATTTGATCTGTCTTATCCAAGATGCTACCATGATAAACCCATTATGCTCATCATAAACCAGGGATGGAGAACCTTTTCCGACGAATGGGTCAAAAATTATATTTTAATCACGGAACAGAAGAGTGTGGGTCACAAATATTTTATCAATATTAGTATTATTAAGAAACTTGCTGCTGCATCCTATCTTTCAAATCTTATAAGCTTCGGATGGTGTTGTGTAGTTTTGGGCTTCATTTATGCAGCACTTCTACCAGAGACTAATGGACTGTTTATGACACTCGATTTTATGAAATTTGTGTACAAAAACACGCATATGAATTACCCAAAAACGTTTAGAATGATGCGGCAAAGTATTATGCGCGCCAAAGAATTTGGAGGGAATTCCACTCTGATAGATTTAAATTTTTCGATTGGCTTTCAACCACATTGAGGTATACTTTCACACTGCCCCATTGTTATTTCAGATTTCTAGGTCCTCATTTTGGGACTAACAAATTTTGTTTTCTCCACGACATTGTAGGCGAGAAAGTAAAGAATGCGAAGTAGCGTCTAGTTTTCGTATATCCTGAACTAAACAGTCTGCAGTGCCTTTTAGGTTCATGTGAATGAACGCTGCAACAAGAAGTTGCGAGAAATGAACAGATCAAAGTGATTGTTTTGTCATAAACCATATCACAGCCAATAGCTGCTTAAAGGTATACAGGGGTGAACACGTGCGTCCCAGATTGGGAGTTCTGAAAATTACCATACCGATCCGGAAATTTGAATTTGAGCGTTCGCAGGTCTGGCTGCCCAACTGACGTTACATTATGTAGTTTACTTACTGTTAACTTTGTTTGAAGCCGGTTTTATCAATTTTTATCACTTACAAGTTGGTATGTTTTTATTTCATTCGTGCCTTGGCGGGTCACCGAAAAAACGCGGTGGGTCACTTTGTGACCCGCGGGTCAGTGGTTCGCCATCCCTGTCATAAACAAACAACTCCATAGCATGAGTTAAATATAGAAACGCTAGCATCTTTTTGACGCGGCGGAAGTATGTGTACCAATATGGAGGTAACTAATTTTGTTTGAAGAGATGACACCTATGGGAAGGGGTACATTCATTTGTAATAGAACTGAAATAAAGAAAACCAGATTAAAATCATGATCTAACCCTAACCTGGTACACATATATACTAGGGGCGTATCCATTTTTTGATGAATTAACAACAACTGTTTTTTTTATTTTTACCGACGTTTGTAAATTCTAATATCTAGTATGATAACGTCATATCGAAATAGCGTTGTTTGACAAGGCTCCTTCAGTCTAGGGCAGGGAGGCAACCCCTGGCACGCGTGCCAAACTTGGCACGCGAGCCCATTTATTCGGCACGCGAGCGAGGCCTCAGAAACGAGATCATTCTCTTTCAGATAAAAAGCTTCGAGACTCTGAATTAGGTGATGAACTCGGTGTTCGTTTATTCCTTATCGTTTCTTAACAATCCGTTATTCATTCGAACTCGTTTTGTCTTTTCATGACATATGGCTAGAAAGAAATATATTATGACGTAAAAACTCGACGAATTTTGTCGAGAAGAACACTCCTTTCATTTGTCTACATTGTTACGTATCCTACATCGTCTGTGCCACACTTTTCTTCATTTCTGATTGATTTATAAAGTTGTACAGCTTATGTTGGTTAGAGTTTCATGTCTTAAAAACTTTGCAACTGCATTACTCTCCATGTTTTCATCTACATATGCTTGTGAATCTCTGTTCTCAGTTATGACCAGCGCCGGATTAACCATTAATAAACGATATGAGCACGTGCTTAGGGCACCAAGCAGAACCAGCCAGCAGGGGCACCACAGAAATTTTAAAGCAAAATTTTATATAGTTTATCGGTGTTCATTAAAATATTACGAGTTCACCAGACGACTCAAAGTTCAAAATATCCGCTCATTTTTCGTCTCAAAGTATCATATTAACCTTCTTTATTAAAAATAAACACTGAAACTTTTTTTTGGACACGAAATGGCCTATGAGTCGTTTTCTTAATGTGTTGTTGTTTTTTCTTTCTAGGATTCTCCTTGTTGCTGCATTTTTGTTTTAAAAAAATTTCATTTCTCTTCAACAATTGGACCAATGAACTATTTACACTATGTGGCGGTTCCACGATCGCATTTCAACGATCTAGTGGTCAGCGAAGTCGGGAGTATTTTGATAAGATAGACCAGGGTGGTCCGAACCCTGTCATGCTGATACATTTCGTGCGGCTCACCCCTCACCTAACAATTTTAGCGTATATTTGTATCTAATGGGGGTAAGGTTTTTGAGTTTTTTTATTTATTCCAACTGGGGTTGGGATTTCGAGATTGAAACCCTTTTTCTAACGCTTTGTGCCTTTATTTTAGTAAAAACACTCCTCTGTTTTAAGCGTCGGCCATGTGACAGTAGTGACGAAACGTAGAGCCGACTTAACGCCGCGCAATCCAGTTTTTGTTTTAGCTAGGTCCCGAAATACCAACTTAGACGGACTTGGTTGGTATTTGACAATGGCACTAAGCTTGCTCACGCTGCAAGTGTTCAAATTACTCAATATAACAATTCGTAATAGAATGTGTGTCTCAAGAAAGGTGATATAAGAAAAAAACAACGGAAATGTATTTCCTTGCCCATCACACAGTGTCTGGTTTGATTTCAAGTAATATCTGTCGCGAAAGAATATAATTTGAAGCCATATTAAACGCGAGATGCGCAAAATACAACGGTAATTCTCGGGAATTAACTTTGAAATAACTGAAGGCTTTATATATCTTCTTTAATTAAAAGAACGCCATCTATGCAACGTAATAGTAGTCTGATTAGAACGTTAAACTCTCGTTGTTTAATAAATTTAAAGTAATTAAACTCGCGATATTTCGATCACTTTTGGATTTTCTCCGACTTGCGGCCCGCGAGACCTCCTCAAAAGTTTTTGCGTTCCTTTAACCTAGCAACCTTGAACCACCCTGAGGTAGACTACTAGGTACCGGTAAAATTCCAAACTACAGTTGTGACTTGTATCCTTTGGTATTTCGATTGACGTATTTGGATTGACGATTCGATTCACGTTGAGACTGGAGGCATGAATCTTCATTGTCACACTTCCTCAGGATTAGAGCTCAACCGATATATCGTCCCGATATTGCGTGTTTGCGGATATATCATATCGGCAGTAAACGACCGATTTATATATGGGCTATATATAACAGTTAAAAAACCTAAAAATATTCGTAAAAGTTCTATTTACTGTTGGGTGTGATAATTTTAATGGATAATACACTTATGTGGTTTATTGTTTTTATAATTAAATTGCACATGAGGGGGCACCAAAATCTTCAGTGATTGGGGCACCAAAGGGGCTTAATCCGCCCCTGGTTATGACCTTTATTATATCTCCTAACAGGAGTAGCCTGAAAAATGAAACCAGTAGTTCGTGTATTTCTTTGAAACTTAAATAATATAAACCCAATGTAAAATCTCTATCAGCGGTAATGCAGCAGCGGAAGTCTTATGGATATATAATAAGAAAGTAATCAAATCTATTTGTCGGACTGATATTTTCCCGAATAGTGAATCTTTTTTGCTTTGAAAGTAGCAAAGCATTGTTTTTAATTTCGGTCGGAACGCGCGAGAATTTTGTGGTCAAATTTAGCCGATTTTGGCACGCGAGACTAAAAAGGTTTCCCACCCCTGGTCTAGGTTCATCTACTATTACCTTTGAGTAATGTTACTATATCTTCAGCCTACATTATCAGCGGCACTTCTGTCCGCGTCGAAGCAATTATTTTCCTGACCACTAGATATTTGTATTAAGCAATAAATTGATTTGCTTATGTATCTACAATTCATATTGTTCCACCTTGCTTCCCTGAGGATTCGAAAGACAACTAACGCCATTTTGTATCCGGGAACTCATACTAAACAGGCTTGTGCTATAGATAATGCTTATCCATATGCGATAGGTGTCAATGATAGTCACTGTTCACTTAGTATACCCTAAGCTATGGTTATTATATAATGCCACAATTGATTATAATTCTGGTTTATTTCAGATAATTGTAAAAGAAAGTTGTGAATCGATAAATATAAAGATCACATTTTAGTTGAATCACACTGTTAAAAATACAATCAAATCACTGGCATTTACATGTAATAATGACTAAGAATGAGCAATCAATTTACTTCAATATATAAATTATTTTGATTCAAACTAATCGGGAACAATTTTACAGCTTTTACGGAAAATTTATTCCAAAAATCAAAACTGAAATACTGGAAGCTATACATAAACGGCAACTCTAATATAAAGTGGTTTATGCTCTCATCTCTAACAAACACTTGTAATATTGCCTGGGGTTAGCTATAGGTATTTATTATAGTGACAAATGTTTGAAATATCAATCAACAATCTTTTATATAAGCTACGCCAATGCTACAAAAGCTTATTGACAACAACGACATTAGTAAGGTAGCGAGCCTGGATAATATAGGATTCTATATTTGATTCCTATACTAGAATGTGGGTAGGACCAGGAATACATAAAAACATAAGGACATTAGTTATGTGTCGAAAAATCGTATAAGTTTTGTTGAATAATGTTCATGTATATTATACAAAATACAGAGTTGATAATTGACAATAAAATAAACAGTAAACATAACCTGATTTGCAGAATCACACAAGAACATTGAACCCTGATGAGTTAAATCGGCGTTCATTGAGTTACGAAGTTAGCGTTGACTGAGTTTAATAATAAATAGGGTTCGAAATGTTAATGAATTTGTCCGAAAAGTTCATTTTCCCACTTATCAGTGGCAACTTGTTAGGAGTAAAGGTATAAGAACGCCACCTAAAAAATTCTGTTCAAATTTAAATATTTTTGAAAAAAATTTGCGAACCGTTAGGCATACAGTTAAATTTATAATGTGAAAACTACAATAAAAATAACTGGTATTTACATGTAGTTGTGAATAAAGATAAGGAATCATTCATAACAAATTCGAAAATAATACATTCAGTGAAATTGAAATAACTCTTTACAACTTTCCCTGCATTCTGCATTCTACACACTTCTAAAGATATAAAAAAACAATATGTAATGGTTAATATGTTGAAAATGACAAAAATATTGTTGAGCAAAATAATTTTAAAAATGAATCAACAAAACAACATAACAATTAGGCTTCAAGTAAATAGAAATAAATTCAAGTTAGTTTTAGAAATAATTGCTTTTCTAATATTTTTTGATAATTTAATTCAATTTTGCAATTTTACCAAATTCGACTTAGGGTTATGCAAATATATAAATATAAACATATAGTGATATTTTTCCTTTATTCGTTCAAATAAAAATGTCAAAACAATTGAAATGTCAGTTAAACTTCAATTCAGCCGATGAAAATTGATCGTAAATAACGGAATAAGATAAAATACAATAAAATGAAAACCATTGGAAATATATACAGAACAATTTTCACAAATTAAAGTTCACTTTATTGAGTATTTTTTTTTTATTGATCCCTATTTATGTAAATAAACCTTGGCCGGTACCTCTTCACTCTCGGGTTAGTGGCATTTACCAGGTAGGTATTCTGAGAGGTACCACTTGAAAATGCAAGATAATGTTACTATATTTTTAACAGCTTTTGACAGATTACCCGTAAACAAGCATTGCCCATATATAAATAGCATTTTACAATAACGCATTATGTATGGTAACATTGCCCAGTTAATGCTTGTCAAATGAAAAACAGAAAAACATAATCAGTTCACAAGTTAGTTATTCTGAGAAGTACAACGCTGCAATGCAAGACAATTTTACAGTATTTATGAAAGTTCATAAAATTGTTAAATGTAAAAGACAAAACAAAGCCAGAGTTGAGTGTGCGTGATATTGCAACAAAGTCAGTATAATTTAAAAAAATGTAAACAAATTAACCAAAATTCACAAGTAAGTCTGTTGACTTGTTGAATAGTATTGAATACCTGAACACAAGCCCAATCATGTATGAATCATGGATGATATTTTAATATATTGCTTTATCTATGAACCATGCCCGATCAGTTGTTCATAAAATATGCGATTGAAATAGGAAATTTGAAATTATAGAAAATGGATATGACCCCTCTATGCGAGTAAAACTGCTGATTTTAACAGTATCGAATAATAGAGCATTGATTGAATGTAAATGAAAAGTCCAAATATTTGATAAATATTCATTTTCTAAGATAATTTTAGTAAATTGAGTTTGAATATAACTGGTCTACTCAATTAAAACTGCCAAATCTTTTTACACTATCAAATTACAAAACAAATGTAAATTAAATGTTTAAATATTTTATTCATTGTTTGAAATAATTTTAGTAAATTACGATTTGCCGTGAATACGCGATGCGGATATCAGGTTAATTGTGCGCGAGCTTTCCTGAGCTCAGTTTTTGACAATTCAATCCATTCCTCTCTCTTAGCTTCATTCACATAATCTGAAGCCTTTTCATACGCACCAATGGCTTTAATATAATAAGGTTCGGCTTCTGCATATTTACCCAAATTAAAATACCCTACACCGGTATTATACAGCAATCTACCGTAGATTTGATATTTTGAAGCGTTTGGTCCGAACTGTTTCTCCAAAACCTCCAGTCCATTCTTTCGGATTTTTATACTTTACTCAAATTCACCAGCCAGGTTATAGTTATATCCAATGTAATTCGAGCACCGAGCCTCTTTGATTGCTTTATTCACTGGATCAGCGTTTACTATTGCACGAATATCATCCAGCATCTCTGTCATGTATTCTATGCCGTAATCTACTCCTATAATTTTAGATCGACCACCGGCTTCTATCAATGGCTTAGTGGCATCATGTATATTACGAACACAAAGTTTAATCCCATTCATTACATCATCGGGTGATCCTGTGCGAGCCTTGTAGATATCACTTGCTATTCGAAGCAATATTATAGCGCGAATGTAAGCAGAATTCGAAATTAAGTCAATCGCAAGGTATTTGACGTCATCAGCAATTGTCACGGATGACGTCATCAGGATATTTCGTAAGTTGCCAATAGCCTTTTCCGCTTTGTTTCCTCTGCCAAGTTGTATAAAACACTCGACCATCATAAGTATTGTATCCAAATCCTGATGGTTTTGCAGGGTCAGTTCTTCTAAGATCGGGACTGCTTCTTCATATTTGGACTCGTCGAATAACTTGAAAGATTTTTCTGAAAATACAATACATGATAGAACCGTCGTACTCGTAACCATAACATAAATAGAACCTACGATGAGTGGGTTGAAAGTCTCGATAAAGTATTTCCAAATGTATAGCAGAAGGAATGACTACTGAAAATAGAGTCTCCATGTGTGTGAGTGACTTATTGTTTTGAGCCGTATTCGGAAGTATGCTTTGGGTGAGGTGGTTGGGTCTTGGGTTCGACCCCGGTATATTTAACCTTCAAGCAGCAACGTTAGCTCCAGCCTTTCTCATATTTTGATTCGCTGAATTCGATTAATACAAGATCATATTCCAAGTAGGAGAACATAATAACTGAAAAATGATTTTTCATGACTGCATACTTTAAAATTAGACGAGTAGCAACAAATGTTACTGGTTACAGCATTTCAGTTTCACTATGGCTCAGTAGTAAGCGCATTGGCATCAAGTTCTTTAAGACCTGCTTACATGCAGCGGCCAGGGCAAAACTATTCAGCAAATATCCATTTCATGATACGCTAGATAAATAGGCGTTTTTTAATGCTATATTTTCCCGGTCTTAAAAATTTTCCACACTGTTAGGCCCGTTTCCTTACGTTCTCTACTTACTTCGCAGCATTGAAATCTTCAGAGGGTTATTTCCACCTCCTGCAGTGTTGGGAGATGGCAGCGGCCTTTGCAGTTGTTGAGCCATTTTGTCTCGTGCAGGTTCTCCTGGGGAATCCAGGAAAAGGATAGATTATAAGTGAAGAATATAAGACATGGTGACTATAGATTAGTGCTCTAATAATATTTTATACCCAAATTAATGTTTGTAATGTAAAGTATCGGGTCAATCGGTTTGTAAGAACACTGAATTCACCGTTGTATATTGTCGTTAGCTCTTGTCACGTCAGTAGCAGCTGTAACTTCGTTGTTTAGATATCACCCCTTTTACCTCCGAGTGAGTGCGCATGAGCTTGATTTGAGTGAATTTTCGGTGTTCCCGAAGTATGCGAACCAAGATGGCGGACATCGGAACGTAACATGGGTAACAGGTTAGGGTTAGGCGATAATATTTTTCCAATTTTCCCTATTTTAGTCCTATTATCAGTTCGAAGACTAGCCAAGAGCCTCCCGTAGTATTTATACCTAAAATTATGGCCTAACCCTAACCTAGTACACATATTACATTCCGATGTCCGCCATCTTGGTTCGCATACTTCGGGAGCCCCGAATTTTCTTATGAAATAAAAGAGTTTGACCGGTGACTAATTCGAGATTTGGGGCAGATGTTCCTTCAATGTAAGACAGCGGCTTGCAACGCTATTTTAAGCGCGTTACTAACATAACAATGATTCTTGAGCATGTTTGCTTATACTTGGTTTTTATATTTAATTTTGCCACCAAAGAATATTTTGTAAATGCTGGTTTGCATCCCGATTATTATGAATGGATATATATTTAAAACAAGCAATGTATTGTATGCTATATGAAAACACAAATTTAAATACTAACTAACGATGAATCAGTCAATATTCTACAGTTTGAATGGAGCAAAAAACTCAGAACCCCCATATCGCAACAGAGAACACAACTGACCTCTCTTTTTAATTGCTCCACTTTGAGAAGCCTCTGTATTTTTTGGTGACAAATTTAAGGCTTCGACACCTTCAGCGATATTATCTGGTTGAACGTTGTCATCTACCTGTTGTTGTCCGACATTCTGAGCATTTTGTTGTTCATCTTCTTGTGGAATATTTATCTGTCCAATCTCCCTTGCAACAATCTCAGTTGTTCTTGCTCTGAATAATATCACGACATAAATGAGGGGTGCCAAACTAATTACTATCGTTGCTTCCTATGGTTAATCGAACAACCGCTCACTGACTTAGTATAATGAACCGATAATTCGACCAAACATGCTGGTACTACTTACTTACATATTATTAGCTTATACATTACTCGCTATAGATTAGATATTACCAACTATATTGTTTGAAGAAATATTATGAACAATTTTAGGAAATATTGACATTTCAATTTTCGTTTGAGCGACTTATCGGTGAAGATAGTAAAATTAAATCCGAGGCCATAGTACCAAATTGTCGCATAATAATACCAGTTGAAGACCTGAGAGGGAGACAGGAAAGGCCCCGGTGAAAACATGTTAATGCGAATATTGCGTGTGTGTGGCGGATGATAGTCGTAATTCTTGGAAACATTTATCACTTCCCAAACTTAGTTAAGCGTTCAAATAACCAACTTACTGTACTATATCCCTTTGATTCTGTTGAGCGTGCAGAGCAATAGTAATGGTATATACATTTTGTTGATGCTGTTGGTTTTGCTGGCCACCTTCAGCCATGTGTTCTGCTTATAATGATCGCTTGATCCTTGCGGTTTAAATTAATGTATAATAGTATCATAAACTAAAGGGCTGAATTAGGAATAAAATATCCAGTTTAGATCATTCACGATCGAGTTCATGGACATATACTATTAATCTTCATTCTGTAATCTTCTGTTTGTAATGCAGAGGATTATTGCGGCTGAAGGTATTCTGTCCTTGAACCATTTGCCATAAAATTATTATGCCGTATAGTTGCTTTTACACACATCCGTAATAATACGCGGTGCTATTCTACAGTTGTATCCGTAATTACAACTAAAAGCTCGACTCCGATTCAACAAATATTAAACTGTGACTCTATATCATAGATTAAAACGATTTTTTATGATCTTTACTGCTTTGCTCTATGAAACCCTGAGCTGTTCTGATAAATTGCGTTGATCGGGCGCTGTCTGTAGTGTTCGGAGACAATACGACCGCAAACCGTCCTCTGGAGCATCGCCTATTTGCAGCTGTACATTTGCAAGAAGTGAAGAAATTTTAAGATAATTAAACTCCTGAATGCGCATTTGTAGAAGTATCCATGTCACATACAATGAAACATGTATTTACAAATGCATATAAATCCATCCCAACTTTAACTCGCGTCACCACCGAATTCAGCTTCGTTCCAGTTCGCCTATTTTTTCGCATCGATTACGAGCATGAACGCCGACTTGTCTGTTTACGACAAAACAATCGATGAGGCGTGCACGACCTAACTAAGGAATAAAATTGTTGAGAATAAACATATCGTGAATTAGAATTTTGTGACTTTCATAGTTGTTGCTGAACTTACCTTTCAGAGGAAAATGCAAAAAAACGCGTAGAAATATATATCATCCATCTAGAACAGCGGTTCCCAAACAACTTAATATCGCCTAAATCAAATTACCCAAAGCCCTCTCCACAAAAATACAGTCGTACTATCGTTATCGCTTTTTTTTTTTTGAGAAATGGCAATAATACTGACACCCATTGCATCTTCCGATCGGACTTGATGCTAAAATCTGTAAGATCATAAAGTGAAGTATTGTTATATTATGGAGCCGTATGACTAGGCTCATTCACTAGATGCGAGCATTGCATGCCCAGCTTTTTCTTTCGCAGACTAGTCATAAGTAAGGAATTACAGGCGAAATTGCTAAAACCGTGAACGTCTGAATTATCCTTCAAAACTGGCAAATATGGAGGAACACTGATCTGAGTGTATACATTTTCTCATACACTCGCCTTCTGCAGTTGTAAAACACTTAACGATGTCACGTAATCGACAAAACACGGGTTGCGATTGCAATCTTCATCCATATTTTTCAGTCTTCAGGGCGATATATTCGCCTCTGCTCCGCGAGAAACATATATAAGCACAGTAATCTAAACTACTGTGTTTTTCCTCAACGATTTTGCTTAATCCGAGTTGGATTCTAACAAATCGGCTCCATTACGATCGCTGTTATGAAAAACCCACAGGACTACCAATATATAACTTTGATATACTCTACGTTTTGGTGATGTCAAATCATTATAAGCTTAACACGACATACCTGACGACCATCTCAAAACCACAGATAATTACACACGGGGATACCCAGACGGTTGTTGTTGAAGAGTTGCAGTGGTAAACACCGGGAGTATCCTGTTATTGCCCCACCACATATTATGTGTTTACTTTTTTCGTTCAGCTCATGTTGGGTTAGGATAAACGGGACCCGACGAGGCAATAGGCAACCTAGCATGAATCACCCTGACCTAAAGGTATCAGAAAGTTGGTGGTGGAAAAATAAAGCATGACCATTTGTAATTCTCACAAGTTGGTGATTATTTGGTGCTCCCGAAGTATGTGAACCAAGATGGCGGACACCGGAACGTAGTATGTGTTCGGCCATCATTTTATTCCAATTTTCCTTATTGTTGTTCTTTTACGAGTTCGGGGATTAGCCAAGTGACTCCCGTAGTATTTGTATCTGAACTTTTGGCCTAACCCGGTACACATGCTACGTTCCAGTGTCCATCTTTCAGTGTTCACCACCTTGGTTCTCATACTTCGGGAGTACCAATTATTTTTGTACTGGTCAACATTAAGCTTGTTTAAATATAGGAAGACGAGAAAATGATTAATTTTAATCTGACATATCATTAGTACGATATTCCACTTTATATTGTGTTTTTATTGACATGTTTATTGGCAAAACAAATTGTTAATAGCGAACTATTTTAAAAACTTAGCAAATAGCATGGATTCCATGTTTTTCGTTTTAAGATATAATCTGAATCGTATAATTATGCCGATGACTAACTGAAAGCTTTCCACATCACGGTGAGTAACTGACAACCTAAACTACTTCATGCTCCCAGTCCGATGAAAATTGTATGAGCTGACAGGTCGTCGTTTCCTTGTACTGTATTATTGCAATCCGCTTGTGGTAGTGAAGCTTTATGGATACTTAATGATTATTTCGACTGCATCAGAAGGATTGTAAATGTTCATTGCCATCACGAAGAATGTCAGGTGAGACGTTTTCTTATTAATGAGATGTGTCATATCCTACCGGTACCTTTTCTAGTAGTCTACTAACTATTGTAACTTCGGGCCGCCATGAAATGTGTCTTAACTCACGCTTCCCACCTTTTTATTGCAACAAATCTGTATTGGAAGCAAATAAAAATGTCATTAGCAATATATATCAAATGATATAAATACCTGAATATAAATATTACCACTCATTTTATTGTAGCATTAGTTCACACCGCTAACTCCTAAGAAGGAGAAAGCCGCCGTCACACCCGAGCACACACAAACATAAACAAATCGAGTGTAAAAGCTAACATACCAATCAACGGACGTACGAAATGCCACTGAGAGGAAACAACAATACAGTAAATGAATTTGGACTATCGTAGCATTACAAATGGAGTAGACCTATATAAATTATGAATATACCGTGGACCTGCTAACATATTGAAAGTAAGACCGAACACGTGAGTCGAAATTAAATTACGAAAATTTCTTGTTGGCGGGCCATATAACTAAATTCAGACATTAAGATAGGCCAGGTAAAAATTTAGTTTTCCATGTACACAACAAATTGAATAATTCTCATAATGTGAAGGCTATCGTTCAGCTTTACAGTAATAATATCGCAGGCAAAACGCCAAACGAGAAAAAAAAATATGGATTTTTACCGATGTGTGCGCCTATCTAAACATAGACAGACTCATTATTATTTAATTCTCGGTGTGGAAAAATCTGAGGGCCACACTGAATGGCTTGGCGGACCGGGATGTGTCGCCTGTTGCACACCCATGCTTTAGAGCCTACGATTTTGTTTGCTCCCCGGATTTTATAATCAGTTTTTAGCAAAATAACAAATTGTGGGAATAATTTTCTGCGGAAATACAATATTTAACCAAAAATTAAATTTTTCAAGAATATATCTTGCGGGACTGACTCTTGTTTTTTGCATAAATTCAGTTTTCGCGATAATATTTTTCAGTACATGTGCGATAAACTACTTTTTAATTAATTAAATGATAATAATTGAATGGTTTATTGTTCGCGGTCAGGATTATCATAGAACGGCATTCTAAAACTGCTTTTTAAAAATAACACTTTCTGCCGAAGGCCCTATTCCCGAGTTTTCGTGAAACTAACCTCTGACAAAATTATGTGTTTTGCAAACCACAATTTACTTAAGAATCCATTTCTACAAGAGGCTCCGTGACGTATCTATCTATAAGAAATTTAATACATACAACCGGTGTTGCAAGCATTCTCCGAGGATGGGTCGTGTTTCCCTGGCACACGACTTCACATCGGATCAATAGACCTGGGTATTTATTTTTGAATAGCAGCCATACAGTGATTCCAGAGTTCATTCTAGTCCGCTAAAAAATTGTGAACAGGTCAGCGATCAGTGTACTGAATTGAGTGTTGGTAATGCGCTTGTTGCAGTGAGATTTTATAGAAAAGGATGAATTTTTCAACGTTGGATATCTGGCAACCTAAAAATTCCTTGTTCCTTGTCGGCTAAAAATTGTGAACAGGTCATCGATCACTGTACTGTTGCACACCCCTGCTTCAAACCTTAGTCAAGGTATTTTTTTTATCTCTTAATACTATAACCAGTTTTTATTTATTTGTCTTATTAACTGCTTTATCGTAAGTTATGGTGATTATGGATTCGAAACGTATACTGACTGCTGAAATGACTGCGCTACTTGAAAGTTGCCACGAATGCTTTTCATTCAGTTAATTCACAGCCTGATCGTAAACACATGCCAATGACTAACAGAAAGTTCTTGGTATAACGGTGGATATCTGGCAACCTAAAAATTCCTTGTTGGCTAAAAAATTGTGAAAAGGTCAGCGACGATCACTGTACTGAATTGAATGTTGGTAATGCGCTTGTTGCAGTGAGATTGTATAGATAAGGATGAATTTTCTGATTGTCTCGGAAGGATTATAAACGTTCATTGCCAGCACGAACAATGTCAGGTAAGATGTTTTCCTAATACTGAAATATGTCGTATCCTACCGGTACCTTTCCTAGTAATATACAAACTATTGTGACTTCGGGCCGCTTTGAAATGTATATTGACGTAGGAAAACTTTTAGAATATACCTTAATCTGCGCCACTTTTCAAACACGACAAATCATGCTATCGATAAGATATACTATTATCCCATACTTTTTAATTTACAGTTTGGTTTTAATGGCCTTATCAAGTTGCGGTGGGATTTAAAAACATGCTCGTGTCATTAAACATGCTCTGCTGAAAACAGCCAACGAATGCAATATTCCAGCAGGCTGTTGTGCTATTTCTATTGCTTCACACGTAAAACGTTCTTCGTTGCCACAATGTGATTTCTCAATGCCATGAGTATTAATTATTAGACACGAAGTTGATGGATTGTTTCGTTATTATGTCGGGCTCACAGATAGATTAGTTCAGTCTTTGCAACAAGGTACCCCATACACAAAATCGGCCTAGTATTAACCATATATATATCCATATAACGCTTGCATCTAATTTTCATTCAACTTATAAATCACGGTGCTGAGATATAAAAGTGTACTTGCATCTAATTTTCATTCAACTTATAAATCACGGTGCTGAGATATAAAAGTGTATAACGACCACGTCTATAACTATATTTTATTTTTTATGCCCATATTTATTCTCACCTTTTGAGTCGCTAGTGAGCAGCTGAGCAACATTCCCTTTTAGCTGGTTTGTCAGACTGCCGGCAGTGTGGAAGTCCCTCTCTGTATCAGGTTATTATTATAGTGTTTTGATGCCGTGAATGTATGTAATTCTTGTTGTAAACTGATAATATTATTACATGTTACCTTTTTCCCCACTTTGGCATAGCGCTGTTCACCAGTTATCTTGTATTTATCGTTTCCGTAACTAGTCTAATTTCCCGTGTGATATCCGTAATTCCATGTGTACCGGTATTGCCATGTATATTAGGTTTTTGTTGTATCTTTAGTGTCATACTAGTTATTCACACGGTTTTTATCGCCCAGCATAAGTCAATGGTTCATGATTGTGACGTCATAGGCCAATTCCGTATCTTGTGTTACGTATGTATCTCTATGGTATTTAGTACTGTATTTTTATTGTATATTTGATTGGAGTATTTGGTTGTATCAAGTTTTTACTGGTGTATAATTAATCTAGCTATAATTAAGTCAGTCACTCTGCTGCATTCGAAAACGCAAGAAGGCCCATTCGTGATCTACCTTCATTACAACTTCAGTGTCCGAGAAGCTGGCAGAAAGAACCTGAGTGGTGATATCAATTCCGGTAAGCCACAATAAGCAACACTCTATACCGTTATCTACCTGAGTAGCCTACTAATGCTAATTTGGATTCATATGTGGTCAATTGTTAAATAAGGAAATGAGGTTCGAAATATCTCAGATATCTTGTCAGTATGCCGGGAGGTGGCGATATAGAGCCTAAATTAATGCCTTCGCAATTACAACCCATGAATGTATCTCAGATGCGCGATACAGATCTTTTGGACTCTATAGCAGTGGTTCTCAACCTTTTTCAGTTCGCGGACCGGTAAAATTTCAAAAAAAATTTGCGGACCGGTGGACCTTCAAAAATGTCATGAACACAAAATGTAATCTAAGGAATGCAATTAGGTGGTGCAAAAGAAGACATTCTAATTTAATGAGAAATTTGCTGCTCTTGTTTTGATATTATACGTGTTAAACGCGGTCCTAATGAAGTTTCTGCAAGGCGAAAACTCCTCCGTTATGACGTTAGTCGTTGTTATGAGGTCATAAAGGCGAACTTCCAGTTGTTCAGGGTTTAAATGAGCATAGGACCTCTCACTAAGTTTGGTTGTTAGACGAATACCGGTGCTACAAATCAATAGGATATAAAAATACCAAAAGTAATGGACATGCCGTCAATACTTTGTATTTTACAATTTGCTTATAATACAATAATATTGGAATATATTTGGCAGACCGGCAGCAAGGTTGCCGCGGACCGGAACCGGTCCGCGGACCGTCGGTTGAGAACCACTGCTCTATAGCATATAGTTAAATATAGAAACCATATCATTTTTTGACAATGCGAAAGTATGTGTACCAATATGGTGGTAACTAATTTGTTCGCCTATTTTACATCAAGTTGTGTGAAGGGACTGAAATCTACGGACAGGGGGTATATTCATTTGACTAACACAGGCAGTGCCCGAACTCGTAATATATATAACCAAAATAAGAAAATCGGAATAAAATTATGGCCTAACCCTAACCTGGTACATAGGCTTGCACGTAATTTACGGAATTACGGAATTATTTCGAGTTACGGAAGCGAAGTCACGAATTACGTAAAGTCGTAATTATTGGTCGAGCGCTTTCGCGATTGAAACGAGCTCTCTTCAGAGCAGTCAATTCCGTCGATTGTAAAAAATTAAAGTTTAAGTAAATAAAGTTAGAGTTCCGGTATTCGCAGCCGTTTTTCTCTCTCTTGTTAGGCAGATGGGGAAGGCATAACGCGTCATTTACTAACCTATTATCAACTTATCTAAGATGGCCAATGTACATATTAACCGTAGATAAGGAATAGAATTGTGTCGAGACCGATGGACGCCAACACACCTGGTTTCAACTTCTTCGGGTGAAATGACTGAAGAATGTAGGAGATCAACTCATAAAACATGGTCTATTTGTAAATGTCGTGATAATTAATGTCGCGCTTATCAAACAGCAAGAGACGGAAGAGAAATTGCGTAATGAACCAACGCAACTTAGTCTTTTCGGCATCGGTATAGCGATTGAGACGACAGAGAAACAACATTACGACGGGATTTCCCGTGTTTATTCTGCGCGAGATCCATTTTCTATAACAAAGTCTTGATGTTCTGTTACCGATATTATCGTTATAAATCTGTCCGGACTCGGCATTGCTCAATATGTTTTTCACAATGCCTCGCAATATGTCGGCCAAATATGATTACCTGTCTTTACCAAATGCGGCAACTTATTTTGATTTATCGTCGACTCGAACACCACTGGCACTCGACCAAACTTGTGTCAATCTTGGCAAATAGGATTGTCGACTTGAGTTAGAAAAATAAATTAATATTTTCATGAGTGCAAAATAAATGTCACAAAATGCATTGTTTTGCGATATAACTTTGTATTTTCGGAGAAGGCATGTCATATAAGTACGGTATTTTAAATAATGCGCAAATAATTAATATTTGATCTAAATTTATCGTAAATAATGTTATAACATTTAGGCCGCGAAATGATTTAATGTAAAATGAAGCATGGAATTCGGAATATCGTCAATAATTCGGCATCAATAATTATTATAAAATGCTAACTAAGTAGTAAAGTCGGATATTGTAAAAAAACGGTGAAATAACAAGTCTTCGTCGCGAGGCAAGCGAAAGTATAATCGAACGAGAGAATACGCTTGTAGTTGATTAATAAATTAGCAACCCGGAATTTTTATTTAATACGAAAGTCGTATTAATACGTCAATACGATTTTAAAAAAGTGAACTATCGTTTCTTAAATATATTACCAGTGTTGGTAATGATAAAATTGAGCGCATAAAATTTGGTGATAAAGTTGATAAAGGAAAATCAAAGCTAATACAAAAGATAAAAATCAGAATAAAATTATTTTGAATTCACTCCTTGATATTTGTCTTTAACATCTGTCTCCAGCGTGTGGTACTGCCGGGAATATGAAAACCAAACTTCGATGTCCCATTCGGAATAGAAGTGGATTAAATCGGTTGGTATGCTAGGTTTAAATGTGTGAAAAAAATATCGCAATTACGGGGTCATTACGTAATCGATTTGGCCGTAATTACGGAATTGATTTTTGTCAATTACGTGCAAGCCTACGGTACACATACCAGGGGCGTACTCATTTTTTTTAATGAATTAACAACAACTGGTTTTCTATTTTCACCGACGTTTGTAAATTTAATATCCAGTAGGTAGGATAACACCATTGCGACACAGCGTTATTTGACAAGGCTCCTTCAGTCGAGGTTCGTCTACTTCCATTACAGCGGCAAGTCGGTCCGCGTCGAAGCTATTATTTTCCCGACCACTAGATATATGTATTAAGCAATATATTGATTCACTTATATAACTACAATTCATATTGTTCCACCTTGCTTCCCTGAGGATTCGAAAGACAACCAACGCCATTTTGTATCCGGGAACTCATACTAAACAGGCTTGTGCTATAGATAATGCTTATCCATATGCGATATGTGTCAATAAGAGTCGCATGTTCACTCAGTATATAGCTAAGCCCTGGATATTATATAATGCAATACTTGATTATAATTCTGGTTTATTTCAGATAATTGTAAAAGAAAGTTGTGAATCGATAAATATAAAGATCACATTTTAGTTGAATCACACTGTTAAAAATACAATCAAATCACTGGCATTTACATGTAATAGTGACTAAGAATGAGCAATCAATTTACTTCAGTATATAAATTATTTTGATTCAAACTAATCGGGAATAATTTTACAGCTTTCACAGAAAATTTATTCCAAAAATCAAAACTGAAATACTGGAAGCTATACATAAACGGCAACTCTAATATAAAGTGGTTTATGCTCTCATCCAGTGTTCACTATTAGCGCACTTTTTTGCGAAAATTGCGAAGCACTTTCGCAACTTTTTTTAGGGACTGCGAAATAGCACTTTTTTCCGATTTTGAAGAGAAATAGCACTTTTTTCCGATTTTGAATGGAATAAAAATTCAAAGTTAACAAATATTTTCGAGTATTAAGTTGACAAATAAGTAACATACTAGTACTTTTGTAACTCAATTCTGCATATCATAACGATATTTACCAGAATTCTAACCTATGAGATGCAGACATAGGAGATAAAGCTTATGCATTAACGGCAAAATTCTTGTTTATAATATGATTATTATACAAGCACACGGATTCCGCTTCTTCCGCATAAACGCTCCTGGCGTCTTTGAAACCAGATGTTGGAATACTACACAGTGCGTTTCTTTGAACGAGAGTGGTCATGTGACTATCAATGATATCGATGAATTCAAAATGACTATAAAAGTGTTAGTAAAGTGTTATAGTCACTTTGGATGAATTGTGACCAAAGTGCACGATTTTCAAATCAGACGAAACTTTTAGCTGCATGTCACAGATTTGCAAAATCACCAAATTCACAAAATACCATTAAGTGCCATTTTATTGTAATCACAATGTTGAAAGCACGTGGCATTTTCCGGAATTTTGCGATATTTACACAACTATTTCTCATTGATATACGAGTACGGGTGGGCAAAATTCAATACTTTTTTGAATCGAATATTTTTAACCGAGTACCGAATAACGAATATTTTTGGAACGTCGGTAAAAAATCTGCAACAAAGCGTTTTTACTGGTTAATTCCGTTGTAATCGCTAATTGTTCTTGTCACGATCGTTTTGGCGGCGATATCCAGGTTTTGGTAATCTATATTCCCGCCCTCTCTTTTTTACAAATATGAATTCTTGCGGGTCGGCGGACATCGAAGTTTTATATTTCGGGTTTACCCGTTGGTTCACATCGGCAACAGCTGTTGAAGACATTGAGGACTCAAATTAACATTTGCGTTTGCTTTAAAACCTATCAAGGTTTGTATATTTACCGTCCCAATTTTATGCAAATGGTAATATTATTGACGATACCGTGATGCAGATATTTATTAAGACGATAATTAACTTTCTCATGTTTTTCTATGGTGATAAAGTTCGCAAATCCGAAATTGTGCCAATCCTGAATGTTGATTTAAAATAGTGATTGAATAATTCGGCAATAAAGGCATTTCTGCGTGGTCATAAGACGAGATGACGTTAATGAACAGCACTTCTTCTACAGGATATTTTACGTATGCGACTTAATGCTAAAAAGATTGGGCTCGAGTGCTTTTTTTTCGAGTGCTCGAGTGCCTAATAGAGGCCAGGCGCTAATTGTAACTGATTCCCTCAAGTTTCAACGTGTTTTCAACAAAACAATACCCCGGCGATAATTATAGCTAAAATGTTTCCCAGCAATTCACAATTTTATTTATGGAATTTGCAAATTCACCAGTTTCTTGACGATTTTGATAATGTCACGCCCTAATTATTCGTGCAAAAAATACTCCCCTTCTTCCGCGGCGGTTTGACGGGTTTTTTGTTCCATTCTTCAGAAAGTTCTGACACGGGGATATAGAATACTGAATCCGGAGGGTTGAATCCCTGTCGACTTACTGGCGATTTTCCGTTTAGGAATGGGTGAAACGTTCTCTATTTTAAATTAAATGACCTTTCGCGGGCTGGAGTTCTCCCCGAATATGATGTGTACCAGACGTTAGTCAGACGATAGATAAAACATTATATTAATAATGACGCCCCGTTTTCGAAAATACAAAGTTATATTGGAAAAAATGCGTTTTGCAACCATGCGATACATTTGGAATGAAACATTATTTACGGTTAATTCAGATCATATTTTACTCTCCATGACACCCGGTATCCGAAAATACAGTTGTATGGCGAAAAATGTGTTTTGTTACATTTAAAATAAAACATTTTTGCGATCAATTTAGATCATATTTTACTTTTCACGACCACCGTTTCCGAATATACAAGGTTATATCGCGAAAATGTGTTTGTAACATTTAAAATAAAGCATTTTTGCGATTAATTTAGATCATATTTTACTTTTCAGGACACTCGTTTTCGAAAATACAAGGTTATATCGCAAAATGTGTTTTGTTACATTTTAAATAAAACATTTTTACGGTTAATTCAGATCAAATTTTACCTTTCACGGCAACCCGTTTCCGAAAATACAATGTTATATCACAAAAAATGCGTTTTGTTACATTTATTTTGCATTCCCAATAAAATACATATTTTCCCTAATTAAAGTCGTCGATGAAATTGTTCCCGTCGTTCAAGCTCGACACACGTTTGGACGAGTGTGGGGCGGTTTTTTGGTCGACGATAAATTAAAAAGTTGCCACACGTTATTTGTATAACGATAATAACTGAAAATTAAGTTTCTATAATAGAAGTGAATTTGTCTCAAGATGGTATTTTACGATTCTTGACCACAGAAAATAAACACGCCGACAGGCTTGGTTATAATTGATATCCGTTTAATTTATTTTACACTATTAATAAACGCGCCACACCAAGTGCGGCCATATAAATTGCAGTCGCATCGGTATGGACTGTATCTTTTTGGCGCTCTCACATTAATAATAATTTTCAACAAAACAATACCCCGACGGTCATTAAAGCTGAATTCGTTACCGAGTAATTCACAATTTTATTCACGGAATTTGCAATTTCAAGATCTCACTTGACGATTTTAACGCGGTTGATTTAGATCAAATTTTACCTTTCACGGCAACCCGTTTCCGAAAATACAAAGTTATATCACAAAAAATGCGTTTTGTTACATTTATTTTGCATTCCCAATAAAATACATATTTTCCCTAATTAAAGTCGATGAAATTGTTCCTGTTGTTCAAGCTCGACACACGTTTGGGCGAGTGTGGGGCGGTTTTTTGGTCGGCGATAAATTAAAAAGTTGCCACACGTTATTTGTATAACGATAATAACTGAAAATTAAGATTTTGCAATAGAAGTGAATTTGTCTCAAGATGGTATTTTACGATTCTTGACCACAGAAAATAAACACGCCGACAGGCTTGGTTATAATTGATATCCGTTTAATTCATTTTACACTATTAATAAACGCGCCACACCAAGTGCGGCCATATAAATTGCAGTCGTATCGGTATGGACTGTATCTTTTTGGCGCTCTCACATTAATAATAATTTTCAACAAAACAATACCCCGACGGTCATTAAAGCTGAATTCGTTACCGAGTAATTCACAATTTTATTCACGGAATTTGCAATTTCAAGATCTCACTTGACGATTTTGATGATGTCATGCCCTAATTATTACTGCTTAAATGCCTCAAAATACAACAAATGTAATCATTTTCGACAATAACAAGCGCAACAATTCGTAAACGAGCCGTTATAACGAAATTCGCGATTGATTTTACCTCTCTCTTGTTTACAATTTTAACATCCCGCCGGCCATGTATGGTCGAATAAAATGTTCACATATTCGAAACATGACTTGGCCAAGGATGAAAGGGATCACTAAAGAGCTAATAGAAAGTACATACGCGAGGGTATGATAATAATATCGAGAATATTTGTGAGCATATCACAGGACGGAAATATTTTGCACCCCGCTGTTTGTTGGCAGAACAACGATACGCTAAAGTTAATTGATCGAATACAGGGAAGTATTTATTTATCATCTCACTTGCGAACATCGAGGTTTTGGCGGAATTGTACGATCATGTTGTCTTTCTTAAATAATAAATTTTTCAATAAATGTTCATTTTACTTTTGCGTCTTTATTGAATGTCGGGTTTTCATTTATTTTAAATTCGAAACTGTCCGAAATACTCCAACAGGTGTATAAGTACAATAATAATAGTACTTACCAGGGAAGTTTAATACACACGATGTGTTAAGGGCGTCGTAACTCCCGTTTTTTTATTTGATTGTTTTACATTCTGCTTAAAAAACAACGTCGTTTTGCAGCCCTCTAACGTAACTCTCGTGACCAAATCTTTTTCGTTTTGTATGACATCGTCTTGGCGCAATTTATTGCCGACTGAATTTTAATTGTGTTTTAGAATAACCGTAAGTTATTTTCTGTTTGTTGGTTTCTAAACTTTACAAACTTGGTAGCAATTACTATTAATGTGAGATTTGTGCATATAAACGATAGAATATCGCGACTGGATGCCCGGTATCTGAGAATGCGTACTTCTCTTTCAACATTAATTTTCAGGATATCAGCGTTCATGTGGTCGAATAAAAATTATTTATCAAATGGATTGGTATTTCGAGACACTCTCAAAATTATTTGGGATCCACTATCATATCATTCGTTTATTTTCAATATTCATGTTTTTTTCAAGAATCACCCTGTTATATTTCGTGTATCTCGCAAAAGAAAACTCTTTGGTGTCATCGTTCCTATTAGTGTAATTGAAATATATGGAAACCTCGCACGGGGGGAATTATTTTGCACGGGTTTTGTACAAATGATCCACCCTGTAACGAAAATGGTTTCCAGCCTGCATGTATCAATCGTTGTCTGTTAGGTGGAAGGAGTAACAAATGTGAAAGCCTTTGCTGTTCACGCAAGTAAGCAACTGACACCGTGATACATTGCATGAAAGTTTTGTCCGCGGCAGGTGTTAGCAGCTGTCCTTTCGTTGCCGATGAATTCGCTTGTTTTAATTAAACATGAATTCGCTTAAAGGGAACTCGGTTAACGGAAAGGCTTCTCTTTAATTCATAATATTAACCGGAGGAGCGCTTTTCGAGTATCTATGCTGTTTTAAATGGGTTATATGAAAGGCTAGGGCACCTAACTTGGTAAAATCGGCAAAAGCACTTTCGCACTTTTTTTTTCGACTGCGAAGCACTTTCGCACTCATAATTCGCTTAGAGTTAACACTGCTCTCATCTCTAACAAACACTTGTAATATTGCTTGGATTAGCTATAGTTATTATTTATTATAGTGACAAATGTTTGAAATATCAATCAACAATCTTTTATATAAGCTACGCAAATGCTACAAAAGCTTATTGACAACAACGACATTAGTAAGGTAGCGAGCCTGGATAATATAGGATTCTATATTTGATTCCTATACTAGAATGTGGGTAGGACCAGGAATACATAAAAACATAAGGACATTAGTTATGTGTCGAAAAATCGTATAAGTTTTTGTTGAATAATGTTCATGTATATTATACAAAATACAGAGTTGATAATTGACAATAAAATAAACAGTAAACATAACCTGATTTGCAGAATCACACAAGAACATTGAACCCTGATGAGTGAAATCGGCGTTCATTGAGTTACGAAGTTAGCGTTGACTGAGTTTAATAATAAATAGGGTTCGAAATGTTGATGAATTTGTCCGAAAAGTTCATTTTCCCACTTATCAGTGGCAACTTGTTAGGAGTAAAGGTATAAGAACGCCACCTAAAAAATTCTGTTCAAATTTAAATATTTTTGAAAAAAATTTGCGAACCGTTAGGCATACAGTTAAATTTATAATGTGAAAACTACAATAAAAATAACTGGTATTTACATGTAGTTGTAAATAAAGATAAGGAATCATTCATAACAAATTCGAAAATAATACATTCAGTGAAATTGAAATAACTCTTCACAACTTTCCCTGCATTCTACATTCTACACACTTCTAAAGATATAAAATAACAATATGTAATGGTTAATATGTTGAAAATGACAAAAATATTGTTGAGCAAAATCATTTCAAAAATGAATCAACAAAACAACATAATAATTAGGCTTCAAGTAAATAGAAACAAATTCAAGTTAGTTTTGGAAATAATCGCTTGTGTCAAATGTCAAAACAATTGAAATGTCAGTTAAACTGTAATTCAGCGGATGAAAATTGATCGTAAATAACGGAATAAGATAAAATACAATAAAATGAAAACAATTGGAAATATATAAAGTACAATTTTCACAAAATAAAGTTAACTTCATTGAGTATTTTTTTTTCGATATTGACTCATATTCGTAAATAAACCTTGGCCATGACTCGCCACTCTCGGGTTAGTGGCATTAACCAGTTAGTTATTCTGAGGTGTACAATGTGAAAATGCAAGATAATGTTACTATATTTTTAACAGCTTTTGACAAATTGCCCGTAAACAAGCATTGGCCATATATAAATAGCATTCTACAATCAGGCATCATGTATGGCAACTTTGCCCATTTAATGCTTGTCAAATTAAAAAGTGTAGTGCATCACCATAATTCTATATAGTTTCAGTAGCTTTTGGCACTTTAATGGTGGCTTGTAACTTTGTCCAGAAATGAGTGTGTGTAATATTGAAAAAAGTGAGTGCAATGTTAAAAAGATTCAACGAATTAACTAAAATTTAGAAGTAATGAAAAATACAAAATTAATTCAATTAATCAATTGTGTTGACTTGGTATATAAGCTGGATTCGAAGCTTGATCAAGTATGATCCATAGATGATTACATTCTGAAATGTTGCTATCTATGAGCCATGCTTGATCGGACGTTCATAAAACATGCCATTGAAATCATTCAAGAATATATAGATCAGCTCATAATTTGAATTACACTGGAAAAAATACAAAAAAATGACTGGTATTTATATGTAATTGTGAATAAAGATAAGGAATCAATGTAAACTAAATTAATACATTCTGTGGAATTGAAATAACTCTTTATCACTTTCTCTACATTCTACACATTTCTATGGATATGAGATAACAATATGTAATGAGTATTATGTTAAAATGACAAAAATATAAGTTGAGCAAAATTTTGTAAAAATGAATCAACAAAACAAGATAATAACAAGAATATCGGTCAGAGGACAAAGACTTATCGATCGAAAGTCAGCGGATCCCCCAAAACAGCGCTCTTACTCCATAGTGACACCTTGTGTCCCATCACTAATTAATTATTAACTCGCTAATTATACGACATAATTTGCCCAAAATCAATAGGCTTCTGGTCCGAGATAAGATGAATGCACGTGCAAAATCTGGAGCAGACTCAATCTTGCTTTCGTGAGATATCGCGTGCATCTAACAAACAAAAAGCCATACAGACAGACAAATACCTATCAACATACTTACCGATTAAAATCGATAAGTAATAAGCTTCAAGTGAATAGAAACAAATTCAATTTTTTTTTTCGAAATTATCGCTTTTTACAATTTTTTGATAATTTCTTTCAATTTTGCATTTTTACCAATTTCGACTTAAGGTTATGCATATAAATATGAACATATAGTGATATTTATCCTTCATTCGATTAAAAAATGTCAAAACAATTGAAATGCCAGTGAAACTCCAATTCAGCGGATAAAAATTGATTATGAAATAATGGAATAAAATACAATAAAAAGAAATCAATTTATTCAGTTAGAAATATATACAAAACAATATTCGCAAAATGAATTTCACTTTATTGAGTAATTTTTCGATATTGATTCATATTCGTAAATAAACCTTGGTCAATGCCTCGTCACTCTCGGGTTAGTGGCATTTACCAGTTAGATATTCTGAGAGATACCACATGGCAATGCGAGGTAAAGTTACTATATTTTAAACAGCTCATGACAATTTATTCATAAACAAGCATTGCCCATATATAAATAGCATTTTACAATAACGCATTATGTTTGATAATATTGTCCAGTCAATGCTTGGTCAACGTAAAATACAAAACAGAAAGTAAATCACTCAAAATATCATGCTACAGTATAAGATACTTTCAATGAAGAATATAAAAAAACCTCAGTTAGAAATTGTAAATACGTGAACAGATCATAATGTTAAGTAAAATTACAAAAAAATCATGTCTTTCTACCAACAGAGATGATGGTGCTCATTTTCGTATAATGTAACAATCATTCTATCATATTTAGTGGCTCTTGGCATTTGGAAGTGGTCGTCTTTTCTAATAGATGAGTTTCTTTTAGTTCTGTATGAGTGCGCGTAATGCACCGCCATAATTCTATATAGTTTCAGTAGCTTTTGGCACTTCAGTGGTGGCCTGTAACTTCGACCAGAAATGAGTGTGCGTAATATTGCAAGAAAGTGAGTTAACCAAAATTTACAAGTAATCAAGTTGTATTATCAAATAAGCTGAACTCACGCCTGGTCATGTATGATCTATAAATGATAACATTTTGAAATATAACTTTATCTATAAACCATGCTTGATCAGTTGTTCATAAAACATGCGACTGACATAATAAAGTTAAAATTATAGAGAATGGATATGACCAGTCTATGCAAGTAAAACTGCTGATTTTTTTAACAGTACTGAATAATACAGCATTGGTTGAATGTAAATGAAAAGTTTAAATATTTGAAAAATATTCATTTTCTAAGATAATTTCAGTAAATTGAGTGTGATTATAACTGGTCTACCCAAGTCAAACTGCTAAATCTTTTTACACTAACAAATTACAAAAAATGTAATTTAAGGATTCCAATATTTTATTCATAGTTTGAGATAATTTTAGAAAATTACGATTTGCCGTGAATATGCGATGAGGATATCAGGTTAATTGTTCCCGAGTTTTCTTGAGCCCAGTTTTTGACAATTCAATCCATTTCTGTTTCTCAGCCTCATTCTCATAATCCAGAGCTTCTTGTTCAGCTTCAATGGCTTTAATATGATAAGGTTCCGCTTCTGAATATTTCTGCTGATTATAATACCCTACACCGATATTATGCAGCAATCCACTGTAGATTTGATATTTTGAAGCGTTTGATCCGAACTGTTTCTCCAAAACCTCCAGTCCATTCTTTCGTATTTTTATACTTTTCTCATTTTCACCTGCCAGGTGATAGTTATATCCAATGTAATTCGAGCACCAAGCCTCTTTCAGTGCTTTATTCACTGGATCAGCGTTTTCTATTGCACGAATATCATCCAGCATTTCTGTCATGTATTCTATGCCGTAATCCACTCCTATAATTTTAGATCGACCTCCGGCTTTTATCAATGGCCTTGTAGCATCATCTATTTTACTGACACAAAGTTTAATCCCATTTATTACATCATCGGGTGTTCTTGTGCGAGCCTTGTAGATATCACTTGCTATTCGAAGCAATATTATAGCGCGAATGTAAGCGGAATTCGAAATTAAGTCAATCGCAAGGTATTTGACGTCATCAGCAATTGTCACGGATGACGTCATCAGGATATTTCGTAAGTTGCCAATAGCCTTTTCCGCTTTGTTTCCTCTGCCAAGTTGTATAAAACACTCGACCATCATAAGTATTGTATCCAAATCCGGATGGTTTTGCAGGGTTGCCAGTTCTTCTAAGATCGGGACTGCTTCTTCAAATTTGAACTCGTCGAACAGCTTGGAAGATTTTTCTGGAAATAAAAAAATATCATAAATAGAACTTACGAGAAAGAGTCGTAAAAATAGAGAGTTGAAAGTCTAAACGAAGTATCTCTCAATGTATAGCAAAAAGAAATGACTACTGAAAATAGTGTCTCACTGTGTATCAGTGGCTGATTGTTTAGACTTTAGAGCCTTGTTCGGAGGTATCATACTATGAGTGAGATGATGGTTATGGGGTTCGACCCCGGAATCTTTAATCTGAAAGCTCCCGCCTTACTCATATTTTAGATTTTTCAAATTTTAAGTTATCCTGTTGAAAATTAAAATTGTATTTGCAAATATAAATATGTATTATATAAAACACATTGGGCAAAATATTATAATTTACTCGAACTCAATGGACTAACCATGGTGACGTCACAGTTTTGAATTGCGTGTCCGAAACCCGTGCCCATCGAGTCACCGCAAACCAAAAATATTTCATCAAAAATAGTATCTCTTTTAGTGTCAGTTGCTGCTTTTACAAAGCTTCGTTCAGGGTTCAAGTTGAAAACGCATAAAGGTCTAAATTGATTTTCATCTGTTCCTCTTTATATTAGCGGAGTATAATTGTATCGGGCTTCTAACCGTGTATGCCCAACTTATTTTTTCTCATTCTGCTGTCGGATTCAGGGAGTATCTCTATTTAACGTAGAGGGCTCGAGAAATCCGGCTTTAAAGTCTCGACTAGGGGTTCAAAATGCCTGCTACGAACGTTAACCTAGTATTCGCGTTACCCTAATTTTTTAAAAAACGCGGATTTCAAATTTAGGTTCTTGAAAAACGACTCCGACTTCCATATCGCAGCCTTCGTGAAAGATTCCATCACAATTTGACTTTTACATCAAGACGTATTTTACTTTTTTACTTACTTCGAAGCATTGAAATCTTCGGAGCATTAATTACACTGGGTGCAGTCGTATAACGTGGAACGGCTGCAGTTTGTTTTGGTTGTTGATTGAGCTCCTGAGTTCGAGGTGGCGTTTTGTTAAGTTGATTTGGTTTTCTATCTGTCTTCGTGTGAAGATCCTGCACTCTGAGATCGCCTGTAGAATTAGTATATTTTAATTGCAATGAACAAAAACTGGCGGTTATCGATGATACGAATGCGAAAACTCACTGGAAGTCCTCTTAAAATTATATCCATTAATTAGGGTTTGAAATTAGGTATCGTAATACATTGCCATGCAATAAAGGTTTCTTGGGTTCAATTCCATTACAGATAGATCAGGTAAAGTGCAGTTATTTATTTTGGAAGTATCGAAACTTTCCCTGTTCGGCATTGCTTAACTAATTTGTTATAACCCAGTTGTGGCGTAAAGAGGTTATGACGAGAAGAAAATGATTCAAATTGGCATTAGAGGTTTACCTGTTAGCATTGGAGTTGCAATCGAATCGGGCTGAATTCCTTCCGGTGAAAGATTCAAAGATTCGATGCCTTTAGATATTTCTGCTGGCTGAGTTGGGCTGATTGATGTAGAATGTGCAGCATCTGTTAATAAATTGGTTTCGATTTACAAGGGATTCATTCAATGGGGAACATTATAACGAGAATATCGGTCAGAGACCGAGGACTTATCGATCAAAAGTTAGGGGATCCCCAAAACAGCGCTCTTACTCCATAGTGACACCTTGTGTCCCATCACTAATTAATTAATAACTCGCTAATTATACGACATACTTCGCCCAAAATCAATAGGCTTCTGGTCCGAGATATGATAAATGCACATGAAAAATCTGGAGCAGATTCGTTTTCGGGAGATATCGCGTGCATCTAACAGACAGACAGACAAATACCTATCAACATACTTACCGATTAAAATCGATAAGTAATAAACCGATCACTATAAAAATCAATCTTTAGTATTATAATTAAAACATTAAGATTTTAGAGCAGGGGTGGGCAACATACGGCCCGCGGGCAGAGTCCGGCCCGCGACGAGATTTTGACCGGCCCGCTGACTGTACATCAGTACATTATGATATCATATTATTACACTTTTAGTACATTATGATAAATTCATTATGTGTTTTTTGTAGTTTAAACTTTACTTTAAACGCGATTTATAATTTTCTTTCTTGCATTAGCGAATAAATATGTGATTAAGATATTGAATACTATTCATGTTATAATCCGGCCCGCCGAGAACATTATTTTTTGGCCCGTCGACTAGAGAAGTTGCCCGCCCCTGTTTTAGAGCACACAAAATCATTGGTTTGGTGAGCGCGAAGTGTGAATTTTGCTAAATTTCTGCCGTTGCCCATGTTGGTTTTGAACTTAGGCCACAACGCGTTTGCAGAAAATAATGAGGTAGGGAGAAAGCCATGATCGATTTCGGCTGGCTGGTGTTGGAAATTCATTTCTTGTCAACAATTATTTTCTTAATACACCAATATTTTACCTGGCTGTTGAACCGTAATTCGGCTGATTTTGCCCGCACTAATTTCAGTCTTTGACCTGAAAAATTTGAAAAAGAATATTTTAAAAATAAAGAGAAGAGGATATAAAATGACATAGGGCAGGCCTGCACAACATACAGCCCGCGGGCCGCATACGGCCCGCTAGATACTTCTGTGCGGCCCGCGGGTGATTTGGTAACACGCCACTTCTCATTCTGACTGAATCACGTTTAAAACAATATCGGTATACAATCTCACACCTATTAGTGCATATTAGCAACCTATTAATAACCCCAATATTTTTTACTAGCAGTTTATGAAACTGAAGTTTCTTTTCTGATTCAAATTTAGAACTTAAAAAACAATTCCTTCATTTATGAATGGTGCAGAAATTCTCGCACAAAAGATATTGCTATTTACTGTAAAATTTCAAATAAATTGGAGCGGATTTTGTAGAAAAATATAATTTAACAGTCAAAAAAGTACAACAGAGGAAGATCTATTGCTACTAAACGAATTGTTTGTCTAGCCTACAATGGAAATATCCAATTATGGTAGATATGATTAAATAAATTGTCATACATAAATTATATTTGGGACGATTTTACAAGACTGAACCTGAGTAAAATATTTTCCTGCAGTCAGTTTATACTGCAACACGCAATACCTGATTCTAATAAAAAAGAAATATTGGAAATGAAGGGTGGGTTTTCAAGGTAGATGAGCCACTAAATACATATTTGCCATCTCATATGCAAAAATACCGTACCTTGATTTTACTATAAAAAAAAAGATTCTTAATATTTTTAAGCTCCCCAGTAATGAAAGTGTTTCATTAAATTTAACTGTTTCACAATATTATTTTGATTTGTAGTTCATCTTGTGAATTATGTATGTGGCAAAGTTTGCGGCCTCCCGGGCCTTCAGATTTATGCTTGCGGCCCTCGTGGTAATTCGAGTTGTGCAGGCCTGACATAGGGTATTGGACATGAAGCGAACTAGAATATGAGTTTAAACGAATTCCTTGCAATCTTTCGCAGTAGCTCTTGGAATTTCGGTGGTAGCTGGCAATATGGTCATTTTTTTGACTGAAGAGTGAGTGTATAACTTCGCATTAAATCATAAAACTTACTCGGCATTATCTCCTTGGACACTAATAATTTTCCCTCCAAAATAAAGATGAAAAACTTGTTGCTGAGGCTGATCCCCTTCTGCCATTTATTCCAGTATGGCTATACTTGTTTGAAGATCAAGTATTTAAGACTTAAAAGTGGACAATTTTATTTCCTATAATCTGAAATATTTCTAACGAGCTGAAAGAAGTTAAACATGTTACACTATGGCTATCGGCTGGAGATACATAACGGTCCATACGGTATCAAAAGGGGATAATTATGTGCGAGAGGATTGCTGGACTTCTCACCGTCGTATGGTGGTTGGTTCACGTATTCGCTGGTCGGTTAGTGCTTCACCATCATTCAGTTTATACATATAAAACAGAAATAAAGAACTGGCTAACTATTCCCAAACACATATGGACTAGAGCCGGCAGTGGTTTGCCGTATGATTGATCTGTTTTATCGAATTTCTTCTCTTTGAAATGAAGATGAAAATATAATCGATCCAAATCCCTCGTAAAATGGCGAACAACTGAAAATCTATCTCTTCAAATCTTTTAATCACTGCAACAGTTCCCAATCTGCCCTAGACCGCCTTTTCCGACAGTGATTTCAAAGGCTTCGCTTCAGTAGGGCGTTGTCGATTGTTCTAGAATCTAGTCTTGAACATTCGTTACACGTAGCATTTAACCCTCAACCCTCATTATTCTGAAGTCTAGACACATGCAGTTGTTTAGAATTACATAACGCGACGACTTGTTAATCACACAGCGCGTTGATGCGTATTAGCAAACAATTGATAAAGTCAAACATTGTGTCGCAATAATTGGACTATGCTCTGTGGCATTTATAACGACACACGACAGCCTTGTGTTATTTAAAATCTATCCTACACGCAAAAATAAAAGTTTTTTGATGATGGTGTTCAATGTGGATGACGACAAGCTTTAGTAAATTGTTATCGTTTATCCCCGGCGAATATAATATATTCAGCAGTCTACCTTTCTGCGAGGTATAGTTAGCCAGGTAGTAGTCCAAGGTTAGACGAAATTAACGGAACAGTGTCAAATTTGTTTTTTTTTCGCGTGCGGACAAATTACACGGGGAATGCCGCCTACAAGGTCGAGTATGGGGTTAAAACTTAAAACCACACCTCAGTATAGTCCGCAGACGAGCACCCGAAGTCGAACAGCTATTTCTCTCGTTTTCTCGTCGCTACGATCCCAATAAGAGAGAATCAATGACGTTAACGATCCCAATAGGAGAGAATCGATGACGTTTGTCAGTTCTTTATCGTCGGCGCCGATGCAATTTCGGGCGATCGTACGTATATTTGGCAAATTCTATGACGTGATTGTGATGTCGTAGTGACGTAATTTTTGGATGGCGTAGTCAGATTGGGGTTATTGACATATCAAAAAATTGTTATTGCTACTAGAAGTAGGTTAGATACGAAACTACACGAGACCCTGGAAACGTTGGGTATCGGTAGGACATGACACGCCATTGTAGTAGTAAACATCTCACCTGATTTTCTTCGTACTGGCTATGAATGTTTATGATAAATCTGAGAAACAAATATTCCTCGAGTAAAATCACTTTAAAGTTAACATTGTCAACACGATACGTTTAATCTACAATACAGCAAGTTGCCGACAGCTGACAAGACCTAGCTTAGAGAATTCATATCATATAGTCGCAAAGAATTTATGGTTGCAGGTATTAATTAAACATCACGAAAATATTTCACTTCACGAAAATATGCTCATATTTTAAAATTCAAAAACAATTTTACGGCAGTATACTCCTTAAATCATCAAATTACGATAGTAAAAAATAGGTCAAATAGCACACAGAACATAACACAATTTATAGCTATTGGCAGGTTAGATTGAAGCGAAACTTGCCGTCACAATCCATAAAAGGCTGGCAACATAGATTTGTGGTGGATCAGCTGTGTAAATTTCAATTGTGAAATCACTGTACAACTGCTATTGGGTAACAATTAGGTGGATTGATGAAGGATACTAGGCACTAGGGCCACCAAACCTGAAACTGAGCCGGCTGTTGATAAAAGCGTATCTAGGCCAAGCTAGCAACAATGGCCGTATGTATATACGCTTTGCCTTGAATATTAAGACTTTATTCTTGCAAAGTAACTGCTAGGGGACGGCATTCACACAAAAATACGTTTTTAAATTAACATTACATTCCCTTAAAAATTCCCTTTGCGCTGTAGTCCAGTTTTAGGACGTAAGACTGTTCTCGCAAGTTGGTCCATTCAAGACGCTGCAAATTATAATATTTCACGAATTCGATTAAACCTATTTTTGTCGTCCCTGAAATATCAAGTACCGTAAATCACGGACCAAATCGATTGTTCGACTTATGAGCCAGTGTCCTTATGTATGCATCAGACGGTGCATACAAGGTTCCCAGCGGTGTACGCTCGGCGCAACGTGAAATTTATATGTACAATGCATACTCGCCTAATTATGGAATATACGTATGATGTGCTTTGAATTCTCAAAAGCCACGGCGGTTATTGTTTCGATCATTGCTATAACAACCCATAGAATCACTGAAATATTACTTCGGACTACAATACGTTCTGATTATGACAAATCATTATTTTGACACTTTATATTATATAAGCCTAACATGCTACACCTTACAAACATCTCAAAGCCACAACTAAATAATCTTGATATGGTTTCACACGTCCATGCTCGGGCGGATTGTTGTCCGATATTTGCAGGGATAAACATTGAGACTGACTCGGTACTATCCTGTCAATGCCACAACACCTAATTTGCAAATCTGCGTTATCTTATTCTTCCTATTTTGGGTTATGATGAGTGAAGAACTGTGAGACGATAAGTTACCTAACCTAAACAGAAAACGTATCAATCAATCATCATTTATTCGTCAACACAATCAATATAAATATATCACGAAATATGGCAAGATATAAAGTAAACAAAAAAGACGAACTTTATATGTGTGACAGGAGTCGCGAGGGACCACGAAAGGTCTTCGAGCAGCGACACCTACGATGCTGATTCAGCTTAGTAACTAAATTTAGTTAACGCCTATGCTTCTAATTATTATTATTTATAAAAAAAAAAAAAAACGAGACACCAAAACAATTGAATAATATATATGTGTATATAACAAATTTAAAAAATGTGAAAACCACCAAATAGCTTTTACAAACTTTTCTGAAGGAAAACGTATATATATGAAGGAAGAAAAATTCAAAGGAGAAACTAAACATAAAAAAGTAGATAAAATCCAATAAACGTACAATTTTTGCAATGTGTTTTGGGACCATGTACCTAATGGCATAACCATTGTTACCCAAGCTGCAATTTTGAAAAATACGGATTCCATGCACCTATGAATCGCTCCAGCTGGTATCACCGTTGTCAAGGATAACATGCCACGACCCATGCTGCCACGAGTCAGATGTAGAGAAACAGCAGTAGATTAACAAAAAGTTATTCGTGGACAAGACTAGGAAACATGGACGAGAAAATAATTCACTTCAATATGATACATTGAGTATATACCTGTGTTGAAAGCCCCCTGTTGCATTGCCGCCTATGGTTTCAGAAGTATGGTTTGTAATTTTTAAATATAGACTAAATTTTAAAATTTATTTAATTAAATCACACTTAAAATACAATGGGAAATACACCTAAAAACTTTATGCTCATATTCCGTTAAAAACTTGGTGAGAGCGTGTGTGGTAGTGAGGTTGTATAGAATAGACCAGGGTGGTCCAAGGTTGTCGGCCTCGCGGGCCACACTATTATTTTTTCAATTTTCGCGGGCCACAAAAATGCCAAGAATAGTTGAACAGTGTAATACAAAATAAACACCTTTATTGTGCAAACACATTAATCATTACTTGTCATTTATCAAGCTTAAACCTGCAAAAACCACAAAAAAGCGTACTAGTACGTGCAAAAATCTTACTATATTTACATTTAGTCACTTTATTGTAAGATTTCATACTCTGTCACCGACGCAACTTACAACTAACTGCAGAAATAGATTACCGAATTTTACCAAATTTGAGATACAGGAGGGTAATTACTAAATTTTATGACATATATGGAGCATTGTTTCTAATCCTCTCTAGGCTGGTTGCAAAAAACACCCGGCATGAATTATATTGTTCGGTCATAATATTAATATTTCGTTTTCAGGCATAGCCAACCTAAGCTAATAGATTCCTCATTCGATTTTTAGTGAAGCCTATTTTGTTAGCATATATTTCCGACCAAAAAGATAGACAGCCAGTTAACAATTTAGACTATCTATTATCCGGACATTATTTAGCTTTGCTAGTTGTCTCAGATAGCCATAACACTAGTCAATTCAGTGACATTAGTGATGTAGCAATATGTGAAAAGTTTTTCTGGTTATATTATGCCGAAACATCGCCGAATGCGGTTTTTTGTTTACCCTTCCGCAAATGCGACGCGGGCCACAGATAATAAAGCGGCAGGCCACATGTGGCCCGCGGGCCCGGGTTTGGGCCACCCTAGAATAGACTATTGCTTGTTCGACATCGAAAGATTCTAAACGTTCATTGGTTCACGGTTCCGCGATCGCGTCGCGACCCCAATTTACTTATGCTAATTTAATGGAACGATCAATTGTTATTAAGAAATAAGGTTCGGAACATCTAAGATATTTTGTCTATATGCCGGGAGGTGGCGATATAGAGCCAAAAGTTATTGCGTTCGCAATCACAACCCATGGAAGGATCTCAGATGCCCGACACAGATCTTTCTGGTTGAGCTCAAGTCGTTGTAGTTTCAATTCTTTTGAACTGCCTTATTCACGATTCTACCATGATAAACCCATTATGCTCATCATAAGTAAACAACTCTATGACATGAGATAAATATGAAAACATTAACATATTTGATGATCGAAGAATAAGTTGAATGTGGAAACGGTAACAATTTCAATCAAATTCTAATATACGTATAGCAGAATAACACTATGGCAACAGAGCGTTGTTTGGCAAGACTTCTTCAGTCTAGGTTCGCTTACTACCTTTGAGTAATGCTGCTTTTCTTCGAACTTTATCATCAGCGGCAAGTCAATCGCTACCATTTTATTTTAAACCCAACCAGTCTCAAAGTTATTTGTTCCCTGCTGACCTCGCGTTGTAAATATTAAGCATTATATTATCGATACTGCTATGCATCTACAACGCGATATTGTTACCTTCAACATTTCTTCCTTGCGCGATGATTCAAAAGACAACGCCATTTTGTATTTAGGAACTTATACTCTCATACTAAACGGGCTTGTGCTATAGATAATGCTCATCCATAGGCGATATGTGTCAATGAGACTCACTGTTCACTTAGTACAGCTACGCCCTCGATATTACATAATGCCATACTTGATTATAATTCTGATTTATTAAAGATGATTACAAAAGAAAGTTGTGAATCGATAGATATAAAAATCACGCCTAGGATCAGGGGTGTGCAACGTTTGGTGCTCCAGAAGTATGCGCACCAAGATGTCACACAACCTGAATCCTAACCTGTACACACATACTATGTTCAGGTTGTGCGCCATCTCGGTGTGCATACTTTTGGATGTCCCAACGTTTTTTGTCGGAGGCCATAAAAAAAATCTGGCTGCGCCACACGAAAAATTTGCTACACAACGAATTAAAAAATTCGTAACGAATTAAACAAATAAATGAATTAAAATTACAATAATATTTAGTGGAGAAATCTGAGTGTTTACAAGGGCCACACTAAATGGCTTTGAGGGCCGGCTTGTGACCCGCGGACCGCCTGTTGCACACCCCTGATTTATTTGAATCACACTGTTAAAAATGCAATAAAATCACTGGCATTTACATGTAACATATACTAAGAATGGCCAATCAATTCATTCAATATATAAGTTATTGGGATTCAAAGTAATGGGGAATTATTTCACAGCTTTTACGGAAAATTTACTCCAAAAATCAAGACTGAAATATGGAAAGCTAAATACTTGAGCCTTTTCATCCATGCACAATAAAACAACATCACCTGATTCACAGCTTCACATAAGAACATCAAGCACAGAGGAGCGAAATCGCCGTTCGCTGAGTTACAAAGGCCCGATAGTATACAACGCTAGATTATAATTCTGATGATAAATTGGGTTAGAGATGGTTGGCTTTATTCATTGCAAAAATTTCCACTTATTAATTCAGCCATACTGTGAAAAATGCAGCAAAATCACTAAAATTTACATGTAATTGAGAATGAATATAAGGGATCAACTCACAACCAAAATTAATATTGAAATAGGTTTTTACCACTTTCTCTACATTCTACACACTTCTATGGTTTGAAGTAGCAATATGTAATGGTTATTGAAAATGACAAAAAATATAGGTTGAGCAAAATTGTTTAAGCTTCAACGAAATAGAAGCAAATTCTGGTTAGTTTTGGAAATAATCCCTTTTTCAACTTTTTTGATACTTTCATTAAATTTTGCATTTTTACCAATTTCGACTTAGGGTCCTGCATATATACAAATATGAACATATTAGTGATGTTTCTCCTTTATTCGATCAAAAAATGTCAAAACAGTTGAAATATCAGTTGAACTCCAATTCAGCCGATGAAAATTGATCGTAAATAACGGAATAAGATAAAATACAATAAAATGAAAACAATTGGAAATATTTCCACAAAATAAAGTTAACTTTATTGAGAAATTTTTTCGATATTGATTCATGATCGTAAATAAACTTAATCGTTATCTCGCCACTCTCGGATTAGTGGCATTTACCAGTTAGTCATTCTGAGAGGTACCACTTGAAAATGCAAGACAATGTTGTCATATTTTTAACAGCTTTTGACAAATTGCCCGTAAACAAGCATCGCTCATAGATAAATTGTATTCTACAATCAGGCATCATGTATGGTAACATTGTCCAGTTAAAGCTTGTCAAATACAAAACAGAAAAGTAAATCAGTTCACAAGTTAGTTATTCCGAGAAGTACAACGCTGCAATGCAAGAAAATTTTACAGTATTTTTGATAGTTCATGAAATGCTACACACATTTCCCATAAAAGCATGCTACAATCCCGCATTATATATGGCCCACATTGTCAAGTTCAGTTGTTAAATATAAAAAAACAAAACAAAAACAAATCACTCCAATTATGATATGTTAACCGCATGAGATACAATTTGATGGAAATGAAAAAAAATCTTGGTTAGAAATTGTAGAAATGTGAACAGATAGTTATTTTAAGTGAATTTACAAACAAATCATGCTATGGTAGTTTTCCTGATCGTATCGACCAAGATGGTTCCTATTTTCGTATAATGCACCACCATAATTCTATCATATTTAGTGGCTCTTGGCAATTGGAAGTGGTCGTTTTTTCTAATAGATGAGTTTCTCTTAGTTCTGTATGAGTGCGTATAGTGCATCACCATAATTCTATATAGTTTCAGTAGCTTTTGGTATTTTAATGGCGGCTTGTAACTTTGACCAGAAATGAGTGTTCGTAATATTGCAAAAAGTGTGTGCAATGTTAAAAAGATTCAACGAATTAACTAAAATTAAGAAGTAATGAAAAATACAAAATTAATTCAATTTATCAATTGTGTTGACTTGGTATATGAGCTGAATTCGAAGCTTGATCAAGTATGACCCATAGATGATTCCATTCTGAAATGTTGCTATCTATGAGCCATGCTTGATCGGACGTTCATAAAACATGCCATTGAAATCATTCAAGAATATATAGATCAGCTCATAATTTGAATTACACTGGGAAAAATACAAAAAAATGACTGGTATTTATATGTAATTGTGAATTTAAGATGAGAAATCAATGTAAACGAAATTAATACATTCGTTGGAATTAAAATAACTCTTTATTACTTTCTCTACATCCTACACACTTCTATAGATATAAAATAACAATCGGTAATGGTTATTATAATAAAAATGACAAAAATATAAGTTGAGCAAAATTTTGTAAAAATGAATCAACAAAACAAGATGATAATTAGGCTTCAAGTGAATAGAAAAAAATTCAATTTTTTTTTTTAATTATCGCTTTTTACATTTTTTGATAATTTCCTTCAATTTTGCATTTTACCAAACTCGACTTAAGGTTATGCATATATATATATATACAAATATGAACATCAAGTCTTCTTACTGACAGAGATGTTGGTTCCTTTTTTCGTATAATGCACCACAACAATTCTATCATATTCAGTGGCTCTTGGCATTTGGAAGTGGTCGTCTTTTCTAATATATGAGTTTCTTTTAGTTCTGTATGAGTGCGTGTAGTGCATCACCATAATTCTATATAGTTTCAGTAGCTTCTGGCACTTTAGTGGTAGCCTGTAACTTCGACCAGAAATGAGTGTGCGTAATATTGCAAAAAGTGAGTTTTGAAAATATTAGGTGAATTAACCAAAATTCACAAGTAATTAAGTTGGTAAGTTAAGTAATACAGGTAAACAAGTAATAAACTCACGCCTGGTCATGTATGATCTATAAAAGATAACATTTTGAAACATTACTTTATCTATGAACCATGCTTGATCAGTTGTTCATAAACTGAAATACTAAAGTTAAAATTATAGAGAATGGATATGACCAGTCAATGCAAGTAAAACTGCTGATTTTTTTAACAGTATTGAATAACACAGCATTGATTGATATTTAAAAAATATTCATTTTCTAAGATAATTTTAGTAAATTGAGTGTGATATAACTGGTCTACTGAACCCAGGGGCGTAGCCAGAAATTTTCAAAGGGGGGGGGGAGGGGGAGGGGTTCTGAAAATTTTATTTGTCAGGTTAGATCGAAACAGCTAGCGGGTCTAGAAAGCATTTTAAGGTGCGGAAAATGGATATTTATGATACAGAAAAATGATTTTATTTTTTTTACATTTAAAGGGGGGGGGGGGCTTGTCGACCCGCAAAACAACCCCCTGGTTACGCCACTGCTACTGACCATTTTTTACAGTATTAAATTACATAACAAATGTAAATTAAAAGTTTAAATATTTTATTATTGTTTGAGATAATTTCAGTAAATTACGATTCGCCGTGCATATGCGATGCGGATATCAGGTTAATTGTGCGCGAGCTTTCCTGAGCTCAGTTTTTGACAATTCAATCCATTTCTGTTTCTCAGCTTCATTCTCATAATCTGAAGCCTTTTCATACGCATCAATGGCTTTAATATAATAGGATTCGGCTTCTGCATACTTACCCAGATTATAATACCCTACACCGATATTATGCAGCAATAAACCGTAGATTTGATATTTTGAAGCGTTTGACCCGAACTGTTTCTCCAAAACCTCCAGTCCATTCTTTTGTATTTTTATACTTTTCTCCTCTTCATCTGCCAGTAAATAGTTATATCCAATGTATTCACAGCACAGAGCCTCTTGTATTGCTTTATTCACTGGATCAGCGTTTTCTATTGCGCGAACATCATCCAGCATTTCTGTCATGTATTCTATGCCGTAATCTACTCCTATAATTTTGGATCGACCACCGGCTTTTATCAATGACTCAGTGGCATCATGTATCTTACTGACACAAAGTTTAATCCCATTTATTACATCATCGGGTGATCTTGTGCGAGCCTTGTAGATATCACTTGCTATTCGAAGCAATATTATAGCGCGAATGTATGCGGAATTTGAAATCAAATCGATTGCGAGGGTTTTGACGTCATCAGCACTTGTCACTGATGACGCCATCAAGATATTTCGTAAGTGGGCGATAGATTTTTCCGCTTTCTTCTCTCTACCAAGTTGTATAAAACACTCGACCATCATAAGTATTGTATCCAAATCCTGATGGTTTTGCAGGGTTGCCAGTTCTTCTAAGATCGAGACTGCTTCTTCATATTTGGACTCGTCGAATAACTTGGAAGATTTTTCTGAAAATAAAATATATCATGAATAAAACCTATACAAAAAATAGTCAGTGCGTTGAAAGTCTCAACCAGGGATCTCACAATGTATAGCAGAACGGAATAACTTTTGAAAATAGTATCTTCCTGTGTAAAAGTGGCAGTTAGTGAAAAGTGATTGTTACTTATCGATCTTAAGATAGGTAAGTATGTTGATATGTATTTGTTATTTTGTCTGTCTGTCTGTCTGTCAGATGCTCGCGATATCTCACGAAAGTCACAATCTGCCCCAAATTTTGCATGTACATTCACCATAGCTCGTACCAAAAGCCTATTGATTTTGGATGAATTATGTGGTATAATTAGCGTTATTAATTAATTGGTGATGGGACACGCGGTGTCACTATAGAGTCAGAGTGAATAAATGGGGATCCCCCAACTTTCATCGATAAGTCTTCGGTCTCCGACCGATATTCTCGTTTTGAGCCTTATTAATTTACTTGAACCTTCTGGTTAAAAGCTTAAAACCCAACCCAACAGATGTAAATTGCGAGTTCAAACCCCATGCCCATTGATTCACCGCGAACTAAAAATATTACGTATCATCTAACACAGTGGTTCCCAAAATTTGTTTCCGCGACCCAAATTTTCGTGAAATCAACATTTACAGATATTCGCGACACCACAAAAAAAATACAGTATAAACTTTTCCTACGAAAATAATTCATTCCTGGAGCACCTTCGTAGGTAGAAAATTTCATAAAAAAGACACCTCATAAATGCCCAAATCCGTTCTAAGCCCCTACAAAACTCGGACATAACAATTGTATAAATTATAACGATGGTTAAAACCGGTAACAAATACATGTTAGAATTTGATTACGCATAATAAATAGAAAGGATATACATGGAAAAAAGAAAGAACAGAGAAATAACGAGTAAAAACTACGAACGGTATGTTTGTTTATCTTTGGCGTTGGCCGACTAAGTTAAGCGAATACTGTGGAGGGTGGGAGGATGGTGGACAAAGAAGGTGAGAGGAGCTGGTAAAAGTTGACGGCTGATATCGACCGTTTTATACGAGGATCAGCACACACACGTGAAATTCAAAATCAGAATTTACTCTCTTTTATTTTTGTGTTGCGTTTCCGTTTTTTCATTTTGCAATTTTAGTTTATTTTTTCATTTATTTTGTTTTAACTGTTACGCGCGCGTATCGTCTTCTCGCCGAATTTCGCTACCAACTGAAACTGAGTGAGACACATTGTACGTAACCACGGGAAACAACCAAGCCAATAGGATGGCAGGTAGGTAGGTGCTGGGCGTCTGACAGGGGAGCTACCACGAGCTTTAATTTTAATTTTTTTAATTAATATATATAATCAAATCTATAAAAGAGATTTTATAAAAGAAAACTTCAAAAGTGGGGCTAATGATCCAAATTAAAAAATTGGCGCAATCCGAATCAAATACCCAAATGGTCCAGATTCGGATCGCGGTCTGCCAGTTGAGTAGCCCTGGCCTAGGACCTGGATCTATCTTTTGTCACATTATTTCTCTCTAAAACTTATTACAGTATATCGCGATGCCGAAAGAGTGCAGGTGCACGTGTAAAGAATGTTGCCAGATCCGGACCAAAGTCGACTACGTATTCGAATTTAACGCGTATAGAAAATCTGAAAACGGGGATACATCATCAAACAGCATTCATTACTACCTTGACCAGTAAAAATATCGCTTTCCTGATTTCACATCCTAGTTAGTTGTATGTGAATTATTGCACGCTCATAGGAAGTTAGGCGACCCCAGAAAATCTTCCAGCGATGTCGCTATGCGTTGCGACCCACAGTTTGGGAACCACTGACCTAACATACAGGGTGACCCCACAGAAACAGCATTAATAATCATTGCCCAACATACATATCATAACTGTTCCGTACTAGTTTATAGACGAAAATTACGCGGTGAATATGGAACATTATGTGGCGGTGCTGAGAAAGCGTTGGACATCACTTAGAGTTAGACGACGTAGATAGATCAAGTCGATTGGTGATTCTAGCCTAACGGATCGACCCCCCCACGTATCAAATCACGCCCCTGACTGACTGAGAGAGCGATTTAAATCAGCAAGAATTGTGATGTCATGTGGGCACCTCTCTCATTCCACTTAACACCTCAAATGTTTCTCTGTGGCCGAGTATTTCAAGGACAAGGTGTATCAAAACATTTCTCGAACAATTGGTAAACTCAAAATGCAATTACAAAATTAGAAGAAAAAAAAATCGTTATAGAGAATTGCGTAATATATATGCACAACCTGGTTGTCGAATTCAAAGAATATGAAGTTGGAAGTAAAGATATTCAATGTAGAGGAATCGAGAAATCCGGTTGTTCCAAAAACCATGTTGCAGAAAAAAAAGTTTTACTTACTTCGAAGCATGGAAATCTTTGGAGCATTAATTCCACTCTGTGCGGTCGTATATCTTGGACCGGCTGCTGTTTGTTTTGGTTGTTGATTGAGCTCCTGAGTTCGAGGTGGCGTTTTGTTAAGTTGATTTGGTTTTCTATCTGTCTTCGTTTGAAGATCCTGCACTCTGAGATCGTCTGTGGAAATATTCACACACTCAGTGAAATGAACATTGATGGACTATAACAGACAGTCCGATATTACAAGTGGGAATTCTCGTATGCTTGCCAACTTTTTTAATTTGTTTGTGAAGATTTTGGTTTTTCCGTCGAACAAACAGATGTAAATTGTAGCTTTTCATCGAGATAAACCATATACTAACTATCGAATATCATTTTCAAGAGTTACCACACCACTACGAACAATGCCAGGTACAAGCAGCCACTAATACATGAGACTGTTGAGAGGCAATAATTTTTCTTCGCATATTGCAATGATGTCGTAGCAAGAGTGAAGATAACTGACACAAATATATTTCTGTATCGTTTGGAATACTCTTGAATTACTTGTAGACGTTTTCGAATTGCAATTAAAACAAACCTGTTTGCATTGGGGTTGCGAATGAATCAGTCTGAATATTCATGGATTCGACGCCTTTTGATATTCTTGCGGGTTGAGCAGGGCTGTATGATGTTGCATCTGTGAAGAAATAAATATTTGATGATAAATTTACCAGGCATAACAACCTTTTATATTAGATTTTGTGACTGGCAGTGGATTTTTATTGAAAATACCCCAAAGTTAGCATGTCTATATTGTCTAAATTCGATGTGCCGGATACCATCCAGGCCATTTTGATCTAGCAGATTCGCATTACCTAATATTTACAATATCGTAACGGTCGGATTTTAAAGTTTTCATGTGGTGACAGAAATTTAATTCATTTCAATTTGCAAAATGGTGGACATAAGATTACAGAAAACCCTAGTTGCACGTTGGCTCGTCGATTAAAGCGTCAGCCTCGACTAGGTTGGTATTGCACGATCTCATATCGGGTTAAAACCAGATGCTTCCAAAGTATTCGTACCAAGATGACGCACAAACTGAACATAGTATGTGTACCGGGTAAGGGTTGTTCAGGTTGTGTGTCATCTTGGAACGAATACTTCCGGAGCACCTAAAACCATATGCTCGAACCTCAACCAGGTGGAATGATATATATGGTATATTTAACTTGGGATAAAACTTCATTTGATTCCTCTCTTAATCATCGATGCCTAATAAATTTGAATTAGAGTATTTACCTGGTTGCTGAACCATAATTCGACCAATTTTCCCGGCACCAACTTCAGTCTTTGATCTATAAAGTGGAAATATGACAAATTTTGAAATCGAGTAAACGGGCTAAGTGACAGCCTATAAAACAAAAGAACAAAGTAAAACAAGAGAGCTATGCTCAAATATATGGACACGTAGCGACACCCAATCGCAATAATTTTGATGAAGTCATAGCGGGAAAAAAAGTAATAGCCTTCTGGAGAAAAATTTTATCTTTAACCACTGAAAATTTCAAAGCAATTGGTCCAGTATTTGAAGAGAAAGGCGATTTTTTGAAAATGATGGAGACAAATAATAACAATAACAACATAATATTGAAACGATCGTTATGTCCACTAAACGTGTCCAATAAAACTTACCCGACATTATCCCCTTGCACGTTGATAGGCGCCCCTGCAAAGTAGAGATTAATAACTGGTTGTTGTGGTTTACCGCCTTCCGCCATTATGTTTTCCTTTCTCTGATCAATCGTCAAACGTTTTATTATTTATCATCGAATTGAAAGAGAAAACAGCACTTTTTTGTTACATTTAGGATATTTTTTAGAAATTATTTCTGTAGTGCAAAAACTGATTTTCTGAAAAAACATAAAAAGTAAAAATTTACTTAACTAAAGTAAAATTCAAAATGTTGCCTAGAGCGGCTACCGCAAGTCACGACCCTACTTGAACTACTTAGGATACATGTCTCATCTGAAATCCTGGCAGCTTTTGTTCTGATATTTTTATTATTCTGTTGAATAAACTGATATTATAAATCAAAAAAATTATCGAACATTTTAACTGAGGCATTCCTTTACGTTAGATTCGCGAACATTCACCAAGTCTCATTGTATATATATCCCAGAATATATTCATACATTTTCAAATCTGCCCTGTAATTGCGACGGCAAATAATTTGCTCAAAAAATTGCTTCCTATTCCAATAAATTACTATGCTCCATCTCCTATCGCATACTTAGTGTTCGGTTGATAATGGATATAAAATTTCTATGAATAAAAAAATGCCTATATCTCAACAAAAACACTTGAAAAATAATCTCCCGATGCGCGAACAGCGGCTGGTGTCAACGATGGTATCTCGTACTAAATGCCTTTCTGCTGTTTTAAAATTGGCGACTTAGTTTACTTATTAACTCTATACTCCGATCTGACGATTTCGAATGGGCAACTTCGCCACAACTATCCTTGAGTGGCCGTAACAAGTTAACATACCAACCGTCTGTGGGGTCGAACGGGACGAATCCCGTAAAATTTGGAACAATAAGATCAAATTTCACTTTTTTTCAGAGCAGACTTTTGTTAAATCACAATACCCGATACCCGACAATACCTTCCTAAACTATAATGTAACAAAGGTTCGTTATTCCCCAGAAACTTGTTTTCTCTCTTAGTCTACAGAAGGACAATGCGCGACTAAGCTATTTACGGTGTGTTGAGTTGAATTATAAACGAAACATGATTACCCCAAAGTAGGCGATCCTGGTCCCATATTAAATACGATGTAAACATACTTTACCAACCTAGATCAGTCTCAGAATGTTGTTCAATAGCTATTGTCTGTTTTATCTTAAGATGTTAATATATCTCTATCAAGTCAGGCGACTTGGGTTGGGAATACTGATGGGCATATCCGTATGGCAAATAAGGTCACTGGAAAACACGCGGGACGAAGATCATGTCATAAGGTCCGGCAAGCACAGACTGTGGAGTAACCACTCAAATGGCAATTAAGATCGCGTATATATTCCTAACCTGCTGTCCAAAGCCCGATAGCTCTCGGTGGAGATCATTTAAATATTGTTTAGGACCCTATATCCATTTGTAACAAGAGAATGCGGTTTCGACATATTTTTGGTTTATTTTAAATATTATGTATTATAGGCCAACGATCTCCAGACCGGGAAGGATTTTATTGTTTTGTGGGAGGAACTATGACTTTGCATTTGTTGCAGTTTTATGAATATTGTATACTTATTTAACATTATTGAAATACATATCATGGATAATTTTAAAACTGTTTCAGGACACTTTAATTGAGATGTTGAACACAGCCAACGCCATTTTGTTTCATACGAACATCGGTCTCGAGTGCGAAAGAATGTTGAAATATCATTTCACGAAGATAAGATGTATCGATTTGGGTGAACACATACGGCTTACCACATACCATAAATATAGGCATCAGGCAAAACGGCGAAAGATTTAACGAGGTGACAAGTGCAAAAACAATATAGATTTTTACCAACGTGTGCGCCCTTTTAAATCCAAACTGTCTCATTTATTTTTATTTTTGAAGCCTAGTTTTTATTTAAACATATGATAATAATTGAACGTCCGAGGTCAGGATTATCAAACAACGGAATTTAGAAACTTATTTTTAGAATCAACCATTTCCCAAGGCGACATTCTCGTAGAACTAACCTCTTACAAAAAAATTTTGTCCAGTCCTCAAAGAGGCTGCGTGGCGTATCTATCTTTAAGCATGAATAAGAAAATACATATACAGGTGTCGTTGCAAGCGTTTCTCGTGGATGGGTCGTGTGTCACCGCTACTCGACTTGACGTCGGATCTATAGACTTGGGTATCTTTGAATAGCATACATACAGTGATTCCAGAGTTGGAATTCATTCTGCTGGTTTGAAAATACATACACGCAGGGATTTATTAACTTCACTCTGACATATCAATAGTAGGAACATTCACTCCGCAGTGAGTGTACGTTTGCACCTATAGTCAGAGACATAACAGCTGGTGAATGGCGCGCAATTTAAAAACTTTGAATATATATTGCTGAGTTTCAGTTTCGAAAATAGTTCCGTTAATTTCACCCTGATCGTTAACAAATGCCAATGACTAGCTGAAAGTTCTCGGCACAACGGTGGATAACTGGCAACCCTGAAACTACATCCTAGCCCGCTAACCTAAACTATTATGTAAGACCCATTCTAACTTATCAGTAAATTAGTGGTCACGTAGTAATAGGATGGAAACCATAATTTTCAGCAGTTTAGAAACTTGTCTGTTTTAGTATAGGCATGGTGGTTAACCACATCGGCAATGTAAAACGTTATTCATAGCCCACAATGTGTTTTTTCTGTGCCATGAGCATTGAATATTGAACACGGAGTGGACGTTTTGTTATTATTGTGTTGTTAGTATTTCTCTTCTTGTTGCTATCGTATGTAATAATCTTTCTCTTTGACTACTGGACCAATTGCTTAGAGATTTTCAGTGGTTAAACTTTGTACTCATTATTCGAAGGCTATTTTAACAGGCGGTTCCGCCCTCGCGTTAGCGATCTTGTGGTCCAGCGAAGGATTGAACGCTGCGGTACCGGTACGCTGCTGTAACAGATTGCGTAACTATGTTACGCCTTGTCGATATATTTAAGCATCGCTCTCTTGTTTTGTTTGGTAAGATGCTGATCACAAACGACGCCATTTTGTTTCAGATGCGCATCGGGGTCTTACGCGGAAAGAAAGACTTTCTTAAAATATAATTCCGCGCGAATAGACGTGGAGGATATTACCCTGTATGTAACAGTGTAGCACCCCTTATACATAGGATACCGGTACAATATCGGGCATTACAAATACAATATACCCCATATACAAAACCAAACTAGTATTTTAAAATGAGGTTTGAAATATCTCATGCCAGTGTTCCGGGAGGTGGCGATATGGAACAAAAAATAATTGCCTTCGAAATCACAACCCATGGATTGATCTCAGATGTGGGATACAGATCTTTCTTGGATGATCCCAAGTCGTTGTGGTTTCAATATTTTGGTCTGCCCTGTTTACTATGCTATTATGATAAACCCGGTGCTCACCACGACTCCATAGCATGAGTTAAGTATGAGAACGGTAACATGTATCGATTCGAGGACCAAACTACAATTGTTTTCTTGTTCACCGACGTTTGTAAATTTTAATATATATATCTGGTGCGTTAAAATCCATAGCAACATAGCGTTGTTTGACACGTTTTGTTCAGTCTAGGTGCGTTTTTTATTCTTTTTACCTACAGCCTTTATTACCAGCGGTAAGTCAATCCACGCCATTTTGTTTTAACCCCAACCAGTCTCAAAGTTATTTGTCCCCTGCTGACCGAGCGTTGTAAATATTAAGCATTATATTATCGATATCGATACGCGATATTGTTAACTTCAACATTTCTTCCTTGCGCGATGATTCAAAAGACAATCAACGCCATTTTGTATTTAGGAACTTATACTCTCCTACTAAACGGGCTTGTGCTATAGAATCTATAGATAATGCGTATCTGATACGTAAGCGATATGTGTCAATGAGACTCACTGTTCACTTAGTACAGCTAATCCCTGGATATTATATAATGCCATACTTGATTATAATTTATTCGTTCCAGATAATTGCAGAAGAAAGTTGTGAATCGATAGATATATATAAAACATCACGCTTCAGTTCAGGAGTGTGCAACGTTTTTTGTTGGTGGGTCATATAGCAACCTTCAGACATCTAGCTGGGCCACACAAAATTAGTTTGACCATATACACAACGAATTGAAAATTTCGTAACGAATTAAACGATAAAACGGATGAAGAAATTGAAATGACAGTAATAAATGCACCGGGCGAAACGGCGAAAGATTTAACGCAGCGACATGAACAATAAAACAATATGTATTTTTACTAATGTGAACTCTCTCTTCAACATGAATTGTTTGGGTATCATTTGATATTTAGTGGGAAAATCTGAGTGCTTACAAGGACCACACTAAATGGCTTGACGGGCCGGCTTTTGACCCACGAGCCGCCTGTTGCACACCCCTGCTTTAGTTGGATCACACTGTTAAAATACAATAAAATTACTGACATTTACATGTAATAGTGACTAAAATGATCAATCAATTTCAATATATAAAATATTGAGATTAAAACTAGTCGTTTTTACGGAAAATTTAATCAAAAATCAAAACTGAAATATTTTAAACTCAATAAAAAACTAGCAATCAATCAATCCAAAAATCAATACTAAAATATTGGAAACTAGATAGAAAACTAGCAATCCAAAAAAGAGAAAACTACTAACCAAACGGCTTATATAAACTCTTATATAAACCAAACTCTTATATAAAGAGGTTTGTGCTGCGGTGAAAGTATAAACGCTGACAAACTTGGGCTCGGTGACATAAACACGGATCATGCAATAGCCATCTCTAACAAACACATCCAATTTTGCTTGGATTTATTATAGTTTGCTAAATAGTGGATCTCTTCTTAGTCATAAATATTTTGCCGAAATTCGATGTTTAAGAATATCTTGTTGAAAATTTACTGAGTTTGAAATTTCAACAGTAAGCACGTAAGGCCGGCAGGCCGCCTGTTGCACACCCCTGCTTTAGTTGAATCTGACTGATAAAAAATCAGTAAAATCACTAGATTTACATGTAATGGTGAATAAGAAACAATATATAAATTATTGGGATTCAAAGTAATGAGGAATAATTTACAGTTTTTAAAAAAAATTCGCTTCGAAAATCATAACTGAAATATTGGAAGCTAAATGCTCAAGCCAGGGGTCGGCAACCTACGGCCCACGGAGTAATATAATCCGGCCCGCGACGCTTCGCTGAATTATAGCAAACCCGCTGTTTTGACGATTATTAGATTTTCCATGCATATTATACATAGTACAGCGTTGATATTTGACAATAAAACATCCTGCAAACATCACCTGATTCGCAGCATCAAATAAGAACAATGAGCCCCGATGAGTGAAATCAGCGTTCACTGATTGTAAATGTTAAATTGGGAAAATTCCCCTTTTTAAAAAAAATTCAGCTCATCCACTTATCACTGGCATTTTGTTAGAAGTAAAGGTATAAGAACGCCACAAAAAATTCTGGTTGAATTCAAGCATTTTAAATAAAATTTGCGAACCGTTAGATATACAGATCACTCAATAGTTTAAATCATACTGTGAAAAAAACAACAAAATAATTGTGAAAAAGATAAGACATCATCTAAACCCAAATTAATACATTCGGTGGAATTGAAATAAGTCTTCTCTACATTCTACACACTTCTATGGATTTTATGTAATGGGTATTATGTTGAAAATGACAAAAATATGAGTTGAGCAAAATTTTTTAAAATGAATCAACAAAAAAACCTAATAATTGAGCTTCAAGAAATAGAATGAAATTCTATTTGAGTTATACAAATATGAACATATTTCTCCTTCATTCGATAAAAAAATGTCAAAACAATTGAAATTTGAGTTAAACTCCAATTCAGCGTTTGAAAATTGATCATGAAATAATAAAACGAAGATAAAATATACAAAAGAAATTCAATTACTCCAATTAGAATATATACAACACAATTTTCACAAAATGAAGTTCGTTTCACTGAGTACACGAGAAATATACTGATTCATAAACGTAAATAAACCGTATCTCGCCACTCTCGAGTTAGTGGCAATCCACAAGTTATTTCAAGACATAACTCGTGCCAATGCAAGATAATTTTACTATATTTTCAACAGCCTCTGACAAATTATCCATAAAAGAACATTACAATAAATTGGAAAGTAACCATACGAAAGCATTTCCTACTTATTAATAGTATTCTACAATAACTCAGCATGTATGGTAACTTTGCTCAGTTAATTCTTGTCAAATGCATAGCAGAAAAGTAAATCAGTCCATCTGTTAGTTATTGTGAGAAGTATAACGCTGCAATGCGAGACAATTTTACAATATTTTTGATAGTTTATGACATTCTACACAGACTGCCCAAATAAAAGATTCTGCGCGACTTCGTAAAAAAAGTGAAACTTAGATTTTGAAAAAATCCAACAAATTAACCAAAATCTACAAGTAATTGCGATAACTTGTTATATAAGCTGAATGCAAAGCGTGGCCAAGTATGATCCATAGATAATTACACTTTGAAATATTGATTTATCTATGAACCATTCTTGATCTGTTGTTCATAAAACATGCGACTGAAATAATAAAGTTAAAATTATAGAGAATGGATATGATCAGTCAATGCAAGTAAAACTGCTGATTTTTTTAACAGTATTGAATAATACAGCATTGATTGAATGTAAATGAAAAGTTTAAATATTTAAAAAATATTCATTTTCTAAGATAATTTTAGTAAATTGAGTGTGATATAACTGGTCTACTGGACCCAGGGGCGTAGCCAGAAATTTTCAAAGGGGGGGCGGGAGGGGTTCTGAAAATTTTATTTGACAGGTTAGATCGAAACAGCTAGCGGGTCTAAAAAGCATTTTAAGCTACGGAAAATGGATATTTATGATACAGAAATATGATCTTATTGTTTTTACATTTAAAGGGAGGGGGGGGGGGTCGACCCACAAAACCACCCCCTTGTTACGCCACTGCTACTGACCATTTTTTACAGTATTAAATTACATAACAAATGTAAATCAAAAGTTCGAATATTATATTCATTGTATGAGATAAATTTAGTAAATTACGATTTGCCGTGAATATGCGATGCGGGTATCAGGTTAATTTTGCTCGAGTGTCTTTTAGATCACGAGCATTCTTGAGCCAAGTTTTTGAAAATTCAATCCATTTCTCTCTCTCAGCTTCATTCTCATAATCTGAAGCCTTTTCACGAGCTTCAATGGCTTTCATAAAATAAGATTCTGCTTCTTCATATTTCTGCAGATTATGGTACCCTGCACCGGTATTATGCAGCAATCCGCCATAGATTTGATATTTTGAAGCGTTTGACCCGAACTGTTTCTCCAAAACCTCCAGTCCATTCTTTCTGATTTTTATACTTTTCTCATATTCACCTGCCAGTGAATAGTTATATCCAATGTATTCACAGCACCAAGCCTCTTGTATTGCTTTATTCACTGGATCAGCGTTTTCTATTGCACGAATATCATCCAGCATTTCTGTCATGTATTCTATGCCGTAATCCACTCCTATAATTTTAGATCGACCACCGGCTTTTATCAATGGCTTAGTGGCATAATATGTCTTACGGACACAAAATTCAATGCCATTTATCACATCATCAGGTGATCTTGTACGAGCCTTGTAGATATCACTTGCTATTCGAAGCAATATTATAGCGCGAATGTAAGCGGAATTTGAAATCAAATCGATTGCGACGGTTTTGACGTCATCAGCACTGGTCACCGATGACGCCATCAAAATATTTCGTAAGTTGGCGATAGCTTTTTCCGCTTTGTTTCCTCTGCCAAGTTGTATGAAACACTCGACCATCATAAGTATTGTATCGAAATCTTGATGGTTTTGTAGGGTTGCAGTTCTTCGAAGATCGGGGCTGCTTCTTCATATTTGGACTCGTCGAAGAACTTGGAAGATTTTTCTGAAAATACAATACATAATAGAAACGTCGTACTCATACCATAAATAGAACCTACGATGAGATAGTCAGTGGGTTGAAAGTCTCGATAAAGTATTTCCAAATGTATAGGAGAAATGAATGATTACTGAATATAGCGTCACCATGTGTATCAGTGGCTGATTGTCTTGGGCCTTGTTTCGAGATATCATGCTCTGGGTGAGGTGATGGGTCATGGGTTCGACCCGGTAAGTAGCAACGTTAGCTCTAGCCTAACTCATATTTTGAGACGCTGAATTCGATTAAGACGAGATCATATACCTAGTGAAGGAACATAATAACTGAAAAATGACGGTAAGTTGGCTAATTTTTATGACTGCATACTTTAAAATTAGACGAGTAGCAACAAATGTTACCGGTTACAGCATTTCAGTTTCACTATTGCTCAGTAGTAAGCGCATCGGCATCAAGTTCTTTAAGACCTGCTTATATGCAGCGGCCAGGCCAAAACTATTCACCAAATATCCATTTCATGATACGTTAGATAAATAAGCATCTTTTTAACTCTATATCTTCCCGTCTTAAAAATTTTCCACACTGTTAGGCCTGTTCTTCACGTTCTCTACTTACTTCGCAGCATTGAAATCTTCAGAGGATTATTTCCATCTCCTGCAGTGTTGGGAGATGGCAGCGGCCTTTGCAGTTGTTGAGCCATTTTGTCTCGTGCAGATTCTCCTGGAGAATCCAGGAAAGGGATAGATTATAAGTGAAGAATATAAGACATGGTGACTATAGATTAGTGCTCGAATAATATTTTATAGCCAAATTAATGTTTGGATAGCTTCAAGTATTGGGTCAATCGGTTTGTAAGAACACTGAGTTCACCGTTGTAATTCCGTATAATGTCGTTAGCTCATGTCACGTCAGTAGCAGCTGTAACTTCGTTCAGACATCACCCCCCTTTTACCTCCGAGTGAGCGCGCATGAGCTTGATTTGCGTAAATTGTTTTATGTAATAAAAGAGTTTGACCGGTGACTAATTTGGGGCAGATGTTCCTTCAATGTAAGACAGCGGCTTGCAACGCTATTTTAAGCGTGTTACTAATATAAGAATGATTCTTGAGCGTGTTTGCTTATACTTGGTTTTTATATTTATGGTTAATTAATTTTGCCACCAAACAATATTTTGTAAATGCTGGTTTGCATCCCGATTATTATGAATGAATATATATTTAAAACAAGCAATGTATTGTATGCTATATGAAAACACAAATTTAAATACTAACTAACGAGAACAGAGAATACAACTGACAGAGAACACAACTGACCTCTCTTTTTAATTGCTCCACTCTGAGAACCATCGGTATTTTTTGATGACAAATTCAAGGGCTCGACACCTTCAGCGATATTATCCGGTTGAACGTTGTCAGCTACTTGTTCAACATTCTGAGCTGCCTGTTGTTCATCTGCTTGTGGAATTATTATATTCTCAATATTCCCTGCAGCAATCTCAGTTGTTCTTGCTCTGAATAAAATATTCAACGACATAAATCAGGGGTGCCAAACTAATTACTATCGTTGTTTCCCATGGTTAATCGAACAACCGCTCACTGACTTAGTGTAATGAACCGATAATTCAACCAAACATGCTGGTACTACTTACTTACATATTATTAGCTTATACATTACTCGCTATAGATTAGATATTACCAACTATATTGTTTGAAGAAATATTATGAACAATTTTAGGAAATATTGACATTTCAATTTTCGTTTGAGCGACTTATCGTTGAAGATAGTAAAATTAAATCCGAGGCCATAGTACCAAATTGTCGCATAATAATACCAGAAGACCTGAGAGGGAGACAGGAAAGGTGTCCCCGGTGAGAACATGTTAATGCGGATATTGCGTATGTTTGGCAGATGATAGTCGTAATTCTTGGAAACATTTATCACTTCCCAAACTCAGTTAAGCGTTCAAATAACCAACTTACTGTACTAGTTCCCTTTGATTCTGTTGAGCGTGCAGAGCAATATTAATGTGATATACATTTTGTTGATGCTGTTGGTTTTGCTGGCCACCTTCAGCCATGTGTTCTGCTTGTAACGATCGCTTAATCCATGCGGTTTAAATTAATGTATATTAGTATCATAAACTAAAAGGCTGTGTTAGGAATAAAATATCCAGTTTAGATCATCCACGTTCGAGTTCATGGACATATACTATTAATATTCATTCTGTATTCTTCTGTTTGTAATGCAGAGGAATATTGCAGCTGAAGGTATTCTGTCCTTGAACCATTTGCCATAAAATTATTATGCCGTATAGTTGTTTTTACACACATCCGTTAATAATACGCGGTGCTATTCTACAGTTGTATTCGTAATTACAACTAAAAGCTCGGTTCCGATTCAACAAGTATTAAACTGTGACTCTATATCATAGATTAAAACGTTTTTTTATGATCTTTACTGCTTTGCTCTATGAAACCCTGAGCTGTACTGATAAATTGCGTTGATCGGGCGCTGTCTGTAGTGTTCCGAGGCAACACGACCGCAGACCGTCCTCTGGAGCATCGCCCAATTGCGGCTGTACATTTGCAAGCAGTGAAGAATTTTTAAGATAATTAAATTCCTAAATGCGCATTTGTAGAAGTTGTCATGTCACGTACAATGAAACATGTATTTACAAAACCATCCAACTTGTACTCGCGTCACCACCGAATTCAGCTTCGTTCCAGTTCGCCTATTTTTGTCGCGTCGTTTATGAGCATGAATGCCGACTTGCCTGTTTACAACAAAACAATCGATGAAGCGTGAGCGACCTAACTAAGGAATAAAATTGTTAAAAATAAACATATCGTGAATTAGAATTTTGTGACTTTCATAGTTGTTGCTGCTAGGGTTGCCACTTCTGGATACATTTTTTTCCGATTCGAATCTCGAATCAGAAATTTTCGAATCGAATCTTTCCGAATCTGATTCCATTAAGCTTTTTTTATTGTATGCGTAAGTAAAAAAACTCAAATCTAGGAGAGAAAAACTTAAAAATGGAATACGCTATATGAGTATATAGCAAGGATGATAAGGGGTTTTCAGTGAATAAGCCACACTTATTTCCATCATGATAAAAAAGATGTAGGTCATAGATATCACCAATAAATACGTTGATGAAAAACTTGCTGTTGCAACTTATCTGTGAGTCTCACAATACTGAGTTATTATTGTGTCATACTTGTACCAGGACTGAGGCAATTTGATGGAATTCATATGAGAAAAAAAGCATGGAACAGTTGTACTGCTATGTCATAAACACAGTGACAGCACTGCTTTCCTTAGTCCGACACCAGTATGTGTGAATGTGGTATTTCACTTCTTGTTATATTGAATTGAGGCCGGCCTTATTTTATATTTATGCTAGCAGCATAGAGTTATACGACAAAAACATTCTAATTGCATCTGAATTACTATAAATGGGAAATGCTTGCAAGAATATGCTTGGAGACGATAAAATTAACCAAGATTAAATTAAATTAATTTCAGGTATATATATATCAGAAATATATATCAGAGACAATATTATTTGTGGCTAACTCGGGCTCCATTATTATCGTGGAATACGTTTAATTTCGTAATTCAGAAAGTCCAAATGTGCATAATGGACGCCGCGCTGACGAGCGATAATTGGTCGACGCTTTATTCGATCAAACATGGTCCCTGGGGATAAAGTAGGACGACATTCGCACCATATACTTGGTCTGGTATGAAATCTGGTACGTTTTGATGTAAACGTTGTGACATTTGCTAGAAATAATCCGAAATGTTTTATTCCCGCTTGTATCGCTCTAACAAAATTAAAAGTAAATACTACTTTTTTTTGTAACAGCTGAAAAAAGACGTGTTTCTACTATTACATTATGTCCCCCTGATTTCGTTTACCGCCACTCGAGTGGAAGCCTGACAAACGCAAATAAAATAAATATAAATTTTTTCCAGGATGAGAAACATGATTGTCAATTAACATTGCCGGCCGATGAACTCATTCAGTAATAGTTCCCGTCAAATGATCGCGGAATATTTCACTCAGAACGAAGTTTAGATTAAATTTCAATCAAAATTAAATATTATCTAGACGTCGGTAGCTGATTCTTTATCCAATCATGCCAGGGCGTACAATAACTTGGTCGCAGCGCAGGTGTGCTGTTGAACAATTTCATCAAAATTGTCACGAATTCTCAAGTATACCTTCCATTTAAATTCGCGCATAATCGAAACTTAGGCTATTCAGTGGAAAACTGAACTCACAGTTTGGTGGAAATTACGCTCCACATTATCTCGAGTGATGCGTAAAACAGTGGTATGCCGTCTTGAAACAAATGACGGCAGATAAGTAAAAAATCAATCCCAAAAAATTCATCTACATTTATTTCCGTCCCGTAAATTGCTGTTATTTGGAGTGCCCCATAAACGCATTCGGCAGTTTTAACGCCGCCGAAAACAACGATTAACAAACGTTCGATGTTTTTTTTCAGTCCTGTAATTTGGTGTTATTTGGAGTGCCGCATAAACCCATTCGGCAGATATAAAGCCGCCGAAAACAACGATTTAACTAACGTTCAATGTTTTTTTTTCGGTAAATCGCTCTCTTTTTTCCGAATCGCGTAAATCTGATTCGAATCGATTCGGAAAAGATGCGATTCGAATCGATCCGATTCGTATATCCAAAAGTGGCATCCCTAGTTGCTGCACTTACCTTTCTGAGAAAAATGCAAAAAAACGCATAGAAATATATATCATCCATCTAGGACAGCGGTTCCCAAACAACTTAATTTCGCCTAAATCAAATTACCCAAAGCCCTCTCCACAAAAATACAGTCGTAACATCGTTATCGCTTTTTTTTTGAAAAATGGCAATAATACTGACACCCATTGCATCTTCCGATCAGACTTGATGCTAAAATCTGTAAGATCATGAGATGAAGTATTGTTATATTATGAAGCCGTATGACTAGGCTCATTCACTAGATGCGTGCATTGCATGTCCAGCATTTTCTTTCGCAGACTAGTCATAAGTAAGGGATTACAGGCGAAATAGCTAAAACAGTGAGCGTCTGAATTATCCTTCAAAACTGGCAAATATGGGGGACCACTCATCTGAGTGTATACATTTTGTCTTAGCGTCGTTGAAAGTTTAAACGAGCGAAATTAATTTTCTAGTCCAGGGTTCCGCAACTACTTTTCAGCGCGACCCAAAAATTGTTTTTCCAATTTCTCGCGACCCAAGCATTTTGTAAACATGTAATTAGTTATCGATTTTGAGACTATTATTGACACTAGCAATTTTCTTGCACAAAATTATATGAAACTCATCACATAAAATTGTGAATAATATCGTTTATTATGACTAATGCGAATTATTAGCTTTGTGTTTTGAACACAACATATAAATTCGACGTTTAATTTGGGAGACAGCAACTCGAAGATCTTCTTCTACTTTTAGCTTTGATCTGTATTTGTTTTTTATGTATGAAAACGCAGAAAAGGTTTTTTGACATAAGTAGGTAGTTCCGAATGACAACAGATCATTCATTGCAGCAGCTGATAACTCCGGATATGCTTTTGAAACTGAAATCCAAAATTCAGCCAAACTTCTTTTGACATTAAATGCGATCTTCAACCCGCGATTACTTGACAAGTCATCCAATGCTTCAGTCAAATCTGATGATAGATGTTGTGAAACGTGATAATATCCAGTCGTGTTGCTGTGGTGTTGTGTTTTCGGGAAAATATTTATTAAACCATTTCGAAAAATCATGAAGATGACTGATTATGGACTGTTTCACAATGTTTTGACTGAACTCGTTTTCTTCGAGAAAATCGTTCAGCTCAGAAAACATATCCATTCTTCCATTTTCGACTCGGGCAGTCCAGTGTTGAGTTTTCTTGTTAAAAGCTTCGATCTTGTTATTCGCTTAGATATTTTGTCATTGTTTTCTTTTCGCTTAACAATTCTTTTTTTAATCGGCGGAAAAATGTATTGGTTTGTCAATGAATTTTGGATGCTTTGCTGTAAGATGGCGTTTCAATTTCACTGCTTTCAGGCTCTCGTTGGCAAGAACACCGGAACAAACAACCATTGAGGACGTGACTCATCATTTATAGGAATACACGTGAAACCAAGCTTTATAAATTCTTCGCTGTACTTCCGCTTATAAGGATGGTTTGAGTAATGTATTTCTATCCGATGAGGGTGAGAAGATGAGTCTTTTGTCGGGCGTTGATCCCCACTGCTTGAAGACGCAAAGATGTTTGAAGATGCATGCGGTGTTCTGTTCTCACTTTTCCTTTGTATCTTCCGCTCGCGCCTTTTTTGGAGTATTCTTCAGTTACCAATTTGTCAACATTATTTGTGACTAAAACTACCTTTAAAATTCTTAACCCCGCTAAATTTTGAATTTAATCAAGAATGTCTTACAATAACAAATGTAACAGCAACCTAACTATTTAATTTTGAATGGAAAAACCTCATCATCTGTCTTTATCAAGCAATTCCACACGACTACTGCTAACCTCGCATTGCTACCAAACAACACAATTGTCTTTGTAGTAGAATAATACCAGTTAATAATAACAATGCAAACAACTACGTAATGAATGTTTCCCCGACTTTCGATCCCAGCAAAATTCTTCCGCTTTATACTTACCATTGCAAAATTATTGGTACTGATTTCAAGAATGGTTTTGCGAGTTGGCGCCTATATAAAACGGTTTATATGTTTCAAACTATCATTTTAATTCAATACATTCAACAACTTTACATTTAAATGTGCCGTGTGGAAGTTTGGCTTAGTCTATCATAGCTATTTCTAGATAGATTAATTTTTGATTACTGCATATAAAATGAAACTTTGACAAAGCAAAATGATTATTGAGTTATTTGATTAGGACTTATATTTACCAAAACACCACTAAAAACTAACAAGCCTGCGAAAAACGCCAAAACGAGGTAATATTCACAACCACGAAAGACTGTCTGAATGGCAAAAGTATCTGAGCGCTTCTGAAACGTTTATTGTTACGTCAAATCTTTCACTTAGGCTGATTGGCCAATGTTACGGCAGTAACTGAGGAAGTGTATACTCGGGGAAACATCCATAATATATAAATGCTCATATTTATGGCACATTTAAATTGTTTTGCGACCCAGAGCGGAGGGCTTCGCGACCCAAAATTGGGTCGCGACCCCGTAGTTGCGGGCCCCTCGTTCTAGTCTACCGTTTCTGGCCTTTGTTTACAATTGTGTGTGTTCATGCGTATTGCAGTAGTTTGGATGCAACCGGCGGACGTTGACCCGATCTTCTAATTGGTCTTTTTGATCTTCTACGGGAAGCGGAGACACGCCCACAACACGCCTTTTGCAGTTGTGAAACACTTAACGACGTCGCGTAATCGACAAAACGCGGGTTGCAATTTCAATCTTCACTGGAAGCACTGATAAAGTAAGACAATAGTGTTTTCTACTACTGAAGTGTGTCATGCCCCACCGATATCCATATTTTCCAGTCTTCAGGGCTATATTCGCCTCTGCTCCGCGAGAAACATATATAAGCAAAATTATCTAAACTACTGTGTTTTTGCCTCAACGATTTTGCTTAGCTTAATCCGGTTTGGATTCTAACAAATCGGCTCCATTACGATCGCTGTTATGAAAAACCCACAGAACTACCAATATATAACTTTGATATACTCTACGTTTTGGTGATGTCAAATCATTATGAAGACACGTTACAATATATGAGCTTAACACGCCATATACCTGACGAACGTCTCAAAACCACGGGTAATTACACACGGTGATACCCAGACGGTTGTTGTTGAAGAGTTACAGTGGTAAACACCGGGAGTATCCTGTTATTGCCCCACCACATATTATGTGTTTACTTTTTTTCGTTCAGCTCATGTTGGGTTAGGATAAGCGGAAACCGACGAGGCAAAAAGCAACCTAGCATGAATCACCCTGACCTAAAGTTATCAGAAAGTTGGCGGTGGGAAAATAAAGCATGACCATTTGTAATTCTCACAAGTTGGTAATTATTTGGTGCTCCCGAAGTATGTGAACCGAGATGGCGGACACCGGAACGTAGTATGTGTACCAGGTTCGGCCATCATTTTATTCCAATTTTCCTTATTGTTGTTCTTTTACGAGTTCGGGGATTAGCCAAGTGACTCCCGTAGTATTTGTATCCGAACTTATGGCCTAACCCGGTACACATGCTACGTTCCAGTGTCCACCACCTCGGTTCTCATATACTTCGGGAGTACCAATTATCTTTGAACGGGTCAACATTACGCTGTTTTAAATATGAAAGACAAGAAAATGATTAATTTTAATATGACATATCATTAGTACGATATTTCACTTTATATTGTGTTCCTATCGACATGTTTATTGGCAAAACAAATAACAAAAATGTTAATAGCGAACTTTTTTAAAAACTTAGGAAATAGCATGGATTCCATGTTTTTAGTTTTAAAATAGAATCTGAATCGTATAATTATGCCGATGACTAACTGAAAGCTTTCCACATCACGGTGAGTAACTGACAACCTAAACTACTTCATGCTCCCAGTCCGATGAAAATTGTATGAGCTGACAGGTCGTCGTTTCCTTGTACTGTATTATTGCAATCCGCTCGTGGTAGTGAGACTTTATGGATACTTAATGATTCTTTCGACTGCCTCATACGGATTGTAAACGTTCATTGCCATCACGAAGAATGCCAGGTGAGACATTTTCTTATTAATGAGATGTGTCATATCCTACCTGTACCTTTCCTAGTAGTCTACTAAATATTGTAACTTCGGGCCGCCATGAAATGTGTATTAACTCAAGCTTCTCACTTTTTTATTGCAACAAATCTGTATTGGAAGCAAATAAAAATGTCATTAGCAATATATCAAATGATATAAATACTTGAATATAAATATTACCACTCATTTTATTGTAACATTAGTTTCACACCGCTAACTCCTAAGAAGGAGAAAGACGCCGTCACACCCGAACACACACAAACATAAACAAATCGAGTGTAAAAGCTAACCCACAAATCAACGGACGAACGAAATGCCACTGAGAATAAACAACAATACACTAAATGAATTACGTAGCATTACAAATGGAGTAGACCTATATAAATTACGAATATACCGTGGACCTGCTAACATATTGAAAGTAAGACCGAACACGTGAGTCCAAATTAAATTACTAAAATGAGCGAAATGAAAATTGTATCTATCAATGGGAACGAGAAAACTCAACTGGGCTAATTTATTACGTACAAAAAACTTGGCATACTCTGATTCCATAAGTTAACAGAATTCGAAACATGACAGTCGAGGAACATGGGCGATTCGATGTGAAGACCAGCCTGCTATTGCCCCACCACAAATTTTCATATTTTTTTTTATCATTATATTATCCATCGTAGACTAGGTTAGGATGAATGCGCATCAGGGGATAAGTAACCTCAAACGAGTTGTCTTGCCAAAATAGAATCAGCAAAAAAGATCAGATAGTCAGTGGTGGGGCAATAATTGATTCTCGTTATCAAAATTTTTATATTCTTAATCAGGCATGGAAGTGAACTATATTGTTTTGTGGAAATTTAACATTAAATGATCAAAATACGAAAGTTCTTCAGACCACATACTTTTATTTATGTAATATTTGAATTGAGATGCTGAAGAACACAGCCGACGCCATTTTGTTTCAGGTGTTTATCGGTCTCGAATCTGAGAGGAGATTGAAATATCGGGTGACCGGACATTTGCCCCGGTATATCCGCGGGTTCAATCTATATGCGGGTGCTAAAATCCATGGGTTAGTGTTCAAATATTCGTAAAAAAAAAATTTAAATAGGTGCAAATGTAATGGAACCGAAATATCGTTTCGCGAAGATGGAATGTATCGATTTAGGCGAGTGAATACATACCACGTCTTTTGGCGTAAACTTCTCTTTTAAATTCTGTACGCTTTAAACCATGGATGTACAACATTTCTTGTTGGCGGGCCATATACCCAATTTCAGACATCAAGATAGGCCAGGTAAAAATTTAGTTTTTCCATGTACCCAACAAATTGAAAAATTCTTAATGTAAATTCTTAATGTAAGGGCTATCGTTTAGCCTTACAGTAATAATCGCGCAGAGCAAAACGCCAAAAAGTGAAAAAAAATATGGATTTCTACCGATGTGTGCGCCTATCTGAACATAAACAGACTCATTATTATTTAATTCTCGATGTGGAAAAATCTGAGTATTGACGAGGGCCACACTGAATGGCAGGGCGGGCCGGGATATGTTGCCTGTTGCACACCCCTGCTTTAGGGCCTACGATTTTGTTTGCTCCCCGGATTTTATAATCAGTTTTTATTTATTTATCAACTGTTTTATTGTATGTCATGTTGTCACGAGTATGGAGTCGAACTTATACTGGCTAGTGAAATGACAATAGTACGATTAATAATTACTCATATCGTATTACAATAAATAGCGCCGCCAGTTCCCTGGGTCCGCTTTTCTTTTCTAATGTTTAGTGACATTTTGAAATAACGTTTCTAAATACGGATCATATGAATATATTGCGTTAGACCAAGTTTTTTTGGCGTCTTATATGGTAGCGAAATAACAAATTGTGGGAATAATTTTCTGCGGAAATACAATATTTCGCCAAAAATTTAATTTTTCAAGAATATATCTTGCGGGACTGACTCTTATTTTTTCGCATAAATTCAGTTTTCGCAATAATATTTTGCAGTACATGTGCGATAAACTAGTTTTTTTTAAATATATGATAACAATTGAATGGTTTATTGTTCGCAGTCAGGATTATCATAGAACGGCATCCTAAAATTTTTCTAAAAATAATACTTTCTGCCGAAGGCCCTATTCTCGAGTTTTCGTGAAACTAGCCTCTGACAAAATTATGTTTTTTGCAAACCACAATTTACTTAAGAATCCATTTCTACAAGAGGCTCCGTGACGTATCTATCTATAAGAAATTTAATACATACAACCGGTGTTGCAAGCATTCTCCGAGGATGGGTCGTGTTTCCCTGGCACACGACTTCACATAGGATCTATAGACCTGGGTATTTATTTTCGAATAGCAAGCATACAGTGATTCCAGAGTTCATTTTAGTCCGCTAAAAAATTGTGATCAGGTCAGCGATCAGTGTACTGAATTGAGTGTTGGTAATGCGCTTGTTGCAGTGAGATTTTATGGATAAGGATGGATTTTTTAACGTTGGATATCTGGCAACCTAAAAATTCCTTGTTCCTTGTCGGCTAAAAAATTGTTAACAGGTCAGCGATCACTGTACTGAATTGAGTGTTGGTAATGCGCTTGTTGCAGTGAGATTTTATAGATAAGGATGAATTTTCTGATTGTCTCGGAAGGATTATAAACGTTCATTGCCAGCACGAACAATGCCAGGTAAGATGTTTTCCTATTACTGAAATATGTCGTATCCTACCGGTACCTTTCCTAGTAATATACAAACTATTGTGACTTCGGGCCGCTTTGAAATGTATATTGACGTAGGAAAACTTTTAGAATATACCGTTAATCTGCGCCACTTTTCAAACACGACAAATCATGCTATCGATAAGATATACTATTATCCCATACTTTTTAATTTACATGGTTGGTTTTAATGGCCTTATCAAGTTGGAATTTAAAAACATGCTCATGTCATTAAACATGCTCTGCTGAAAACAGCCAACGAATACAATATTCCAACAGGCTGTTTTGCTATTGCTTCACACGTAAAACGTTTTTCGTTGCCCGCAATGTGATTTCTCAATGCCATGAGTAATAATTATTGGACATGAAGTTGATGGATTGTTTTGTTATTATGTCGGGCTCACAGATAGATTAGTTCAGTCTTTGCAACAAGGTACCCCATACTCAAAATCGGCCTAGTATTAATCATATATATATCCATATAACGCTTGCATCTAATTTTCATTCAACTTATAAATCACGGTGCTGAGATATAAAAGTGTATAACGACCACGTCTATAACTATATTCTATTTTTTATGCCCATATTTATTCTTACCATTTGAGTCGCTAGTGAGCAGCTGAGCAACTTTCCCTTTTAGCTGGTTTGTCAAACTGCCGGCAGTGTGGAATTTCCTCTCTGTATCAGGTTATTATTATAGTGTTTTGATGCCGTGAATGTATGTAATTCTTGTTGTAAACTGATAATATTATTACATGTTACCTGTTTCCCCACTTTGGCATAGCGCTGTTCACCAGTTATCTTGTATTTATCGTTTCCGTAACTAGTCTAATTTCCCGTGTGATAGTATCCGTAATTCTATGTGTATTGCCATGATTAGGTGTTTGTGGATAAGATCGAAATTTTGTTGTATCTTTAGTGTCATACTAGTTATTCACACGATTTTTATCGCCCAGCATAAGTCAATGGTTCATGATTGTGACGTCATAGACCAATTCCGTATCTTGTGTTCCGTATGTATCTCTATGGTATTTATTAATGTATTTTTATTGTATATTTGATTGGAGTATTTGGTTGTATCAAGTTCCTACTGATGTATAATGAATCTAGCTATAATTAAGTCAGTCACTCTGCTGCATTCGAAAACGCAAGAAGGTCATTTGTGATCTACCTCCTTTACAACTTCAGTGTCCGAGAAGCTGGCAGAAAGAACCTGAGTGGTGATATCAATTCCGGTAAGCCACAATAAGCAACACTCTATACCAGTGGTTCTCAAACTTTTTTGGTCCCAGAGCCGCATTTCAAACCTCAAAGGTATGAAGAGCCGCACACAAACAACGCAAGATAAAATAGCAACAAACCTCAAGCGCGTAATTAAAATACCAAGTCATCGTAACAACAACACACGTAACAACTAGGGCTGGGCCAAATATTCGAATAATAAAATATTCGAATGGCATTTTGCTATTTGAATATCCGGTACCACGTGACCTGCGCCGCTCTGCTTGGACACCAAACTCGAGCGTCTCCAACTCAATCGTGAATTGTGCGAGATTTCCCAATGGCGCTCGCTATGAGAAAAATAAGAAAAGTTTGTCTTTGCGTTATGGTGTTATATGCTTATTTTTGCACTTATCGTATCCTTTCAATTCATCGTTTTGCAAAAAAAACGTGACGACCGTTCCGTTAATTTAGAAACGTCAAACCAGATTAGGTATTTAAATTTCCCAGATTTAAACTCGGCATGCTTGGTGACATGTCATTAGCCATTTCTTGCATTACCGAACATAAAGTTTCCCAAAATTAAATGTTAAAATGACATTTCGGCGTTTCATTGTGAAAAATGCGATTTTAGGTCGTTAAAACACTCTAGTTATGTAAATAGCATGGATTTAAAAAATGACCAAAAGTTTTTCCAAAAGCTGGTATGAGTTACTTGTATGGAAAACATTCATTAAGTTGTAACCAGATAAGAAATGTCATGTCCTACTCCCTTTAAAGCACTTTGTATTAGCTCTTTAGTGATCCCTTCCATCCTTTGCCAAGTAATTTTTCGAATATGTAAACATTTTACTCGACCATGCATGGCCGTTGAGCCAAGAGTAGAACGTAAAATCAATCGTGAATTTCGTTGTAACAATGCACACTGACTCGTTCACAAATGATTGCGTCTATTATCATCGAAAATGATTACAATTGTTAAATTTTGAAGCATTTGGGCAGTAATAATTTAGCCATAAGGCATGATATAATCAAAATCATCAAGTGAAGTGCTGAATTTGCAAATTCCGTAAAGAAAGTTGAGCATTACTGAGTAAGTATTTTAGCTATAATAACCATCGGGGTGTTGTTTTGTTAAAAAAAAAGTTAAAACTTGAAGTAATTAGGTATAATTGGAGTCTGACACTCTATTAGGCACAAAGGCCTAGAAATGCCTTTATTGACAATTTATTTAATTGCTATTTTAAATCAACTTTCAGGATAAACGCATTCGTAAATTTGCTAGGTTCATCTATCTAATACTAAAATAACACGAACACCATAGAAAAGCATGAGAAACTCAATTATCATTATAATAAATATCTGCATCTCGGTTACCGTTCACTTGAAACAGGCACGGTTAATTTACAAGCGGTGATAAGGAAGATCGAATCCAAGGCAGAGGATAAAACTCAGAATAAAATTAATTTGGTTTTGAAATCAGTCCTTAAATGTATTCAACAGCTGTCGCTGATGAGAACGCAAGGATATACTAGAAATATGGAATTTCGATATTTGGCGACCGCTTATTCTTGCAAAAACGAGAAAGGGCGGAAATATAGAATACCAACTTTAGGATATCGCCGTCAAAACGATCGCGGTGACAATGACAATCAGCCATTATGATAAAATTAACCATTAAAAACGCTTTATTGCCAACTTTACAATGTTTCTATTAATTTCCAAATGGACTATCGGCCTCCGACGTTCTGGATCCCTGTTATGTATAAAAAAAATATTCAAATTATTCAATTCGAAAAAAATTTCGATTTTTTGATCTTATTTAATTAGGCTTTGATTTCTAATAAGTTTGTCAAAACGGGTCGTAATCGTGGAGGATGCAAGGTGCAGTAGCTGCTTGAGATGATCGCCAGATTTTTCGGGACTATTTTCGATTGCTGGAACAAAATTAAAATGCTCTATAAATTAAAATAATCATTGAGGTATTTGATTTATACATAAGATCTGGAAATGCGACACAAACTGAAAATCCACGAAAGCAAGCCAATGATTACAGCCATGTCTGAAATCTTTCCAGTGAAAAGTGTCCGCGAAAACGCTCACTGTTGCGTCACTATTGTATCTTGTAGGTTAGTCAACGCTACGCAAATAAACACGGGGAATCCATTCGACTAACTGATAGACTTCAGCATTTTAATTTCGAGTCAATGATTAGTTTTCAATGAAAAATTTTCTTTGAAAATAATCAATTTTTAAAACATTATCGGGAGCCCCAGGGAAGTTTGTTGAGAGCCGCATGCGGCTCTCAAACCCTAGTTTGAGAATCACTGCTCTATACCGTTATCTACCTGAGTAGCCTACTCATGCTAATTTGGATTCATATGTGGTCAATTGTTAAATAAGAAAATGAGGTTCGAAATATCTCAGATATCTTGTCAGTATGCCGGGAGGTGGCGATATGGAGCCTAAAATTATTGCCTTCGCAATTACAACCCATGGATGGATCTCAGATGCGCGATGCAGATCTTTTGGACTCTATAGCATATAGTTAAATATAGAAACCATACCATTTTTCGACGATGCGAAAGTATGCGTACCAATATGGTGGTAACTAATTTTGTTCGCCTATTTCACATCAAGTTGTGTGAAGGGACTGAAATCTATGGGCAAGGGGTATATTCATTTGGCTAACACAGACAGTGCCCGAACTCGTAATATAACCAAAATAGGAAAATCGGAATAAAATTATGGCCTAACCCTAACCTGGTACACATACCAGGGGCGTACTCATTTTTTTAAATGAATTAACAACAACTGGTTTTCTATTTTCACCGACGTTATCTACAATTCATATTGTTCAACCTTGCTTCTCTGCGCGAGGATTCAAAAAACAATCAACGCCATTTTGTATCCGAGAACTCATACTAAACAGGCTTGTGCTATAGATAATAAGTATCCATATGCGATAAGTGTCAATGAGAGTCATTGTTCACTTAGTACAACTAAGCCCTGGAAAATATATAATGCCATACTTGATTATAATTCTGATTTATTACAGATAATTACAAAAGAAAGTTGTGAATCGATAGATATAAAAATCACGCCTAGGATCAGGGGTGTGCAACGTTTGGTGCTCCAGAAGTATGCGCACCAAGATGTTACACAACCTGAATCCTAACCGGTACACACATACTATGTTCAGGTTGTGCGCCATCTCGGTGCGCATACTTTTGGATGTCCCGAAGTTTTTTTGTCGGTGGGCCATAAAACAACATTCAGGCATCTAGCTGGACCACACGGAAAAATTTGGTACACAACGTATTAAAAAATTCGTAACGAATTTAACGAATAAATAAATTAAAATTACAATAATATTTGGTGGAGGAATCTGAGTGGGTCACACTAAATGGCTTTGAGGGCCGGCTTGTGACCCGCGGACCGCCTGTTGCACACCCCTGATTTATTTGAATCACACTGTTAAAAATGCAATAAAATCACTGGCATTTACATGTAACATAGACTAAGAATGGCCAATCAATTCATTCAATATATAAGTTATTGGGATTCAAAGTAATGGGGAATTATTTTACAGCTTTTACGAAAAATTTACTCCAAAAATCAAAACTGAAATATGGGAAGCTAAATGTTTAAGTCTTTTCATGCATATTATACATAATACAGGGTTTAAATCTGACAATGAAACAACCTGAAACATCGCCTTATTCACAGCTTCACATAAGAACATTATGGAGCACAAAGGAGCGAAATCGGCGTTCACTGAGTTTTAGGCCCGATAGTATACAACGCTAGATTATAATTCTGATAATAAATTGGGTTAGAAATGGTTGGCTTTATTCATTGCAAAAAGTTTCACTCGTTAATTCAGCCATACTGTGAAAAATGCAGCAAAATCACTAATATTTACAGGTAATTGAGAATGAAGATGAGGGATCAACTCAAAACCAAAATTAATATTGAAAAAGCTTTTTACCACTTTCTCTACATTCTACATACTTCTATGGTTTGAAGTAACAATATGTGATGGTTATTGAAAATGACAAAAATATAAGTTGAGCAAAATTGTTTAAAATGAATCAACAAAAAACATAATAATTAGGCTTCAACGAAATAGAAGCAAATTCTGGTTAGTTTTGAAAATAATCCCTTTTTCAACTTTTTTGATAATTTCATTCAATTTTGCATTTTCACCAATTTCGATTTAGGGTTATGCATATATACAAATATGAACATATAGTGATATTTATCCTTCATTCGATCAAAAAATGTCAAAACAATTGAAATGCCAGTTAAACTCCAATTCAGCGGATGAAAATTGATTATGAATTAATGGAATAAAATACAATAAAAGAAATCAATTTGCTCAATTAGAAATATATACAAAACAATATTCACAAAATGAATTTCACTTTGAGTAATTATTCGATATTGATTCATATTCGCAAATAAACCTTGGTCAATGCCTCGTCACTCTCGGGTGGCATTTACCAGTTGGTTATTCTGAGAGATACCACATGGCAATGCGAGGTAAAGTTACCATATTTTAAACAGCTCATGACAATTTATTCATGAACAGGCATCGCCCATATATAAATAGCATTTCACAATAACGGGTTTTGTTAAACGTAAAATACAAAACAGAAAGTAAATCGCTCAAATTATCATGCTACAGTATAAGATACTTTCAATGAAGAATATAAAAAACCTCAGTTAGAAATTGTAAATACGTAAACATATCATATGTCAAGTAGAATTACAAAAAAATCATGTCTTCTTACTGACAGAGTTGGTTCTTATTTTCGTATAATGCACCACAATCATTATATCATATTTCAAGGCTCTTGGCCTTTGGAAGTGGTCGTCTTTTCTAATAGATGAGTTTCTCTTAGTTCTGTATTAGTGCGCGTAATGCACCACCATATACCTATATAGTTTCAGTAGCTTTTGGCACTTTGGTGGTGGCTTGTAACTTTGACGAGAAATGAGTGTGCGTAATATTGCATGAAAAGTGAGTACAATGTTGAAAAGATTCAGCGAATCAACCAAAATTTACAAGTAATCGTGTTGTATTATCAAATAAGCTTAACTCACGACTGATGATCCATAGATGACAATATTTCGAATTATTGTCGGTCGGTATTGTTGGTTGGTTGTTCATAAAACATGCGATTGAAATAACAAATTTAAAATTATAGAGAATTGATATGACCGCCCAATGCAAGTAAATCTGCTGATTTATTCAACAGTTCTGAATAACACAGCCTTGATTGAATGTAAATGAAAAGTTTAAATATTTGGAAAATATTCATTTTCTAAGATAATTTTAGTAAATTGAGTGTGATAAAACGGGTCTACTCAAGTAAAACTGCTGAATCTTTTTACACTATCAAATTACAAAAAATGTAAATTAAGGATTCCAATATTTTATTCATTGTTTGAGATAATTTTAGTAAATTACGATTTGCCGTGAATACGCGATGAGGATATCAGGTTAATTTTGCTCGAACATTCTTGAGATAAGTTTTTGACGATTCAATATATTTCTCTCTTTCAGCTTCATTCTCATAATCTGAAGCCTTTTCATCAGCATCAATGGCTTTAATATAATAAGGTTCTGCTTCTGAATATTTCTGCTGATTATAATAACCTGCACCGATATTGTGCAGCAATATACCGTACATTTGATATTTTGAAGCGTTTGACCCGAACTGTTTCTCCAAAACCTCCAGTCCACTCTTCCGTATTTTTATACTTTTCTCATATTCACCCGCCAGGTGATAGTCATATCCAATGTATTGACAGCACCAAGCCTCGTTCAGTGCTTTATTCACTGGATCAGCATTTTCTATTGCGCGAATATCATCCAGCATTTCTGTCATGTATTCTATGCCGTAATCCACTCCAATAATTTTGGATCGACCACCGGCTTCTATCAATAACCTTGTAGCATCATCTATCTTACTGACACAAAGTCCAATCCCATTCATTACATCATCGGGTGATCTTGTGCGAGCCTTGTAGATATCACTTGCTATTCGAAGCAATATTATAGCGCGAATGTAAGCGGAATTCGAAATCAAATCGATCGCAAGGTCTTTGACGTCACCGGCACTGGTCACTGATGACGTCATCAAGATATTTTGTAGGTTCCCGATACATTTTTCCGCTTTCTTCTCTCTGCCAAGTTGTATAAAACACTCGACCATCATAAGTATTGTATAGAAATCCTGATGGTTTTGTAGGGTTGCCAGTTCTTCGAAGATCGAGACTGCTTCTTTATATTTAGACTTGTCGAATAATTCGGAAGATTTTTCTGAAAAATAAAAAGTATACTTCACATATAATCACGTATCGCATAAACTATAAAGCACATTATACGAGATATTTCAATGTATTCGAACATAATGACCAAGTGCAGGGTGGTCCAGGGTTGTCGGCCTCGCGGGTCACACTATTATTTTTGTATTTATCGCGGGCCACAATAGTGCAATATAAAACAAACACTTTTATAATCCAAACACATTGACCACTATATGTAATTTATCGAGGTAAAACTCACTAAAACGTGCGATCTTACTATATCTACATTCGATGTAAGATTTCAAACTCATAACGGATATAGTTCCATAAGGAGTAAAGGCCTTGTTAGATTGTCTGTTTAAATCAGTCAGCTCAAACTCATGTATACAAAATAACTTACAAATAACTGCAGATTGATTGATTACCGAATTTTGTAATACTGTTTACGTGTTTAGGCTGGTTGCAAATAACACCCGACGGGAATTATATTGTTTAGCCATTACAATAATATTAGTTAACAGGCATAACCAACCTATAGGGTAATGGATTCCTTATCCGTTGTTTAGTTTTCTATGAAGCCTATTTTGTGAGCATATATTCCCCACAAAAACTAGAGAGCCAGTTAACAATTTAGACTGCCAAGCACATTATTCAACTTCGCTAGTTGCTTCAGCTAGCCATAACACTAGTCAATTCAGTGACATTAGTGATGTAACAATATGTGAAAAGATTTTTCTTGGTATTTTTATGACGAAACAACTCCAAATGCAATTTTTTGTTTACCTTGTTGCAAATACGACGCGGACACAGATAATGAAGCTGAGGAACATATGTGGCCCGCGGGCCTGGGTTTGGACTACCCTGGCCTAGTGATTTATGCCGTGGCCACCGGGCAAGACTCAGCAATATTGGCGTCACAGATTAAGCTCTCGAGTTCAAGCCCAATGTCCATCGAGTAACTGTGAACCAAACATAATCCGTACCATATACAATAACATCTCTTTGCGTATCAGTAGCGGATTCGGATTCAAAATTGTCGATTCCAACTTTAACAGTGATGACAAAAGTTCAGATACCTCAACCTTAGGGCTGACAAAAATATTCTGCTGAGGAAAAAATTTGACTCCAACTAAAATATCATCAAATATGTCCAAGGCACTAATTTCACTAGAAAACGACTCCAACTTCCATCCATTCATTCCAACTTCTACGGATTATAGTTTACTTACTTTGTAGCATCAAAATCTTCGGAGCATTAATTACACTCTGTGCAGTCGTATAACCTGGAACGGCTGCAGTTTGATTTGGTTGAGGGTTGATAATTTGAGTACGAAGTCGCGGTTGGTTAGGTTGAGTTGGTTCTGTATCCGTCTTCGTCTGAAGGTTCTGCACTCTGAGATGGCCTGAAATATTTACATACTCAGTAAAATGAGCATTAATGGATTCCCATTGGGCTATTCAGAATTTTGCCTGTTCAAAATATTTTGTGAGCCATTTTTCATGAATTCAGTTACATTGTTTGTATCAATTTTTATTTGTTAATGGCTAAAACACACTTGTTGAATTGATCTGCTTGAGATAGAGAAAAAGATAATTGATGAGTGGACCAGAAGGCCATACTATCAGTACTGAATTTAGCGTTTTGCTGCATATATCTATTATGCCTGCGTAAATAGCTAAAGATCTCAAACAATTGGTTAAACGACAGCAACAGTATAAAACACTAAATTTAAAATAAAAAACATCCAACATTTGAACATGATTTTAACTAGGCCTATTTTGACACAAAATTAAATGCAGAAAGCATCCTGTTAATTTTTGTTACGATAGATAGTTGAGTATAAAAGAGCAGTTTCATACCACGCGTTAACATTCGAAAACATAGATTCAAATATCAACTGGAAGGTAAATCAAGCAATATTGTATTTTTGTCCACGTTTGTTTTTGAAAAAAAGTGACAGAAACGCCATAATGCAACACACAACATAACTGACCTTTCTTTTCAATTGCTCCACTTTGAGAAGCCTTGGTATTTTTTGGTGACAAATTCAAAGCATCGACACCTTCAGCCATATTATCTGGTTGAACGTTGTCAGCTGCCTGTTGTTGTCCGACATTCTGTTGTTCAGCTGCCTGTGGGATAATTATCTGTCCAATCTCCCCTGCAGCAATCTCAGTTGTCCTTGTTCTGAATAAAATACGGATACATAGATAAGATATTTCAAACTGGCTACATTTGATATATTTTAACCGTCCAGTTCGGCTTCAAGTATCGGTCTCTGACATTTAGTCTTTTTGGCAAACTAAGATATCATTTATATATCCTCAGTGTATCTACATTCATAGATATATCTCACTCAATCATATGTCACCAATCACCACATATATTTAATAGGAGTTTTTACAGGCATCAGGATTTGAATATTATATTTCGACAACGCATTGCTATAACTGAAATACATTCAAATTGTGTATTCGAATTCCTAAATGCGTTTTTATTGTAAAATTCAAAGCTGAGAGGAGCGAGACAGACATCAATCTATGTCACTTCCTTAAAAAATATTCCAATCGCAACACCGTATATACATTATTTTACTCAAATCGTTTAAGCAGTCTGAATTGAAGATTTGTCGTTTACGAACTTGGGTTCTACTAAATAAAGTAGTCAACTTACTGTACAATTTCCCTCTGGTTCTGAGCTGTATAAATAGTAATGTTATATACAGCTTGCTGCTGGTTTTGCTGTCCACCTTCTGCCATGTCGTCTGCTCACATGAACTCCCTGGATGTTTCAGCTTTGTAAATCCAAAGTGTAATTGAACGGCTCAACTTCAGTAATGCAGGGCGAACACCTATGTCTAACGCTATACATCGTGGTAATATCTATCGCTCGCACATTTGGATGTACACACATGCATTTTAATGCACACCCATGCATTTTGAGGAAATGAGAAATGCTCGTTCAACCGAGACCCAGTCTATTATGTCGCATAGCAACACTGCAATTCTGACTGAAAGAGATGATTGCTTCCGTGTATTGTCAGGAATCTACGGTTGTAAAATAATATATATATGTATTTAGAATATATGTATTATGGAACGTAACTCGGCAATAAAAATTTGTGTGGTCCTATACCCTATGGTATGAACTTATACACGCAAGTACATATACTGGGCAGAAAATACTTACTAAAGCCCTTGATAAGAAATAGTTGGTATTTCGCTTCCTAAAGTGAGCAAACATTCCTTTCTCCTTATATCGCCCTGTCCATAACAACGATATTGATAAAAAGAAGAAGTTCCAGGATTCGCGAGCCCGAACTTGAGGTTAGCAGGTTTTATTCACTCACGCAATCACTCTAAAATAAAAGAGATCTGTGGTCTCTGTGCAAAGTTCCGTGAGACCATTCAAGTGACAAGAACTGAGATGACAAAAAAATAAAGTGTAGAATTTTGCGTTTTCACCGATTAACGCGAGACCGAAAGCCGCTCAGGCCAATACTCCAAGATAAACAGCTTAAAGATAACCAATTACACTTCTTGAAATTTGTCAAAAATGTGTCATTTAAACAGGAGGGTAGACAGCCCGATTTTTTGAGCGAGGGGGGGGGGGGGTTATTATAATGACGTAATATGACGCTTACTTTTGCTCCGAACAAGGCGAGATAGACGAAGACACTGGCATTGAAAAATATCTCAAAGAACCTCTTACGTATAATTTCGTATAATTTTAATCGACAATGATGTCGAGATCCAGGATCAGATTTTGCGGGGCTCCCGAAGTATGCGAACCAAGATGGCGGACACCGGAATGTAATATGTGTACTAGGTTAAGGTTAGGCCATAATTTTAGGTATAAATACTACGGGAGGCTCTTGGCTAGTCTTCGAACTGATAATAAGACTAAAATAAGGAAAATTGGAAAAAAATTATCGCCTAACCCTAACCTGTTACCCATGTTACGTTCCGATGTCCGCCATCTTGGTTCGCAAACTTCGGGAGCACCAGATTTTGATTCAGTGTTGATATTTTCAATCGGTCTAAGATAGAAGTAATTTTTCAGCCTTAATATACATGGGTCGCTAACAGTTAAGACTCACTGAATAAACTGGCGCTCATATCGGAATCAGTATTGAGAGACAGGTTGCACGTCATTTTTATTAAGAGACAGGTTGCAAGTCTAATATAATTACTGAGAGATATAGGTTAATTCACGTGTTAGTGTGCAAGTACATGGCAAGCTATAGCGTGGAAGTATTTCTTCGTACCCGTGGACAACATATTTCGAGGGATCAAATTAATAACGTTCACGGTATCGTACTTTATTTACCTAAAACCTTCCTCCGTGAATGTTCGAAAAGAATTACTTACTGAATTATTCGCAAAGCTCACTAAATATCTGATCTGGTTACTTGTTCCCTATTCTGAGTCCTCCTGTCTGTCGAAGCAGCTTTCTCGATCTGGATGAAATTTCTCATTTTGGTTATCTTATCACTTTATGAACATGTTTTATTTATTAGTCACATAATTCTGTCGAGACACACAGCGCTCAAAACATAACTTTTCTGTGAAACGTCCAAGACTTCTAAATCTTTTTGGTACAATCACACACAAACAGAAGTTCAAGTGTAGGCAAAATATAAAAATTTACTTCATTTTCGTTAGAGAAATTAAAAAATTTGATTTTTTTTAAAGTCCCTCTGTAGTTCTGGAATTGACTGCTAAAATACACACGGCCACGCACGTATTCAAGACTCATTTTTGTTCAAAAGTCACTGGGGCCCAACATAAATTATTCTAACCTGAACTAAGCAGAATTAGCAAACGTATCAAAAAATTAGCAATGGCAGAATAGCAGTCGTATTCTTACAAGTTCAAAGATACTAGCCATGACACGGTAGTCTATGGTGGCCCATCGTTGTCACGCGTAATATTGAAAAAAAAATAAAATAAAAAAACTTAAAATAAAAGTAAAATAAAAAAATAGTTATGAAAAAACATAGAAAAAAAATTAAATGCAAAAAAATTAAAATAAACTAAAAACGAAAATAAAACAAAAACGGAATAAAAGAAGCAAAAAAAAAAAAATTAAAAAAAAAAAATAAACGTGAATAGAAAATAAAAAGGTTGACAACGATGGGCCGCTTCGAAAATTCGAAAAAATTGTTTTTAAGTGTAGAAGGTAATTGAATTGGAGAATGCTGCTTAAATGCTCAGTTGTCCGGACACTCGTGCGATACCGTCTGATCGTATCCGGTACCCAGCATACAGTCACTCATGAAACGAGTGGGAGATACGGATAGTGTAGTAGAATATAGTGAATCGAGGAATGGATTGAAATAAAAGTTTGAGCCCGTGCGATTTATCATTCGTCTGGATCGGTACGTTACGGCTGTACGGTATGCCATACCGTATGCACATGCCGACATGCACGTTCCATTAAAATCAGGTCTAACCATAATCGCCTTCCAGCCTTGTACGATCAGACAGTAGTGGCTAGAGCCGACGGACGAGTTTAACTAGGCTACTTTATGCACATAGTCCTTTTCTATTTATTCAAATCTATGCTATGTGAATTATTCATATTTTATTCATCGTAGGTTACCGGTACCGTACCATGACAATTACAACAAAAGAGCAATGCTCAAATATATGGACACGCAGAAAAATTCCCCAAAAATCATATGCGGTGACCAACGACTAACATACCGGCGGTGACTTACCAGTACCTGTATCGGGGTACCGTGACGGTACAGGGACTGTCATAGATATTTTAGGTCCTGTGACAATTGAAACATCAGTTGAAATATCTCGTGATATGAGTCAATTATGTACCGTATTATCGGATCAGGTACCGAACCACAGTCAAACATTTCACATAAAAACGTTACTAAATAACATGCGTCAACTTAACACCAGCCGAATCGGGGTACAATTTTTGGTACAGTGACTGTCATAGCCGTTTAGGGCTGATGGACAATTCGACTACACGGACAACTCACCAGGCCTAGGGTGGTGTAGCCAGTCTGCGGACAATTTCATTCAAACCGCTATAAAACAAAAACCAATATATCTAACCCGTTAATTTTTTCACCGTGGGTGCATTGGCGGCATTATTCTACACGCTAAACCTCGTATTAACTTTCTACGACAAAGGGTTAAAGCTATACAAATCCCCAAAGTACGGCACTCGAAAGACGTATTTGCGACCGAACGACCAGTGTGCGACCACGGATTTCAAGCCTTGATCATCGTTTCTGCTGCGTCGAGACTATCGCATACGCAGCCATACAGCAATCAAACAGACAAAACACGGTGGTCGCAAATTGGTTGACAATTGTTGGTATTGTGACAGCGTGAAAACATTGGGCTTCTAATTGCATTTCTGACCGTCATATATTTCAAGAACACGGTTATTTCGAACAAAACTCGTTAAATTATAAACAAAGCACCCCATCACAGCAATCAAACAGACGAAAACACGGTGGCCGCAAATTGGTTGACAAAGATATTATCGACGTATCGGAAATGCACACCCCCTATTCCCCCTCCTTCAAATGTAGAAACGCGAAACTTTCAAATATGGTTAAAAGAAACACAACTCTACCCACCTGACAAGTTTCATCTTTTTATTTCTCATATTTGTATGGATTTTCAAGCTTTTGACAGCTACGAGTTAGTTCAGTGTCACCGCGTTGTGTTACGGTACCAGAACTTCTCTATCTTTAGAAGGTCCTGTCTTGTGACAGCGTGAATTGAAATTGCAAGATGGTCCGTTGGACACAAAATGGCGTCCGATATCCGCAGAACGTTTAATGACGTCATAGCAAACAAAAACAAATCTTACAGAGCTAACAGAAATATTTGAAATAAATAAAAGTAATAGCCTTCTGGAGAAAAATTTCATCTTCAACCACTGAAAATTTCGAAGCAATTAGTCCAGTAATCAAAGAGAAAAGCGACTTTTTAAAAACGTGTCAAAGAACAAGAACAAGAACAACAACATAATATTGAAACGATCGTTATGTCCACTACGTGTCCAATAAACGGTACCATGCTGGTAATTAATTAATATTACGTACAACCTGCAACTGGCTGCGCTCAATCCATACCTCGGTTCACTATATTCTACTAGCTAGACTATCCGTATCTCCCATTTGTTTCATGAGTGATTGCATGGGTACAGGTACGGTCAGACGGAACCGGTATCGCAAGAGTGTCCGGACAAATGAGCAGTTGAATTACCTTCTACACGTAAAAACAAATTTCCCGAATTTTCGTACTCAATTCTATATTCTCTTATCATTATTATAAATATATTACTTCTAGTTGAACTTGTAGCATGGAGAATTTATAGGACATTTTCGTTTTGAATTTATTGAATATTGCTCAAGAAAATCAGTAGTGAGTTAGAAACTTGGGGAACACGTTTGTGCGTGTAGGAATATGCATGGTTGGTCCCAAGCAGAAGCAAATTTTCTCAAAATAAAAACGCGTGACAACGAGGGGCCACGAGGCGGACCATCGTTGTCAACCTTTTTATTGGACACGTTTAGTGGCCATAACGATCGTTTCAAAATTTTGTTGTTATTGTTATTTGTCTCCGTCTCCATTTTTAAAAAATTGCTTTTCTCTTCGAATACTGAACCAATTGCTTTGATATTTTCAGTGGTTAAAGATAAAATTTTTCTCCAGAAGGCTATTACTTTTTTTTTTCGCTATGACGCCATCAAAATTATTGCCACTGGGTGGCGCCACGTGTCCATATATTTGAGCATAGCTCTCTTGTTTTCTTTTTATTCACGTTTTTTTTTTCCATTTTTTTTTTCTTTATCTTTTTTTATTCCGTTTTTATTTTATTTTCGTTTTTATTTTTAATTTTTTTTTTTGGATTTATTTTAATTTTTTTCATTTTCATTATTTTTTTTTTTATGTTTTTTCACAACTATTTTTTTTATTTTACTTTTATTTTAGGTTTTTTATTTTTCAATTTTACGCGTGACAACGATGGGCCACCATAGTAGTCGACTTTATTCGTATTGTAAAAATATGTTCAAGACCAGCAAATATGGTGTTATTTCTTATCATAAACATGCTTTATATTTTGAGGTGTCGTTTTCTGCGCAGCCGACGCCATTTTGTTTTAAAAATATGTCGTTTTGAAATACGTGCTAAATTAGCCTTACAAGTCCATATGCAACTAAGAATACTGCACAAAGGTTACTTTTACCTTACCAAAGGTTACCTTTTCAAAAACGTATTCTGTGTGAATGGATCTTTGCGAGAAAGTACTTGCATAATAAATGTTTAACTTTTCAAGGCAGAGTACATATACGTACGGCCATTGTTGATGGCATGAACGAGGTTTGGTGGCCCTAGTAATTCTGTATCAATTCACGTAAATATTACGCAATAGCAGTTGTACAAAGGTTTAATAATTGAAAACTCTACAGCTGATCCGCTACAAATCTATGTCGCCAGCCTAGTAGATTGTGGCGGCAAATTTCGCTTCGATCTAACCTACCAATAGTTATGAATTGTGGTATGTTCTGTATGCTAATTGACGTATTTTACGACTATCGTAATTTGATGGTTCGAGAAGTATACCGCTGTACAATTTGTTTGTGAATTTTAAAATATAACCATATTTTCGTGAAATGAAATATTTTTTTCACGGTTGATACCTGGCAACCATAAATTCCAGTTAACAGTAGGCAACTAATTTCGTAGAGTAGGTCTTGTCAGCTGTCGGCAACTTGCTGTACTTTAGATTAAACGTATCGTGTTGATATTGCTCATTTTGAAACATGATTATACTCAAGGATTATTTGTGTCCCGGATTTACTATAAACATTCAAAGCCAGCACGAAGAAAGTCAGGTAAGACGTTTTCTACTACTATGGCGTGTCATGTTCTACCGGTACCCGTCATTCCCGGCAGTATACTGTGGTAGAATAATGGTCCAGTATCGATTGGGATTTACTGATAGATTATTTCAGTCTGTACAACAAGAACAAGGTAACACAAACACACAATTGATCTAGTATCAGCAATATATATCTAAAAAACGCTCGCAACTCATTTTCTTTAAGCTTTTAATTTATAAATTACGATGCTTCTTTCTATGAGAATCACTCTGATACCGATATAGACTACTCAATCTACAAAGAAGGCCTATTTATGCTAATTTCGTGAAACGATCAATTGTTAACTGAGGTAAGATCGGGCCCAAAAATTTCAGCCCGGCCTGACCCGGGCCCGTGGGTATTAAACCCGACCCCGACTAATTAACTGGATTTGCAGGCCAGAAGCAAACCAGGAATTTCATATTTTATTTAGGAGTTTTCTGAAATTTCATTGCAAGCGTTTAGTACAGTATGTGTTTTATAACAAGTACTTCTTAGTTTAGTATCTACATATAGTTTAGTATATATTTTTTATAAACCTATATTTATTTAAAACAAAAGTGCGACCCGACCCGAACGTAATGATTGACATTTCAGGCCCGAATTTCGGGCTCGGGCCTCAGATCTTATCTCTAATTGTTATTAAAAAAATGAGGTTTGGAACATCTCAAATATTTTGTCTATATGCCGGGAGGTGGCGATATAGAACCCTAAAATTATTGCCTTCGCAATCACAACCCAGATGCGCGATACCGATCTTTCTGGTTGAGTCCGGGTCGTTGTAGTTTCAAATTATTTGATCTGCATTGTTCACGATGCTGCTATGATAAACACAATATGCTCATCTCGAAATAAACGACTGCATTGCATAGTAAATATAGAAACGCTAACATTTTTTGACGCAGCGGAAGTATGTGTACCAATATGGAGGTGATTAATTTTGTTCGCCTATTTTATATCAAGTTGTGTGAAGGGACTTAAACCTATGGGCAGGGGCATATTCATTTGGCTAATAATGACAGTGCCCAAACTCGTAATATAACTGAAATGAGAAAAATCGGAATAAAATTATGGCCTAACTCTAAGACGGTTTGATGAATTAAAAACAATTGGGTTTTTGTTTTCACCGAAGTTTGTAAATTCTAATATCTTTCAGGATATCACCATGGCGACATATGGTCGTTTGGCAAGACTTGTTCAGTCTAGGTGCGTTTATTATCTTTGAGTAATGCTGCTATATATTCAGGCTACATTGCCAGCGGCAAGTCAATCCGCGACATTTTGACTAAAACCCAACCAAACTCAGTACATTTTGTTCCCTGCTGACCGCGCTTTATATATCAAGCATTATGTTAAAGCACTTATGCATCTACCATTCATATTGTTAACTTCAACCTATATTCCTCGCGCGAGGATTCGAAAGACAACCAACGTTATTTTGTATCGAGATCTTATACTCTCATATACTAAACGGGCTTGTGCTATAGATAATAAGTATCCATATGCGATAAGTGTCAATGAGAGTCACTGTTCACTTAGTACAGCTAAGCTATGGATATTATATAATGCCATACTTGATTATAATTCTGGTTTATTTCAGATAAGTGTAAAAGAAAGTTGTGAATCGATAAAGATAAAGATCACATTTTAGTTGAATCACACTGATAAAAATACAATCAAATCACTGGCATTTACATGTAAATGTGACTAAGAATGAGCAATCAATTTACTTCAATATATAAATTATTTTGATTCAAACTAATGGGAAACAATTTAACAGTTTTAACTGAAAATTTACTTCTAAAATCAAAATTAAAATATTGAAAACTAGCAATTCTAATGAGAAATCTATTAACCAAACGGCAACTCTTGTATAAAGTGGTTTCTGCTGGGGCGAAAGCATGCAAAACGCTGACAAATTTGGCTCGGTGAAATAAACACGGATCATACAATAACCATCTCTAACAAAAAATTCTTGAATTAATTATAGTTTGATAAATCGGCAATTTCCATATATTAAATAATCGTTAAATTGTTGTCAAAATTGCAATGTGTGAGACTGTTCTGCTGAAAATCTACTAAGTTCGAATATCAATCAATAAACGCTTATATAAGCTACGTAAATGCTACAAAGAATCTTAATATTAACATACAAACAAAAAGGACGTTAGTAATGCTACAAAACTATAAATTGGACCACCTTTCTAATCCAGGGGCGGGCAAGGTTATTGAACCAGGGGCCAAAAAATTTTCCTACCTATAGACTGCCATGTAGGTGTGACGTAAAAGCTTACATTTTATGAACAATATTTACAGTGTTACAAAAGCAACAGTGGAAAACAATAAGCCTCGTGCCAAAACTAAATTTAACCGCAACCTTAACAAATTCCTAGAGTTAATTTCAGCTAAAACATCAAAATTTGAGTTTGGTTGTGGCATCATCAGGCAGGCCATATTGAATTATCCAACGGGCCGGATTTGGCCCATGTCTGTTCTAATCGCTCCATATTCTTAATAATTCAGAGTTGATACTTCTCGATAAAATGAACAACCAACATCACATAAATGTGAACAATGAACCCAAATGAGTGAAAGTAAATTTGCGGAGTCTGGATGGTATAGAATTCCGTATTTGATTATAATTCATATACTAGAATGTGGGTAGGAATACTTACAAACTAAGAACATTAGCAACGCGACGAAAAATCATATAAGTTGTGCTAAATAATGTTCACGCATATTATACATAATACAGAGTTGATATTTAACAATAAAATAACCAGCAAACATCACCTGATTTGCAGAATTACATAAGAACATTGAACCCTGATGAGTGAAATCAGCGTTCACTGAGTCTAATAATAAATTGGGTTGGAAATGTCAAATTGGGAAAATCCTTTTTTTTCAAATAAGTTCAGCTCTATGGTGGCCCATCGTTGTCACGCGTAAAATTTAAAAAAAAATGAAAAAATAAAATGAAAAAGCGAAAATAAAAAAAATAGTTGTGAAAAAACATAAAAATAATTGAAAAAAAAGAAGTGAAACAAAAAATTAAAAATAAAAAACAAAATTAAAAAATAAAACAAAAACAAAGAACAAAAAAAATTAAAAAAAAAAAAATTGAAAAAAAAAATTGGATAAAAGAAAATAAAAAGGTTGACAACGATGGTCCGCCTCGTGGCCCATCGTTGTTACGCGTTTTTATTTTTAGAAAATTCGATGCTGCTTGGGACCAACGTTGTCAGGCTTAATCCTACACGCACAAATGTGTTTCCTGGGTTTCTAACTCACTACTGACTTTTATTAGCAATATACATGAAAATGTTCTATAAATTCTCCATGCTACAAGTTCAACCACAAGCAATATATTTATAATAATGATAAGAGAATATAGAATTGAATATGAAAATTTGTTTTTACGTGTAGAAGGTAATTTAATTGGAAAATGCTGCTTAACTGCTCAGTTGTCTGGACACTCGTGCGATGCCGGTACGGTACCGTATGACCGTACCGGTACCTATGTAATCACTCAAGAAAGAATGGGAGATACGGATAGTCTCGTAGAATATAGACTACTGAAACACTCTCTGCGCCTGACCCATACCGTAAAGCCGTAACGTACCGATCCAGACAAATGATGAATCGCCCGTGCTCAACCATTTATTTCAATCCATACCTCGACTCACTATATTCTACTAGGATCGAGGTAAGTATGAAAACGCCGCATAAAAATCTGTGTGGAAAATCATACTGTGGAAAAAACAACAAAATAACTGGTATTTACATTCGGTTGAATTGAAATAACTTTTTACTACTTTCTCTGCATTCTACACACTTCTGAAGACTTTTCCATGAAATAACAATATATAATGGGTATTATGCTAAAAATGACAAAAATATGAAATGAGCAATTTTTTTAGAATGAATCAACAAAAAACATAATAATTATGAACAAAAACAAGTTAGTTTTCTAATATTTTTTGATAATTCCATTCAATTTGGAATTTTACCAACTTGGGGTTATGCATATATATGAATATAAACATGTAGTGATTCTTCTCCTTTATTCGATCAAAGAAATGTTAAAACTGTGCTCCTGAAGTATGCACACCAAGATGTCGCACAATCTGAATCCTAACCGGTACACACACATACTATTTTCAGGCTGTGCGCCATCTTGGTGCGCATACTTCAGGAGGTCCGTTAAAACAATTGAAAAGTACGTTAAACTTCAATTCAGAGGATGAAAATTGATCATGACATAATGGAATAAAGATAAAATACAATAAAAGAAAACAATCCCAATTAGTTCAATTAAAAATTTATACAACACAATATTCATAAAATGAAGTTCACTCAACATCGTGGAAATATTGTTTCATAAGCGTAAATAAACCTTGGCCAATGCCTCACCACTCTCGGGTTAATGCCAGTCCACAAGTTATTCCAGATCATAACTCGCGACAATGCAAGATAATGTTACTATATTTCCAACAGCTTATGAAAAATTACCCATAAACAAGCATTGTCCAGTTAATCCTTGTCAAATGAAAAATATAAAGGTAAATCAGTCCACCAGTTAGTTAGAAGTAACTTCTGGCAATGCAATAAAATGTTACAATATTTTTGATAGATCATGACATGCTATAGTATACACACCCATACAAAAGCATCACGTATTATATATGACCCTCAATATACAGTTCATGCAAATTTTAAATACAAAACAGAAAAGTAATTTAATCCAATTATCATATGCTAGCAGTATGAGATACAATTTATTGGGAAATGGATTTCAGTAGCTCTTGGCATCGGTATGGTCACCCATAACTTTGTTTAGAAACGAATCTTTTTAACTATGACTGAGTGCGCATAATGCATCACCATATTTGTAACTAGTTTCAGTAGCTTTTGGCACTTTAGTAGTGGCCTGTAACTTCGACCAGAGATGAGTGAGTGTGACATTGCAACAAAGTGAGTACAATGTTAAAAATATTCAATGAATCAACCAAAATTTCAAAGTAACTGTGTTGAATTCCTAAATAAAATGAACTCGATCCCGATCAAGTATAGTCCATGGATGATAATATTTTGAAATATTGCTTTATCTATGAAACATGCTTGGTCGGCTGTTCATAAAACATGTGATTGAAATGATAAAATGAAAATTATGGAGAATGAATATGACCAGTCTATTCAAGTAAAACTGCTGATTTTTTTAACAGTATTAAATTACACATAATTGAAAAATGCGAAATTTAAATCTTTTAACAATATTTATTTTTTCTGATAATTTTAATGTAAATGGTCTACTGGCTATTTGTTACAGTATCAAATTACTTAACAAATATGAAATAAAATATTGAATATTTAATTCAGTGTTTGAGATAATTTTAGTAAATTACGATTTGCCGCGAATATGCTGTGCGGATATCAGGTTAATGTGCGCGAGCTATCTCGAGCCAAGTTTTTGACGATGTAATCGATTTCTCTTTCTCAGCTTTATTCTTATAATCTGAAGCCTTTTCACGAGCATCAATGGCTTTGATAAAATAAGGTTCTGCTTCTGCATATTTCTGCAGATCATAATAATCTGCACCGATATTATGCAGCAATCCACCGTAGATTTTATATTTTGAAGCGTTTGACCCGAACTGTTTCTCCAAAACCTCCAGTCCATTCTTCCGTATTTTTATACTTTTCTCATCTTCACCTGCCAGGTTATAGTTATTTCCAATGTAATTCAAGCACCAAGCCTCTTGTATTGCTTTATTCACTGGATCAGCGTTTTCTCTTGCGCGAATATCATCCAGCATTTCTGTCATATATTCTATGCCGTAATCCACTCCTATAATTTTAGATCGACCACCGGCTTTTATCAATGGCTTAGTTGCATCATATGTCTTACGGGCACAAAGTTTAATCCCATTTATTGCATCATCGGGTGATCTTGTACGAGCCTTGTAGATATCACTTGCTATTCGAAGCAATATTATAGCGCGAATGTATGCGGAATTTGAAATCAAATCGATTGCGAGGGTTTTGACGTCATCAGTACTTGTCACTGATGACGCCATCAAGATATTTCGTAAGTGGGCGATAGATTTTTCCGCTTTCTTCTCTCTACCAAGTTGTATAAAACACTCGACCATCATAAGTATTGTATCCAAATCCTGATGGTTTTGCAGGGTTGCCAGTTCTTCTAAGATCGAGACTGCTTCTTCATATTTGGACTCGTCGAATAACTTGGAAGATTTTTCTGAAAATAAAATATATCATGAATAAAACCTATACAAAAAATAGTCAGTGCGTTGAAAGTCTCAATGAGGGATCTCACAATATATAGCAGAACGGAATAACTTTTGAAAATAGTATCTCCCTGTGTAAAAGTGGCTGATTGTTACTTATCGATCTTAAGATAGGTAAGTATGTTGATAGGTATTTGTCTGTTTGTCTGTCTGTCTGTTAGATGCACGCGATATCTCACGAAAGTCACAATCGCCCCAAATTTTGCATGTGCATTCACCATAGCTCGTACCAAAAGCCTATTGATTTTGGATGAATTATGTCGTATAATTAGCGTTATTAATTAATTGGTGATGGGACACGCGGTGTCACTATAGAGTCAGAGTGAATAAATGGGGGATCCCCCAACTTTCATCGATAAGTCTTCGGTCTCCGCCCGATATTCTCGTTTTGAGTCTTATTAATTTACTTGAACCTTCTGGTTAAAAGCTTAAAACCCAACCCAACAGATGTAAATTGCGAGTTCAAACCCCATGCCCATTGATTCACCGCGAACTAAAAATATTCCGTATCATCTAACACAGTGGTTCCCAAAATTTTTTTCCGCGACCCAAATTTTCGTGAAATCAACATTTACAGATATTCGCGACACCACAAAAAAAATACAGTATAAACTTTTCCTACGAAAATAGTTCGTTCTTGGAGCACCTTCGTAGGTAGAAAATTTCATAAAAAAGACACCTCATAAATGCCCAAATCCGTTCTAAGCCCCTACAAAACTCGGACATAACAATTGTATAAATTATAATGATGGTTAAAACCGGTAACAAATACATGTTAGAATTTGATTACGCATAATAAATAGAAAGGATATACATGGAAAAAAGAAAGAACAGAGAAATAACGAGTAAAAACTACGAACGGTATGTTTGTTTATCTTTGGCGTTGGCCGACTAAGTTAAGCGAATACTGTGGAGGGTGGGAGGATGGTGGACAAAGAAGGTGAGAGGAGCTGGTAAAAGTTGACGGCTGATATCGACCGTTTTATACGAGGATCAGCACACACACGTGAAATTCAAAATCAGAATTTACTCTCTTTTATTTTTGTGTTGCGTTTCCGTTTTTTTATTTTGCAATTTTAGTTTATTTTTTCATTTATTTTGTTTTAACTGTTACGCGCGCGTATCGTCTTCTCGCCGAATTTCGCTACCAACTGAAACTGAGTGAGACACATTGTACGTAACCACGGAAAACAACCAAGCCAATAGGATGGCAGGTAGGTAGGTGCTGGGCGTCTGACAGGGGAGCTACCACGAGCTTTAATTTTAATTTTTTTAATTAATATATATAATCAAATCTATAAAAGAGATTTTATAAAAGAAAACTTCAAAAGTGGGGCTAATGATCCAAATTAAAAAATTGGCGCAATCCGAATCAAATACCCAAATGGTCCAGATTCGGATCGCGGTCCGCCAGTTGAGTAGCCCTGGCCTAGGACCTGGATCTATCTTTTGTCACATTATTTCTCTCTAAAACTTATTACAGTATATCGCGATGCCGAAAGAGTGCAGGTGCACGTGTAAAGAATGTTGCCAGATCCGGACCAAAGTCAACTACCTATTCGAATTTAACGCGTATAGAAAATCTGAAAACGGGGATATATCATCAAACAGCATTCATTACTACCTTGACCAGTGAAAATATCGCTTTCCTGATTTCACATCCTAGTTAATTGTATGTGAATTATTGCACGCTCATAGGAAGTTAGGCGACCCCAGAAAATCTTCCAGCGATGTCGCTATGCGTTGCGACCCACAGTTTGGGAACCACTGACCTAACATACAGGGTGACCCCACAAAAACAGCATTAATAATCATTGCCCAACAAACATATCATAACTGTTCCGTATTAGTTTATAGACGAAAATTACGCGGTGAATATGGAACATTATGTGGCGGTGCTGAGAAAGCGTTGGACATCACTTGGACGACGTAGATAGATCAAGTCGATTGGTGATTCTAGCCTAACGGATCGACCCCCCACGTATCAAATCACGCCCCTGACTGACTGAGAGAGCGATTTAAATTAAAGCGATTCAAATCAGCAAGAATTGTGATGTCATGTGGGCACCTCTCTCATTCCACTTAACACCTCAAATGTTTCTCTGTGGCCGTGTATTTCAAGGACAAGGTGTATCAAAACATTTCTCGAACAATTGGTAAACTCAAAATGCAATTACAAAATTAGAAGAAAAAAAAATCGTTATAGAGAATTGCGTAATATATATGCACAACCTGGTTGTCGAATTCAAAGAATATGAAGTTGGAAGTAAAGATATTCAACGTAGAGGAATCGAGAAATCCGGTTGCTCCAAAAACCATGTTGCAGAAAAAAACTTTTACTTACTTCGAAGCATGGAAATCTTTGGGGCATTAATTCCACTCTGTGCGGTCGTATATCTTGGACCGGCTGCTGTTTGTTTTGGTTGTTGATTGAGCTCCTGAGTTCGAGGTGGCGTTTTGTTAAGTTGATTTGGTTTTCTATCTGTCTTCGTGTGAAGATCCTGCACTCTGAGATCGCCTGTAGAATTAGTATATTTTAATTGCAATGAACAAAAACTGGCGGTTATCGATGATACGAATGCGAAAACTCACTGGAAGTCCTCTTAAAATTATATCCATTAATTAGGGTTTGAAATTAGGTATCGTAATACATTGCCATTACACGCTGCAATAAAGGTTTCTTGGGTTCAATTCCATTACAGATAGATCAGGTAAAGTGCAGTTATTTATTTTGGAAGTATCGAAACTTTCCCTGTTCGGCATTGCTTAACTAATTTGTTATAACCCAGTTGTGGCGTAAAGAGGTTATGACGAGAAGAAAATGATTCAAATTGGCATTAGAGGTTTACCTGTTAGCATTGGAGTTGCAATCGAATCGGACTGAATTCCTTCCGGTGAAAGATTCAAAGATTCGATGCCTTTAGATATTTCTGCTGGCTGAGTTGGGCTGATTGATGTAGAATGTGCAGCATCTGTTAATAAATTGGTTTCGATTTACAAGGGATTCATTCAATGGGGAACATTATAACGAGAATATCGGTCAGAGACCGAGGACTTATCGATCAAAAGTTAGGGATCCCCAAAACAGCGCTCTTACTCCATAGTGACACCTTGTGTCTCATCACTAATTAATTAATAACTCGCTAATTATACGACATACTTCGCCCAAAATCAATAGGCTTCTGGTCCGAGATATGATAAATGCACATGAAAAATCTGGAGCAGATTCGTTTTCGGGAGATATCGCGTGCATCTAACAGACAGACAGACAAATACCTATCAACATACTTACCGATTAAAATCGATAAGTAATAAACCGATCACTATAAAAATCAATCTTTAGTATTATAATTAAAACATTAAGATTTTAGAGCAGGGGTGGGCAACATACGGCCCGCGGGCAGAGTCCGGCCCGCGACAAGATTTTGACCGGCCCGCTGACTGTACATCAGTACATTATGATATCATATTATTACACTTTTAGTACATTATGATATATTCATTATGTGTTTTTTGTAGTTTAAACTTTACTTTAAACGCGATTTATAATTTTCTTTCTTGCATTAGCGAATAAATATGTGATTAAGATATTGAATACTATTCATGTTATAATCCGGCCCGCCGAGAACATTATTTTTTGGCCCGTCGACTAGAGAAGTTGCCCGCCCCTGTTTTAGAGCACACAAAATCATTGGTTTGGTGAGCGCGAAGTGTGAATTTTGCTAAATTTCTGCCGTTGCCCATGTTGGTTTTGAACTTAGGCCACAACGCGTTTGCAGAAAGTAATGAGGTAGGGAGAAAGCCATGATCGATTTCGGCTGGCTGGTGTTGGAAATTCATTTCTTGTCAACAATTATTTTCTTAATACACCAATATTTTACCTGGCTGTTGAACCGTAATTCGGCTGATTTTGCCAGCACTAATTTCAGTCTTTGACCTGAAAAATTTGAAAAAGAATATTTTAAAAATAAAGAGAAGAGGATATAAAATGACATAGGGCAGGCCTGCACAACATACGGCCCGCGGGCCGCATACGGCCCGCTAGATACTTCTGTGCGGCCCGCGGGTGATTTGGTAACACGCCACTTCTCATTCTGACTGAATCACGTTTAAAACAATATCGGTATACAATCTCACACCTATTAGTGCATATTAGCAACCTATTAATAACCCCAATATTTTTTACTAGCAGTTTATGAAACTGAAGTTTCTTTTCTGATTCAAATTTAGAACTTAAAAAACAATTCCTTCATTTATGAATGGTGCAGAAATTCTCGCACAAAAGATATTGCTATTTACTGTAAAATTTCAAATAAATTGGAGCGGATTTTGTAGAAAAATATAATTTAACAGTCAAAAAAGTACAACAGAGGAAGATTTATTGCTACTAAACGAATTGTTTGTCTAGCCTACAATGGAAATATCCAATTATGGTAGATATGATTAAATAAATTGTCATACATAAATTATATTTGGGACGATTTTACAAGACTGAACCTGAGTAAAATATTTTCCTGCAGTCAGTTTATACTGCAACACGCAATACCTGATTCTAATAAAAAAGAAATATTGAAAATGAAGGGTGGGTTTTCAAGGTAGATGAGCCACTAAATACATATTTGCCATCTCATATGCAAAAATAACGTACCTTGATTTTACTATAGAAAAAAAGATTTTTAATATTTTTAAGCTCCCCAGTAATGAAAGTGTTTCATTAAATTTAACTGTTTCACAATATTATTTTGATTTGTAGTTCATCTTGTGAATTATGTATGTGGCAAAGTTTGCGGCCCCCCGGGCCCTCAGATTTATGCTTGCGGCCCTCGTGGTAATTCGAGTTGTGCAGGCCTGACATAGGGTATTGGACATGAAGCGAACTAGAATATGAGTTTAAACGAATTCCTTGCAATCTTTCGCAGTAGCTCTTGGAATTTCGGTGGTAGCTGGCAATATGGTCATTTTTTTGACTGAAGAGTGAGTGTATAACCTCGCATTAAATCATAAAACTTACTCGGCATTATCTCCTTGGACACTAATATTTTTCCCTCCAAAATAAAGATGAAAAACTTGTTGCTGAGGCTGATCCCCTTCTGCCATTTGTTCCAGTATGGCTATACTTGTTTGAAGATCAAGTATTTAAGACTTAAAAGTGGACAATTTTATTTCCTATAATCTGAAATATTTCTAACGAGCTGAAAGAAGTTAAACATGTTACACTATGGCTATCGGCTGGAGATACATAACGGTCCATACGGTATCAAAAGGGGATAATTATGTGCGAGAGGATTGCTGGACTTCTCACCGTCGTATGGTGGTTGGTTCACGTATTCGCTGGTCGGTTAGTGCTTCACCATCATTCAGTTTATACATATAAAACAGAAATAAAGAACTGGCTAACTATTCCCAAACACATATGGACTAGAGCCGGCAGTGGTTTGCCGTATGATTGATCTGTTTTATCGAATTTCTTCTCCTTGAAATGAAGATGAAAATATAATCGATCCAAATCCCTCGTAAAATGGCGAACAACTGAAAATCTATCTCTTCAAATCTTTTAATCACTGCAACAGTTCCCAATCTGCCCTAGACCGCCTTTTCCGACAGTGATTTCAAAGGCTCCGCTTCAGTAGGGCGTTGTCGATTGTTCTAGAATCTAGTCTTGAACATTCGTTACACGTAGCATTTAACCCTCAACCCTCATTATTCTGGAGTCTAGACACATGCAGTTGTTTAGAATTACATAACGCGACGACTTGTTAATCACACAGCGCGTTGATGCGTATTAGCAAACAATTGATAAAGTCAAACATTGTGTCGCAATAATTGGACTATGCTCTGTGGCATTTATAACGACACACGACAGCCTTGTGTTATTTAAAATCTATCCTACACGCAAAAATAAAAGTTTTTTGATGATGGTGTTCAATGTGGATGACGACAAGCTTTAGTAAATTGTTATCGTTTATCCCCGGCGAATATAATATATTCAGCAGTCTACCTTTCTGCGAGGTATAGTTAGCCAGGTAGTAGTCCAAGGTTAGACGAAATTAACGGAACAGTGTCAAATTTGTTTTTTTTTTCGCGTGCGGACAAATTACACGGGGAATGCCGCCTACAAGGTCGAGTATGGGGTTAAAACTTAAAACCACACCTCAGTATAGTCCGCAGACGAGCACCCGAAGTCGAACAGCTATTTCTCTCGTTTTCTCGTCGCTACGATCCCAATAAGAGAGAATCGATGACGTTAACGATCCCAATAGGAGAGAATCGATGACGTTTGTCAGTTCTTTATCGTCGGCGCCGATGCCATTTCGGGCGATCGTACGTATATTTGGCAAGTTCTATGACGTGATTGTGATGTCGTAGTGACGTAATTTTTGGATGGCGTAGTCAGATTGGGGTTATTGACATATCAAAAAATTGTTATTGTTACTAGAAGTAGGTTAGATACGAAACTACACGAGACCCTGGGAACGTTGGGTACCGGTAGGACATGACACGCCATTGTAGTAGTAAACATCTCATCTGATTTTCTTCGTACTGTCTATGAATGTTTATGATAAATCCGTGAAACAAATAATCCTCGAGTAAAATCACTTTAAAGTTAACATTGTCAATACGATACGTTTAATCTACAATACAGCAAGTTGCCGACAGCTGACAAGACCTAGCTTAGAGAATTCATATCATATAGTCGCAAAGAATTTATGGTTGCAGGCAGTGGCGGCGCGTCAATAGGGCCAACCGGGGCAATGCCCCGGTTGTTTTTTCGGTATAATAAAAAATATTCGAAAAGTACCTCAATATCGGTTGCACAGACTGTCTACACTAGCCATATTCTCCCGACATGGTTCATTTTTCGCTCGCAAAGCCTTCGCCGAACGTCGACGGGGCGACGCCGATTTTGCCCCGGTTGCTCATTGTATATCGTATTCTCTCTTTTATCTTCCACTCGCCGCATTTGTCTCGTTTGTTTTCTGTTTCTTTTACTAAATCATCGGGGCTAGCCCCGAAATTATGACGACACAATGCCGACGTTTCTTACAACAGCGTGTTGACATAATCACGCATTCCTTCTCGTTCGTTGGTTGCTTGAAGAGTTGATAGTTTCCTCGCCTTCGTTTTTGTCCCTTGTTTCGCTATTTGAATCAGTTAAGAGACCTTTAGTCCATTTGCTTTCAATTTTCCACATTCCTTTCGGGCTCCTCACTTCTTTCCGGCTTCGCATTTCTTAGCCTTAGACCTCATAATGAATAAGGTTGATGCACTACTTCGCACTCCGTTTTCGCAGCTGCCGCTGGAACAAAAATTAGAGGTACAACGTCTTGGGCCTTATCAACCAAAAAATTGTTCACTGGAACAATCCCATGACGGAGGAAAGCGTCGGCGTACATTCTGCGCAGAAACTTGGTATAAAAAAAACACGAATGGTTGTGTTACAGCGAGGACAAAAATGCACTTTTTTTGTTTTTATTGCCTACTTTTTGCTACCGCCCGTGACTCACGTTGGTGTAAATTTGGTTTTAGAGATCTTAAACATCTTTCCGAGCGTGCCAGGGATCATCAATCTTCTATGGAGCATCTGGAAAATGCAGTAAAATACCGAACATTCGGAAATGTTAATATTGCAGCACAGTTGGATGAAGGACGCGCGGTTTCTACTCGTCGGCACAACCAAAACGTCGAGAAAAACCGCCATGTTCTCGGTCGATTGATAGATGTTTTGAAGTTCATTGGTTGTCACGAGCTGTCCCTCCGTGGACACGATGAACGGGCTGGCTCTTCTAATAGAGGGATATTTTTGGATATGGTGGAATACACCGCATCCCTAGATACAGTATTGAGAGATCATCTTGATGCCGCAACTGTTTCGAAAGGGACATCTAAGGATATCCAAAATGATTTGCTCGACTCAATGTATAAAATTTATTCACAACATTTGGCTCTGGAAATTGAGAATTGCCAGTTCCTTTCGATTCAGTCTGACGAGACAACTGACATCTCGTGCGTTTCCCAACTGGCTCTGATTTTTCGGTTTGTGAAAGATGGTAAACCTACCGAGAGATTTCACAGCTTTGTACCAATCGTTGATCGCACGGCTTGCGGGATATCGGCTGCACTGAAAGAAGTGTTACAGCCTTACAACGCGAAGTCAAAATTGATAGCTCAAACTTATGACGGCGCGGCAGTAATGAGTGGGTCGAAACATGGTGTTCAAGTTTATATAAAAGAAGATTTTCCTCATGCGCATTTTTTTACATTGTTATGCACACCAATTTAACCTCGTTATTAAAAATATGTGTCTTGATACCCCTCTCGTCCGTATATTTTTTGCAAATGTTTCGGGGTTTTCTTCATTTTTTTTCGTTTCGCCGAAGCGCTCTGACCTCCTTCGCCAGATATGTAGCCGCCGTCTCCCAGCTTGTGCACCAACACGTTGGAACTTCCAATCACGCGTGGTGCAGGGCGTGTCCGAAATTAGCTCTTGAGCTCATTGAGTGTTTCAATGGCATTCAGAGCTCTCCGGTTGGGACGAACGCTCTGTGAGGGAGGCGGCAGGTCTGAAGCGTCTGCTAGAAGATGGTGAGTTTTCATTTTTTCTCTCTTTTTTCTCCACAATATTCTATCACGTGGATGTATTATACGGCGCATTGCAGTCAAGGCTAATGGATGGAGCGTCTGTGCAGTCGTGTATTTCAGACTTCTGCGATGCTGTATCTCGTATCCGGGAAACAATAAAATACGACGACACATGGAGTGCTTCTTTACGCCGCGGGCAAACAACGCAGCGTTTGATTTTGTCTGCAAAGGAATGCTGTGACATTCTGGTGAATCAAATAGGCGATCGTCTGCGCACTGAACACCTTGCCGCGTTCTCTTTGATGAACCCCAAAAATTTTCCAAAATTTGCACGTCAATTTCCCATCCATTTGTTGGCTACTGTCTCCAAATTTTACCCCATGATAAACGTAGGTAAATTAGAAAATGAATTGCGATGTATATACACCAATCAAACTTTTTTGAACGTCACATCAACTTGCGCTCTCCATGGGTTCCTCATAGATAACACTCTAGTAACTACCTTTGCGGCGTCTGCAAAATTTCTGGACATCATTTTGACGACGCCTATCTCTTCCGCCGACGCAGAGCGAACATTCAGCACGCTGAAGCGTATTAAAACATATCTCAGAAACACAATGAAGCAAGATAGATTAAATTCCTTGGCTGTTTTATCCATTCACGGAGACGTTATTTCTGGGATGCATGACTTTAATCAGCGCGTTATTGAGCATTTTGCTTCCAAGAAACCGCGGCGTGTCGCATATATGTTCAAGCAGTAGAAGTCTAGCAGCATATATATCTATGAGTGAGCGACGCATGTCCTTATCTTTGCATTACCTTTCCTTTCTTCATAGTAACGTTTTAAACCATATTTTAGGTTTTGTCTGCTTTCCCGAAGTTTCTGTTAATATGTCATTGTATTTAAATTGCCTTTCCTTTTGAAAGAGGTTTCAAAATAAACTATGTCTATATTTATTAATCCCTTGACTTGGACCGGTTTTAAAGACACTTTCTTATCGTTAAAAATTGTCGCTTTTGCCGATTGGTTGTTACCGATGGAATGGTTTTTATACTCATAAAATGATGGGAGAACTTACAGCGCTCATCCTGTCCCCGTAGATGGGGGTGACTTGGTCCCGCAGTAGCTTGCCCCGGTTGTCAAAATGACAACGCGCCGCCACTGGAAAATTGTATCTATCAATGGGAACGATAAAACTCAACTGGGCTAATTTATTATGTACAAAAAACTTGGCATACTCTGATTCCATAAGTTAACAAAATTAGAAACATGACAGTCGAGGAACATGGGCGATTCGATGTGAAGACCAGCCTGTTATTGCCCCACCACAAATTTTCATATTTCTTTTTTTTTATCATTATTTTATCCATCGTAGACTAGGTCAGGATGAATGCGCATCAGGGGATAAGTAACCTCAAATGAGTTAGTTATGTCAAAACAGAATCAGCGAAAAAGATCAGATAGTTAGTGGTGGGACCATAATTGATTCTCGTTATCAAAATTTTTATATTCTTAATCAGGCATGGAAGTGAACTATATTGTTTTGTGGAAATTTAACATTCAATGATCAAAATACGAAAGTTCTTCAGACCACATACTTTTATTTATGTAATATTTGAATTGAGATGCTGAAGAACACAGCCGACGCCATTTTGTTTCAGGTGTTTATCGGTCTCGAATCTGAGAGGAGATTGAAATATCGGGTGACCGTACATTTGCACCCACGGACATTTGCCCCGGTATATCCGCGGGTTCAATCTATATGCGGGTGCTAAAATCCATGGGTTAGTGTTCAAATATTCGTGAAAAAAAAATTTAAATAGGTGCAAATGTAATGGAACCGAAATATCGTTTCGCGAAGATGGAATGTATCGATTTAGGCGAGTGAATACATACCACGTCTTTTGGCGTAAACTTCTCTTTTAAATTCTGTACGCTTTAAACCATGGGTGTACAACATTTCTTGTTGGCGGGCCATATAACCAATTTCAGACATCAAGATAGGCCAGGTAAAAATTTAGTTTTTCCATGTACCCAACAAATTGAAAAATTCTTAATGTAAGGGCTATCGTTTAGCCTTACAGTAATAATCGCGCAGAGCAAAACGCCAAAAAGTGAAAAAAAATATGGATTTCTACCGATGTGTGCGCCTATCTGAACATAAACAGACTCATTATTATTTAATTCTCGATGTGGAAAAATCTGAGTATTGACGAGGGCCACACTGAATGGCAGGGCGGGCCGGGATATGTTGCCTGTTGCACACCCCTGCTTTAGGGCCTACGATTTTGTTTGCTCCCCGGATTTTATAATCAGTTTTTATTTATTTATCAACTGTTTTATTGTATGTCATGTTGTCACGAGTATGGAGTCGAACTTATACTGGCTAGTGAAATGACAATAGTACGATTAATAATTACTCATATCGTATTACAATAAATAGCGCCGCCAGTTCCCTGGGTCCGCTTTTCTTTTCTAATGTTTAGTGACATTTTGAAATAACGTTTCTAAATACGGATCATATGAATATATTGCGTTAGACCAAGTTTTTTTGGCGTCTTATATGGTAGCGAAATAACAAATTGTGGGAATAATTTTCTGCGGAAATACAATATTTCGCCAAAAATTTAATTTTTCAAGAATATATCTTGCGGGACTGACTCTTATTTTTTTGCATAAATTCAGTTTTCGCAATAATATTTTGCAGTACATGTGCGATAAACTAGTTTTTTTTAAATATATGATAACAATTGAATGGTTTATTGTTCGCAGTCAGGATTATCATAGAACGGCATTCTAAAACTTTTTTAAAAATAATACTTTCTGCCGAAGGCCCTATTCTCGAGTTTTCGTGAAACTAGCCTCTGACAAAATTATGTTTTTTGCAAACCACAATTTACTTAAGAATCCATTTCTACAAGAGGCTCCGTGACGTATCTATCTATAAGAAATTTAATACATACAACCGGTGTTGCAAGCATTCTCCGAGGATGGGTCGTGTTTCCCTGGCACACGACTTCACACAGGATCTATAGACCTGGGTATTTATTTTCGAATAGCAAGCATACAGTGATTCCAGAGTTCATTTTAGTCCGCTAAAAAATTGTGATCAGGTCAGCGATCACTGTACTGAATTGAGTGTTGGTAATGCGCTTGTTGCAGTGAGATTTTATAGATAAGGATGAATTTTCTGATTGTCTCGGAAGGATTATAAACGTTCATTGCCAGCACGAACAATGTCAGGTAAGATGTTTTCCTAATACTGAAATATGTCGTATCCTACCGGTACCTTTTCTAGTAATATACAAACTATTGTGACTTCGGGCCGCTTTGAAATGTATATTGACGTAGGAAAACTTTTAGAATATACCTTTGATCTGCGCCACTTTTCAAACACGACAAATCATGCTATCGATAAGATATACTATTATCCCATACTTTTTAATTTACATGGTTGGTTTTAATGGCCTTATCAAGTTGGAATTTAAAAACATGCTCATGTCATTAAACATGCTCTGCTGAAAACAGCCAACGAATACAATATTCCAACAGGCTGTTTTGCTATTGCTTCACACGTAAAACGTTTTTCGTTGCCCGCAATGTGATTTCTCAATGCCATGAGTAATAATTATTGGACAGGAAGTTGATGGATTGTTTTGTTATTATGTCGGGCTCACAGATAGATTAGTTCAGTCTTTGCAACAAGGTACCCCATATTCAAAATCGGCCTAGTATTAACCATATATATATCCATATTACGCTTGCATCTAATTTTCATTCAACTTATAAATCACGGTGCTGAGATATAAAAGTGTATAACGACCACGTCTATAACTATATTTTATTTTTATGCCCATATTTATACTTACCATTTGAGTCGCTAGTGAGCAGCTGAGCAACTTTCCCTTTTAGCTGGTTTGTCAAACTGCCGGCAGTGTGGAATTTCCTCTCTGTATTAGGTTATTATTATAGTGTTTTGATGCCGTAAATGTATGTAATTCTTGTTGTAAACTGATAATATTATTACATGTCACCTGCTTCCCCAGTTTGGCATAGCGCTGTTCACCAGTTATCTTGTATTTATCGTTTCCGTAACTAGTCTAATTTCGTAGCTAATTTCCCGTGTGATATCCGTAATTCTATGTGTACCGGTATTGTCATGTATATTAGGTGTTTGTCGATAAGATCAGATTTTTGTTGTATCTTTAGTGTCATACTAGTTATTCACACGGTTTTTATCGCCCAGCATAAGTCAATAATTCATGATTGTGACGTCATAGGCCAATTCCGTATCTTGTGTTCCGTATGTATCTCTATGGTATTTATTACTGTATTTTTATTGTATATTTGGTTGGAGTATTTGGTTGTATCAAGTTTTTACTGGTGTATAATTAATCTAGCTATAATTAAGTCAGTCACTCTGCTGCATTCGAAAACGCAAGAAGGCCATTCGTGATCTACCTCCATTACAACTTCAGTGTCCGAGAAGCTGGCAGAAAGAACCTGAGTGGTGATATCAATTCCGGTAAGCCACAATAAGCAACACTCTATACCGTTATCTACCTGAGTAGCCTACTAATGCTAATTTGGATTCATATGTGGTCAATTGTTAAATAAGGAAATGAAGTTCGAAATATCTCAGATATCTTGTCAGTATGCCGGGAGATGGCGATATAGAGCCTAAAATTAATGCCTTCGCAATTACAACCCATGAATGGATCTCAGATGCGCGATACAGATCTTTTGGACTCTATAGCAGTGGTTCTCAACCTTTTTCAGTTCGCGGACCGGTAAAATTTCAAAAAAAATTTGCGGACCGGTGGACCTTCAAAAATGTCATGAACACAAAATGTAATCTAAGGAATGCAATTAGGTGGTGCAAAAGAAGACATTCTAATTTAATAAGAAATTTGCTGCTCTTGTTTTGATATTATACGTGTTAAACGCGGTCCTAATGAAGTTTCTGCAAGGCGAAAACTCCTCCGTTATGACGTTAGTCGTCGTTATGAGGTCATAAAGGCGAACTTCCAGTTGTTCAGGGTTTAAATGAGCATAGGACCTTTCACTAAGTTTGGTTGTTAGACCAATACCGGTGCTACGAATCAATAGGATATAAAAATACCAAAAGTAAAGGACATGTCGTCAATACTTTTACAATTTGCTTATAATACAATAATATTGGAATATATTTGGCAAACCGGCAGCAAGGTTGCCGCGGACCGGCGTTTGAGAACCACTGCTCTATAGCATATAGTTAAATATCGAAACCATACCATTTTTTGACGATGCGAAAGTATGTGTACCAATATGGTGGTAACTAATTTGTTCGCCTATTCTACATCAAGTTGTGTGAAGGGACTGAAATCTATGGGCAGGGGGTATATTCATTTGACTAACACAGACAGTGCCTGAACTCGTAATATAACCAAAATAGGAAAATCGGAAAATAAAATTATGGCCTAACCCTAACCTGGTACACATACCAGGGGCGTACTCATTTTTTTTAATGAATTAACAACAACTGGTTTTCTATTTTCACCGACGTTTAATTTAATATCCAGTAGGTAGGATAAAACCATATCGACACAACGTTATTTGACAAGGCTCCTTCAGTCTAGGTTCGTCTACTTCCATTACAGCGGCAAGTCGGTCCGCGTCGAAGCAATTATTTTCCCGACCACAAGATATATGTATTAAGCAATATATTGATTCACTTATATAACTACAATTCATATTGCTCCACCATGCTTCCCTTCTCGAGAATTCGAAAGACAATCAACGCCCTTTTGTATCCGGGAACTCATACTAAACAGGCTTGTGCTATAGATAATGCTTATCCATATGCGATAAATGTCAATGATAGTCACTGTTCACTTAGTATACCTAAGCTATGGTTATTATATAATGCCATAATTGATTATAATTCTGGTTTATTTCAGATATTTGTAAAAGAAAGTTGTGAATCGATAAATATAAAGATCACATTCTAGTTGAATCACACTATTAAAAATACAATCAAATCACTGGCATTTACATGTAATAATGACTAAGAATGAGCAATCAATTTACTTCAATATATAAATTATTTTGATTCAAACTAATCGGGAATAATTTTACAGCTTTCACGGAAAATTTATTCCAAAAATCAAAACTGAAATATTGGAAGCTACACATAAAACTATTAACCATACGGCAACTCTAAGATAAAGTGGTTTATGCTCTCATCTCTAACAAACACTTGCAATATTGCTTGGGATTACCTATAGTTATTTATTATAGTGACAAATGTTTGAAATATCAATCAACAATCTTTAATATAAGCTACGCAAATGCTACAAAAAGCTTATTATTTGTATACGGACAAAAACGACATTAGTAAGGTAGCGAGCCTGGATAATATAGGATTCTATATTTGATTCTTATACTAAAATGTGGGTAGGACCAGGAATACATAAAAACATAAGGACATTAGTTATGTGACGAAAAATCGTATAAGTTTTGTTAAATAATGTTCATGTATATTATATATAATACAGAGTTGATATTTGACTATAAAATAAACAGCAAACATAACCTGATTTGCAGAATCACACAAGAACATTGAACCCTGATGAGTGAAATCGGCGTTCATTGAGTTACGAAGTCAGCGTTGAATGAGTTTAATAATAAATAGGGTTGGAAATGTTAATGGATTTTTCCAAAAAGTTTATTTTCCCACTTATCAGTGTCAGCTTGTTAGAAGTAAAGGTATTAGAACGCCACTTAAAAAATTCTGGTCAATTTCAAATATTTTTGAAGAAAATTAGACCGTTAGACATACAGTTAAATTTATAATGTGAAAACTACAATAAAAATAACTGGTATTTAAATGAAGTTGTGAATAAAGATAAGGAATCATTCAAAACAAAATTCAAAAATAATACATTCAGTGAAATTGAAATAACTCTTTACAACTTTCCCTGCATTCTACACACTTCTAAAAATATAAAATAACGATATGTAATGGTTATTATGTTGAAAACGACAAAAATATTGTTGAGCAAAATAATTTTAAAAATGAATCAACAAAACAACATAATAATTAGGCTTCAAGTAAATAGAAACAAATTTAAGTTAGTTTTGGAAATAATTGCTTTTCTAATATTTTTTGATAATTTTGAAATATATAAATATAAACATATAGTGTTATTTCTCCTTTATTCGTTCAAATGAAAATGTCAAAACAATCGAAATGTCAGTTAAACTCTAATTCAGCGGATGGAAATTGTTCGTAAATAACGGAATAAGATAAAATACAATAAAATGAAAACAATCGGAAATATATTTTTCGATATTGATTCATATTCGTAAATAAACCTTGGTCAATGCCTCGTCACTCTCGAGTTAGTGGCATTTACCAGTTAGTTATTCTGAGAGGTACAACGCTGCAATGCGTGACAATTTTACAGTATTTTTGATAGTTCACATTTTCCATAAAAGCATACTACAATCCCGCAACATATATGGCCCACATTGTCAAGTTCAGTTGTTAAATGTAAAAGACAAAACGAAAGCAAATCACTCCAATTATGATATGTTAACAGCATGAGATACAATTTGATGGAAATGAAAAGAAAACCTCGGTTAGAAATTGTAGAAATGTGAACAGATAGTTATTTTAGGTAAAATTACAAACAAAATCATGCTACGGTAATTTTCCTGATCGTATCGGCCAAGATGGTTCCTATTTTCGTATAATGCACCACAATAATTGTATCATATTTAGTGGCTCTTGGCATTTGGAAGTGGTCGTCTTTTCTAATAGATGAGTTTCTCTTAGGTCTGTATGAGTGCGTGCAGTGCATCACCATAATTCTATATAGTTTCAGTAGCTTTTGGTATTTTAATGGCGGCTTGTAACTTTGACCAGAAATGAGTGTTCGTAATATTGCAAAAAGTGTGTGCAATGTTAAAAAGATTCAACGAATTAACTAAAATTAAGAAGTAATGAAAAATACAAAATTGATTCAATTAATCAATTGTGTTGACTTGGTATATGAGCTGAATTCAAAGCTTGATCAAGTATGATCCATAGATGATTACATTCTGAAATGTTGCTATCTATGAGCCATGCTTGACTGGACGTTCATAAAACATGCCATTGAAATCATTCAAGAATATATAGATCAGCTCATAATTTGAATCACACTGGGAAAAATACAAAAAAAATGACTGGTATTTATATGTAATTGTGAATTTAAGATGAGAAATCAATGTAAACGAAATTTAGAATTAATACATTCAGTGGAATTGAAATAACTCTTTATTACGTTCTCTACATTCTACACACTTCTATAGATATAAAATAACAATCGGTAATGGTTATTATAATAAAAATGACAAAAATATAAGTTGAGCAAAATTTTGTAAAAATGAATCAACAAAACAAGATAATAATTAAGCTTCAAGTGAATAGAAACAAATTCAAATTTTTTTAAAATTATCGCTTTTTACATTTTTTGATAATTTCCTTCAATTTTGCATTTTACCAAACTCGACTCAAGGTTATGCATATATATATATATACAAATATGAACATCAAGTTTTCTTACTGACAGAGATGTTGGTTCCTTTTTTCGTATAATGCACCACAACAATTCTATCATATTCAGTGGCTCTTGGCATTTGGAAGTGGTCGTTTTTTCTAATATATGAGTTTCTTTTAGTTCTGTATGAGTGCGTGTGGTGCATCACCACAATTCTATATAGTTTCAGTAGCTTTTGGCACTTCAGTGGTGGCCTGTAACTTCGACCAGAAATGAGTGTTCGTAATATTGCAAAAAAGTGAGTTTTAAAAATATTAAGTGAATTAATCAAAATTTACAAGTAATTAAGTTGTTAAGTTAAGTAATACAAGTAAACAAGTAATCAACTGACGGCTGTCATGTTATGATCTATAAATGAAAACATTTTTGAAATATTACTTCATCTATTGAACCATGCTGATCAGTTGTTTTTCATAAAACATGCGACTGAAATAATAAAGTTAAAATTATGATATGACCAGTCTATGCAAGTAAAACGCTGATTTTTTTAACAGTATCTGAATAATACAGCATGTTTGAATGTAAATGAAAAGTGAAATATTTTGAAAAATATTCATTTTCTAAGATAATTTAGTACATTGAGTTTGAATAAACTGTCTACCCAAGTAAAACTGCTAAATCTTTTTACACTTAACAATACAAAAATGTATTTAAGGTATTCCAATATTTTAGTTCAGTGTTTGAGATAATTTTAGTAAATTACGATTTGCCGCGAATATGCGATGCGGACTATTCAGGTTAATTGTGCGCGAGTGTTCTTCAGCCAAGTATTTGACAATTCAATCCATTCCTGTTTTTCAGTTTCATTCCCATAATCTGAAGCCTTTTCACTAGCATCAATGGCTTTACTATAATAAGATTCGGCTTCTGAATATTGATGAAGAATATAATACCCTATACCGATATTATGCAGCAATACACCGTAGATTTTATATTTTGAATCGATTGACCCGAACTGTTTCTCCAAAACCTCCAGTCCATTCATATATATTTTTATACTTTTCTCCGCTTCATCTGCCAGTAAATAGTTATGTCCAATGTAAACCAAGCACCGAGCCTCTTGTATTGCTTTATTCACTGGATCAGCGTTTTCTATTGCGCGAATATCATCCAGCATTTCTGTCATGTATTCTATGCCGTAATCCACTCCTATAATTTTAGATCGACCACCGGCTTTTATCAATGGCTCAGTGGCATCATATGTCTTACGGGCACAAAGTTGAATCTCATTCATTACATCATCGGGGGATATTGTGCGAGCTCTGTAGATATCACTTGCTATTCGAAGCAATATTATAGCGCGAATGTAAGCGGAATTCGAAATCAAATCGATCGCGAGGGTTTTGACGTCATCGGCACTGGTCACTGATGACGTCATCAAGATATTTCGTAGGTTCCCGATAGATTTTTCTGCTCTCTTCTCTCTGCCAAGTTGTATAAAACAATCGACCATCATAAGTATTGTATAGAAATCCTGATGGTTTTGTATGGTTGCCAGTTCTTCTAAGATCGAGACTGCTTCTTTATATTTAGACTTGTCGAATAATTTGGAAGATTTTTCTGAAAAATGAAAGAGTATACCTCAGATATAATCATGTATAAACTATAAAGCACATTATACGAGATATTTCAATGCATTCGAACATAATGACCAAGTGGTTGTCCAAGGTTGTCGGCCTCGCGGGTCACACTATTATTTTTGTATTTATCGAGGGCCACAATAGTGCAATACAAAACAAACACTTTTACAGAAAACACCTGACAGGAATTATATTTTTTGGTCATTACATTAATATTAGTTAACAGGCATAAACAATTTATAGGGTAATGGATTCCTTATCCGTTGTTTAGTTTTCTATGAAGCCTATTTTGTGAGCATATATTCCCCACAAAAAATAGAAAGCCAGTTAACAATTTAGACTGCCAAGCACATTATTCAACTTCGCCAGTTGCCTCAGCTAGCCATAACACTAGTCAATTCAGTGACATTAGTGATGTAACAATATGTGAAAAGATTTTTCTTGGTATTTTTATGACGAAACAACTCCAAATGCAATTTTTTGTTTACCTTGTTGCAAATACGACGCGGACACAGATAATGAAGCGGAGGGACATATGTGGCCCGCGGGCCTGGGTTTGAACCACCCTGGCCTAGTGATTTCAGTCGTGGCCACCGGGCAAGACTCCGCAATATTGGCGTCACAGATTAAGCTCTCGAGTTCAAGCCCAATGTCCATCGAGTAACTGTGAACCAAACATTATCCGTACCATATACAATAACATCTCTTTGCGTATCAGTAGCGGATTCGGATTCAAAAGTGCCGACTCCAACTTTAACAGTGATGACAAAAGTTCAGATACCTCAACCTTAGCGCTGACAAAAATATTCTGCTGAGGAAAAAATTTGACTCCAACTAAAATATCATCGTAATATGTCCAAGGCACTAATTTCACTAAAAAACGACTCCAACATCCACTCATTCCAACTTCTACGGATTATAGTTTACTTACTTCGCAGCATCGAAATCTTCGGAGCATTAATTACACTCTGTGCAGTCGTATCACGTGGAACGGCTGCAGTTTGTTTTGGTTGAGGGTTGAGCTTTTGAGTACGAGGTGGCGGATGGTTAGATTGAGTTGGTTCTCTAACCGTCTTCGTTTGATCAGTCCACACTTTGGGATCGCCTGTGGAAATAGTATACTTTGAATAAAATGAACATTAATGGATTCGCATTGGGCTATTCCAAATTTTGCTTTTTCAAAATAGCCATTTTTCATGAATTCAGTTACATTGTTTGTATCAATTTTTATTTGTTAATGGCTAAAACACACTTGTTGAATTGATTTGCTTGAGATAGAGAAAAAGATAATTGATGAGTGGACCAGAAGGCCATACTATCAGTACTGAATTTAGCGTTTTGCTGCATATATCTATTATGCCTGCGTAAATAGCTAAAGATCTCAAACAATTGGTTAAACGACAGCAACAGTATAAAACACTAAATTTAAAATAAAAAACATCCAACATTTGAACATGATTTTAACTAGGCCTATTTTGACACAAAATTAAATGCAGAAAGCATCCTGTTAATTTTTGTTACGATAGATAGTTGAGTATAAAAGAGCAGTTTCATACCACGCGTTAACATTCGAAAACATAGATATGAAATATCAACTGGAAGGTAAATCAAGCAATATTGTATTTTTGTCCACGTTTGTTTTTGAAAAAAAGTGACAGAAACGCCATCATGCAACACACAACATAACTGACCTTTCTTTTCAATTGCTCCACTTTGAGAAGCCTTGGTATTTTTTGGTGACAAATTCAAAGCATCGACACCTTCAGCCATATTATCTGGTTGAACGTTGTCAGCTGCCTGTTGTTGTCCGACATTCTGTTGTTCAGCTGCATGTGGAATATTTATCTGTCCAATCTCCACTGCAGCAATCTCAGTTGTCCTTGTTCTGGATAAAATGCGAAAGCATATTTAAAGCATTTCACTTATCGTAACTGTCCAGTTCGACTTCAAGTATGAGACTCTGGCATTTAGACATTTTGGCAAACTACCATGTTTCCCCGAAAATAACACCAAGCCTGAATTTTTAAAAGGTTTTAAAATAAGCCCTCCACTTAGAATAAGACCTAGTCAATAACGCGAATTTTTTTTTTACTTAGTCGATAGCAAAAAATTTCTCCTACACGTTTTAAATGATAAATCTAAAACGTATGAGAGAGGAAAACGTGGTATTTATAAGTAAATGGATATTGGTTTCTTGTTTTGTATATTTGAAAATTAAGCCCTAGTGGTATTTTTCAAATGAAAATTGAAAAAAGACCCGTCGTATTTTAGGCGAAACTAGATAAGATGCCATTTGTCCATCCTCAGTGTATCTACATTTATATATCTTACTCAATCAGATATCACCAATCCCCACATATACTATCCGAAGAAATATTCGTAAGAGTTTTTACAGTCATCAGGATTTGAATATTATATTTCGACAACGCATTGCTAGCTGAAATTCATTCAAACTGTGTATTCGAAATCTCAAATGCGTTTTAAATTTAAAGCTGAGGCGAGAGAGACATCAACCTACGTCACTATCTACTCCAAAAATACTCCTATTGCGACGTTGTCTGTACAGTATTCCACTAGGAATCCGTTAATCCGGATGCCTTGGTGATACATTTGAAAACTTAGGTTATAAATTAAGTTGTCAACGTACTGTACAAATTCTCTCTGAGATTGTGGATTGCTCAATGAAATATTAGTGACGTATTAATCGTTTTTTCCATTTCCCAGGAATAAATATGTAAATCTTAGTCTACCATAAAGTTATTCGTAATTCTTGAATACATTTATCACTTCCCAAACTTAGCTAAGGATTCATATAGCCAACTTACTGTTCTATGTCCCTTTGATTCTGCAGAGCGTTCAGAGCAATATTAATATGATATACATTTTGCTGATGCTGTTGGTTTTGCTGGCCACCTTCAGCCATGTGTTCCGCTTATAAAGGACTCCCTGGATGTTTCAGCTTTGTAAATCCGAGTGTGAATAAAACTGCTCGTCTTCAGTAAAACTGGGCGAGGCCTTACCAACGAACGAGTCCCACTGCTTTTTAACGCTTTGCACACGTTGGTATATTTAAAAGTTATGTATTTTAAACGCCCGCTGTGTAAACTTGTTAATCGCTTTCGTGTTAGTTCTTTACAATGAGCAAACAATACGAGAAAACGGATATTGTGCAATCTTCGCTCAACCGAGACAAAATTAATTCTGTCGCCACACTGCAATATTTTTATACATTCCCGATTGTACACTTTATATTTTCCTCTGGACTGAAGGAGATAACGATTCTGGTAATTTATAAAGAAATGAGAACTGTGAATATGATGTTCATGCGTTTGAAATAAATCCAGTATGACGTAATAAAGATGGGATAGCGTATATGACAAACCACGACTTTGGCTCAGTTACCATTTCATGTCGGGTATGGGATTAGTTAGTTATTGGACACGTTTAGTGGACATAACGATCGTTTTGTTGTTTTTCACACTTTTCTCTTTGATCACTGGACCAATTGCTTTGAAATTTTTAGTGGTTAAAGATGACATTTTTCTCCAGGAGGCTATTACTTTTATTTATTTCAAATATTTCTGTTAGCTCTGTGAGATTTGTTTTTGTTTGCTATGACGTCACTGAACGTTCTGCGGACGCATATACAGGCTTTTCTCTTTTTGATCACGTGCCATCGAACGTTGACGTGACGACGGATTAAGAAATGTCAAAAATCGCATGTTTTTCGAGGTTACGCTCGTGGGACAAAATTTAGGGTTGCTAGTCTTTTGCGGGTCGCATAAATTTTTTGAAAGGTAAAAACGGAACAGCGCGCAAAAACTGCAACAATTCGTGAACTCAACTCAGTCGTCCTATTGTAAAATTATTACAATGACATTTATTGTGACACTGTCTTGTTGCTGTATTACGCTTGATAGCTTTACGACGACAAGATTGGAACATTTTCTAAATGGGCATCACTAATCCTAGTTCTTTGTAATGTTCATTTTCGAAAATAATTGTTCGCACAAATATGTACTTTCAAACATCGAAGTGAATATTTTCGCATGGTTTGTGAAATTTTGATAAAGATTTTTTTTAAGAAGATACATTCTTACAATAATTAAGCAGTGAACGAATCTCTCGAATAGAATATGAATTTAATTTCCTCATTGCATTGCAATATATTCGAATATTTGGCTGTTTCCTCGGGCATAGACTTCCTTGTTTACTTCGTGACATTGGCTAATCAGCAAGATGCAAAAATAAACGTAACAATGACCCCTTTCGCATCCGCTCAGACACATTTCTCACTCAGACAGATTTTCAGGCGCGGTCGTGAACATCACCTCATTTTTGAATTATATTTGTTAGTTTTAGTTGTTTTTTCGGGAATTTAAATATAAATCAAATAAATCAATCATCACTTTGTCTTCCTAGGATCTTCAGTTTATTTACAGTAATCAAAAATTAGGTACTTTTAAAAAACACATTGTTGAATGGTATGAATTGGAATGCTAGTTTGAAACAAATACCCCATTTTACAGGCAACAAGTCGCGAAACCACTCTTAGAATAAGCACCGTAAATTTTAAAATGGTAAAGTATAGGAAGAATTTTCCGGGGTCAAAGGTCGGGGAAAGGTCCATTCAGTGAAGCGTCCCGGGTCTGGTTATTTTACTCTGGCCGTATTTTGCCGACCACTGGGATAAGCAAACTGCCGTACCTTACTGCGAAGACGAGTCTAGCAATCCTTTCGCGTGTGATAATCGCCCACCTGATTCAAACCTACGAAAGCACGCAGAGTACAGTAATCAAGTAACCTTCGACTTTTTCGCCCCCCTCTGTATCGTTTTCGCCCACCGGGGGGGCGATATCGCCCACTTTAGGAATCACTGGTCTAGAGCATAGGTTCTCAAAGTGTTCCGTACAGAGCCCCAGGGCTCCGCGAGAGAAACCCAGGGGCTCCGCGAGCTATTGGATTACTTTCAAAATACTGACTGATTTTGTAACTGTTCTAATAAGAAGCAATAACAGCTTTGATAAAATCTGACAACAATATAGCCTCGAAATATGGCAAAGAGGCGGAATTGAAAAATGACATTATTAATAAGCAGGAGCGCAGCCAGGATTCTTAAGAGGGAGGTGGTTCAAAATTGGAATCGGAAATTTCCACGCAACATTCTTCGCGATTAAAAAAACGGATAACGAGATTTCTGTTGCGTAAAATATTTAATCCATGACCGATGCGAGCATTTAACGTGTCTCGTCGCCATAATGTAATTGTGCTCATCGTTACTCACGTTTGATTCGAGATTACTATTAGGATTACTAAAATGGTAGAATAGTATTCTAAAATAGCATAAATTATGTGATAAACTGTCAACTATAAATAAATTGGATTCGTATTTTTGCGATCTTGGGATTTGTCAAACTTGATTTCTTCTTTCGTACTTGAGATTATTTTTAAGCAAGATATCGTCGTTTTAAACATCACAATGTCTGGGCACAATACGAACAATTGAAATTTATTTTATTGCATTCGGCTCCGTCGGTAGTTTCAGAATAAAAAAAAAGGTACATCGCGGAGCGCGCACAATTGATTGCGTGCGGCTCCGTCGGTAGTTTCATAATGGGGAAAAAGGTACATCGCGCGCACAATTGACTGTGTTTCGATTTCGCAGTTACTACGATGAGAACCTAACATAACACCAAATTTTGTGAGTCACAATGTCCATAAAAACGTTTTCAATCTGAGGTGAGTCTGATAAAACCAAACGTGTGATCTTACATTTTAAGTTTCAGTTTTAATATTTTAAAATGCCGTTTTTCAATCAAGAAATTTTAGTTGCGGATTTACCTCTTTATTAATTATTATTTTTAGCATTTCGTTACCGATGACTATAATATGGTAACATGTTTTTCACATTGAACTCATAATTCCCCACGAGAACAAAAAAGCAAATAACGTCGTCATTGTGTAACAATACATGTATATATATGCCGAGGGAAATTTTTAATTTAGGGAGAATAAACACCGGCGTGAAGATGTTAAAAGGTTCAAAAACACGCCATGCTGACGAAAAAAACGGCGATTGTAACAAAAATGAAATCGCGCACGTTATTAGCGGCATTTTAAGTCTTCCAAAAATGTCAAAAGGGAAAAGATTCGACCCCTAATTTATTAATATGTTTGTCAAGTGTCAAATTTACAGCTTTAGTATATATAATTTATGTTTGAATTTTAGATTTATGTATGACTTGTATTGACCCTATTAAAAAAAGGTTCAGCATTCAAATTAAGTAAAGTACTTTTAACTTGCTCAGGAATATTAATCTGAAAGCTACAATTTTAACATTTATTTTAGGGCTCTGTGAATAATAGTCAACCTTTTCAAGGGCTCCGCAACACCAAAAGTTTGAGGTCCCCGGTCTAGAGGTACGGTAAACCGTACTTCACTGCTTCGCTTGGTGTGAATATATTTGTAGACTGATCTAAAGGTACGGTAAACCGTACAGGTGCCTGTACTGCTTCGCTTGGTGTGAATATATTTGTAGACTGGTCTAAAGGTACGGTAAACCGTACCGGTGCCTGTACTGCTTCGCTTGGTGTGAATATATTTGTAGACTGTGGTCGAAATGCTTTGCTTGGTGTGAATATATTTGTAGGCTGTGGTATCTGCTGTTATAATACCGTGATAAATCGAATAAGTTGGTTTTGCAAAGAAGAAGCGTCTGGCATTACAGGTAGGAGGTGGAATAGGATGTGCGCATTTCTAATACGTCGATAATATCTTTGTCAACCAATTTGCGACCACCGTGTTTTTGTCTGTTTGATTGCTGTGATGTGGTGCTTTGTCTATAATTTGACGAGTTTTGTTCGAAATAACCGTGTTCTTAAAATATATGACGGTCAGAAATGCAATTAGAAGCCCAGATAGAGAAGTTCTGGTACCGTAACACAGCGCGGTGACACTGAACTAACTCGTAGCTGTCGAAAGCTTGAGAATCCATACAAATATAGGAGATAAAACTTGGCAGGTGGGTAGAGTTGTGTTTCTTTTAACCACCTTTGAAGGTTGAGCGTTTTTACATTTTAAGGAGGGGGAATAGGGGGGAGCGCATTTCCATCACGTCGTTAATATCTTTGTCAACCAATTTTCGGCCACCGTGTTTTTGTCTGTTTGATTGCTGTAATGTGGTGCTTTGTTCATACAGGTACTGGTAAGTCACCGCATATGATTTTTAGGGAATTGTTCTGCGTGTCCATATATTTGAGCATTGCTCTCTTGTTTGTTTTTCGGGAGCATGGACTTGATGGTGGAAGAAGCCGTAACCGATCAGAAATTAACTGAGCCACCCAGCTAGGAGTTCAGCAATCCTCTCGCACATAATTATTCCCTCGGATATTCGTTCAAATTTTATTTACGTTATTGGACACGTGTGTGGATATAACGATCGTTTCAATGTTATGTTGTGGCTCTTGTATTCTTCTCCTTCGTCATGATGAAATCGCTTTTCTCTTCGAATACTAGACTAATTGCTTTGAAGTTTTCAGGGGTTAAAGATTGATTTTTTTGCCAGAAGGCTATTACTTTTATTTATTTCAAATATTTGTACGAATTTCATAAAATCTGATATTTCATGCAAAATTTCGCTGTATAACCGTACCGTACTGCTTTGCTTACTTTCAATATAATTGTAGACTGTGATATCTGCTGTTATAATACCGTGATAAATCGACACTTTAGCACAGTATAGAGCAGTGATTCTCAAACTAGGGTTTGAGAGCCGCATGCGGCTCTCAACAACCTTTCCTGCGGCTCTTGTTAATGTTTTAAAAATTAATTACTTTCAAAGAAAAGTTTTCATTGAAAACTAATCATTGACTTGAAATTAAATGCGGAAGTCTATTGGTTAGTCGAAGGGATTCCCCGTGTTTAATTCGCGTAGCGTTGACTAACCACTGGTATAGAGTCTATCGATTAAAAATCTTTGTGCGTAAGTCGCAAGTGAAATAGTTAAAGACTAAGCCACAACCCTGTGAGATTGACCACTTCCCAGGGAACTGAAGGGCCGATCCGGACGAAATTTGGTGTGAACCCTGGAAGCGATACCAAACTGACACAAAATTTTCATAACGATCGGCAAAGGTAAGTGGGCCAAAACAGGCTTTTAGTGGCCCGGAGCTACCTGTCATTCAAGCCATCGATCAAGTCACGCTAGAGTGATTTTGGCGTTCAGAGGCCGTTAAACTACGTTCTCGGGGCGGAAAAGCGTTTGCCAGAGTATTGGAAATTTTTTCAATCCATTGCGCCTGACGCAGTGGTTCTCAAACTTTTGATCGCGCTTTAAGCAAATGAAAAAATTTTCGGCACTTATAAATTTTAGTTACAAATACATTATAACATAACAATCATCACGTTACAACCACATTTACTACAACTCCAAGGCAAATGCAATAATATTATCAGTCTAATAATGGATAGTGCGCACTCAAGTTTCACAAGCTTGACCGTTGCATTTAGTCCATATGCAACTACGAATACTGCACAAAGGGTAGTTTAACGAGAATGTAGTTCGAAAATTTCGTAATCTGTGTGAATGGGTCTTTGCGAGAACGCACTTGCAAACAAAAGTTTAACTTCTCAAGGCAAAGTGTATATACATACAGCCATTGTTGCTAGCATGACCGAGATACGTCTTTATCAACAGCCTGCTTAGTTTCAGATTTCGTGGCCCTAGTATCCGTCACGTAAATATTACGCAATAGCAGTTGTACAGTGATTTCACAATTGCGAATTACACAGCTGATCTGCCGCAAGTCTCTGTTGCCAGCCTAGTATATGGTGACGACAAATTTTGCTTCAATCTAACGGTAACCTATCGATAGTTACAAATTGTGTTGTGTTCTGTATGCTGATTGTCGTATTTTTCGACTATCGTAATTTGAGAAGTTTACTGCCGGAAAATTTGAATTAAAAAAAAATAATCATGTTTTCGTGAAGTGGAGTATTTTCGTCGCGGTTAATACCTGGCAACCATAAATTCAAAGTAACAGTAGACCGGTGTTCCGCAAATACGGGGTCGCGACCCCAATTTACTTATGCTAATTTAATGGAACGATCAGTTGTTAATAAGAAATGAGGTTCGGAACATCTCAGATAACTTGTCGGTATGCCGGGAAGTGGCGATATAGAGCCAAAAATTATTGCATTCGCAATCACAACCCATGGATGGATCTCAGATGCGTGATACAGATCTTTCTGGTTGAGCTCAAGTCGTTGTAGTTTCAATTCTTTTGAACTGCCTTATTCACGATTCTACCATGATAAATCCATTATGCTCATCATAAGTAAACAACTCCATGACATGAGATAAATATGAAAACATTAACATATTTGATGATCGAAGAATAAGTTGAATGTGGAAACGGTAACACATTTAATCAAATTCTAATATCTAGCAGGATAACACTATGGCAACGTAGCGTTGTTTTTGACAAGACTTGTTCAGTCTAGGTTCGTTTACTACCTTTGAGTAATGCTGCTTTACTTCAAACTTTTTCGTCAGCGGCAAGTCAATCCCCGCCATTTTGTTTCAAACCCAACCAGTCTCAAAGTTATTTGTTCCCTGCTGACCTCGCGTTGTAAATATTAAGCATTATATTATCGATACTGCTATGCATCTACAACGTGATATTGTTAGATTATTGTTAGCAACATTCCATCCTTGCGCGATGATTCAAAAGACAACGCCATTTTGTACTTGGGAACTCATGCTCTCATACTAAACGGGCTTGTGCTATAGATAATGCGTATCCATAGGCGATATGTGTCAATTAGAGTCACTGTTCACTTAGTATAGCTTAGCCCTTGATATGATATAATGCCATACCTGATTATAATTCTGATTTATTACAGATAATTACAAAAGAAAGTTGTGAATCGATAGATATAAAAATCACGCCTAAGATCAGGGGTGTGCAACGTTTTTTGTCGGTGGGCCATATAGCAACCTTCAGATATCTAGCTGGGTAAAAATTTGGTGCACGACGATTTGTAACGAATTAAATGATGAAACGAATAAATAAATTTAAATAATATTTAGTGGAGGAATCTGAGTGTTTACAAGGGCCACACTAAATGGCTTTGAGGGCCGGCTTGTGACCCGCGGACCGCCTGTTGCACACCCCTGACTATTTTGAATCACACTGTTAAAAATGCAATAAAATCACCGTCATTTACATGTAACATAGACTAAGAATGGCCAATCAATTTATTCAATATATAAATTATTGGGATTCAAAGTAATGGGGAATTATTTTACAGCTTTTACGGAAAATTTACTCCAAAAATCAAAACTGAAATATGGGAAGCTAAATGCTTAAGCCTTTTCATGCATATTATACATAATACAGGGTTTAAATCTGACAATAAAACAACCTGACACATCAACTGATTCACAGCTTCCCATAAGAACATTGAGCACAGAGGAGCAAAATCAACGTTCACTAAGTTACAAAGGCCCGATAGTATACAACGCTAGATTATATTTCTGATGATAAATTGGGTTAGAAATGGTTGGCTTTATTCATTGCAAAAATTTCCACTTATTAATTCAGCCATACTGTGAAAAATGCAGCAAAATCACTAAAATTTACATGTAATTAAGAATGAAGATAAGGGATCAACTCAAAACCAAAATTAATATTGAAATAGCTTTTTACCACTTTCTCTACATTCTACACACTTCTATGGTTTGAAGTAACAATATGTGATGGTTATTGAAAATGACAAAAATATAAGTTGAGCAAAATTGTTTAAAATGAATTAAAAAAAAAACATGATAATTAGGCTTCAACGAAATAGAAGCAAATTCTGGTTAGTTTTGGAAATAATCCCTTTTTCAACTTTTTGGAAAATTTCATTCAATTTTGCATTTTTACCAATTTCGACTTAGGGTCCTGCATATATACAAATATGAACATAATAGTGATGTTTCTCCTTTATTCGATCAAAAAATGTCAAAACAGTTGAAATATCAGTTGAACTTCAATTCAGCCGATGAAAATTGATCGTAAATAACGGAATAAGATAAAATACAATAAAATGAAAACAATTGGAAATATTTCCACAATATAAAGTTAACTTTATTGAGAATTTTTTTCGATATTGATTCATGATCGTAAATAAACTTAATCGTTATCTCGCCACTCTCGGATTAGTGGCATTTACCAGTTAGTCATTCTGAGAGGTACCACTTGAAAAGGCAAGACAATGTTGTCATATTTTTAACAGCTTTTGACAAATTGCCCGTAAACAAGCATCGCTCATAGATAAATTGTATTCTACAATCAGGCCTCATGTATGGTAACATTGTCCAGTTAATGCTTGTCAAATACAAAACAGAAAAGTAAATCAGTTCACAAGTTAGTTATTCTGAGAAGTACAACGCTGCAATGCAAGAAAATTTTACAGTATTTTTGATAGTTCATGAAATGCTACACACATTTCCCATAAAAGCATGCTACAATCCCGCATTATATATGGCCCACATTGTCAAGTTCAGTTGTCAAATATAAAACACAAAACAAAAGCAAATCACTCCAATTATGATATGTTAACCGCATGAGATACAATTTGATGGAAATGAAATGAAAAACTCGGTTAGAAATTGTAGAAATGTGAACAGATAGTTAATTTAAGTAAAATTACAAACAAAATCATGCTATGGTAGTTTTCCTGATCGTATCGACCAAGATGGTTCTTATTTTCGTATAAAGCGCCACCATAATTCTATCATATTTAGTGGCTCTTGGCATTTGGAAGTGGTCGTCTCTTCTAATAGATGAGTTTCTCTTAGTTCTGTATGAGTGCGTGTAGTGCATCAATATAATTCTATATAGTTTCAGTAGCTTTTGGCACTTTAATGGTGGCTTGTAACTTTGACCAGAAATGAGTGTTCGTAATATTGCAAAAAGTGTGTGCAATGTTAAAAAGATTCAACGAATTAACTAAAATTAAGAAGTTAATAAAAAATACAAAATTGATTCAATTAATCAATTGTGTTGACTTGGTATATAAGCTGAATTCGAAGCTTGATCAAGTATGATCCATAGATGATTACATTCTGAAATGTTGCTATCTATGAGCCATGCTTGATCGGACGTTCATAAAACATGCCATTGAAATCATTCAAGAATATATAGATCAGCTCATAATTTGAATCACACTGGGGAAAATACAAAAAAAATGACTGGTATTTATATGTAATTGTGAATTTAAGATAAGAAATCAATGTAAACGAAATTAATACATTCTGTGGAATTGAAATAACTCTTTATTACGTTCTCTACATCCTACACATTTCTATGGATATAAAATAACAATCGGTAATGGTTATTATTATAATAAAAATGACAAAAATATGAATTGAGCAAAATTTTGTAAAAATGAATCAACAAAACAAGATAATAACGAGAATATCGGTCAGAGACCAAAGACTTATCGATCAAAAGTCAGGGGATTCCCCAAAACAGCGCTCTTACTCCATAGTGACACCTTGTGTCCCATCACTAATTAATTATTAACTCGCAAATCATACGACATAATTCGCCCAAAATCAATAGGCTTCTGGTCCGAGATAAGATAAATGCACATGCAAAATCTGGAGCAGATTCAATCTTGCTCCCGTGAGATATCGCGTGCATCTAACAGACAAACAGACATACAGACAAATACCTATCAACATACTTACCGATTAAAATCGATAAGTAATAAGCTTCAAGTGAATAGAAACAAATTCAATTTTTTTTTGAAATTATCGCTTTTTACAATTTTTGATAATTTCTTTCAATTTTGCATTTTTACCAATTTCGACTTAAGGTTATGCATATATATATATATAAATATGAACATATAGTAATGTTTATCCTTCATTCGATCAAAAATGTCAAAACAATTAAAATGCCAGTTAAATTCCAATTCAGCCGATGAAAATTGATTATGAAATAATGGAATAAAATACAATAAAAAGAAATCAATTTGCTCAATTAGAAATATATACAAAACAATATTCACAAAATAAATTTCACTTTATTGAGTAATTTTTTGATATTGATTCATATTCGTAAATAAACCTTGGTCAATGCCTCGTCACTCTCGGGTGGCATTTACCAGTTAGTTATTCTGAGAGATACCACATGGCAATGCGAGGTAAAGTTACCATATTTTAAACAGCTCATGACAATTTATTCATAAACAAGCATTGCCCATATCTAAATAGCATTTTACAATAACGGGTTTTGTTAAACGTAAAAACAAAACAGAAAGTAAATCGCTCAAATTATCATGCTAGAGCAGGGGTTCCCAAACCAGGGGTCGCGACCCCAAATTGGGTCGGGGTGATAAGTGGGTAGGGCCGCAAACAGGTCCTGTGGTGGGGTCGCTGAGGTATGATAGAGGATAGATGTACAAAACATCTAAGATTTGAAAAACCATGTTAAATTTAGCAATTTGTACCATGGCTTACTGTAAAACAGGCCCATAGGCATCGCTCTATGCTTATGTCATAGAAAATGAAAGAAGCTCTAAACTAAAGTTTCATGAAAAAAAAAATATTGATTTGGGGTCGCACTGGACACTGGAAAGTTGTCTTTGGGGTCGCCCTGAAAAAAGCTTGGGAACCCTTGTGCTAGAGTATAAAACACATTCATTGAAGAATATAAAAAACCTCAGTTAGAAATTGTAAATACGTAAACAGATCATAATGTCAAGTAAAATTACAAAAAAATCAAGTCTTCTTACTGACAGAAATGTTGGTTCTTATTTTCGTATAATGCACCACAATAATTCTATCATATTTAGTGACTCTTGGCATTTGGAAGTGGTCGTCTTTTCTAATATATAAGTTTCTTTTAGTTCTGTATGAGTGCGTGTAGTGCATCACCATAATTCTATATAGTTTCAGTAGCTTCTGGCACTTTAGTGGCGGCCTGTAACTTCGACCAGAAATGAGTGTGCGTAATATTGCAAAAAGTGAGTTTTGAAAATATTGTGTGAATTAACCAAAATTTACAAGTAATTAATTGTAATATTAAATAAGCTGAACTCACGCTTGGTCATGTATGATCTATAAATGATAACATTTTGGAATAATACTTTATCTATGAACCATGCTTGAAAATTTTATTTGTCAGGTTAGATCGAAACAGCTAGCGGGTCTAAAAAGCATTTTAAGCTACGGAAATACGGAAAATGGATATTTATGATACAGAAAAATGATTTTATTGTTTTTACATTTAAAAGGGGGGGGGGGGGGGGGGGGGGTCGACCCACAAAACCACCCCATGGTTACGCCACTGCTACTGGCCATTTTTTACAGTATTAAATTACATAACAAATGTAAATTAAAACTTTAAATATTTTATTCATTGTTTGAGATAAATTTAGTAAATTACGATTCGCTGTGAATATGAGATGCGGATATCAGGTCAATTGTTCCCGAGTTTTCTTGAGATCAGTTTTTGACAATTCAATCCGTTTCTGTTTTTCAGCTTCATTTCCATAATCTGAAGCCTTTTCATACGCATCAATGGCTTTAATATAATAGGATTCGGCTTCTGAATATTTATCCAGATTATAATACCCTACACCGATATTATGCAGCAATCTACCGTAGATTTGACATTTTGAAGCGTTTGATCCAAACTGTTTCTCCAAAACCTCCAGTCCATTCATATATATTTTTATACTTTTCTCCTCTTCATCTGCCAGTAAATAGTTATATCCAATGTATTCACAGCACTCAGCCTCTTGTTTTGCTTTATTCACTGGATCAGCGTTTTCTATTGCACGAATATCATCCAGCATCTCTGTCATATATTCTATGCCGTAATCTACTCCTATAATTTTAGATCGATCATCGGCTTCTATCAATGGCCTTGTAGCATCATCTATCTTACTGATACAAAATCCAATCCCATTTATTACATCACCGGGTGATCTTGTGCGAGCCTTGTAGATATCACTTGCTATTCGAAGCAATATTATAGCGCGAATGTAAGCGGAATTCGAAATTAAGTCAATCGCAAGGTCTTTGACGTCATCGGCACTGGTCACTGATGACGCCATCAAAATATTTCGTAAGTTGGCGATAGATTTTTCCGCTTTCTTCTCTCTGCCAAGATGTATAAAACACTCGACCATCATAAGTATGGTATCCAAATCCTGATGGTTTTGCAGGGTTGCCAGTTCTTCGAAGATCGGGACTGCTTCTTCATATTTGGACTCGTCGAATAACTTGGAAGATTTTTCTGGAAATAAAATATATCATGAATAAAACCTACAAAAAATAGTCAGTGCGTTTAAAGTCTCAACCAGGGATCTCACAGTGTATAGCAGAGCGGAATAACTTCTGAAAATAGTAACTGTAGAAGGTGGGGGACGGAGGAAATGAGAGGAGCCGGCAAAAGTTGACGGCTGAGAGCGACCGTATTGTACGAGGATCAGCACACACACATTAAATTCAAATTCAGAATTTACTCTCTTTTATCTTGCGTTTCCGTTTTTTTATTTTATTGTTTTGCATTTTTAGTTCATTTTCTTTTATTTTGTTTTAACTGTTACGCGGTATCGTCTTCTCACCCAATTTCGCTAACAACTGAAACTGAGTGAGACTCATTGAACGTAATCGCCGGAAATAAACAGACCAATAGAAGGACAGGTAGTTTGCTGGGCGTCTGGCAGGGCAGCTACCACGACCTTTAGTTTCAATTTTGCCCGCGAAAACATTTGATTCAGAAAAACGCAAATGTTATTTCGAAGAAAAAAATCGTTATAGAGAATTGTGTAATATATGTACAGCCTGGTTGTCGAATTCAAAGAATGTGAAGTTGGAAGTATCAATATTCAACGCAGAGGGCTCGAGAGATCCGGTTGCTCCAAAAACCATGTTGCAGAAAAAAACTTTTACTTACTTCGAAGCATGGAAATCTTTGGAGCATTAATTCCACTCTGTGCGGTCGTATATCTTGGACCGGCTGCTGTTTGTTTTGGTTGTTGATTGAGCTCCTGAGTTCGAGGTGGCGTTTTGTTAAGTTGATTTGGTTTTCTATCTGTCTTAGTTTGAAGATCCTGCACTCTGAGATCGTCTGTGGAAATATTCACATACTCAGTGAAATGAACATTGATGGTCTATAACAGACAGTCCAATATTACAAGTGGGAATTCTCGTATGCTTGCCAACTTTTTTAATTTGTTTGTGAAGATTTTGGTTTTTCCGTCGAACAAACAGATGTAAATTGTAGCTTTTCATCGAGATAAAACCATATACTAACTATCGAATATCATTTTCAAGAGTTACCACACCACTACGAACAATGCCATGTACAAGCAGCCACTAATACATGAGACTGTTGAGAGGCAATAATTTTTCTTCGCATATTGCAATGATGTCGTAGCAAGAGTGAAGATAACTGACACAAATATATTTCTGTATCGTTTGGAATACTCTTGAATTACTTGTAGACGTTTTCGAATTGCAATTAAAACAAACCTGTTTGCATTGGGGTTGCGAATGAATCAGTCTGAATATTCATGGATTCGACGCCTTTTGATATTCTTGCGGGTTGAGCAGGGTTGTATGATGTTGCATCTGTGAAGAAATGAAAATTTGATGATAAATTTACCAGGCATAACAACCTTTTATATCAGATTTTGTGACTGGCAGTGGATTTTTATTGAAAATACCCCAAAGTTAGCATGTCTGTATTGTCTAAACTCGATGTGCCGGATACCATCCAGGTCATTTTGATCTAGCAGATGTCGCATTTCCTAATATTTACAATATCGTAACGGTCGGATTTTAAAGTTTTCATGTGGTGACAGAAATTTAATTCATTTCAATTTGCAAAATGGTGGACTTAAGATTACAGAAAACCCCAGTTGCACGTTGGCTCAGCGTTAAAGCGTCAGCCTCGACTAGGTTGGTATTGCACGATCTCATATCGGGTTAAAACCAGATGCTTCCAAAGTATTCGTACCAAGATGACGCACAAACTGAACATAGTATGTGTACCGGGTAAGGGTTGTTCAGGTTGTGTGTCATCTTGGAACGAATACTTCCGGAGCACCTAAAACCATATGCTCGAACCTCAACCAGGTGGAATGATATAAATGGTATATTTAACTTGGGATAAAACCTCATTTGACTCCTCTCTTAATCATCGATGCATAATAAATCCTAAATATTTACCTGGTTGCTGAACCATAATTCGACCAATTTTCCCGGCACCAACTTCAGTCTTTGATCTATAAAGTGGAAATATGACAAATTTTGAAATCGAGTAAACGGGCTAAGTGACAGCCTATAAAACAAAAGAACAAAGTAAAACAAGAGAGCTATGCTCAAATATATGGACACGTAGCGCCACCCAATCGCAATAATTTTGATGACGTCATAGCGGGAAAAAAAGTAATAGCCTTCTGGAGAAAAATTTTATCTTTAACCACTGAAAATTTCAAAGCAATTGGTCCAGTATTTGAAGAGAAAGGCAATTTTTTGAAAATGATGGAGACAAATAATAACAATAACAACATAATATTGAAACGATCGTTATGTCCACTAAACGTGTCCAATAAAACTTACCCGACATTATCCCCTTGCACGTTGATAGGCGCCCCTGCAAAGTAGAGATTAATAACTGGTTGTTGTGGTTTACCGCCTTCCGCCATTATGTTTTCCTTTCTCTGATCAATCGTCAAACGTTTTATTATTTATCATCAAATTGAAAGAGAAAACAGCACTTTTTTGTTGCATTTAGGACATTTAGGATATTTTTTAGAAATTATTTCTGTAGTGCAAAAACTGATTTTCTGAAAAAACATAAAAAGTAAAAATTTACTTAACTAAAGTAAAATTCAAAATGTTGCCTAGAGCGGCTACCCCAAGTCACGACCCTACTTGAACTACTTAGGATACATGTCTCATCTGAAATCCTGCCAGCTTTTGTTCTGATATTTTTATTATTCTGTTGAATAAACTGATATTATAAATCAAAAAAATTATCGAACATTTTAACTGAGGCATTCCTTTACGTTAGATTCGCGAACATTCACCAAGTCTCATTGTATATATATCCCAGAATATATTCATACATTTTTCAAATCTTCCCTGTAATTGCGACGGCAAATAATTTGCTCGAAAAAATTGCTTCCTATTCCAATAAATTACTATGCTCCATCTCCTATCGCATACTTAGTGTTCGGTTGATAATGGATATAAAATTTCTATAAATAAAAAAATACCTATATCTCAACAAAAACACTTGAAAAATAATCTCCCGATGCGCGAACAGCGGCTGGTGTCAACGATGGTATCTCGTACTAAATGCCTTTCTGCTGTTTTGAAATCGGCAACTTAGTTTACTTATTAACTCTATACTCCGATCTGACGATTTTGAATGCGCAACTTCGCCACGACTATCCTTGAGTGGCCGTAACAGGTTAACATACCAACCGTCTGTGGGGTCGAACGGGACGAATCCCGTAAAATTTGGAACAATAAGATCAAATTTCACTTTTTTTCAGAGCAGACTTTTGTTAAATCACAATACCCGATACCCGACAATACCTTCCTAAACTATAATGTAACAAAGGTTCGTTATTCCTCAGAAACTTGTTTTCTCTCTTAGTCTACAGAAGGACAATGCGCTACTAAGCTATTTACGGTGTGTTGAGTTGAATTATAAACGAAACATGTTTACCCCAAAGTAGGCGATCCTGGTCCCATATTGAATACGAGGTAAACATACTTTACCAACCTAGATCAGTCTCAGAATGTTGTTCAATAGCTATTGTCTGTTTTATCTTGAGATGTTAATATATCTCTATCAAGTCAGGCGACTTGGGTTGGGAATACTGATGGGCATATCCCAGGGGTGGGCAAATTACGGCCCGCGGGCCGGATCCGGCCCACTTTAGTGTTTTATCCGGCCCACTTGAATTAGGCTATAGTTTTTATGCATAAAAATTATCGTTGAAGAGATCGGAAAAACAACAAATCGTCCGCAATTGTAAATATTGTAATTCCACACGTACTATCAGCCCTGAATATAAACATAAAACCATCTGAATAATTTCTGTACAATAATTCAAAACGCCAGCTCCTGACATATCAGCATTTTGGTCTGCATTTTGCTACGCGCGTGTTCGTGGATATCTCAGTACATTTTGTTTACTTTTGTCTAGTACAGGGGAGGAGGGGGATTGAGTTGAAATCGCTGATAGTTACTCCAGCATGTCATGGGTATTTAAGGCGTGAACATCAGTAATATATCGGTAAACTATATTACAGGAAATTATCCCTGTATTATGAGGACGTCGAAAAAAGGATTTCCTTTGAACTGTGCGTGAAGTGTGCAAAACTCCTTATTGTGTGGTCATCTGAAACGAGAGACTAAATACAAACTAAAAATTTAATCCGTAAATCCAATTAGCGACTCAAAATGAGGAAGTGATTATTGTAAGAAAGGAACGGAGTCATAAGATTATCAGCACCCTGAGTGGTGCTGATAAATTACGTTGATCGGGCGATGGCTGTAGTGTCGAAGGCAATAGTTTTCCTATTAACTCTGCACTCTGATCTGACGATTTTGAATGAACAAGTTCGCGACTGCTATCTTTGAGTGGCCGTAACAAGTTAACATACCAACCGTCTGTGGGGTCGAACGGGACGAATCCCGTAAAATTTGGAACAATAAGATCAAATTTCACTTTTTTTCAGAGCAGACTTTTGTTAAATCACAATACCCGATACCCGACAATACCTTCCTAAACTATAATGTAACAAAGGTTCGTTATTTCGCAGAAACTTGTTTTCTCTTTTAGTCTACAGAAGGACAATGCGCGACTAAGCTAGAGACGGTGTGTAGAGTTGAATTATAAACGAAACATGTTTACCCCAAAGTAGGCGATCCTGGCCCCATATTAAATACGAGGTAAACATACTTTACCAACCTAGATCAGTCTCAGAATGTTGTTCAATAGCTATTGTCTGTTTTATCTTAAGATGTTAACATATCTCTATCAAGTCAGGCGACTTGGGTTTGGAATACTGATGGTTTCCGTATGGCAAATAAGGTCACTGGAAAACACGCGGGACGAAGATCATGCCATAACTCATAACAGGCCCGTCCGGCAAGCACAGACTGTGGAGTAACCATTCAAATGGCAATTAAGACCTCGTATATACTCATAACCTGTTGTCCAAAGCCCGATAGCTCTCGGTGGAGATCATTTAAATATTGTTTAGGACCCTATATCCATTTGTAACAAGCGAATGCGGTTTCGACATATTATTGGTTTATTACTTATCGATTTTAACCGGTAAGTATGTCTAACCCTAACTATCGATCGATAAGTCTTCGGTTTCCAACCGATATTCTCGTTTTAAATATTATGTATTATAGGCCAACGATCTCCAGCCGGGAAAGAATTTTGTTGTTTTGTGGGAGGAACTATGACTTTGCTTTGTTGTAGTTTTTTGAATATTGTATACTTATTTAACATTATTGTAATACATATCATGGATAATTTTAAAACTGTTTCAGGACACTTTAATTGAGATGTTGAACACAGCCAACGCCATTTTGTTTTATACGAACATCGGTCTCGAGTGCGAAAGAATGCTGAAATATCATTTCACGAAGATAAGATGCATCGATTTAGGTGAACACATACGGCTTACCACATACCATAAATATAGGCATCAGGCAAAACGGCGAAAGATTTAACGAGGTGACAAGTGCACAGACATTATAGATTTTTACCAATGTGTGCGCCATTTTAAATCCAAACTGTTTCATTATGATTTAATTCTTGGAGGGAAAAATTTGAGTTTATCCAAGTCCGATAAAATAGTTTTATTTTTATTTTTGAAGTCTAGTTTTTATTTAAACATATGATAATAATTGAACGTCCGAGGTCAGGATTATCAAACAACGGAATTTAGAAACTAATTTTCAGAATCAACCATTTCCCAAGGCGACATTCTCGTAGAACTAACCTCTTACAAAAAATTTTGTCCAGTCCTCAAAGAGGCTGCGCGGCGTAAGAAAATACATATACAGGTGTCGTTGCAAGCATTTTTCGTGGATGGGTCGTGTGTCACCGCCACTCGACTTGACGTCGGATCTATAGACCTGGGTATCTTTGAATAGCAAACATACAGTGATTCCAGTGAGTTGGAATTCATTCTGCTGGTTTGAATATACATACACGCAGGGAATTATTAACTTCACTCTGACATATCAATAGTAGGAACATTCACTCCGCAGTGAGTGTACTTTTACACCTATAGTCATAGACAAAACAGCTGGTGAACGGCGCGCAAATTAAAAACTTTGAATATATATTGCTGAGTTTCAGTTTCGAAAATAATTCCGTTAATTTCACGCTGACCGTTAACACATGCCAATGACTATGTTCAGGACAGTGATCATTTAGAACTATCCCACGCCAGACCCCTTGAGATGCCAGCGTCTTCTATTGATAATTTAAGATGTGATGTTGCCTAATTCTCTGGTTTGCCAGTTTGCTGGTTGAAATGCGTTTACTTTGAACTGAAAAACTGACAGCGATGACCCAATCCAGTTAAACACACAGAACACAAGTTGTAGAAACGAAAACCAATGCAGCAATGTAATTTTCTTTGTGAAGATTGAAGATGACAAACGGCAATGCAAAATTTAGATATCAGTTATTATAGCAAACGATTAACAACGTTCAGCGTACATAGCACAACAAAATCTGCAACAATATAAAATCATACATCTATATAAAGTTTGTCTGATGAAACCCATATAGGCCAGAAACCCACAAAATTTAGCATTACTAACCCTAAACTGAGATAAGCACACTTCACATCGAAAATCCTAGAAAGCAGCTGAGCAAAGCCCCGGATGTAGGACCATAATTCCAAGACCAAAATCAGTATGCCAAAATCAGTAGACCGTAAAAAATGCGATATTAGGCTAGCGTGAACATAACCGGCCCCGGGAAATTATTCAAATTTCAGGGAAACTAAGAATCATTTACCAAACACAAGCAGCTAGCCCAAAACACTTGGCCCAAAAACGGTGTAATTATACAATTAAGCTGAATAATAGTAAAATGAAGAAAATATAAATATCAAACAACATCATTCACTACCCTCAAGTAAGCACAGCCGTCTTACATCCCGCATAGCACTAGATGTAGCAGTTCTAATTTCGACCCTACGCACCATGCCATCACCATCCGGAAAAACTTTCTCAACAATGGCCTTAGGCCAAGAACCACGCGGTAAATTCTCATTATGAACAAGAACCAGATCACCAACTTTCAGATTACGACCAGACAAGGTCCACTTCTTGCGAGACTGCAAGAGGGGCAAATACTCCTTGGTCCATCTTGACCAAAACATATCCAATAGACGTTGAACACTGCGCCAACAATCCCTATACTCGTCAGTTTTCAAAAATCGATCGGCAGGGAGGGAGGTGTCAAGACAACCATGCAAAATCGCACTGGGCGACAGGGCCGCAAAATCTCTACAATCATCGCTCAGTGGCGTGATTGGCCTATCATTCAAAATTCTCTCAACGCCTGTGAGAAATGAAATAAGGGAAAAATCTGTCAATGTTCGTCTTTCTACAAGAGCATACAAAATACGTTTAGTTAAATGAACCATCTTTTCCGTAACACCATTTTGCCAAGGGGCGGAAGGAGGACTATGTTCCCATTTAATTCCCTTCCGTGCCAATTCACCTTCAATACGGGTAGAATCCAAATTGTTCATGCCTTGAGCCAACACATTCTTTGCACCAATTAAATTTGAACCATTGTCACAATAAATAAGTGACGGAGTATTCCTACGATCAGAAAAACGAAACAAAGCATTCAAAAAGGATGGTGTATCCATCGACTCAACACACTCAATATGACAAGCTCGCGTGGCTAAACATGTAAAAATACAACCATAACGTTTCAACTCACGCCTACCGCATTTAACCTTGAGTGGGCCAAACAAATCTACTGAACATTTATCAAAAGGAGTTCGACCAGGTTCAATCCTAAATTTAGGGAGAGGTGCCATCCATTGACTACTAAACTTTGCCGAACGTAACTTGCAAACCATACATTTGGCCAATATTCGCCGAACCTCAGACTGACCTCTGAGGATCCAAAACTTTCCTCTTAGAGCAGATAATGTATGCAAAGTACCACAATGACCCTCCCTGCAATGATACATATGTACAATCAACTCAGTGACATGATGACTTTGAGGCAGAATAATTGGGTACCTCTGACTGTAAGGCAAATTGGAATGCTTCAGTCGTCCACCAACTCGCCACACATGACAATTTTCATCAAAAAATGGATTCAACTTCAACAATAACTTCGAAGAATTACTCGTGGATGGTTTCAAATTGCTACTTGAAGGGGGAGAACTATCATTCACTCGGGAACCCAACTGCAACAAACTAGGCGAGATGGAATCCAACTGAACCAGACTCATCACATTATGCATAGCAAATTCCAACTCATCAACACTCAAGTTTCCCACAGGCGGTCTTGGACCACTGCGAAACTTCCATTTCATGTATGCTTTAAAACGGAGCAACCACCCAACACTTTGGCACAATTTTTCGAAACAAGAGAAGCGTTTGAGCAAATCAAAAACAGAGGCAAATTCATTAGAACTTGTAGAGACAAAATTAATTTTAACCTCAGAGGCAAAATTATCGTCACATTTCACAGAACAAGGTTTGGGCCAATGAGAGCGATCTAATTTCAAAAATTCTGGGCCGGCAAACCAAACAGACATTTTTGGTAGATGTTTGGGCATAACTCCTCGAGATAGAACATCCGCAGGATTCAATTCAGAGCTCACATGAAACCAAGATTCAACTTTAGACAATGAATGAATTAGGGCAATACGATTAGAGACAAAAATTTTAAACCTTTCAGAGCGATTATTAATCATTTGCAAAACAGACATACTATCGGTCCAAAAATAGTAGGAACACATCTCATAGTCCAATTCTCTTTTGATGGACTGGGACAACTCAGCAGCAACGACAGCTGACATCAATTCTAAGCGGACAACCGTGATAGGTCGCTTAGGTGTAATTCTTGATACACTTTTCACAAATGAAACATGAACAGAACCATTAGCATCTATGAAACGTAAATACGCAACCGCACCATAACCATCTTGAGAGGCATCACAAAAACAATGCAATTGTATATCAATTGGCGTAAAACCAGGTGGCTTGTAACATCTAGGGACTGAAACATCATTCAAGATTGGCAACTGTGAAACCCAATTCTCCCATCGAACCTTATGACTATGACAAATAGTATCATCCCATGAAAAATCCTCACTAGACAAATCTTGCAATATACGCTTAGCAGGCAAAACAAAAGGTGAGACTAGGCCAAGTGGATCAAAAATAGACGAAACAGCACTCAATATACCCCTACGAGTTGCTTGCTTTGGTTCAATATCCACACACACTTTCAGTTCATCCGGCCCCATATTCCATTTCACACCAAGGGCGTGGTGAACACCAGACCCATTCAAATCCAAACATTTCAGTGAGGGAGCAAGTTCCGAATTAGGAATTGATGAATTAACTTCACTTGAATTACTAGCAAATTTTGTCATATGAAACCCCTTTGTTTCAGTCAATTCACACAATTGATTTATCAAACTAATAGCTTTCTCAGACGACTCGCAACTTTTCAAAACATCATCAACATACATATTTCTCTCAAGTGTTTGAACAGTGTCAAAATCAGCACCACTCAAATTATCATCAGCAACCTTTCTCACAGCAAATGTAGCAACACAAGGACTAGACACACAACCAAAAAAATGAGACGACATTCTATACTCAAGGACAGGTTTTGTCATGTCACCATCCTCAAACCACAAAAAACGCATGGAATCACGGTCAATAGGACTCACTTTAACTCGGTGGAACATATGCTTGATGTCACCAGTGAACGCAATGGGTTCTTGACGGAAACGCAACAAAACACCCAATAGGCCATTATTCAAGTCGGGACCCGAAAGAAGGTTCTGGTTCAGAGAAGTGCCTTGGAAGACACTGCTACCATCAAAAACTATTCTAAATTTTCCCGATGTGATCACAGCATGATGGCAAATATAAAAAGTTCTATCAGTATGTGAAAAAGCATCAGGGCATAATTCGGCATAACCATTTTCAATATACTCATTCATTTTAGACCTATACATACAGAAAAAATCATTATCAGTTTCAAAACGACGTTTCAGAGACCTTAATCTGGTCTCTGCCATTCTTTTATTGTTGGGAAGTTTGACGTTGTCACTCTTCCACGGGAGTCCTATTTGCAAACGACCATCAACAGTGGTGGTCGTTTTTTCCATAATTTCAAGAGCTCTCTTGTCATTGACAGACAAACCAGTTAAACATGGGTCACAATTAATATCAGCAAATTCATGGGCACAAACTTTACACATTGGAGCACTGAAACTATCACAATCATTGACAATAGGATTGGAAATATGAAAAACACAATTAGCATTAGAAAATGAATCGCACACTTCTTCGGTTTCTGAGTTTCCATGCAGAATATCCGGACCAAACAGTGTCCAACCAAAAATTGTATGACATGCTGTAGGAGCATTGTCATCGCCTTGCAAATATTCTGTTGGTGGATATCTGGAAAGAACATCAGCACCGATCAAAAGATCAATGTTATCAGCATTCAAGTTACAAAACTTCAAATTAGACAAATGTGGATATTTTGCAGTAATATCATTGCTTGGTAAAGAACCTCTTAAATCGGGAAGAGCGTCTAAAGCCAAAACATTATCTAATCTCACAACCGTTGATTCCCCAATTCCCTGTACTTTGAGGTTTACCCTGTGGCCAATATGTTGCCTTGAGTCATTTATACCATTAATCAAACAAGATTCAGAAGAACCAGAAATATTCATTCTATCTAATAAAGACTTGGAACAAAATGAGCGAGTAGCTCCATGATCGAGAAAGGCATACACTTCAATTGATTTTTTCATGTCATTGAGAAATACCCTAACAGGTGCAACTTGAAGTCTAACATAGCAAACATTTTTATTGACTGAAAGAGATGAAAAAATGCTATTACCGGCCCCATGTACTGTCGCAGGGACTGACTGATTATTTCTGTTCACATGACCAATATGGAGCAACGTATGATGACGAGCACCACATCTTTCAGCCCTGCATCTACTTTGCGAAGGGCAACTACCAACCATATGGTTGGGCTTTAGACAGTTATAGCATAAACGTTGAACGCGAGCAAAATTTCGACGAGACTCAACAGGCTCCACCATGAATTTTTCACATTTATATATGGAGTGATAGCCTTTACAAAACAAGCATTCTGGAAGTGTAGAGCTGGGAACGGCATCGGATGCTTCAAGTTGATCGTCAACAGTACATGGGGCCGGTAATTGCATTTTTTCATGTCATTGAGAAATACCCTAACAGGTGCAACTTGAAGTCTAACATAGCAAACATTTTTATTAACTGAAAGAGATGAAAAAATGCTATTACCGGCCCCATGTACTGTCGCAGGGACTGACTGATTATTTCTGTTCACATGACCAATATGGAGCAACGTATGATGACGAGCACCACATCCTTCAGCCCTGCATCTACTTTGCGAAGGGCAACTACCAACCATATGGTTGGGCTTTAGACAGTTATAGCATAAACGTTGAACGCGAGCAAAATTTCGACGAGACTCAACAGGCTCCACCATGAATTTTTCACATTTATATATGGAGTGATAGCCTTTACAAAACAAGCATTCTGGAAGTGTAGAGCTGGGAACGGCATCGGATGCTTCAAGTTGATCGTCAACGGATGACGAAACTGCAGTGTAAATTGCATCCCTTGTTCGATTCTTAGCAATTTTATCAGATACCCGAGCAGCATTTTTCATGTAAGACGCTACACAACAGTCAGATGTAATCCGAGCTACTCTGCAAGCAAAGTCTACCAAAGTAGCAAACGTTGACCTTTTTGAAGAAGCTAAGAGCTCCGCAAAATACATTCGTTGAAGATCTTCTGGCAAACGTGCAAAAATTCTAGTTAGAAATTCACTTAAATCCATTGCATTTGGCTTTTTCCATGCCTTCAAAACTGCAAGGCATGTTTTCAATTCAGAAGCATATTCCCGCAATGCAGACAGATCATTCATCTTTAGTACACGGCCCTCAGTTAAACTCTTACGATAAGCTTCAATAACTTGATCGTGGCGACCAAATTCCTCTTTTAGGCCATTCAAAGCAGAATAATATGCAGTTTCGATATCTTCTTCATAAGTAAAACGCTTAATAACCCTTTTAGCGTCACCAATGCATGCACGTTCTAATCGTTGTTAATTTAATGTTCAGGACAGTGATCATTTAGAACTATCCCACGCCAGACCCCTTGAGATGCCAGCGTCTTCTATTGATAATTTAAGATGTGATGTTGCCTAATTCTCTGGTTTGCCAGTTTGCTGGTTGAAATGCGTTTACTTTGAACTGAAAAACTGACAGCGATGACCCAATCCAGTTAAACACACAGAACACAAGTTGTAGAAACGAAAACCAATGCAGCAATGTAATTTTCTTTGTGAAGATTGAAGATGACAAACGGCAATGCAAAATTTAGATATCAGTTATTATAGCAAACGATTAACAACGTTCAGCGTACATAGCACAACAAAATCTGCAACAATATAAAATCATACATCTATATAAAGTTTGTCTGATGAAACCCATATAGGCCAGAAACCCACAAAATTTAGCATTACTAACCCTAAATTGAGATAAGCACACTTCACATCGAAAAACCTAGAAAGCAGCTGAGCAAAGCCCCGGATGTAGGACCATAATTCCAAGACCAAAATCAGTATGCCAAAATCAGTAGACCGTAAAAAATGCGATATTAGGCTAGCGTGAACAGACTAGATGAAAGTTCTCGGCACAACGGTGGATAACTGGCAACCCTGAAACTGCATCCTAGCCCGCTAACCTAAACTATTATGTAAGACCCATTCTAACATATCATTAAATTAGTGGTTAGGCAGTAATAGGATGAAAACCATAATTTTCAGCAGTTTAGAAACTTGTCTGTTTTAGTATAGGCATGGTGGTTAACCACATCGGCAATGTAAAACGTTATTCATAGCTCACAATGTGTTTTTTCTGTGCCATGAGCATTGAATATTGAATACGGAGTGGACGTTTTGTTATTATTGTGTTGTTAGTATTTCTCTACTTCTTGTTGCTATCGTATGTAATAATCGCCTTTCTCTTTGACTACGGGACCAATTGCTTAGAGATTTTCAGTGGTTAAACTTTGTACTCATTGTTCGAAGGCTATTTTTTATTTTTTTCAAAAAATGTCGGGGATTTATCCATATCTTATCCTTATCTAGGCAGTTCCGCCCTCGCGTTAGCGATCTTGTGGTCCAGCGAAGTGTTGAACGCTGCGGTACCGGTACGCTGCTGTAACAGATTGCGTAGCTATGTTACGCCTTGTCGGTATATTTAAGCATCGCTCTCTTGTTTTATTTAGTAAGATGCTGATCATAAACGACGCCATTTTGTTTCAGATGCGCATCGGGGTCTTACGCGGAAAGAAAGACTTGCATAAAATATAATTCCGCGCGAATAGACGTGGAGGATATTACCCTGTATGCAACAGTGTAGCATCTCTATACATAGAATACCGGTACAATATCGGGCATTACAAATACAATATACCCCATATACAAAACCAAACTAGTATTTTAAAATGAGGTTTAAAATATCTCATGTCAGTGTTCCGGGAGGTGGCGTTATAGAGCAAAAAAAAAATTGCCTCCGAAATCACAACCCATGGATGTATCTCAGATGTGGGATGCAGATCTTTCTTGGATGATCCCAAGTCGTTGTGGTTTCAATCTTCTGGTCTGCCCTGTTTACTATGCTATCATGATAAACCCAATGCTTATCACGACTCCATAGCATGAGTTAAGTATGAAAGCGGTAACATATATCGATGACCAAACTACAATTGTTTTCTTGTTCACCGACATTTGTCAATTTTAATATATATATCTGGTGCGTTAAAATCCATAGCAACATAGCGTTGTTTGACAGTTTTGTTCAGTCTAGGTGCGTTTTTTATTCTTTTTACCTACAGCCTTTATTACCAGCGGTAAGTCAATCCACGCCATTTTGTTTTAACCCCAACCAGTCTCAAAGTTATTTGTCCCCTGCTGACCGAGCGTTGTAAATATTAAGCATTATATTATCGATATCGATACGCGATATTGTTAACTTCAACATTTCTTCCTTGCGCGATGATTCAAAAGACAATCAACGCCATTTTGTATTTAGGAACTTATACTCTCCTACTAAACGGGCTTGTGCTATAGAATCTATAGATAATACGTATCTGATACGTAAGCGATATGTGTCAATGAGACTCACTGTTCACTTAGTACAGCTAATCCCTGGATATTATATAATGCCATACTTGATTATAATTTATTCGTTTCAGATAATTGCAGAAGAAAGTTGTGAATCGATAGATATATATAAAACATCACGCTTCAGTCCAGGGGTGTGCAACGTTTTTTGTTGGTGGGTCATATAGCAACCTTCAGACATCTAGCTGGGCCACACAAAATTAGTTTGACCATATACACAACGAATTGAAAATTTCGTAACGAGTTAAACGATAAAACGGATGAAGAAATTAAAATGACAGTAATAAATGCACCGGGCGAAACGGCGAAAGATTTAACGCAGCGACATGAACAATAAAACAATATGTATTTTTACTAATGTGAACTCTCTCTTCAACATGAATTGTTTGGGTATCATTTGATATTTGGTGGGAAAATCTGAGTGCTTACAAGGGCCACACTAAATGGCTTGACGGGCCGGCTTTTGACCCACGAGCCGCCTGTTGCACACCCCTGCTTTAGTTGGATCACACTGTTAAAATACAATAAAATTACTGACATTTACATGTAGTAGTGACTAAAATGATCAATCAATTTCAATATATAAAATATTGAGATTCAAACTAGTCGGGAGTAATTTACATTTTTACGGAAAATTTAATCAAAAATCAAAACTGAAATATTTTAAACTCAATGAAAAACTGGCAATCAATCAATCCAAAAATCAATACTAAAATATTGGAAACTAGATAGAAAACTAGCAATCCAAAAAAGAGAAAACTACTAACCAAACGGCTTATATAAACTCTTATATAAACCAAACTCTTATATAAAGAGGTTTGTGCTGGGGTGAAAGTATAAACGCTGACAAACTTGGGCTCGGTGACATAAACACGGATCATGCAATAACCATCTCTAACAAACACTTTGGCTTGAATTAATTATAGTTTGACAAATAGTGGATCTCTTCTTAGTCATAAATATTTTGCCGAAATTCGATGTTTGAGAATATCCTGTTGAAAATTTACTGAGTTTGAAATGTCAACAGTAAGCACGTAAGGCCGGCGGGCCGCCTGTTGCACACCCCTGCTTTAGTTGAATCTGACTGATAAAAAAATCAGTAAAATCACTAGATTTACATGTAATGGTGAATAAGAATCAATATATAAATTATTGGGATTCAAAGTAATGAGGAATAATTTACAGTTTTTAAAAAAAATTCGCTTCGAAAATCAAAACTGAAATATTAGAAGCTAAATGCTCAAGCCAGGGGTCGGCAACCTACGGCCCACGGAGTACTATAATCCGGCCCGCGACGCTTCGCTGAATTATAGCAAACCCGCTGTTTCGACGATTATTAGATTTTGCATGCACATTATACATAGTACAGCGTTGATATTTGACAATAAAACATCCTGCAAACATCACCTGATTCGCAGCATCAAATAAGAACAATGAGCCCCGATGAGTGAAATCAGCGTTCACTGATTGTAAATGTTAAATTGGGAAAATTCCCCTTTTTAAAAAAAATTCAGCTCATCCACTTATCACTGGCATTTTGTTAGAAGTAAAGGTATAAGAACGCCACAAAAAAATTCTGGTTGAATTCAAGCATTTTAAATAAAATTTGCGAACCGTTAGATATACAGATCACTCAATAGTTTAAATCATACTGTGAAAAAAACAACAAAATAATTGTGAAAAAGATAAGACATCACCTAAACCCAAATTAATACATTCGGTGGAATTGAAATAAGTTTTCTCTACATTCTACACACTTCTATGGATTTTATGTAATGGGTATTATGTTGAAAATGACAAAAATATGAGTTGAGCAAAATTTTTTAAAATGAATCAACAAAACAACCTAATAATTGAGCTTCAACTCAATAGAATGAAATTCTATTTGAGTTATATAAATATGAACATATAATGATATTTCTCCTTCATTCGATAAAAAAATGTCAAAACAATTGAAATTTGAGTTAAACTCCAATTCAGCGAATGAAAATTGATCATGAAATAATAAAACGAAGATAAAATATACAAAAGAAATTCAATTACTCCAATTAGAATATATACAACACAATTTTCACAAAATAAAGTTCGTTTCACTGAGTACACGAGAAATATACTGATTCATAAACGTAAATAAACCTTGGCCGGTATCTGGCCACTCTCGAGTTAGTGGCAATCCACAAGTTATTTCAAGACATAACTCGTGCCAATGCAAGATAATTTTACTATATTTTCAACAGCCTCTGACAAATTATCCATAAAAGAACATTACAATAAATTGGAAAGTAACCATACGAAAGCATTTCCTACTCATTAATAGTATTCTACAATAACTCAGCATGTATGGTAACTTTGCTCAGTTAATTCTTGTCAAATGCATAGCAGAAAAGTAAGTCAGTCCATCTGTTAGTTATTGTGAGAAGTATAACGCTGCAATGCAACAAAGACAATTTTACAATATTTTTGATAGTTTATGACATTCTACACAGAATGCCCAAATAAAAGTTTCTGCGCGACTTCTGAAAATTTTATTTGTCAGGTTAGATCGAAACAGCTAGCGGGTCTAGAAAGCATTTTAAGCTACGGAAAATGGATATTTATGATACAGAAAAAAGATTTTATTTTTTTTACATTTAAAAGGGGGGGGGGGGTGTCGACCCACAAAACCACCCCCTTGTTACGCCACTGCTACTGACCATTTTTCACAGTATTAAATTACATAACAAATGTAAATTAAAACTTTAAATATTTTATTCATTGTTTGAGATAAATTTAGTAAATTACGATTCGCCGTGAATATGAAATGTAGATATCAGGTTAATTTTGCTCGAGCATTCTTGAGCTCAGTTTTTGAATTTTCAATATCTTCCTTTCTCTCAGCTTCATTTCCATAATCTGAAGCCTTTCCATACGCATCAATGGCTTTAATATCATAGGATTCTGCTTCTTCATATTTCTGCAGACTACAATACCCTACACCGATATTATTCAGCAATAAACCGTAGATTTGATATTTTGAAGCGTTTGATCCGAACTGTTTCTCCAAAACCTCCAGTCCATTCTTTCGTATTTTTATACTTTTCTCCTCTTCATATGCAAGGAAATAGTTATATCCAATGTAATCACAGCACTCAGCCTCTTGTTTTGCTTTATTCACTGGATCAGCGTTTTCTATTGCACGAATATCATCCAGCATTTCTGTCATGTATTCTATGCCGTAATCTACTCCTATAATTTTAGATCGACCACCGGCTTCTATCAATGGCCTTGTAGCATCATCTATCTTATCGACACAAAGTTTAATCCAATTCATTACATCATCGGGTGTTCTTGTGCGAGCCTTGTAGATATCACTTGCTATTCGAAGCAATATTATAGCGCGAATGTAAGAGGAATTCGAAATCAAGTCAATCGCGAGGGTTTTGACGTCATCAGCATCAAATGATGATGTCATAATTTCTCGTCTGACGTCATCTATGGCTTTTTCACCTTTCTTTTCTCTTCCAAGTTGTAGATAACATTCGACCATCATGAGTGCCGACTCTAGTTCCGTACATTTCTGCAGTTGAGCAAGTTCCTCAAGTAGAGTTGCTGCTTTATCAAACTTGGTCTGTCCAATCAATGCTGTTGCTCTGCCTGGAATAGAAGTTCGGCGTCACTTATTTACTGATTTCTTTACTGACTTATTTCACTGAAATGCATTTTATAGTCTAATAAAATCGATAATTACAGATGTGTCGTTTTCAATAAAAGATATAATAAACCACTTACAGAAGCGAATGCATTTGTATTGCATATCAAGACTTGTCCTTTCCGCGCGTATAAGTGACCATAGCCGTAACCGGGGTTTGAGGGGGCCCCATGCCTCATGCGCAGTACGTTCAAAGAAAAATGCATGATTGAGCGTCTTATTGCGTCATTATACGAAAAAGGGTATTTCCGTAGTGTATGTACCAGATTAGGGCATAATTTTATTCCAATTTTCCTTATTTTAGTTCTATTACGAGTTTGGGGACTGTCTGTGTTAGCCAAGTGAATATACTCTCTGCCCATAGGTTTCATTCCCATTACACAATTTGATCTAAAGTAGGCGAACAAAATTAGTTACCTCCATATTGGTATACTTCTGGAAGGACAAAAAAGATTGGCTTCCCCCTAAAAATTTTGGTCTGTCTTCGTTCTTGTCAGTGTATGATTGTCTTGAGCCATATTCGTTTAAATAGGATATGTATGATATGTACAAGAGGTCAACTTTAATTGTTTTTGAAGGCGTCTTTACGCTTCATATCTGAAAGGAGATGATATGTTTGCTGAACTTTTAACGGCATACTCAAGTGCAATTAGATAAATAGTAGCAAATGTTACTGTTGATAGATTTTCAAGTAAACATTGACTCGGTAAGGGATTTGCAAGTGGCGGCGACCAACTTATTCAGAAAATACGCAGTCCCTGCTGAACTGTCTAAATAGGCGTTTTTGACACCAATAGTTTCCGCAATGTTAGGCCTTTATTTTACTTTTTCTACTTACTTCGCAGCATTGAAATCTTCAGAGAGTTATTTCCAGCTTTTGCGGTGTTGAGAGAGGGCAGCGGCCTTTGTTTTTGTTCAGCCATTTTGTCTTTTGCAGATTCTCTTGGAATGTCTTGAACTTTGCGATCATCTGGAAGAGTGAGATTTTCGGTGGAAAATATACATAACTAGAGATCATGCTTCAAGTGACCGAATAAATTTGACTACCACTTATGCCCTAGTTATTGTAACGGTTACTTCAAATCACGGATCAATCGGTATTCTTTAATGCGGAATTATTCATTATAATTATTCACGTCGGCAACTCTTGGCATTCAGTGCTTGTTCGTAACTTAGCTCAGACACCACATTCTTCAGTTTTATATGAGTATACGTAGCATAGAATGTATATTTAAAATTTATGACGACAAGAAACTGCTGTGTCAACGATTCGCATTCGGGATATTTTAAATTTTGCCTGTTCTCAAAATATTTTCCTATAGGGATCTGATTCTTAGTGGCGAAAAAAAGAAAATTTTCAAAGCATCACCCATGTTTTAGTTTTACTTTGATGAAAACTAGACTTGAGATAATTCATGAAAAGTAATTACCTGGAGGTGTGAGACTTTGTACAATTTTTTTTTTGGGAAGACGTAGTTACATTGTTGGTGTCAATTTTTATTTGCTAATGGCTTAAACCAATGGTTCTAAAATTGGGCCTCGCGACGTTTGAATTTCTTCAATTATGACACACACTATAGATAGGCTTGCGTCATGCATGTCATTCATTTCTAAGCATTGCTGAGCAACGTTCAGCACTTTGTCTGCCCGTGGAATCAAACGGATATTCAATATTGACATGACGGCAGTTCTCCTCAGGTATAATTGAAATAAAAATCATTGCCAAAGAAGTCTTTCAATGAAAGGTGTCGAGAAATTTTTCACGGGGAACAACTTGAACATATTTTTTGGAGGGCGTCAAAATCCCAAGATGTTCGTGAGATACTGGCTCAAACAAGCCTTGGCGCAATATTACAACCTTTTTTTAATAACTCATAACCGCCATATTGCAACAGAGAACACAACTGACTTTTTTTTCTAATAGTTCCACTCTCAGAAGCCTCGGAAATTTTCGGTAACAAATTCAAACCCTCAACACCTTCAGCGATATTATCTGGTTGAACGTTGTCAGCTGCCTGTTGTTCGACATTCTGTTGTTCAGCTGCCTGTGGAATATTTATCTGTCCAATCTCTCCTGCAGCAATCACATTTGTTGTAGTCTATGCTCTAAATTAAATATGGACATATATATACGTAAGACATTTCAAACTTGCCATATTTGGTTTATCCTAACCGTCCAGTTCGGCTTCAAGTATAAGACTCTGGCATTTAGTTTTTTTGACAAACTTAGATATTATTTATCCAGTGGTGGGACTCAAATTTTTTGTCAGCCAGTTCCACCACAAAAGTTATATTTTTTCAGCCGATTCTGTTACAAAAAGTCATTGACAATAAGTCAATAACCAGTAATGCTAACCGGTTTGCTGATCTCGAAAAATTTTGTGAGACGGTTCTATAGAACCGGTGTGAACCGGCTGAATCCTACCACTGCATTTATCTATCCTTAGAAAATCTACATTTATAGATATATCTTACTCAATCAGATGTCACCAATCGCCACACATATATACTATCCGAAGAAATATTCGTAACAGTTTTTACATGTATCGAGATTCTAATATTATATTTCAACAATGATTTCAATTGTGTATTTGAGGGTTTATGAGATTTCGTTACAATTCGAGAGAAATTAATTTATGCCACCTCCCTGTTCCAAAAATACTCGACACCATCTTTTGTACAATATTTTTGAATCCGTTAATCAGGAAACAGCGTCCTATGTCATAGATTTATTTGTCATTCGGGTTTTCGATCTCATATTCTAGTTTAGTAAATTAGGTAGTCAACTTACTGTACATTTTCTCGTTGAGATTGTAGATTGCTCAAGGAAAAATAAAGATTACATACATTCTGTTGTTGCTGTTGGTTTTGCTGTCCACCTTCTGCCATGTCGTCTGCTCACATGAACACCCTGGATGTTTCAGCTTTGTAAATCCGAGTGTGAATAAAACGGTTCGACTTCAGTAATACTGGGCGAGGCTGTACCAACGAACGAGTCCCACTGCTTTTTAATGATACACAGGCTCGACGGTTGCCACATTGTGCTGAGCTTTACGAATACGCTTGTCGTTGAACCTCTGATTACCTTGCTCGGTTTTGTTGGTTATCAAGTGAGCTTCTCACCGCCCCAGCGGGGTTCACGTGAGGGCGTAAGTGTTTGTCAGTGCTCCAGTAGTGAAATAAACGAGTTCTTCATTTTGTCGAAATCACCAACAAGAGGTTTCCACGTTTCAAAAAGGTATGCACGACGTAAGGTGCATTAACATGACATTCAGGGCATAACGCCAAATATAACGTTAGTTGTCAGACGCAGTGCATGCTGGACTGCTAATGTAGTCGTCCAAAACATAAAGCAAGAACGAGTTTGTAAATTATCACGACACAATAATCGTGCGAAACTCCGAAATCCCATCATTGGCTTCCTCTTTCATCATATGGCCCCAAAAAGGTAGCCAGCCCAAGATTGAGCATTCAATGCAAATAACTGGTTTACCTACTCCCATATCATACATGAACTGGTAACCGGGCAAGAGTCAGGTTCATTTTTTTTCAACCAGCAAAATATTAAACGATACAAATGCTTGCAATATGTGAAAAGTCAAGGTCATACTTTTGTTACCGGTGAAAGGAAGCTGCGGGTAACCAAAGCTGGTTATCAAACAGCGGAAACCAAGATTCTGGTATCTGATTAATATTTGAAAAATCTGGAAATCTTTATTTAATGTATATATAATTTTTTGTTCGGTATATTTTATCCATCATATCGGCTTTCCTCTCCATTTGTATAAATAATAAATGAAGCAAAAGAGCTCTATAGCGCTATCAGTGGTTCATTGTATTTTTCAGGTTGCGCCTGAGTAAGCACAGGACGGTCTCTTTTGCTCGGCCACCATGGTGGGTTGAGATTTGTAATATTATTCCTTTAATATCTTATATCATCGCAGTATTAGATAGTATTCGAACTAATTTTTTCAATGTTTCGAATAAAATGATCTTTTAAGATTTCGATTTTAGTAAAATAGTAGCTTTGCAGTTAGTTTTTCGTGTCGAAATATGTCTTTTACTGAAGGTGTTTAAATTGCTTACAGGGTATCGATATCCGCCACAACAAGGACCGAAAGGCCAGGAGGAAAGCATGCAAGACAGACGATATCTATCTTCGTCTGTTGGTCAAGGTAGTTTTGTTTTTTATACACTAAATCGGAGCATGGGGTCTCAGTGAAGTACCGTTAGCTGAAAAGCAGATAACTTCGGATGCCTTTTAACTTCGGATGACATTTTCAATACCGTAAAAGCGCCTAACTTCGGACAGTTCCTAACTTCGGACAAAAATTTTAAACGGTCATATCTTGACTAAAAGGCGTGGTATATTGCCAATTTAAAATCTTATATATACATCTAGCCTATTCTTAACCTTTTTAATGTTGCATAATTACCGTAAAAGCAGGTAACTTCGGATGGTTTGTAACTTCGGATGAAATTTTTAATCGTTTTTATCTCGACTAAATTGCGTCATATTGTGCTTATGACAGTTTCTATAGTGAGGACTTGTATATCTAAATCTGTTATCATATTCAATCGCGCAGTTTAATTTATTTTATGATTAAAAAAAATCATGTTTTAACATAAAATTGACTCCGTTTTCGAGCGGCTCAAATCGTGACAATAGCATCATTCGATAGAGGGCTTTATCAATGTATATAGAAATTAGACTGATCGCGAGATGTCGTATGAGACCCGATAAAAAAATTAAAATTTGAATAATTTTTTTTTATCACAATAATAGCATCTGACGCAAACGTTGAACTTGACGTCACCCTAACGTCGCTCACTTCGAGGACGACGTGATGTTGCGTCGCCGTTACAGGTTTGACGCCAGACATTCGGGCGCCGACGAGTTGTCGTAGATTTGAAAATAACAACGATATTTTGTTCGATTGATCAATATCGGCAAAATATACGCATCAACCATTTTCTGTGGATCGTAAATTCATGGCGTCAAATGCTGGAAATGTAATTCAATTAAATTTATTGAAAATGGCAATTAATGAAAAGCATATCCATTCGATTTGACGATTTCATATTTCTCCATTTGGTACCGCAACATGGTTCAAAATAGAAAAATTGTGAGCAGTCGAGAAATATTGCGTAAATATAAAAATATATAACCAGCGATAAATAACAACAATCATTGTTGCAAGTGAGTTCCGTTTCGTGAATTTAACGAAAGTAATTTTAATAAAGTTGCCAATTGCCAAATCGGTGTTCTGTTGTGAATTATGCACGGTCGACATTTAAATAGGTCAATTTAATAAAGAGTGCTGTCATGTGCATGCTCAATAATATATATTGTGCGACTATACATGGTGTGACTGCGGAGTGTAAAAAAACGCTATCAAAACATCATCGGCTATAACTAAATCGACTATGATGGGTGAATATTCGGATCTAAAGTTACGATAAGAGAAAATAAGACGAGACATTTTAGTATAAAAACAACTTGAAAGTGCCACGCCGGAAATCCCACGGTCGACATTATCATCGTCGCTCGCGACGTGGATTGAACATCTGGCATTTACGCAACGACGTATAGCGTGTTTTGTCCTCACGCACGCACTTTTCGCTCTAGTTGCGGTGACGCAGGGAGGGGATACACCCATCCGAAGTTACATATTTATTTGCGTCGTTACAGATCACAGAAAATGAGACACTTAAGACAGAAAAAATGATCCGATCATCGAGAAAATTATATGTAGATGCAGAGAATTACATCAATGTAATATATTTCAAGTTTGACGCGAATTGGACAACAAACGGCAGAGTTATTGATTAAAATATAGTGAAATCATCCGAAGTTAGCTGCTTTTACGGTATTTTTTTTGGTAAAAAACGGAAATATTGCCGAAAAATGATTACAGGATTACCCGGTATTCAACGGCGCAGAGCGTCGCTCCTACTTAAGCTTTTGTCGTCAAAATACCATCATTCGGTAGAGGACGATAACAATGTATATAATTCATAAGAGTGATCGCAAGATGTCTTACGAGATTTTAATAAAACCAAAAGTTCTGAATTATGAATTCCGTAAAAATATTGAGATTTTACGCTGCGTCAAAAGTTACGTCAACATCTCGTAGAACTTTTTTCGCTCACTTCTGGACGACGTCACACTGCGTGAATTTTGACGCCCGACATAACGGCGCCAAATTGACATTTCCGTTTATATAAAGACTGCGTTCCAGTGTAATATTTTTGTATTTTTTTCGGTCCATGTGTGAATATATGCTTACTTAATCGACGACGTCAAAAATTGAATATATAAAAACTAGAAAAATTCCAACGTCCATACAGCCATATGGCACTGTATACTGACTAAACAATTATTTTATGCCTCGAAATCGAAATGGCAGTTATTGATTTACAGCCTGGGTGAATTTTATTCACTCGAAGTGTGTTCACTCGAAAGATGTAAACATATGACGATGGAAGTTTTAAATAATGCATTCTCGTCACGAAGTTGATGTTACGTTACGACGCCGATCGAGCGTCTTATCTGCACGCTACAGCGTGAATACATCACCCGCATCGGAAGCCTCTTTCTCTCTGTGCGTCGCGTTACGCAGTCAGGAAAATGACTGTCCGAAGTTAGGGCAGTGAAGGATAACGGTCAGATGGCAAGAAAAATTGATTATTTGGGTCTCGTGTAGTTTCATACCTAATGTACTTCTAGTGGGCGTAGCATAACAATTTTTTGATATGTCAATCCTAACCCCCATCTGATTACGCCATCCAAAAATTAAATCACTACGACATTACAATCACGTCATAAAGCTTGCCAAATATACGCACGATCGACCGAAATGGCATTGGCGCCGACGATAAAGAACTGACTGAGGTTATCACTTTTCAATATTTTTATTGCAGCTTTACCGTTTCCTGGTCCGTAGGACAAACTCAGGATTCAACAAAGTTGTTCTGAAGCGTCTCTTCATGAGCAGAACCAACCGACCGCCAATCTCTCTGGCACGTGTGGTGAGTAGAGGGTTAATTTAAATGAAAAAATTGGAAAATTTGCTTAAACAAACTCCCACCAACTTAGAAGTAGAAAAGGCTCATTTTTGGGTTATGGGTGGCTGCTAAAATGCCAATAATTCAAAAATTTTAGTGTGAAATATACGTTTTGATATTTGCGTTTCTTTTTGTACTGTTTTTAACTATTAGACCTTCTTGCCTTCCTGCATATATATCACATGTGTTCCGATAGCAGTTAGTAAAGCATTAGACTCGGTGCACTCGTAGTATGTGTTCCAGGTTAGGGTAAGGCCATAATCTTATCACGAGTTCGGAAACTGTCTGTGTTGTTAAAGTGAATATATATCCCTGCCCATAGGTTTCTGTCCCTTTACACAACTTGATGTGAAGTAGGCGAGCAAAATTAGTTACCTCCATATTGGTACACGTACTTCTGGAGCGCCTTAGACTTAGTGTAACTGCAACTTCTGACGTACTGTTATTAGTGGTAACTTGTACATGGCCTTGCCTTGTTTGGCATCATATAGGAAAAATTATGAACTTTAACCCAACATTTCTCAAGTGAAAAGGAATTTTGTTGGTTTTACTGTGGACATCTGCTTCAGTATTGTTAATATTTTTTATGATTACTATAATGCTTATTCATGAATACCTAATAAATGACGCTCCGGAAGTATGTGTACCAATATGGAGGTAAATAATTTTGTTCGCCTATTTCACATAAAGTTGTGTAAAGGGACTGAAACCTATGGGCAGGAGGATATTCACTTGGCTAACACAGGCAGTCCCCAAACTGGTAATAGAACTAAAATGAGGAAAACCTGCTACACATACTACGGAGGTACCTAATAAACTCCTTTAACTGTACAAAAGTGGGGTGCAACTCGTGCAAACACTACTAGCAAAGAGATTTATTAAAGACTTTATGCTGTAAGCAAAGGAAGGAATTTGACAAAAAAGTTTGGAAACCACTGCCTTAGACTGCTCATAACTTAATTCTCTTATTTCGTAGGTTCGTAACATGAAGAAAAAGGAACGTGATGGCAAGACTGCTGTTATTATTGGAACGATCACTGACGATCAAAGAATATTCCAAATCCCGAAGATGAAGGTAATAATGTTTTTCTTTATGGGTTCTTGGGTTAGGACGGGGGTGGACAAGCTCGGGTACTCATGTAGTATGCGTACCAAGATGGCGAACATCGGAATGTAGTATGTGTACGAGATTAGGGTTAGTCCATAATTTTAGGTACAAATACTTCGGGAGTCACTTGGCTTGTGAACTCGTAATAGAACTAAAATAAGCAAAAATTAAATGGAATTATCGCCTAACCCTAACCTGGTACACACCTTATGTTCTGCCATCTTGGTTTGCATACTACAGGTGAACCTAAGCTTGACCTACTAGTATTTTGTGCGGCACTTGCTCTTGTGGTGGCAAAAATTCTTTTCATGGAGCCATCATTCGTTATGGGTTTCAATGCCTGTTTTGGTTATGTTTTTTGGTGGTTAGTGCTTTATGTCCATTTTTAGATTTGGCTGTACAGGTCTGAAAATGACAAAAATACACTTTTTTATAAAACCTTAAAATGTGACTGAAATTAAACTGGTGTTACTGTGGTGATTAACCTGTAATGCGTTTTCTAATAAATTTGTTTCAGTTTATATTTTTCATATGATATATTCATTTAAGTTCACAAACCGCGATATTTTACATTCAAATTTAAACAAAGGTTGGTCATGGCCAGGAACCAGGGGGTGACTAAAATTTCTAAATGGTAAATTAGACTGTATCAGCCTGCTGGCCTGGCCGAAAAAGGTGGGTTTTCAAAACATTTCTAGAAAGCATTTCAAGCTACAAAAACTTGCTATGTGTGATTCGTGAATTTTTCTTTTTTCACATTTCAAATGAAAGCGGGGTTCCAACTAACCCTCAAAACCCCACTGGCTTCGCCCTTACTAAAGGTGTTGTAAAAATTTAAGTACTTTTCTTGACTTGCAAAAAAAATTCACTGAATGCAGCCATAGCAAAAAACTTTGCTTTCTGGGTTTATTGGGTGTGGCCTTTTGCATCAGTGTTGTGTAGAAATTTAAAAGCTTGTCATTTCTCAGGTCTGTGCTCTTCGAATCACTACCGGTGCTCGGGCTCGTATCTTGAAAGCTGGGGGAGAAATAATGACGTTGGACCAACTAGCAATGCAGGCACCGAAGGGACAGAACACTGTCCTAATGCAAGGTATGTGTGTTAAGGATGCGTATAATATAGGGTGTCCATCAAGTCTTGAGATTTTTCAAAATTTCAAACGGTATTTATCGTATATAGTTTTGGCCCTCACAGATTTATTAAATGAAGTAGAGAATACTTAAACAATTTCTGATTAAAAAACAACAAACCTGGTTATCAAGATATATTGAGAAATGACTTCAGAACAAAATTAAAATTGAAAAAGAACTTTATTGACACCCTGTATAGTTTGGGACGGGATACTTCTGTTTGTTATATTTGGTATTGTGGTTTTGCTCAACCATATGTTTGCATTGATGGGAAATATCACAGCATGAAAACAATATCAATATTACAAAAAATATTATGTGTAAATGACTGTTTTGTAGTAGCCATTTAATTTTGCGATCTAAAAGCACTACATACCAGTCAGTATGCGAGAACAAATACAGCTACAAATAACAGATAATAAGGCGAAAATATGTTTTATTCAAAAAACACATATGTGGATGGGATATAATAAAGAAATGTAAATGTCAAATATAAGGGGGGGTAGCGTTATGTGCCCCAAAAAAATTGTCTACGGCTCCTCTTGTGGGTTGCCCCACAGTTTGAGTTTGGTCTAAAAATATGACAAACTAGGGGTTCAGGGCAATTTCAATTTTTTCTCAAAATGTTGTTTCAACTTGTTGCTGGATCCAAATTTGGTTTTCTATGGTTCCTCTCACCCTGGAATGCGAACCCTGGAGGCCTAACTCACTCTAAGCATGGCACGGGCAAACTATGCTCGCGGGCCAAATTGTTAATTCAATCTGGCCCGCCTGATGCTGACACAACCGAACTAAAACTAAATTTTGATGTTTTTGTAACACTTTAAATATTAATCATAAAATGTATTTTTACGTCACGCTTACATGGGTCGCCAGTCTAGGTTGGCACAATTGGTCCCTTGTCCAAAAGCCGTGCCCACTCCTGCTTTAACCCTACTTTTCTATATTCTCAGGACCAAGAAAGGGCCGCAAGGTGTACAAGCATTTCGGATTGGCACCAGGTGTTCCCCACAGCCGAACCAAGCCATACGTTCGCTCTAGTGGACGTAAGTTCGAACGCGCCAGAGGACGCAGAAAGAGTCGTGGATACAAGAAATAATGTGGATGTATTCTATTACATCACAATATCGATTATGTGGTAATAATAAAATTCACTTACAATGGAATATGTCGGTTTTTTAGTGCAGTTTGCCGCTCTTACAGAGATTGGAGTTAATCGTAGAGATGGTTAAGTAGGGCCATTTAGAGATTCGAAAAAAACCTTTGCTGGTTGGCCCCCAGCAGGCATCCGAGGTAACACATTCCAATATATTTACAAGTGGTTTTCATTTTTATTGGGTTGTGGGTTCTCGTTAAATGAAAATATTGCGGGTACTCCTGTAGTATGCGAACCAGGATGGTGGAAGCGGACCGTATTATGTGTACCAGGTTAAGGTTAGGCCATAATTTTATTCAAATTTTTCTTTTAGTTTTATGGACTAGCCAAGTGATCTCGTAGTATTTGTGCCTGAAATTATGGCCTAACCTTAACCTGGTACACATACTTCGTTACGGTGTCCGCCATCTTGGTTCGCATACTACATAGGTACCAAATTTCGGGGCATCTGCAACAGGCATTTCGGGTAGCTCATTCGCTTGAAATAAAATTAACTGTTAAAAAGGTTTCCACTCCCAAGTGGCTCTTGGAGGTTTACAACCAATGTGCTCTATAACAGTGTTTCGTGAACTGGCGGTTGCGAACCCGAAGGGGGGGGGGCACGCATTGAATTTTAGGGGTCTCCGAGAGTGCACCAAATTCACACTTTTGATTCGAAACATATTTTTTCAAACTGGTGCAAAAACTCAAAGAAGCGGCGCTTTTGCATGACAATGCCGACTTTAAACGTGATCGGTAATTGTTGGATCGCAAAAATTCGACTCCAGCTCAGCACTCTAAATAATCAAATTTTGCTACCGTAAACATGCTATGCAAGCCTCTATGAATAGCCTCTTAAGGGCGCTTGAGTTATGTTGACTTGTTTTGAGTTTTCTGCGTTCTCTTGTCATTTTAAAAAGTTTAAAATTATTTCAGGAATTCAAAATTAGACTGCCTCCAGACAGTTTGACTCAAATCCCATAGCTCTGATACACACACAAATTTGAAACGTCACCGGGCCCCTTTAATACAATGTTTTCTAAAACGTACTAGATTAGGTTAACTCTGTGGTTCCAAGAGTTTCCATTCATTTTCGTGAGACTATGTTAATGTGTATACATATATATATTCCTGTTAGGCTCAATTTAGAAACTTGAACTAGACACTAGCTCTGATGTTTAGCCCAGCATTTGAGATAAACTTGGCAATTTAAAAAAAATATAAGAATAGAATGCGCCTTTTTTGGGGATAGGAGGTGTTGTCCAATAATAATTGCATGTTTTGGGGGTGCACTGCGTAGATTTCCAGAACTGCTGATGGCAAAAACGAGCAGTTTTCTCACTTTAACATATTTTTTGGGGGAAATCACTAATGATGTTCAATCATTATCTAGCGATGGGCACAACTTGTACTGACTTATATTAGTTCGTAATACGAGCATAAATATGAATTGTGATACTGATAAATGAGCCAATGTAAGTAACACTACGAGCAGATACAAAATACCCAACCCTCCCCGCTTCCCCACATAAATAAACAGTATAATTTTTTCCCGACCGGGGAACATATTTCAAGGTAATGTTGTATTTAATGCTTGTATAATATATTCAAATTTGAGACAAAAAGAAGCAGCTTTTGGAAATCAGAATATCATGTGATAACCCTTGGTATGATTACGAGGCTTAGTAATTAATACTAGGCTCATATGAATACTAGTAATATTCAAATAATTAAAAAACGTGTAACGACTTTTCAGCATTTATAGTAAACTCAATCGTGGGAATGGGTGACCGATTAAACGACCTTGATATCTTTAAAGCAATACCTATTAACCAAGCGCATATTGTACAAAGTTACGGTTAAGCACTGGAATGCCAAGGGCTTCTGATACAATATAGATTCAAGTTAGTGCTGTACGCACACACTCACTCAGAAGTGAAGAAGACTAATCTCTGATCAAAATTGAGGGAGGACATTGGAACACCACGAGCTACTTGTGCATTATTCACGCACTCACTCATAATTGAATGATACTCATATCTGAGCAAAGTTATGGGCACTCACTCAGAAGTAAAGGAGACTCACCGCTGAGCAAAGTTACGGGTACTCACTCAAAAGTAAAGAAAACTCATCTGCAGCAAACGCTACGGGCGACCACTGACATACCAAAACTACTGAAACAATACAGAATTATGGTGGTGCATTACGCGACATTTTTACAATGAGCAAATGTTCATAATAGGAGAATTAATTATTCAAATATGGTCCATTAAGTAAAACGTGGGAACGATTCAAGTGAACAAAAATTTCAGCGTTAAATTTGTCCTTCCGCTATCTCGTTCGTATGCTTCGAATATTAAGAATTCCTGCTGATCAAATCGTTGACTTGGTCTTCCAGTCTGGAAACCTAAAAGTAAAATCGAGTTAGAATTAGAAAACTAAATAAGAAGAAGTAACTAACAAACTTAAAATGCACTAAATTGGGTTGCCCGGGGCCATTACAACGATTCATAGATCTTTGAATAAATTTAAACTACAAAGATTTGAGTTGTAGATGCTTCGTTGCCTATGGATGTTTCCCCGACCATTGACCGCAGAAAAATTCTCCATATAATTTACTATTACAAAATTTTGGATGCTTATTTTGATAGTGTTTTAGAGCGTTGACAAACTAATTTACACGCTCAAAACCATTATTTTTTATCAAAATGTACAACCACGTCCCTCTTGCACGTGCTAGCTGATTTTAGCCTAGTCTATCGCAGCTTTTCCGGAACTGATTTCTGATCCCCACAAAAAAACTAAAGCTTATCGGGAGACAAAATAACAATTGAAACACATCATTTACAACTTATTCTGGAAATAAAACTAAAAATTGACAAATGACACGCAAAACTGCGAAAACGAGGCAATGTTTACAAAACAGTAGTTTTTGAAGTATGGGTCGCGACCCCAAGCTTGGATTTCGTGCTCCATACCAGCGGTCGGCAACCACCGGGCCGCGGCCCACCGCCGGTCCGCGGAAAGGTTACTGCCGGTCCGCAGAGAGGTGACACAAAAACGGACAATGCCTTAATAAAATCTCTACAATCTAACCACAAACACTACGACTAAAAACAGCACCCAACAGTAAACCAGACAAACACAACACCAGGGGTCGGAAAAAATGCGGCCCGCGAGCTAATTTGTTGCGGCCCTTGAACGACCCGACATTTAATAAAAAAAACAAAAATTAATTCCAAATTTATGTGGTGACAAGTGCTGCTGTACGGAGCTTCTTATGTAACAAGTAGCGTCAGTTGTATGTCGTTCGAGTTAATTTTGATTTTTAAAATTTGAAAATGACTGGAAAACGGAGCGACGCGGGTCGAGCATTTCAAAGTGCTTGAACGGAAAAATATTTTTCTTTCTTGCGCATCCCAAAACCGGTTTGCTCGATATGCCCAGTCAGCATCGCAGTTGTTAAGGGTTTCAATGTTGAACTCGTTACGCAACGAGTCGTCGAAAATTCGACCCCGAGACCCGGGACTGCGCCACAGCTCATCTGTGCGACAGTGCAAAACGTGTAATGTGCACGTTCGGAAGAACATATGGCCCTGAGCAGCTTTATCTAAAATGCATTACACTCAGATTAAATTTCGTACTCGCTTGTCAGATCACCATTTGGACGACGCCATAAAAACATCATCTTTCACATTGATAATAAGTACATAAAAACAATGTATTGTCGCATAATAAAAAAAATGCCACATATACATCTCATTGGGACAAGCTTTTAATACAGCAATAAAATGGTAGCAATGCGAATGCGCCATAATTTGAAGTTTAATTATGGTAGCGATTGTTCGAAGGCGGAAATATTGCGGCCCGCGCGCTGGCGGAAATTTTTATATTTGGCCCGCAAGTACATGAAGTTTGTCGACCACTGCATTACACTATTGAGCAAGATGTCTGATTTCATAAACAACTGCCATGTCAGTATGTCGCAATAATGCTGGGTCAATTGTTTTCTCTACGGCCGTATAAGAATGTCTCTCATCAGTCCGACTAAGATCTCCCCAACAAAACAATTCAGGCATTGTTAACTTTCCCGAAATCTTAATGTGAGGCCTGGTTTTCAATATTGGTAACTACAAAAGCGAAATATCGAAATAGGCTGGAAGTAAGAAGCATATAAGTTATTGCATAGGCTTAGTTTGTTTGTATAAAGGTGGTCCGCCAAAAGTTTGGTCAAGCTTTACCGGTCCGTCACTTTAAAAAGGTTGCCGACCACTGCTCCATACTGTATGTATTTGCTGAACGGCGTTTATAGCGCTACCAGTATCTTTTTTAGAGATCGCCTTCGTCCGTTTTGCGTGTTACGTCACAAAGGATGTTGTGCCACATTATGAAATCTTCCCACAGTACGTTTCTTGTGCCAATATTCCCCACCCCAAAAGGTTCTATGTTGGTGCCACGCGGCCAGAATAAAAAAAACAATAAAAAGGTGCATCAAAACCACTGATAAGTGATGCCATAAATTAAACTGAGACCGCAAAATTTAATTAAAATATCTAATGTTCGCCTAACGTGTATTTTTTAAAAGGTGAAAAAATAATTACTGATTATCGGGCCGCATGAGGCCCGCTAAGGAGTTTCATGCGGCCCGTAAAGTATTCAGGTGATCAAGGGTACGTCAGGCTTGAAGGCACAAGTCTTTAGTGACTGAACAGAGAAAACTGGAGCGCTAGTTTTCTTTATATTACTGGCAACGCAATTCCCACTATTTATTGTTTTGTTGGATCAACAATGGATCCAAAATACCATTGTCTTTGCCTAGTTACGCTGTCTTATCGGCAAACGCATAGGGATTAGGAGTAATCTTACTTTGTGAAGGTTGTTAAAGGTTTGTGCTTTTGTTATTCTAGTAGTCTTACCGTAGCAGCGAGTCTCATGTTTGCCTCGATCAGTTCCTGAACTCTTTGTGTCATTTGTTTCATGGATTCAACGTCAGCTTGCACTTGCTCAAACATTTCACACGAGGGACAATCTGTTACAAAGAGTAAGGTTAGCCCAGCGAATTAGACTTTGCTGCAAGTTTTTTTTTTAAATTTATTAACTTCTCTCTATCTAATTATTATTCACATGATTTTTCAAAATTGCTTTTGCTGTAAAATCCTCTCGATTTGTCTCTTTTTCGATTTATTATATATGTTAGCACTCGCTCTTAAGCTCAAGTTAAAAAAAAAAACGCTGAGGCCAGCAAAAACTCACGCGAACACGAATGGTCATCATCGCCTAGCTTAAAGTCAGCGTCACAAGTACAGTTGTATCCGCCATCAAAGTTGCTACAGGTTTGCCCGCAACCGCCGTTGTTTTTTTGACACTCGTTCGTGTCGTGGCATCTGTCATCTGAGCCGGCCTCATAGCCATCGTGACAGTCACAACTGAACAATGAAGAAATGCTCAAATACGTGGATAGGATTTATATGCTTATCCCGGTGGACAGGAAGGAATCTTACCGCGAACTACGGCCCCTCGTCCCGTTACCATTCCATGTCGGGTATGGAATTGGTTAGCCATTCTTCGGAAGCATGGACTTGACGGTGGAGCAAAGAGTAATCGAACAGAGGTTACGTGAACCACCTTACGGCGGCGAGAAGTCCGGCAATCCTGTCGCACAGAATTATTTGCCACAGGATTCGAACCTTCGAACCCACGCAGGGTAATCAGAGCTGCGATGACAGCATATTATATCGCTTCGAACGATGCGCCACACCGCTGTACATGAATGGTTTATGCCGGTAATTGGTAACGGACAATTCTCACATTGAGCTTATAAACAGATTGTCATATTCAAGACGGACTGATATCAAGATTACCACGCTCAAACTGGAATGGTAACAAAATCCTTGTATTCAAATTAGCTTGGTACCAATTTTCCAGATTCAAATTTGGCCGAAAACCAATTCACTATATTCATATTAAATTAATACTAAATGTCCCAAGTACTGGTAACCAGTGGGCATGTCGGGAAAGCTTGAGCCAGGCAAACAAGATGTGTGTGTCATAGTCATAGTCAATTTTATTTTTTTCAACCAGCAAAAAAATAACATACAAAATCAAAAAATAAACAAAATTTAACACACATTTTTACTGGGGAAGGGAAGCCGCGGGGAACCAAATTTGGTTATCGAGCAGCGACACCCAAATTGTGTGTGAATGTAAGTAACGCGCACCGCAACTGGGGACTGGTTATCTTTGGCGTTTCAATAGTTATTGTTGCAAGATAACTTGGTGCTCCATGACTGCCAACTAATTTTGTTCGCCTACTTTGCATGAAGTTGAGTAAAGGGACTGACACCCATGGGCATGGGTATATTCACCCGGCTAATGCATATAGTCCCTGAACTCGTACTAAAACTAAAAAAGAGAAAATCGGAATAAAATTATGGCCTGACTTGGTACACACTACGGGAGTACCCAATATTTGCATCTGACCCTGACCTGATTACCCCAAACATGACGTTACAACACAAATTACCTGAAAGATCCCAGAGTATTTTCACAAACATGATGACATCCCCCATTGTCTGTTGCGCACTCATCCGTATCTGTAAATTGTTCAGTAATAATAATAAGAGAAAGTTTTTACCAACAAAATACCGATCTTTATCCGCCTTGAAATCTGCAGACAAGTGAAACACGCTAATATTACGATTATATTATACAGTGCATGTGTGTTCGAATAAATTCAAACAATATATATAAAACATAGACTAGAGGCGGGCAAGTTTTTGGACCAGGGACCAAAAATTTGGCCATTTAGACCAGTGATTCGCAAACTAGGGCTCTCAACAACCTTTCCTGCGGCTCTTGTTAATGCTTTAAAAATTAATTACTTTTAAAAAAATTTTTCATTGAAACTAATTCTTGACTTGAAATTAAAATGCGGAAGTCTATTAGTTAGTCGAATAGATTCCCCCCTGTTTATTTGCGTAGCGTTGACTAATCTACAAGATGCAATAGTGACGCTACAGTAAGCGTTTTCGCGGCCACTCGTACACTTTTCACTTGGAAAGATTTTAGACGTAGCTGTAATCATTGGCTTGCTTTCGTGGATTTTCAGTTTTTGTCGCATTTCCGAATATTATGTATAAATCAAATAACTCAATAAATATTTTAATTTCTAGAGCATTTTAATTTTGTTTCAGTAATCGAAAATAGTCCCGAAATATCCTGCGATCATCTCAAGCAGCTACTGCACCTTGCATCCTCCACGATTACGACCCGCTATGACAAACTTATTAGAAATCAAAGCCAAATTAAATGGCTGTTAGTCTAGGGTGGGCAGAATCGAATCAAATAATTTAAATATCTTTAACGAATATCGAATAATGAATATTTTTTTTATACATAACAGGAATCCAGAATTTCAGAGGTCAATACTCAGAGGTCACGTGGTACCGGATATTCGAATAGTAAAATGCCATTCGAATATTTCATTATTCGAACATTTTGCCCAGCCCTAGTTGTTACGTGTGCTATTGTTGAATTAAAATACTTGCACGTTATTATTTAAATAAAATTACGGGTTTTAATTATTTTTAATTTGAAATTATTTTATTGAAATATTATACAACTAAAACTTTCCGCCGTTTTTGCGCCCCTGACCATACGGCGCCCATGACACGAGCCATGGCTTCCACACCCTAGATACGCTACGGCCTAGACGGGTGGGTCATATAAGTGTGACGTAAAAAGTTACATTTTATGAACAAAATGGCGAGAATGCGTAAAATATGAACAAAAAAGAACGTTAAGACAGCTTATGAAACTTTGCCGGCCATCAATTGAAACTCGAACGAAAGACGTTTGAGAAGCACGCTGACCAATCGAGTGAGCGAGAAAACGTAAAGTTTTTTTAACGTCCCCATAAGATGAAAGTCTATTCCATGGCAACCTAAAATACAACTTGCACAGACTACGATCATAATCCAACAAGCCTATTGCACCATGCAGATTTCAATAACAACAAGAGAGCTCTGCTCAAATATATGGACACGTAGCGCCACCCAATGGCAATAATTTTGATGACGTCATAGCGAAAAAAAAAGTAATAGTCTTCTGGAGAAAATTTTTATCTTTAACCCCTGAAAATTTCAAAGCAATTGGTCCAGTATTCGAAGAGAAAAGCGATTTTTTAAAAATGGAGACGGAGACAAACAACAATAACAACAAAATTTTGAAACGATCGTTATGTTCACTTCGTGTCCAATAAGTATGTAGTCATTGTAGTGCATGTAAAATTGGTTAAAAACAGAAATTTATGGCAGCATCAGCCGGGTCAGTTTGAATCACCCAGCGGATTTGGCACGTGGGCCGTAGTTTGCCCATGCCAGATATAGACTCACGGATTTGAATTGAAACTTGCGAAACCCTGGACATCTAGACCAGGGGTGGGTAACATACCGCCCCCGGGCCGCGACGAGATTTTGACGGGCCCGCTGACTGTATCCAACCACACTCTGTAATGTGGTCCGACGCATCATTCCTGAAAGTTGCCAATCGCTCTACTCTCACCACACTGTCAGTGCGAGCTGGTGAAACAAACAATTGCCTCAGTGAACAAACAATTGCGTTAGCACACTTGTTAAACAATCAATATAAGGTCAAAGCAGAGAGCGTTATAAACATTCCCCACTACTGTTATATCAGTTATGTTTAGATTTCAAATATGAATAAATTTTAGAAATTAGATTTTATATTAGGTTTTATTAACCATGGAATATCCCAAGAAACGTAAAATTGACAGAGAGTGTCGAGCATTTAACAAAGATTGGATACCGTATTTTTTTGTTATAATCCTGCCCGCCGAGGACTTCATTTTCCCACATCTGGCCCGCCGACTAATGAAGTTGCCCACCCCTGATCGAGACTACTGATTGTACTCTGTCGTTTGCAAACCACTGGTCTAGTGTATAAAATGGAAGCTAAATTTCAATTTCGAAATTTAAAAATTTGCAAACGCTGCTGTACCCACCTTCGCAAGTGCTGTTGCTGTCTTCGATGAACTTGTAGCCTTGGAAACAATAGCATCGATAGCTCCCTCTAGTGTTTACACAGCCATCACTACAGTCGGAGATGTTGCGAGAGCATTCGTCAATGTCTGGAAAGGTAATATAGGTTATTAGCAATGATGGGATTCAGAATTTTCTTCTTTAAAACGGGTTCTCTTTTGTATCGAACTCACTAATACCGGGTTCTCTCATTTTCAGAAAACCATGCCGAACTCATAGCTCTGTAGTATACAGTCTATAATTGACTGTACGACATATTTACGAATGTGTGTCGCAGCGTAAGCTATATTACTAGTCAACGTCTGTTTCGCACGTAACCCTTTAGGTTTGGGCAAACCTCCTAAATGTCACCGCTGGTTAATGAACATTGGCAAATAGGTCATTTTATATAATTGCTTAAGAAACATATATTGAATATTATATATGTATATATAACATACAGTGGCCCTGTTTATACATTTATGAATTAAATATCCAATGCCAAAACTCGAAGATTCCGGACATTTCGATGTATAGTATCTCTTTATATATCAGTGACTTTTCAGAGTCATTTTCAGAAAGAAAACAGTTCAAATAAAACTGTTGCGACTTACCCGAACAAGTATAGTTATCACTAGTCAGTTCATATCCATCGTAGCAGGCGCATTCATAATGTCCAATAAGGTTTCGACATTCCTGATCACACAGCACGGTTCCTGCCGCACATTCGTCAACGTCTGAAATGAAAGTTTGTTAAGTGAGTGCATTTGAAAAATAAAAGTTCATGAAAAAAAAATTCACTTTTCACATATTCGAACACGACCAGCTAAAGCAGGGGCCGGCAACCTTTTCTCGCTAACGGGCCAAAATTAAAGGTTGCACATATGAGTAAAAGTGATACTCTTTATAAAAAATATGAAGCAGTGATACATCTCTCGAATATATTATAGATTTATTTCCTCATTCGAACCATTTGCATTTAGCATCAACTTTTCTGCGTTTTGTTGCCATTTGTCTGATTATAATTAAATTATGGGCTAAATAAGCGGGTGCTTGTGATTTTTGTATTTGTTAGATTATATTATAATTTAGTCCACACTTGTCTTACAATAAATTCTGTTACGTAAAGAATATAATCGTCAAAACACCTGTTTTGTTACTATTATTCAGTGAGACGTCGCGGGCCGGATTATAGTACTCCGCGAGCCGTAGGTTGCCGACCCATGAGCTAAAGTTACCAGTGTCGAACCCTGTAACTAGCACTTCGTTGGAATATACAAAAACTACCGGGTACCCAACCCAAAACCATAGTACCTATATTAGCATATAATTGTGACTGCCTCTCAAAAGCTTTGGTATGAGCAAATTTCAGAGCATAATAGCTTCTTTTTATAGCAGTTTTTACTTGACTAGAGTCCTATTCGAAGCGAAAGTCAGGGTACTTCCGTAATGTTACTAGGTTAGGTCATAATTTTATTCTGATTTTCTTATTTTAGTTCTATTACGAGTTTGGGACTGTCTGTAGTAGCCAAGTGAAGATACCCTCTGCCCATAGGTTTTAGTCCCTTTAAACAACTTGATATAATTAAAGCGAACAAAATTAGTTACCTCCATATTGGTTTATATACTTCTGGAGCGCCACATTCAGGCCAAAACACATATCAATTGCAATTGGTCTAGACCAGGGGTGGGCAAGGTTTTTGAACCAGGGGTCAAAAGTTTTGCACACTTAGAGTGGCGGGCCATGTAAGGGTGCCGTAAAAAATAACATTCTAAGAACAATAATTACAGTGTTACAAAACAAAGGTGGAAAACAATAAGCCCCGCGCCAAAAGTAAATTTAACCGCAATCTCAACAAATTCCTTGAGCTAATTTTAGCTAAAACATCAAAATTCGATTTGGGTTTGGCAGCATCAGGAGGCCAGATTAATTACCAAACGGGACGGATTTGGCCCGCGGCCCGTACTTTGCCCATGTCTGGTCTAGACCTTTGTTTTGAGTGAAGATTTAGACATGGTAGGTACTAAATATCAATGGCAGCTTGTTCAAATCCATGTTCAGAAAGTAGGTCAAGGCAGAGTATTGGTTTAGAATTTTAGATAGAAATAGTGTATGTCTAGATTTGCTTGGCTATGGTAGTTAATACATTGAATAAGAGAGAAAACAAGTCCTTACCTGAGCACCTTAACCCGTCAGCAAGTAAGAAATACCCAGGCGGACAGCTGCATTGGAAACTTCCAATTGTATTTTCACATGTGAACCAACATGGTTTCTGATGACACTCGTTGATGTCTGGAAAAGAGAGTGGAAGATGAATAATCTACTCTAGTGAGACATTAACTATGATAAAAACAAAGATACAAAACGACCGAATAAAATAGTAAAACAACCCGACATGACGTTAGATTTTCAGACCAAATCTTACTCTGTCGAGACCTTGTCGTAGATAAAGTAGAAATTTAAAAAGTCAAGCGTGACTGCATGGGCCAATCAGCGGGCGAAACGAGCTGGAGTTGGTATTTATGAGTTAGCAAGACCCAGGTACTCTATTTTGTAATCAGTATTTATGTTTGTCAATCATTTTGAAGTGGACCATCTCGTACTAGGCAGTATGATCTCCAGCTTTCCATTTCAAGGGTATGGTTTTATTTTATTATTACCGCGATGAAACTATTTTTTAACTTATGAAAATGTCTTATGTTTTTCACTGATGAACTTCACCGGTATTTAAGCCATTTTCTGAATATTCAAACTCAAGTGTGGTGTCACACGATAAAATTAAGGGGGGAGAAAGACTGGTAAACGGACGAAAGGCCGTGGTCTGCTATATGATAATGCCATTTTGTCGGCTTTTCTCTCCCCCGGAAGAATTTTTTATCTTGTATATTAAAAAGACAAGAATACGGTCACTTTATAACACTTACCGACACAAGAATCGTTTCCACTGTCTGCGTATCCGTCGTGACAATCACAACGGTAAGATCCAGGAGTGTTAACGCACTGTTGTGAGCATCCGTGTGTCGCACCTGGAATTCAGCAAATAGTTAAGTGGTAGGAAAACTACGGCCCGCGGCCACATGTTCATCAAAAAAGTATTTTTACCTAAAACAAAAAAGCATGCAGAGGGAAAAGTATTCGTCGAAAATAACCTAATTTTATAGGGCTTGGAGTCGTTTTTTCAATCTGGAATTGAAATCCGGGTCGCGTTAAATTTTTGTCAACCGGAAGCGTTTCCCAAACAGTTCGGATCGGGATATAATTTGTTTTGACGCCGCGTTACTGTGGGTGTGTCAAACTTTTCTGCGGCCACATGTTCATCAAAAAGTATTTTGTGCGCCCCTGTTCTGGTTTTGCACAAAGCTATGAATTTTTTTTTTTCATAAACATTGACTGGCACATTTCTTTGCCTTTTGAATAAATTTGCGTCGATTGATGTTCTGTCTTTAATATATTTCTTTTAAATTTTTTATCTCAGACAACTTCACATTAAAGTTTGGCTAAAGGTGTTTTAGAAAAACCAAGTAGCCTACTTGTCTCAGCGGCCTTTTGCAAAAATATTCTTTGAATGCGGTTCTCCCAGATTGAAGCGTGCCAAAGCCTATATAAACTTGCTAAAACTCACTGAAACGTTGTAAAAATCATTAAAAATCGCCAAAACCCACTAAAACAAATAAAACGCACTTAGATCCATATATAAGCTATCAAAAAAACAGATGATGCTTTTCCCTGGAGGTTGGGTCGGGACTAAATTTATTTTACCTAAAACTAAAAAGCAAGCAGAGGGCAAAGTATTCGTCGAAAAATAACCTAATTCTATAGGGCTTGGAGTCGTTTTTTAAATCTGGAATTGGAATCCGGGTCGCGTTAAATTTTTGTCAACCGGAAGCGTTTCTCAAATAGTTTGGATCAGAATAGAATTTGTTTTGACGCCGCGTTACTGTAGGTGTGTCAAACTTTTCTGCTTCCCTAAACGAGTGTCTGATATTGATGCCTTTTGTACCCATCTTTAAAAATAATTTGGGAAATAAACAAATTAGAGATGTTGTTATACACAAGAATTAAAAGTCAAGTGATAGTGAAATGTTTGTATTAATAATGAATAAATCATCAAATTAAGTAACAAACTTACATGTATAGTCTCCTACAACATGCTTCTCGGGGATACTGCCTTAGACACGCCCCATCACAAATGAAAATATATAATACTCACCGAAAGTGCCGTTAGCACACTCATCAATGTCCTCGCATATACTTGCGTTGACAACGTTGAACCCGCTCGGGCAAATGCAATGGAAGCTTCCCAATGTGTTAACGCATTCTGCACCCTTGAAAAGAAAGTACAAGTACTGTAAAATGATGTGTATGCACAACTATACTGATATCACTGATTTCATTCAAAACACATTCAAGATAATATCAGTTAATGAATGACACTGTATGGCACTATATCAGACTTGAAGTCAAGCACGGGTCGAACGTTGCAATAATACATCTATCCTGTGGATCCCAAGCTTTTATCTTTCGTGGCCGACTTTCGTTGCACAAAAAATTTTGTGGCTTTTCTCTCTCATGCAAGGGAAAAACTACAATCAAAACAAAAAATTCTCTTTTCGCAAAGATAGGCACTTCCCCTTTAATAATTTAAATAAAAATTGCCATTTAGTAGCAAAAAACAGCATTTTATTTCATTTCTAATGCAATCAAATTTACCTAATATAAATAAGTCAATCTCAAAGTAAAATTTTTAATATTTTTTGTCCCACTTGAAAATGTTTCTGTGGCCAAGCTGTGGGCCATGGCCAACTGGTCGAGAACCAGTAATATAAACCTCAATGAAAATTAAATGCACGACTATACAATTTACGACACAAATGGAGACTAACGGGATTTGGGGTCTGAGTTTTTGTGAATCCAAATTCTGGTGCACGTTTTCCCGACACCCCGGTTATGTGCGGAAAAGTATTTTACAGTAAAGTGAAGTAAGAATGGAATCAGAGTCAGGATTTTTGTAAACTCGAAGTCTGGTTGATCCGGCCATGTTCGGAAATGGAGTCAAAGTTAAAGTACTTCACAATCTGTAATCAATGACGAAACCAGAGTCCGAAGTTTTACAATCCGGAGTCAGGAGTCGTTTTAAATCGGCCGGAATTGGAATCGGGTGTGAGTTTAGCCGATTCCGCAGCCGCGTTCGGAGCTGGAGTGGTAAGTCTAGGTTGGAGTCAAAACATTTGTCAATCCGGAGTCTGGTGTAAGCGACTCCAGATACAAACCGCCTATATCAGGGGTGTGAAACTTTAATACAGGAGGACCAGATACAAATAACTGAGTGAAACCACAGGACGCACCTTTATTTAACATAGGCTTTCTAGTAGTTGCTGGCACAAAAACTTTCTTTATTGATCTTATGACATGCGTTGTTTGCTTCGCACAAGCATCACTTATCAGATTAAACTAAAACAAAAACTAGTTTCCCGCGCACCATTCAGAAATTGGCCATTCTCCATCGCACAATTTCTCCTTGTGGGCCGCATTTGGCCCGCAGGCCACCCTGGCTTATATAGTACTCACCAACTCTTTGTCACACGGTTTATCTTCAACACATTCGTCAATGTCTTGACAAACTTCGTCGGTCATCCAGTATCCCGGGAAGCAGCTGAAAACGAAAATACCAGATCGTCATAAGTTTGCTCAAGGCAGGATAGAAGCATGAGTAAAATGAGAGCACTGATAGAAAAGGTTAGGCGTAATGTTTTAATTGGAAGTGAAAAGAGTTCTAATATAAAAGTTACAGTTACAAAGTTACAGAATACTCATAGAAGAGTTTCAAGTTTGCTCAAAGTCAGGTCTTGAGTACTAAACCGAAAATGGAAGGAGCACTAATATTGTTAGGAGAGTTGCAATCTACAATTGACACGTATTATTTACTTTCCTCACTCTCTCTGCAAAAATATTATGCTGGATCAACTCTTTGTCATTACCTGCAAGAATACGAACCCTGGTGGTTGTTGCACTGTTGTTTGCAATTGCCATTAGCGGTGGTTGCGCATTCGTCAATATCCTAAAAAATATAAAAATGCTCATTAAAATTCAAAATTTCAATTCCGACCTCGGGTGAGTTTAAAAATTGGACTCCTGCTACAGCTTAAATATTAACAGTAACATGCCATGTCATGTTCTTCTGTTCACAGACAAATATTTCATTTTGTACACTCAAGAACATTGCACATAGATTGATGTTAATTTCATATTATTAGAATATCGGTATAGGAATATCGGTGATATGGCCGAATCGGTATCGGCGCAAAAATGGTATCGGTATCGGCGGAAAAATTGGTATCGGTTTCGGTGGAAAAAATGGTATTGGTACTGATCGGTATGGGCAAAAAATGGTATCGTTATCGACGGAAAAATGGTATCAGTACAGATCGTTATCGTCGGAAAAATGGTATCGGTATAGATCGGTATCGACGGAAAAATGGTATCAGTACAGATCGGTATCGTTGGAAAAATGGTATCGGTATAGATCGGTATCGACGGAAAAATGGAATCGGTACGGATCGGCATCGTCGAAAAATAGTATCGGATCGGCATCGGTACAGATTGTTATCTGTTGGAAAATGGTATCGGTACGGAGCGGCATCGGTACAGATTGTTATCGGTTGGAAAATGGTATCGGTACATCTATAATTCATACTCTTGTTCATTCACTACCCTCATTACTAACCTGACAAGCAATCCCACTTCCAATAGTCAGTTCGTAACCCGGCAAGCAATGGCAAGTGAACGAGCCGATGGAATTCTCGCAATAATGCTCACACGGTCCCAATCCATCATTTGGTTCACATTCATCTGATAAAAATAAAAAATTAATTATATATATCATTATAAATATTGAGCTAGTGGTTAAAGCGACCCCATTTTAGAATTTGTCAAGTCTCGCAGACCGCCTAAAAAATAACTATCTAACAGCAAGCTACAAATAACAGGTAGTAAGGCAAAAGTATGTTTCATTAAAAAACACGTTGAAAATATGCGGATGGAACGTAAATATTCAAAATAAAGAATAATGTAAATATACAAATACGGCGGGCAATATTAAATCTGACAAATATTTTTATTCCTAATTATCTTCACGACGCCTCAAAAAATTGTTTACCCCTCCCTTGTGGGGCGCGCCACCGTTTGACAACCACTGATGCAGAGCAAACTGTTTAGAGACAAATCGCTGAGCATCATAAAAACTCTGCGCTTCTCTACTTTCAGACTGGCATTTTATGGTTCCCTGATAAGAGCGAATGAACAGATATCTTGTTTATAGCCTTGTTTAAAGCAAAAGTGTGGAACATCACCGAATAAAATGTAATATCTGGTTACTTACTGATATCTTGACACGATTCCCCATCTAGTCCGTCAGCTATCAGTTCATGCCCCGAATGGCAGTTGCATTTGAACGTACCTGGAAAGTTGAGACATTCCTAGAAAATGGGAATTCAATGTCATTCACATATTCCAAAGCAAAACAGAAATTTTAGGGGAAAACGTGGTATTGACCATAATATATTATCATTAGAATTTACTCAAAACGAAGTCACGAGGTTACTCGGAGATAAATTAAGTTTTTTCGAGAGACCAAGAAAATGACAATTCATAAATCGGGGTTTAAACCTATTCCAGATACCTGAAGTTAATAAAATGGGTAGACAAATCCAAGACAAGAAGGATTGATAATTTCTATGCCTGCAAGGAATTCCTGTCGTTAATATGTTAGTATATATAGCATTTTTAGTTTGAAATGGTGAATGGCGCAGATGACCACTGATGTTATCAGCGCCATAAACATATTAACAACAACAACCTGCTGGCATCCTCCGTTATTGGTATCGCATTCGTCGATATCCAAGCACGCTGTATTGTTAGTTGTAAACCCGTCTTCACAAGCTATGCATGAGAATCCGCCTTCAAAATTCACACAGTTTTTGCAATGTGCTGGCATCGCGTCTGCAAAGATAACAGTAATCAGTAGTTATTTTTCTCACCATACTGACACTGCACACTTGTTATAGAAATTACAATAAATATTGAAAAAGGATTTCAAGGTGCGAGGAGCCACAGGAAACCAAATTTGGTTATCGAGCAGCGGCACCCATTAGAAAGTCTCAACAGGAAATAATAATAAAAAGTTAACTATTTACAGAAAACTTGAAGGTCAAATAAAATCACAAATAAAATGCGTGCCTACTCATTTCTTTTTCGGTACGTTGTTATTTCTTTTAGAGTTTAGGTTGTTTTAAGTTAGCTTGGTTTTTTACAAGTTTAAGACACTGCTCTGAAGTGCACGAACAATATTTTGAGCATGTATGAGTGTAATATAACATATGCCTTTTAAAAACATTGTAAAAGTTATTCTTTGTAAAAATAAATAGGTGCTTGACAAACCTTCTGTATTTCTAGATATGGAATGAGATTCAACTTATAATTTGAAACAAGAGAGCACTTCTCAAATATAAGGACACGGAGGTACAAGCGAGGTAGCATCAAATATTTTACAGTACCGATAGTCTGACCCCCAGATCACTGAGATGTGACCACGGAACCACTTCACGCAATTTTGAATTTTTGGTGACGTCATCACACAAAACTTCATAGTCATAAACGAATTCCACGAAGCCCACAGATATTTTTGAAATAAATATTTATAAATCATAATAAATTTATAAATAAATAGCTTACTAACGACAAAAACAAGCTTAGACTTCAAAATTTCAATACAATTGGTCGAGTAGAAAAAGAGAAAGGCGATTTATTCAGAACAACAACATAATACCAAAACCATAATTCAACTTTGTTTCCAAAACGACTGTTAATTGAAGATTGTGAATTCGATCCAGAGTGTAATAAGTTAGGTGGCTAAGACTAAATAATTTCGTGTTTTTTAAAAGGACCCCTTTAACATATTAGAGCAGTGTTTTTCAACCGGGGTGCCGCGGCACACCGGTGTGCCGTTAAATATTGTCAGGGGTGCCGTGGGAAATTCTCCAAGTTGTGTGTCTATGCGGTGTGGCGCCCGGCAGAGTAATCATGTAGTACTGTTCTATATCAGATCGTGGCAGCATTAGGTGGCAATTTTTTTTTGTCTTTGTTTTTATTTGATTACTATTCAGGATGTCCTATTCAACATCTTTCTTCAATTTTAAAAATCTTATATTAACAATAAAACACTTAAATTGTGAATATTAGGTCTTTTCCCCATATTTTTAGCTGGTGGTGTGCCGCGGGATTTTCTCACTGAAAAAAGTGTGCCTTGGCTCGAAAAAGGTTGAAAAACACTGTATTAGAGTGATGTTAGAGTGATAGGTGTAAAAGGCGTTCAGAAATCTCGTTAAAAATAAGAATTAAAAAAAGTCAAAAATGACGGTTTCAAATCCCATGTCCATCAACTTTTCACATATCTGTGGCTGCATTAATTAAACACGTGTAAAAACTCTGTATAAAACAAGTAATTTGTATTTCTTCAAAAAAGAGAATAGGTCAAGCCACATGTTCATCCCAATCCATTACCTGCTTGGCACTCATTTATGTCGATGCATCTATTTAGATCTGACAAACTGACTCAATAAATTGTGTCATAGCTTACACGGTAACATACATTCATTTTATGGGAGAGGGAACCTGTTGTTAGTGAGGTCAATACCAAAGAGAACCGTTCAATACCAAAGAGAAAGTGAGTTCAATACCGTTCTTAAAATTTTGAATAACACCCTCTATTACTTACCTGCTTGGCACTCATTTATGTCAATACATCCATTTGGATCTGTCGGATTGACTTGATAACCCTGATAACAAGAGCAACTCCAACCACCCGGATAGTTGCGGCATTCATGATCGCAATTGAATCCTTGAGTCCCACATTCGTCGACGTCTATGGTAGAGAAAATAAGAGGGTTTTAAGTCGAAGGGGCAAAATTTGAAAAAAGTTCTTAAGAAAAAGAGTTGGTTTAAGAGTGAGTTTCAAGTTCTTTTTTGTATTTTTGAACTCGTAACTGTTTATCGTCATACTTGTTTAGATACCATTATGAACAACACATTTTTTTGTAATATTTTCAAATAAAAATTGTGGTCAAACTGTTTTTTAAACAAGATAATACTTGAGTTCTTACTGCACAGCTCTTAGAAGGCAAAATTAACAAAGTTGGAGTCAAACCGGATTTGTAAATCCGATAAAACTTGACTCTGCCCGACTACACATCTCCGAAAAATGCTGTTGTTCGAAGTCGGAGTCAACCTGGATTCGTAAATTCGATGAAATCTGACTCTTTTTTCACCACTTACCGTTGCATTTTCTTTGGTTATAACTGAGAATGTATCCTTCATCACAATCACAATAGTAAGACCCCGGATCGTTGATGCATCTCTGCTCACAGCTGTGCTGATATTTCTTGTCAGTGCATTCGTTTATATCTGTATGGTGAAACAGAACATGTGAAATAGGAGGAAAACAAAGCTGACACATTGTTTTAATGATATAGAAAATCTTCAAGTCACTAAGAAAATTATGAATTGAAATGTTCTGAAATGCACTCAAAACTACTAATCAATTCAAAATTGCAAGAGTTATGTTTAGATATGATTTACTGAAATATATGCTAAAGGAAAATTGCAACGTGACATCTTCAGGAAATTGTTAAATTAGTTATTAGTACTCAATAAACCATTTATGGAAAGAATTTCACATTTTTCGTGTTGGAAAAACAAAACGGAATGAGCTTTTCGACAAAAATATCGGGTAATAAAGCACAGGATGAATGACAATACATTCCTAAAATTGCTGTTGTCAGCGTACGGCAAAAAATTTGACGAACTGAAATTCGGAACTTCATTTTTCTGTGGATGCGAGCCCATAGTTCAGGGATGTAAAATATAATAGAAGCTACTTATTTCATCTTCTAGTACTGAAAATTTGCTGTCGATTCATGGTCCATTAATTGTAGATATGAGAGATTTTATCGTAACAACAACAGCAATTTAAACAACTCCCAAAACAATAACAATTGAACAATTTGATCCATACGAGGTTGGCGCCATGGCTTAGCGACTGAAGCGTTAGAATTTACTATCTTGACATTGCAATTTGCAAGTTACATACCTTAACCCCCTACTTCTCATTGACAAGGTTATTGGTAGGTTTTCACGGGTTTTCAATGTTTTTGCAAGGTTTTTGATAGTTTTCCACGTTTTTTATTACGTTATTTGTATGTTTTTAACTGTTTTCGCTAAATTGAGTAGGCGATGCTGATCTAGAAAGATCCTGGTTTCTTCAAATAATAGTAGTGTCTTACCTATCAGTCGATATCATTGAATATTTGTATAAAGTTCGGGACAAAAGGCCTGAATAAGCGTGGTTTGAAGCACAATGAACACTTCGTGTCTCATTCGTTACCTGAACAGTTATGCTGGTCTCCCATGATCCTGAATCCTTTATTGCACGTACAAAAATAACCCCCTTCTCCCGTCAGATGGCAATTATGTTCACATCCCGCATTGCCAACAGCACAAGAGCGATCTGAAAGGCAGAAAAGGGTCCAGTTTTCACTCGTTCAAGATATTTTTGTGGAAAAAATATTATTAAAACAGATGCTTTTTGTGCTGTTTTTCTAGTCAAAGTTTGAAGCCATATTCACAAATATATCACAACAAAACACTAAAGTCGTTTCCAATATTGCTTGGAAAGAGAGGATTCAGAAATTAAATGACATCAAGATGGAAAATTAATTACACATTTCACTTTGTTGATTATGAAGTATTTAAACATAATGTGATTTGAAATTTACCGATCATAATAAAATTATAAATACCGCTAGAATAATAAAAAGGGGGCCCATGAGTGCTAATACCCTCGAGAAGAGGGCCATGAGTCATAATAGATTGGAAACCTCTGCTCCACAATATCAAAGATTTCTGAGACTGGTTGTATATCCCTTGTTTGGATCAAAAAGCGTAAATAGGCGTCGAAATCAAGTTAAATTCTTACCCGTGCAATTAAATCCATCGGGAGCTAGGAAAAAGCCGTCTGTACTGCAACCGCATTGAAACGAGCCTTCGGTGTTCTTGCATTGATCAGTGCATCCTCCGTTGTCTACCAAACACTCATTCACATCTGTAATGATTATACAATAAATTATGCGTGTTTATCTAGTGAGACAAAAAGGGAAATGGAAAAATGTATGCTCAGTGAAATAGTAAAAAACGAGGGGAATAAAAAATAAATCGAGAAGCAAATCGCAAAAGTAACATAAAAAAAAAAGATGGTTATAAAAAAAATGAAAGATGAAAATGATTCACGAAATAATGAAAGAAAAGAAATTGAGAAACGCAGAAAGAATACATTGCAGACATGCGAACTTGGAATGCCTTTTCAAAGGATGAGGGGAACTGTAAGAAATTAGGGCGGCTATAATTCCTAAAATTAGAAAGACCAGGGGAAATGTGGAAATGTTTAAAAAGGTCAGAAAAATAATAAAATTGAAAAGAGGTTTGAAGGATAAGAGGAGAATGGATTAAATCAAGCATTTACAAAAGATGAGATAGAATCAAAATAAGGAGCAGAAATGGAGGAAAAGTACGAAAATAGAACTGAAAATTACAATAAAAGAGTCAAAAAGAGAATAGATATTTTTCTCGATAGAATATCAAACAAAACAAAGAAGACAGGAAGAAAAGAAATTAAAAATAAAAAGTGTCGGGGAAAAAATTTAAAACATATGTGAAACAGCGAAAAGGGATCATAAAAAATAGATGAGTAGAAAAGAAGACACAGGTGTGAATGCCTGAGAGTGAGATTAAATAAAATTCAACTTGACCTAAAAAACAATAATCTGTAAAATATTCCAGAGAGAACATAACTTTTGTGCAAAACGTCCTAGATTGCTAAAACTTTTGGATACAGTCCTATATAAATAGAAGAAGTTCGATGGCTGATCTACAAGTCACCTTGTAAATATGAGCGTCCAATAAGAGGAAATATAAATATTAGTAGAAGAACTTTTAAAGGCACTGACGGAGTTCCGGTTTGCGTGGTTATGGCGACACGCTTTTTCAACATGTTGTTACAATATTTTAGTGTGCTCAATGTTCATTTGAGATCAATGGTTACAGATACTGAAATGGGGGGGGAAATATATAAATCTTACCTGTGCATTGAGCTTCGCCTTTCTTTGCTTGGAATCCTGGCTTGCAAGTACATTCAAGCATACTATCATCGCCAACTCTGCAGCCAATTTCACAAACATCATCCAAGTCTTTACAGGTTTCTGTTTGAACAAAACAAAGCGGAGGTTGATTTTAAAAATTTGATTCAGATTCGATTTGAGTCTAAAACACTCTTAAGATTTTTACAAAGCACGAGTACCATTGACATGCTGACGATGAACGGCTGCAGACTGCAGTACTTATTTTTTTCAATTTTGTTGATGTCAACAGGCAAAACGGCAAAGAGAAAAACGAATTCAACCACGCCCAGAAGAATTTTTGCAGCTAATGGTCTTCTAGAAACGACAACAATCTTAAGGCTCGTCAAACATTCAAATCTAAAAACTTTTAAAGCAATTGGTCTAGATAGTTATAGAGAAAGGAAATTTCTTTCCTGATATTTCATTTCTTTTTCGAACTTATGCACTTCCCAAAACTATCAGTTTTTACTATTAGCGCAAAGTCAACTCGAATCGACGAAAAACATTTCTCAACTTGCATTGGTGCCCATGGTTGACATTTTTCTAGAAGTATTTCATTTTCTGAGCCTATGCTGCTTCCCGAAACTGTTTGTTTTCACCTAAATCCCGAAGGAAACTCAAATCTGGAACAAATAGCTTCGCAACTCGAAGTGGTACGTCATGGTCAACGTATTTTTAACGCCTAGCACAATTCGCCATTATCGACCTATCGATATGGTTCGATAAGGTTCATTCATTTTTTGTCCTCGTGCTGCTTCCCGATACTGTCACTTTTACCTATAACCCGAAACCAACTCGAATCGGCGACAAATGGTTTCTCAGCTTGGAGTGGTGAGGACAACGTATTTCTAACGCTTAGCACGATTTGCCAACATTGACCTGTCAATGTATAAAACGAACATAGAGGTTCATTCACTTTTTGTCCTCATGCTGCTTTCCGAAACTGTCAATTTTTATTTATAGCCCAAAGACAACACAAATCGGGGACAAATGGTTTCTTATGTCGGAGTGGTGAGTCATTGTCAACATAGTTTTAACGCTTAGTGCAATGCGGCGACATCGACCCGTCGATATAACAAAAGAACCTGAACGTTCATTCATTTTCGACCTGATGCTGCTTTCCAAGACAACTCAATAAATATAAGTCACCTCAAATCGGGAATAGATAGATTTCCTAGCATCGGGTTAAAAAGTGAATGAACCGCCAGATTCTATTGTTATATCGACTGGTCGATGTTGTCGCATTGCGCTAAGCGTTAGAAATACGTAGATCATGACTCATCATTCAAAGTTGAAAAATCATTTGTCCTCGACTTTTGCCTGTAGGTGAATATTGATAGTTTTGGGAAGCAGCATGTGGACAAAAAATAAATGAACCTCCAGGTTCTTTTGTTGAATGAACGGGTCAATGTTGACACATTGTTTTTAACTTGAAGTCGGGAATTCGATTATGATTTCTGGTGACCGTACATTTGAACCCATGTACATTTGAACCCATGCGTATATCCACGGGTTCAATCTATATGCGGGTGCTAAAACCCATGGGTTAGGGTTAGTATGGGTTTAACTAACCGTGAAACAAAAAAAATTCCATAGGTGCAATAGCATACAGGTGCAATTGTCATGGGTTCAAATGTACGTGGGTTCAAATGTAATGGAACCATGATTTCTACCTATACACCTTTGTCTTCCTTCTTTTTCACAAAAGTTTAATTTTTACCTTTAGTTCGATAATTAAATCTATTCGAATCCGCTCCTCGTTCTTCTTCAGTGGACGAATTAATGGTCGCGAAAGAACCAGATTCAAGGCTGCGAATTCGGTATGTTTACACTAAAGTCGGAGCGGAAGTCATATTTTGCAACTATCCAGAGTTGCATTTAAAATTCTGATCTCTCCGGAGATGGGACACCAAACTTGATATTTCAGTTGTGATCAGAAGTCAAAATTTTCTACAACAGCTCAAAAAGGATTAGATCTACCGAACGTTCTTGACAGTCTTTTGCATAATAACTTGCCAAAGTTTTTGTTTTTAAATTTGATTTTTCTGAAATTTTAGTTAGATGCTGGTGTCGTAGTCAAAATTTTTCTGAAGCTGGAGTCGTGAAATTTTTATTTTAACTTGGAGCCGGGAGCCGATTATTAATTAATTTTCTCCGACCTAACAGTCCTGCCCATTAACTTCTCGACTTTTTTCATTACATACCCCATTGCCTATTTTGATATTGCTCCCTCAGCGTGTTTAAAAAAATTTGTTTATTAAATGGTTAATTAAAGTGTTTTTTGCTAGTGTTAAGCGCCGGTCGCACTTCCGCTTTGGGCCATGTTTACAACACGACGTAAGTACTTCTAGTTGGCGTGGCATAACCATTTTGCATACGTTATTCCTAACTCCCACCTGACTACGTCATTCAAAAATTACGTCACCGTAACGTAATAAGGCCCTCCAAACTTTCTAACTGTCATCCAAGACGCGCAGACAGTCACTCGAAATCGAGCAAGTCATTTCTCTCGTTTTCTCGTCGCAACGATGTAGATATGGTAGAGATCGCTGGCGTTGGCGAGTTGGCGAAGATGCCATTTCGGGCGACCGTAGCTATACTTTGGCAAGCTCTTGACATGATTGTGAGGTCGTGGTGACGTAATCTTTGAATAACAGAGCCATGTGGGAATTAGGAATAACATATGCAAAAATGGTTGTTGTACCGCGCCAAATGCCAGTACTTACGTCGTTTAGTGAACATGCGCCTACGCTTTTGCACAATTTACTCGTTTGTAACATGTAACTAAAGAATATTAATAATGCTATATCAAATACAGAGCAAAATCTACTCACGGATAGTTCGATATGTCAATTCGAATCCCCTTCTTGTGCTGCTACGATCGGACACGAAATTGATAGAGGCGAGAGATCCCGATACCAAGTAAGCGTTCCCGTCTAGATCTCCGCATAACTTTTCACCGACTTTGCTTCTGGTAGAGATCGTGACATAGTCCATAACGCAAGATGATGATCGCTCCAACCTGCAAAACGTTATCATTTGCATTTATATATAACTGTTTGGATGAAGGGCATGTAATAGAAATGTTGTGATAATAATCACCAAACACGATCTTGTCATTAGAAGTATGAGTTCGACATGGTTTTTTGAAACAAGAGATGCCCCCCCCCCCCCCTCTCCAAAATAGTTGTATACGTCCCCTCTGTGGGGCGGCTTCATCGTTCGAAAAACACATTTTTAGACGTTAGATAGCCACATGAAATGGGCACCGCAGCTGACGACTAGTGTTAGAATTGGCGTTTCGAAACTTATGTATAAGATTTATATAAGCGTGTCATATTAATGTAGCTTTGGTAGTGACAAACACATATTTATGGAAATGAGGGAACTCGTTGTTAGTGAGTTCGATACAAAAAAGAACCCGTTCTTAAAATATCGAGTTTCAGCACTGTATATATCTATCTTTGATTCAAAGGAACCACTCAGCTAAACAGGCAGGACAGAAATTCTAAAATATATTAGAACCCGGAAGCATATCGTCACATAAAGGTGTTTTCATCAATTAACATAAAACTAATGCATTGCATGCATGCTTATTTGCCGCAAAATGTAAATGCTTGTGCATGATGAACATATCGTGGATATCGCAGCTAATTGAGGTTATTCGCTACATGAATTATTTATTGACAATTTTGTCATTGTGGGTTAAAAATTCCAGGTTCAAAGCTTTACCATCACCTCACTTTGATGGCAATGAAGTCGATGCTTGTGCAGAGCAATATTTATGAGTAAAAAACGTATGATATATATAAAAAGGATGCTCCAGAGGTATGCGCACCAAGATGTCGCACAACCTGAATCCTAACCGGTACACACATTTAAAAAAAAATTTGGTCTTCCACAAAAACAAATATCTTACTGAAACGTCGGAAACTGAATCAAAATTTGATTTCCAGTCGAAGGCGCAATCTCGTAGGTGCAGTCTACTCTGTTTGGGTAATTGTTGGGGTACAACGGTGACTCAAACCCACCGCTTGATTTTGTAAATGTTGGCTCACATTGACCGCTGAATTGCTCCGACGTTTCTGAAAGGATGAGGAAATGCATATTTGAATAAATAAGAGGATAGGATTTTCATATAAATGCGGGGAAAAAGGAAAGTAGTTAAGACGTTATTATCTTATGGTACAACTTCTAGGATGAGATAGCATTTACAAATTGATTCGGGGTTGGGGGAGGAAAGTTGGTAAGACGGCTTAACAATATGGCGAAACAAGGTTTCTTGTCCGGTTGCAGTCTATGTTGGATATGGATTAATGTTTTTGTAGTTGTCATGTTTTTGTTTGGTAGTAACTTTGCCCTATCTTGGCATTGCTTCATTACTGATTTTCTTCGATTTTGTTCAACTTGGATTACTCTCGATTTAATAACTTGTCTTACCTAACCCAAGATGAACTGAATAAGAGATACCTAAACTAAGAATATGATTTATTTATTTATGAATTCTTATTACTTATTTTAAAACACAGCGAACACTAAAAAACGACAAAAATCGGTGAAGGGAAGTGCAAAAAATACGAAAAACATTAAAACATTGAAAAGCCCCCTTTTACCCCAACAACCCAACAATAACAATACATAACGTTGAGAATACATGAATGGAAAGTAAATATCCAAAATAACGAGGGCAATATCAAATCCAACAAATATTTCCATTTTTAATTAGCTTCACCCCACTGTTTGCGAAGCTCTAAAACCTAATATACTAAAAGAATCAAATCAAAGTTCAGTTTCTGTCGTCCCATCATTAACAACAACTCACTTCCTTGTCTACTAAAAACAAACCACTGTCGCACATACTTGTAGCAAATTGCAATATAAAACCAGTTTTATGTAGAGTCCTGTCCGAAGTGAATCTGAGGGTTGCCACATTTCCGTTGGTTTCAAAGGGAGATGGTACCTCATATCCACAAAGCTTTCTCACGGAAGGACTTCCAATAGTCGGGCCGTTGAATATTTCCAGAGAATCAAAGCTGAAAATATAATGGTTGGTTAATGAATTAATGATCGTACCAAAGATTATTTGTCATGTGTTGTCTAGCCCTAGCCGCTCCAAACTTTAAAGTTCGCGACCCCTGCCAATCCATTAAATTTTTTCTGCGACACCTGTTAAGTCGGCATTGTTATGCGAGCGCCCCGTATTCAGGACAATACCATTCTGCTCCATTTCCGATTTCTGTGGTCGTTAATTTGAGTCAATGAAATGTTGCTTCTAAAAAGCATTGTATGCGGGAAAAGATGAACTAAAAATTAGCATCTGATTCTGATATACCTTGAAAAAATGGTGCGAACTATAATGGTTCATTCACCTCCGAAAGAGAATTTCGTTACGAAATTTTTAAGCTTGATGGGGGAAATCTGAGTGTTGACAAGGGCCACACTAAAAGACTTGGCGGGTCGGGTTGAGAAGTTTCCATGTGGTGTTGGAAAATACGTAAGAATATTTGTCTCACCGAAAATGGCGCAAAAGCGCGTTACAATTGTCAAAAAACTGGGAGAGAGGGAAGGGGCATTCTCCTCAGACTACCTATTTGCTACTCTTATGGGAACGTGGCAGTACTTCGAGGAAAAAGCAATACTTTTTCTTACTTGCATCGAGCATGTTTCTCTATGTCAAATTCTGTAAAACTAATTCTCAATCGTTCGGCTCCAGTTCCTCTCAGATGAAACACACAGTTCGCATTACCGGGATAGTTCGTGTCGAATAAGAAATTGATGGTTCGAGTCTGCCCTTGCAAAACTTCGAACGTTTGGTCACAAATATCCGCTGGTACAGCTGAATAAAATAAAGTGAGCATACTTGAAGGATGTAAATATAAATTCCCTTATATACGCCTTATTTTTACGCATTCGAAAAGGACACTACGCAATAATATATACACGGTTGACCATCACGTGCTTGATATATAAAGTAATTTTACAATTTCAATTTTGTTGTGAAGGCAGTTCGAAATATATCTTAACTAGGTTTGTTGCTTTCCAATCAGCAATTGTTCGTGTATTTAAGTTCAACTAAACAATGTATGGTATCGATAAATTCCCTTTGCAATGTTTCAAGTCCGTGAGTCTATATTATATCTATATTGTTTGAATATAACCAAAATACCTATGTAGTGGTGCTGGTCACGCTGTGCCAACTCTAAAACGGTGCGCCAATAATGCACTTCGTAAATCAATGACCATTACAACCTATTCAATTTGCTAATATTAGCAATCTTGCTACACTTAAAGACCATTTTGTTTTGTTAGTATCAGGTTTGCTTTATTTATATTTTAATTAGGATCATACACATCTCCTTAGAAGTATGGAAAGATTTGGCGCTCCCGAAGTATGCGAACCAAGATGGCGGATATCGGAACGTAACATGGGTAACAGGTTAGGGTTAGGCGATAATTTTTTTCCAATTTTCCTTATTTTTGTCCTATTATCAGTTCGAAGACTAGCCAAGAGCCTCTCGTAGTTTTTATACCTAAAATTATGGCCTAACCCTAACCTAGTACACATATTACATTCCGATGTCCGCCATCTTGGTTCGCATACTTCGGGAGCCCCAAAGATTTTTATAAAAACGTAAGTTATACACAGGGTTTTCTGAATAAACAAATAAACTATTGCACATGGGTTTTTCGGACCTTTGGTTATTGAGGGAGTATTCGAAATTGCCCATTATCTATTTGTCATCAATTATCATCTCCTTGACACAGGGCATCTGCACAGACATTAGGAGCGTTGGCAAAACTTATATCATTTGTACTAACTTTGAGTTTTGTCGTTTCGCCGCGTCAGGTCTGACAGAATAGTAAAGCTTATAATATTTTGTCTTGTAATAGCGCAAATAAACGGCGATATGTTTTGTCTGTAAACTAACATTATTCGTTGCTCATCTGCGCAATACAAAAATAAGTGAGATTACTAAATATAGTTGATTAGCTGGTTTGTTTACATTATAGCTACCAATGCGTTTTGTGTTTACAAATCTATTCTAAGCAAGGTCTCACGGTCTCATACAAAAAGATTAAAAAAACTTACAGTAAAGCTACCAACCCACACTAGGCACTTTCTATACATACGCTCTTTGTGTGTGTTTAATGCGACTTTGCTTAAAGCAAGAAACCGAAGTCTCACATAGGAGTGTAAAAAGTAACCGTAAAACGGTTACAGTGACTTACTGGCATGTCGAATCGAATCGGTTTAGAATAAATTCCTTTATCGTCACCAACTTTCTTATTTTTTGTCAGCCAAATGTCGGAATAAATCTCTAATTTATTTTGAATGAATTTAAAAAAATGTGACATGAGCTACTTTGGTTTTGCCCCAGCGATATATATTCACATATATATAAATATATATATATATATTGGGTTCATTTTCTCCATTCTTTTAAAAGATGAAAGTTGCCAAGAATTTTTAATATTATTTGAACTTACCAACGACGGCTCCTATGAATGATAAGACGATAATCCAAAACATTTTTTCAAAATATTGAAACTGTAAAATAATTTTTATTTATTATTTTTAACGAGCTACTGGTAATGTAATTCAGTCCGGATTATATTAAGTCTCAATTTTTTGTTAATGCGCAATTACTTTTTTTTAGGAGGTAACGTCCAGTTTCGCGACCTAGCCCTTGGAAACTGGAATAATTAATTTGTCTTTCTTGCCCCCACTTTTTACTTATGGCATTTCCAAGTTCTTGAAGTTCAAAAACGACTCCTGGCAAATTAAAAAAAAAATTGTTTATGTAGCTAATATTATGATATTTTCGACTAAGAAATACCGAAGAAGCAGCCTTTTTTCACTTCGAATAAGCATTAAAAAGTATATTATTCATCTCACACCCAAATGTAATAAAATCGGCTTATCAAACCGCGGAAACTTAGATCCTGGCACCACATTGTAGTTATTTTCCCCTTTTGCTTTGGAAAGTAGCCTCAGATACATGTATTATCATGTTTTTAAGGATCGAAACACTGGCAAATTAAATAGAAAAATTGTCTAAGAAGCCATTATTATCATTTTCTTTGACTAAGGGATACTGAAGAAGCAGCCCTCTTTCCACTTAAACATTTTCTGAAAATTCATTTAAGTTATATGTCCTCCATCTTACCAAGTGTAATAAATTGGATAGGCTTTGCATAGTTCGGAAACTTAGATTCTGACAATGTATTGTAGCTGACTACATATTAGCCTCTGCTTGTATAAAGCCCCAATGTTTGTGGACCTTCTGATCCAGGTTACGGTTCCAAGAGTTTTTTTAATTACCCACTTTTAATTTGGAGTTTTTTTTTCTTTTCACAAACTAAAACCTTCAATCATCTCGTTAAGACATTGTTTAATTCGGTGTAGTAATCAACACCCACAGTCAGTTCGGGGCTTTTGTTTTGAGCAACAACTCCAGCGCTGGAAAAATCTAGCGTTTATCGGAATAGGTGCGATGTACTGCTTTGATAAACTGCCTATAACAATGCGCCTTCATAATTATACACCTCTGTGAACAACACGTTTACTGTGCATAAGTTTTACTTCAGAAAGTACTTCTAGCACTATGGATCTTCCACCGGTTGGGAACCACTGTTCTGATCCCTCAAAACTCATATTCTACGTACAACGCTATAAGTAACAGCAGCTTTGAACAAACTCGCTTAAAAACAATTCCTTCCTAAAATCGTCAACAGACTCAGTAATGTCGCGTGCTCGTTTCAAGCCATCGACTCATGGGCCGCAGTGCAAAGTGGCACCAATTTCCCAGACTTTTAGAGAAAATAAAAAAGTCAACACGCAATCACTTGAAATTCATATCACAAACACTATTTACCATGTAATTCATTGACACTGAAATTCAATTTATTTTACTGTTAGTTTTTAATAGCTTGCGCAATACGGAAACACTTGATCTCATTCGCTTTCGATTTGTTTGTTTATTTATTATAAAAATTCCCGGATTCCGAAAGTTGAAAAACAATATATGACGTCATTGATATTACGTCACGGGGTTGCAGAACCTCGTACGCACAGTCACAAAATAAAAATTTCTCAGAAAATTGTAACAGAACTGGACTTAGTTCAATTTTGATTGGCGAGTAGTTTTAAAATACCGACCAATTTTATAATTTAACGATTTTTATTACAATATGATCACTCCGAGCATAACATCATCAATATCGCTGGGCCACATCAACACTTTGAATTAAAAATTGTTAGAGTTTATGATAAATTCAGTTTCATTTGTGTGACTACAGTTTACTTTTGATTGTGGTGGCAATAAACGATGATACTGTTTTCTGTTACTCAGGCCTAAATTTTTATTTTCTATTCTAATTATGAAAAGTGTAATTATTTGGGGCATATTTTTTTGTTTTTCTTGTCGTTATTCCCCTCCATGAAAAGTTTAATAAGCCACAGAATATATTGTGCAACGAAAATTGGTCACGGAAAAAAAAGGTTGAGAACCCTTAGTTAGACAAAATGTTACAGAACATAATTCGATAAATTTCGATGCTTCCGTTTGAATCTAATGGTTTTTGGGGATTTTTGTAGAAAACGACACTCTACTAAGCTAATACAAAAAATCTTATTTTAATGATATTTTTATATATTACGAAGAAATATACCGAAGATTAAATGTACCACTGATTGAGTATGCGATCCCAGCGGTTACAGGGCCAGGTTTAGGAACTGAATTCTATGAGAATGTCTTTAGGAGATAAAACGCATATTGAAGTGCCACCATGATTAGTGTTGTGATGTTGGGTGCGTGTGATCGTATACCTTGACACCATTTTGGTATAAAACAATTCCAAGTCACTTAATTGACTGAATTCTGGGATTTTTGTATCAAGCAAATCTCAAATGTTACATTTGAAAAAACAGCCCCGCCACGTTTTCAATAACAAATTAGTAATTATCCATTTAGAGTTCAGGTCAGATAGGATTAAAGAATTGGATTTTTTAGCGCAACCTGCATTCCTGGCACTTGAATTGAATAGAATAGTTATTTTCACTCTTGCTACAGCATCCTTGCGTCATACGTATCCACCTGCACAAAAGCATAGAGCAAGGAAATGTAGTTTCTCACGTAACCTCAACTGTTAGTGGTTAAGTACTATTTTTATTTTGAGGGTGGCGGACGTGTTTATGGCGGGGGGTTTGTACAAGAGACCATAATTATGGGCGCTCCAGAAGTATGTGCACCAAGATGGCGCACAACCTGAACCATAACCTGGTACACAAACTGTGTTCAGGATGTGCGCCATCTTGGTGAACATACCTCTGTAGCTCCTAATTTTGAAGCTTTCTAAAGCTTGAGATAAAATCTGAAGGGATTCTTGAATCCACTTGATACTCGGACCTGTATTACAATTCAATAAAATACTCAGAGTCGAAATAAATTAGTGGAAAACTTTCCAGGCTATAAATAAAATGCAAAAACATTATGCTGAATTTTTAGAGCAGAGGAAAAAGAATAAAGGTAATTTAATTAATTCGATTTTAAATACTTTTCAACGCTGCTTAAAATATTCCGAACACATAATTTTGGACGGCCGAATTTAGTTTTATCAAATTGAGGAAACTCGAGACATTATCGAGATGCTATGAGACCGAAATAACAACAACAAGCTTCGTCAATTTCGGACAATAAATAAAAGGCAAAAATGATATGCTGAAACACTGTAAACCAGGGCTACTCAACTGGCGGACCGCGGTCCGAATCCGGACCTTTCGAGTATTGGATTTGGACCGCACCTGATTATTTATTTTGGATCATTAGCCCCACTTTTTGAATTTCCTATTATAAAATGACTTACGTAGTTTTGAATATATACGAAAAGAACTATAACATCATAATAAACAATGTTAATTTGCTACTAATCATTAGTCGGTCGAGGAAGTGCTCGTTTAAGGATGCCGAAATAGCATTTCTGGAAAGACCGGACCCAAATAATTTTGAAGTTTTGTTTGCGGACCTTCGATAAAAATAGTTGAGCAGCCCTCCTGCAGACTACAAAAAATTCGTTCGAAGCAATTTCTAATCATCCAAGTCATTTCATTAAGTGATAAACTGGGACTATTATGATAATAAATAGAATGCAAAAATAATATGCTGAATCAAGAATACAAAAAAAAAAATTAAAAAAAAAAACAATTTTGGACGACAATCGATTTGAATAAAATTGATTCTTTCTTTAGAATTATCCTCTTATTGCCCAATTACTTTCTTTATAGTTTATTCAGGGCATATTCAAATTCTTAAATTTCATAAAAAAATTGCTTAAAGTGTATATATCAGCCCAATTTATGGTAATCTTTCTTGAGATAAACAGAGTAAAATAAATACCTTACTGATGAAAAGTGAATTGTCCTATTCGAATTAGCGTTTGCGTTGCCCGAATCACTCTCGAATCACGGTCCGAAATTGAATAAAACAAAAATTAAAAAAAATAAAAATAAAATAGGAAAATATGCTGAATTATTTTAAATGCTGATAAAATCGACCAACAAAATGAAATAGTAAAATTTCTTTTCGGACAAAGTTTTTTTTTTTTCATCAAATATTTAGCATTTCAAAACGCATTGTTGTCAGTTATAATTCAGGGGTGGGCAAGCATACTACAGCCCGCGGGCCAGATCCCATCTGTTGAAATTACGACTATAGTTTTTATGAATAGAAATTTTGGCGCTCCCGAAGTATGCGCTCCAAGATGGCGCACAACCTGAACCCTAACCTGGAACACACTGTGTTCAGGTTGTGCGCCATCTTAGTGCACATACATCTAGAGGTCCGAAATTTTTCCTGTAACACATAACTATTGCATTACATCGTTGAAACAAGCAGGCAGGTAATTGTTATCGACGCTATGTAAGTTCCACATTCATAGTTTCATATTGAGTTTCGAACTTCCGGCCCAGTAACCAAGTCTATTATCTGTAAGTGTGGCCCACTTAGGAAAGTAATTGCCCATCGATAAGATAAATCTTTCTTGCAGTCATATCGGTTACAGATCGTTAATCAGAGTGAGGGAGCCAAGTTTTCAAGAAAATTTTGGAAACTACTGAAGTATGCGCACCAAGATGTCGCACAGCCTGAACTCAGGTTGCGTACCAGGTTGTATTTCAGGTTGTGCGACATCTTGATGCGCATACTTCAGAAGTACAAATTTTGTGTTTGAATTTTGAGTTTTTTATTTTATAGACTGAATGCAGCAATTGGTTGGTCAGAAGACCTCTACGTCACGTTTTCGATGAGATTCATTTTGAAAGAAAATTATTTGCAGCTTGAAAATCCGAGTGTTGACCACAATAATTGACTTGGTGGGCTGGGTTGTGGCGCGGGCTGTAGCATACCCTTGGGTAAGATGAACAGATTTCTTAAGAATTCATCACTACTAAATATGCTGAGACCAAATAAGCCGTGGGCTAACCATCTTGGACGAGACTTCCAGTCTGCACATTAAACGAAAAACGTTTTCAAAGAGGTAGATTGAGTCATAAAAATTTGAAAAAATTGACTAAATCATTTTTTTTTGTCAAAAATATCACGTCCCTGCATTAAAATTGGGATTATCTTTAAAAACGTCATTTTTCATTTTAATTTGAGTCCGCTTTCTTCGTCGCCTTGAATTTAAAGACCGATGAATTACTCTCAACTCTGCCGATCTAAGAGCGCTTTCACACTGGCTGATTCGAATACATCTCTTTCGATGTATGGCGTATCCAGCGGGGCAGTGGCACCCAGCTACGCACATCTTAGAACAGTTTCGTGTGTGTGATCGTTTATAATTAGTGCAAGTTGGCTTGCACGCTGGACCGCATTGAGAGTAAACTTTGCCCCGTTTGCAGGTTTCTGAAAATAATAAAAAGATTAAACAATTAATTCCAAGTTATTCAATTAATTGAATTTCGACGATTTTTTTAAGCTTGAGATGAGTTCAGAGCAAAAATTGGTCCCACTTGTAACTCGGACCTGTATTGCAATTAAAACCGGGCATTTCTAATCGCATATTTGAATCGAACCGAATAGTAAATTACTCAAATCGGTTCAGAACGAAATTTTGAATCGCGTTTTATTTATCTGGACGCACAAATGCCAATATTTTTATCGAAGCCATATTTTTGCAATGCGCTTTCCTTTCTTGGGAGGTATTGATGAAACATGTTTATTAATGTGAACTCTGAGCAACGTATCTGAGAGATGGATTCATGTTTTTAGTACTTTGTTGTGCTTGGAGGAGCCGTCACAATAAATATCTTTCAAATATTTGCGATTCGATTCGATTCTGAAATCCCCAAATATCCACACTGAACTTTAATTGTAATTCGAGAAAACCATTTAGGCCGAAAATAATTTCGTACGTCTACCTCGTTTACAAGTTTCTGAAAATGTTGAAAAAGTTAAACTCAAAGAGCCGTATTGCTTCTAGTGTTGAGGAAGTCCGAGGGATAGACTTGACTCGACTTCAGATTCGAAGTCGACTTAGAACACAGATCACCCGTGACTAGATTTAATTCCCGAATTATGATTTGGGGGCTCCTACTTCATACTAGATTGTGATAATGGGTCCAAGTCGAAATATCAACTCGTTTTCTAGAATGGTATATCTTGTCTGGGTGCTCCAGAAGTATGCGCACCAAGATGTCTCACAACCTTAATCCTAACCAGTACACACCTACTATGTTCAGGTTGTGCGCCATCTTGGTGCGCATACTTCTGGAGGTCCCTTGTCTGTCATGTTAAGAACGTGACATAAAATTTGTTAGTTAAAACAAAACAAGACAAAAATCACAAATCGCACTTTTACAAATTGTATTCTGTAGCGGTTAGTCTAAAAAAGTAAACGTTCCTCAAATTTTTTACAACAAGAGTAAGTGAAGCCACTCAGCTGAGCCGTTTTAATTCTTACTACAGTATCATTGTAGTAATTACATATGGATTTACCAACACAAAAACAAAGATAAAGCAACAGTGGATGAAAAAGTGCCAAATCGTTAACTACCAGGGCATCTGATGAAACTCTTATGCCGAAAATTAATTTTCAAGAACTTCTGTTGAGTAAGTGCCGTTTTTACGATTGGTCAGAACTGCCTCAAGTCTCGTGCCCATCGGTATTTATCGTTGGCTAATGAACATGAAGTCATAATCTTGTTTGAGCAAACTCTCTTAATTAAGTTGAGTCCGCAAAACTCCTCATAATCATAAATATATTAAAACACTTACTTCTGCAATACATTGGTCTATCCCATTTCACGACGACTCCTTTCCGCTCACACGCTGAAGTATAGGCAAGGATGGATTCGCAGGAACATTTGTGATTCGGCGGGCATTCGCATGTGTCTGTGAGACAGGACCTGTAACAGTAGCCAAGCTTTATTTGTGATGGGAAAAAAAAATGTTGGGGTGCCGCAATGTCGGGATGTCGTGGTGTCGCCATGTCCGGATTTCAAAATGTCCTGATGCCAATGAGTCGAATGTCGAATTTCGCAATATGGAATAACGGATATCGTAATATCAACGGTTCGGAATGTCGAAATATCGGAATGTCGGTGATGCGAAATGTCGAAATTTCGGAATACCGGTCTTAAAGTTGGGATGTCAGAATATCTGAATGTTGGAATGTAACCATACCAAAATATTGAGTGTCCGAATGTCGTGGTATACAGCGTGCAATCAGCGAACTTCTGGTTAATAAATTGAGTGCAATTAAACTCGGAGTTAATTGGGAAAATGAATGTAATAGCTTCCTAGAAGTTCCGACCATTGTCAAGTTATGTAAAGCCAAGTAAAGCGAATTAACGCATCAACAATAACTTAACAAAATGATTCATTTTTGTACTTTGTGTACAATAATAAATTCTTCTGACCTGTAATAATCCCGCGGGTCCACTTTATCGTAGCATCCTCTGAAATCCTCTGATTTGAAAACTTGACATTTTTTCTTTGCTTCGAGTTTCATCATAATGCTCTGACTGCACGGTTCACTGGGTCTAAAAATTGAAATATTTAATTGAACTAATGTACAAGAAGACTTTCTGCTTCGAAAAAAGTAAGATAAGATTGTCATATGAGGAGAAAGTCGACAAGGCGCTTATCATTTGCTGTACAATGCCGGTTACCAGTTCATACAAGTTGAATCCTAGAATAGTTGAAGTGCATGGAATAGTTGAATCGTAAGGAATAGGTAACTAGTTGTCTGTATTAGATGCATGGATTTGATAGTGGAAGGAGTCGTAACCAACCAGCGTTGCCACATATGAAGGCGAGGAGTCCAGCAATCCTCTCTCACATAAATTTACCTCACAAGATTAAACCCGCAAACCAGAGAATGTAATCAAAGGTGCGATTGCAAGTGTGTTCGAAACACCAAGCACGATGACACTACGATTGCGATTGCAAGTGAATCAATCGCCTATAGTAATATGGGCTCTAGGGAAACTTTTATATATATTTATCACATGAACTACTACGTCCATAACGTATCTGTATCATATATAGCAATGTTTCGTAGCATAAAACGTTTTTTAGACACGTTTTTCGGCGTCCGGTCAAAACCGCTAGCTGTTTCGATCTAATTCGGCAAACAGAAATCCCAGACCCCCCCCCCCCCATTTGAAAATTTCTGGCTATGACCCTGAACGTGAGATCAACAAAATACGCTTGTGTTTCCGTTTCCATGGTCAATTTAGCAGTATTTTCCCGATGCGTCAAACCTAGCAATTTTGGCATCACATGGTACAGAGCTCGAATTAAAACCCCAAGCCAAATCTCACAAGAATATCACACGGGGAGATACATCACTGTGGCTCATGCTTGAACATCTCAGTCCACAGTGAGGACATGTTGAGCCGTACCTCTGCGACACTAATGCCATTTTAACGAGACTCATCATGTTATATTCGCGCATTCGGTACGGGGAAAAGTAGTCTTATAACGCCGAATGCGGGCCAAAGAGGGCGTTAATAATTCAATAGATTGTTCTCACCAACCCTTTACTATAATCCGGTCTTGAACATCTTCCAGTCTCAGATTTCCACGATTCAGCAAAAGAATTTTCATCAACTTTGAACGACCCGTCTCCACCAATAAAATCATCTCTTGGAAAGCCGTTATAGTTGCCGCATAATCCGCAAAGAAGGCCTTTATATGCACTGGTTGCTCCGATCTAGAATAATGACGTAATAGTATTTGATGACTACTTCTAGGTATGGCGTAATAATGACGTAACAAATACTTTTAGATGATGTCATACATTTTGAAAAGCTTGGTATGATTACTGGTATGAACATCTAATGAGACCAAAGTCTATATGATATAATATGACATCACAATGGTTATATGAATTTTTCAATGGTTACACATTTTCATGACGCAATAATGTATAATGACGTCATAAATATAGTCACCTCTAAGAAGCTATCACCATCCCAGTTCAGAGAAACGCCAGTTTTTGTCCGAACTTTGACGATGTATCGCTCCATAGTGATGTAGACTGCCCTTGATATGTAAGGCAAGGATACTTTTCGATCATTCACTTTGGTAACTAATCGCTGATGAAGAGAGACTGTAGTTTCGCCATTGCTGCCTGAAAATATTTAAAAATTAAATCTTAAATTCATATGCCTCAGAATTTCAAGCACTCATTTCTGCGGACTCCGGGTTTCGTGTTTCCTGCGGAGAGTGCGCGATAGGTATTCATGTCTTAATTGGCGCGTGTCAGCGAATCATTCAAGCGCCTTTCAAATTTCTAGTAACTACTTGTACAGCGCCCTTTTCGGGGTGACAGTGTTGAATAATAAATTAAACATTACGTTTTTATTTACCCTATCTACGCTTACATTTTGTATTATATTTTTTGACACACTAATGTCCAATTTTGGAAATAAAACTCTGTCGTGAAAGTTCGTATTGTGAGCATAAAAACACGGTGAATATCGAGGCTATATAGAGGCCTAGTCTTGCCGGACCCCAAAAGAGACACTTTGAGTATCTAATGCAATATTTTACTAAATAAATGACGTCATCAGTAGTGACGTATTAGAATTTTAATACCCAAATTATCCACTGTCAAAAACGTTGATAACCAGGTTTCAAACGACCTCGTTCAGACAAGCAAACAAGAGAGCAACGCTCAAATATATGGACACGCGCAGACGAGAGCGAATCAGTCCTTACCGGTACTTTTGACGCTACCGGTACCATCAAGAAAATTCTAGATTTTCAGTAGCAGGAATTTTGCAGAATCAAAACGTACAGTCAGTTTTCACGCGGACTATAAAAAAAATACAGAGAAATTTTGGACAAAATATCAAATTTAATAGAATTCATACAAAATTTAGAAATAAATAAAAGTAATAGCCTTCTAGAAAAAAATTCCATCTTCAACTACTGAAAATTTCAAAGCGATTGGTCCAGTAATCAAAGAGAAAAGCGACTTTTTAGATTTTCTACTGGATGTCCAAAAAAGTGTCAAAGAACAAGAACAAGAACAACAACATAATATTGAAACGATCGCTATGTCCACTACGTGTCCAATAATGAAGCAATTCTTACCGGATCCCATAAGTGTCATATAAACCGCTTTCGTCCAGGCAAAAGATCTCGAAGTCTTGGCGTCGTTTTCCACAACTACGGAGAAATTCATGCTCTTGCAGTCTTTAGCGATGACATATCTGTGAAATAAAAAAAACTATAACTATAAAACTGAAAACGGTTAACCGGAATCTTTTGTATAGTTAAGGGTTGAATGTTTTCAATGAAATTTGGCGATATCTTATTTAAGTTCATAAATACATTTGCAACTAGGTATGGGAACGGCAAACCAGTCAATTTGGCGGGGTCACACGTTGAATATAATTCATGTTCTTGCAGTAGGGACGCTCCCTGGCTACGCACCTGCGCCAGTTGAGGTCAACGCTAGGCTAACACAAACACTTACCGGCAATCTCCTTGATAATTGAACGGCCTTCCATCGAATGTTCTGTAGTGCGGGTCTCCGAACACGGCACAAACTCCTGGTTCTGAGGAAGAAAAAATATGAATGTTAATCATACTCTATAGTAAATTGAAAAGCTTTCCTTTTACGTCGTGTTAGAAATAGAAGCAAAATTGAATTAGAATAACCTAATGATTTCAGCTTAATATTAACTTGAATGTATAACTTCTTCTGTATTCAAATAAGAACTTAATTTTAAATCGGGTCAATGGTAAAATTGGGTCTGGTTTTGATGTTTTTTAGTGGTACTCTCGAAGTATGTGAACCAAGATGGCGGAAACCAGAACGTAGTATGTGTATCAGGTTAGGGTTGGGCCATAATTTCATTTCAATTTTCCTTATTTTAGTTCTATCACGAGTTCGGGGACTAGCCAAGTGACTCTCGTAGTATTTGTACCTGAAATTATGGCCTAACCCTAACCTGGTACACATACTACGTTTCGGTGCCTTTTCAGTTTGATTCCCTTGAACCTAAAAGCTTCAAACATGAATATTTACCATCTATGCACATCTTGCAGCAGTTCCCAGGAACAAGTTCCAGTGTCTTGCCCTGAAATATTAAAAAAAATTAATCACGTGAATAATCGCTAAATTTTATGCAACATCACAGCCTTTCATTAGTTAACCACACTTGAGGATAGGATGAATACTGTACCAGTGCAAATTATTCAAGCGTGACTGGTCAGTATATTCCCCTCTCACTAAACAACTACTAGTGCTGCAATTTATTGTTTCATGTAAAATCTTAGAAAAAATAAAATAATACATTTGTTCTTACTTCGGGGCACGTTTTAGGTTCATCTTGGCAACGGTTGATTTCACATGTGATTGACGCGTTCACGCATAGGCAGTTTCGACAATAGTCACGCCCCTCTTGCCACGTAGCTCCATGCTGGAAGTAAAATGTGTCAGCACGTTACAATACTTTTTGAAAAAAGAGTGAGGGGTGGGATATTTTTCTTGATAATAACGTCACGAACACCATGATGTCATATAAAACTATCTGTTGATATTTGGATATAAAAGACTTTAAAACATATCCGGAGCCTTGAGTAATAATATGAAGTCAATAAGCGGGAGAGAGAGAATAAATGCATTAAAGACAATAATCGATTATATCATTATCATATTTTTTTAAATCAATGCTGTCTTCGCAAAAAGTACTTGTAAAAACCATTTCACGTGACACCCAGAGAATCCTCCCGTGGCTTCTTGGAGGCTAAAGCCTGGTTCAAATAGCCTTGGGATATTGTTCACGTTTTATCCCAACGAAGAAAAGTATTTTTACTTCGGGGGTTTTTTACTACTTGGGGGAAGGGGGGGGGGGGGGCCGAGATTTAGTTTCAGTAGCCCCGGGGTGATATCATGTATTTATCCCACGATAGAAGAAAACTTGGCGTAAATATGTGTTTCCCGGGGAGCTGATGGTCTGGTCTAGTCTAAAAAAAATTGCGATATAATTTATTTATCGCGGGGAAGAGATGGAATTCCTATAAACTTGTGTCCTAGACACCCACCTTTCTTGTTCTTCCTTTCGAATCCACGCATTTCCTCGGCACATCCTCAGGACAGAGAGGGCAGCATTCCCCAGGTCTGTAAACCCACTCTGTCATTGGACATCTCAGTGATATAGGGCAAGTTTTCGTGTCGCAAATCAGAGTGCCATTCTGCGAAAGCAAAAGATAAAAACGTTAACTTAGCTATGATAACATACATCTCGGCTTCAATTTTTACCCCCCACTACCTCAGACAGGGTGTAAATAAATTTAAAAAGCATTGCCACATCAGAAAGACACAAGAAGAGAATACGAGAGAAAATAGGAGTAAAGAGAAGAGCAAAAAAAAGAGAAAGGCTGAGAAAAGATTGTTACAGAAGGAGATAGTAAGAAAATGGGAGAGAGAGATAAAAAAGAAGCATTGAGGATGAAAAACAAATCCAATAAGAAGAAGGACAGATTACTTGCCTTGCATCTACATCGCGTACATTCATCCTCACTAACCGCTTCGTCGGGAAGTAGAATTCGTTCCGGCATTCGACATCTCCCCCCATCAAGTTCGGGTTGGATTCGGTGACCTGTCAGTATTAAAACAGTTTTATTTAGCCAGATCTTCATTCAATTCATTTCTTTTTGTCGCAGGAACAACCTCCTATTGCGTTTCACTAGTCCGTAAGTTCTCAAAGTGAGTTCTCAAATTCCTGGACTAGTTCACGAATCATTATCCAACAAATATTTTGTGTCCGTTGTCTTGGGGTGTTGGTAATTAGAAGCTTAAAATAGGCCAAGAGAGTATTTCAGTTGCTCTCGTAGTATATACACCAAGATGGCGCACAATCTGAACAAAGTATGTGTACCAGGTTAGGGTTATCAGGTTGTGTGCCATCTTGGTGCACATACATCGGAAGCGCCAAATTTTAACGAAAAAGGCTGAGAATCACTGCAATGGCCAACGCACTCACAAAAGTAAAACATACTTTGATTCAAGTACATTGCAAGTACCTACACACTCCAAACAGCAGCCATCCTCTCTCATGCTGTAGTCTTCTCTTTTGCAAGCCAATACAGGACAAGGATCTTTTGAGCAGCTGATGGTACCGTTCTGTAAAGGTACATTTATAGTATTTATAGGGGTAGAGTATAAAATATCACCCAAGAAAAGAAGGTGAAAAAATGTCATTTTGTCAGGTATTTGGGGGAGGTGACTGATCTCTGAGTAAAGTCATATACAATCACCAAAACGCAAAAAGCTACGCGCATTCACGCATTAATGAAGGGTAATCATCTTAAAGAAAACTGGCGATCGACCGCTGGAATCATATAGGTTCATTGCGGTGCACCATGCGCACCCACACAGAAGTAAAAGAGACTTGTCTCTGAGCAGAGTTAGATACTCACTCAAAAGTAAAACAGATTCATCTCTGAGCAAACTTACGAGTAGGGCTGGGCATTTTCGAATACCTGATGATTTCAGAATCGAGTCAAATATTTTGTCGAATCGAATCGAATCTCGAATACTTGGGAGATATAAAATTGTATGTAACATTCTTATTGTATTAGGTTCTCAAGACACATACTTCAGTCAGACAGCTTGCGGAGCGTTCACACACAATAAAAAAACACGTTTTCATCAATACCTCATTGCATAAAAAAGTCATATGTCAGAATTGCGTTGAAAAAATATGGCTTCAGTATAAAAAAAAAAAACAGAAATTCACCTCGACCATTGACCAAAAAAAAAAAAAAAGATGGAGGCGATTCGAAATTTTGCTCTGAACCGATTCGAATAATTTTCTATTCGATTCGATTCGAAGTGCCCAGCCCTACTTACGAGCACTCACTCAGAGGTGACAAAGACTCATCTCTGAGCCAAGTTATGGGCACTTACTCAGATGTAAAGGAGACTCATTTCTGAGCAAACTTACGGACACTCACTCAGAAATAAAGGAGACTTATCTCCCAACAAAGTTACGGTCACTCACTCAGAAGTAAAGGAGACTCATCTCTTAACAAAGTTACGGTCACTCACTCAGGAGTAAAGAAGACTCATCTCTGAGCAAAGTTACGGATGACCACTGTACTGTAACTATATATACAAATCTTAATTACGCGCCGCATAGTCCCAGAGAGTCTTCTTTATTTGTATAAAGCGTGCGTTGTATATTATTTAGTTGGGAAGGGCGGCACCTTTTTTAGAAGCCTGACAATATAATTTATAGACTAACATAGCACAAATAATTGTCACAAAATGCGGTTTTGCTTTGTAAATGCCAGCGGTTGTGAATAAATAAAGGTATTATGTATAAAGGCGTGGTGAAGACTTGGGAGGTATTTTTAAAGTCGAAAGTTACAATCCTTCGTGAATTTGTCTGAAAATGAACCGAACTTTGTTTGAAAGATACTTTAGTCAAATAATCCTCAGAGTTGAGTTTGCTTTATTTCTGCGAGAATCGCCTTGCTTTGACCAAATTGTTTCAGACAACAGGCTCATATATTTGTAGACGTAAAGATCAAATGTCAAAAATGTTAAAAAATTAAAATAAACGGCGAATGAAATAGAAATTTTGAAAACATAAAAATAAAAGCAATAGCTTCCTAACTGCCAGGAATAGGAATTCAAAACTAAAACAAATTAACAACTAATTTAATATTAGTAGAGAAGGCGATTTTGACAACAATCCCAGAAAAAACAATTTATATGTAAAATTTGTGCCCAAAAGTCTTACCGTACATGTACACCTTGCACACATATCTTGAGGTAGCTGAAAAGTCTCCCCTTCTCTGTATGCTGCGCCTTGATAGAGACAGCCTGAAAAAAAAAATAAAGTTTGAAATACATTTTTCTCAAATTTCACATTTTTGCATTAGTGAAGGGAGCTTGGTATGAAATATACAAAAAGTGACGGTGCAAAAACAAAATAGCACCAAAATTTTGTATAAATCGAATAGCAATCTTTCAATAATTTTGTTTTATATGTCTTTTACGCTTCTCTTGTTGATATAGTTAGAGACAAAAACTGGCTTGCTTCATTAACTTTACCACCCAGACGTAGCTAATCGGAACTCTAATCTGCATTGTGATATTTCTTGGGCCCCAATTCCAATCATTTTGCCAAGTGTGTGTTGTTGTTGTGACAAGCTGCTGGAACAATTGAGTTCTATCCCAGCGGTTTCTAACCATCAAGGGTCTCTCCAGGGGAGTGGGCACAGGGCTGTTGGAGGAGGGCCACAATGCTCGGCGCAAAAATGATTTTACTCTTCTCTTTATAAGGAAACTCCCTGTTCTTCCTGGTTTAACTGCTTGATAAGGTTATTTCACAGAGGGTTTTCACTTTGTTGTATATGAATTGTTTGAACATAATGGAAATTGGAATCTACCAATTAAAACAACACTATAAATTTGACTAACAGTTGAGGTTGCGTGAAACTAACTACCGTTCCTTGCTCTCTATGCCTTTGTGCAGGCGGATCCGTATGCGTATCACGCAAGGATGCTGTAGCAAGAGTGTAAATGGCTATTCTATTCAATTCAAGAGTCTTGCTGCACACGAACACAAATATATTTCTGTAACGTTTCGTCTGACCGAGGTCAGACTTCTTCAGACAAGCATTTTACAACTATGTAAGCTTGTCTGAAGAAGTCTGACCTCGGTCAGACGAAACGTTAAAAAAATATATTTGTGTTCGTGTGCAGCAAGACTCTTGAATTGAATAGAATAGCACTATAAATACTATACTTTATTTTTTTGGGGTATATATTTGGGCGCTCGTGTTATGTCTAAAAAATTCGACTCTGACCTCACGAAAGGTTTCAAGCATTTTACAACCAGTTGCGTCCGACCACCAGTCTCGGTCGAATACGGGGATAGTTTGCCGTTTCTTCATTCCAGAACGTGCATTTGATTAATGAATTAAAAAATTGAAATAAATATATAGTCACCTTGACAAGATGGGCAACACTGTCCGGGAGATGGAGGTAGAGGGTCTTTACAGGTTGTGTGACATTGTAGTTTTGCACGAGTGATTATACCGTCCTGTGGTGAGATAGAAAATAGTTAGTTTTCCGACTTAAATATTGAACAAATTTAAAGGTGGACATTGGCATAGTAGTAAATCTTCAGAACAAGCCAGTACAGTCAAAGCTAGACAACAACTTGGGTCAAAATTTGAGAATTCCAATGGTGACAAAAAGTCGAATATACCTACAGAAGCAGTGAATATACTCAGCCTTGTTATTATCTTATTAAAAAGGCACCCACTTTCTCAATATTCAAATATAATTTTATTTATATTGAGAATTGAATTGCAGTCTCAAGACTCAAAATTAAGGGTGTGTTTGAAATTTTAGGGGGTAGGGCCATGTTCACTCCCTACATGGCGTGTGGAAATCAATGTGTTCAAAGTATGGTTATCGAATTGATGGATATAGAAAACAGAAGCGTTCCCGATCGAATAATCAAAATTGCAACTTTGAATTCTGCTCGCTGAGGAGCAACAGCGCTCGGAGGAGCTGCACTCTGGGCGTGGTGGTGGAAATGTAGGTTGAACTTGAGCCCTGTAGCCTGCTATTCTAAAATATTCGCCTTTCTACCGTGTGTCTTGATCACAGATGATGCTACTTAATACTCGGCATATTTTTAACAGTATTTGTCTATTAGGATGAGTAACAGGATGTTTATGACAGATTTGATTGGTGGCGAGTTAAATGACGTTGTAAAGACCACCGCGGAAGCCATTTCTTGTTTTACATAGACAGCAATATTTTAAATTCTGTCATTTAGATATGGGTACGAATTTCTTGTGTTGTCTTTTCACTGAGGGTCACGAATCGAATTAACGGCCTACGATCGGTTCCATTACATTTGAACCCATGACAATTGCACCTGCATACTATTGCACCTACGGATTTTTTTTCGTTTTACGGATATTTGAACCCATACTAACACTAACCCATGGGTTTTAGCACTCTCATATATTGATTGAACCCGCGGATATACACATTGGTTCAAATATACGCTGATTCAAATGTACGGTCACCTTTACATTAAGTTAGAGTAGACTGTTTTCGATCTGTCTAATTCTTCCCTGTAATACATTCTTTCTTTTGTTGGCTTTCATTTTATTAAATACGACGATTGAAATAACTGATAAAATATGTATTTTTAGCAGAGCAGCGGCCAGAGGTGTTTAGGAAAACTCCAACTTCAATCTCCAATCAAATATTACTTACTCTACAGAAAAGCCTCTCGCACGGGTTCTTCTCTCCCTCAATCCACTCTGTTGAGGTTCGAAAGGTTTTCCGTCTGTAGTAACACTCTGAAAATATAGTTGCAATTCACAGTACCACCAAAGTCAAAAAAAAAAGAGAAAAATCCATAATTCTTCCATCATAATTAGGCAATTTTTTGTGTGCGATTGTGCCCAAAAGCTTCAGTAATCTAGCACGATTTGTCCAAAAGTTATGTTCTCTCTGAAATTTGACTTGGGTTCTGTTTTTTCGTTACCCTATATATTCATACACTTAGCTAGCGTTAGCCCAAAATATTATTGTTTTATAGGAAACGATTTTACCCTACTCATTTATTATCATTGTGATACATTTCTACAGTGCGCACAATAACTTATTCAAACTGTACAAAACCCAGAGTGCGAGTTGCGAATATCACCATCTAATGAGCCTATTATGATTAAACAAATAATATAGTTTTCATGCATAATAGGGGAAAGGAGAGATCAAATAGGCGAACAGAAAACTATATCCAGAAAGTTTGTTAACCACTTGAGTAAGTCTAGGAAAATAATTAGTACCTACCTTTGCAAACGGGGCAACATTCTCCATCTTTGTTCATCGGAGCCGCACAAACCGGCTCTTCATCGCATCTGAATTTGCATTGGACTTTCTGGTCCTGAATAACAAAAAAAAATTATTTAAATTTCTGGTTTCGATTCGTATTGGTATTCCGCTTATTGAAAATTTGAGCAATAATATTTTAGTAATTTAGTTGATGTAGAGTGCTACTGAAACAGGGAAATTCTAAAAAGCGGAAAAAATCAAGGGAATCAATCACTGACGTCATCATTTTGCACGAGGCGAACGAGAATTTCGGCTTCTCATGGTGAGTTTGTTTCTGTATTTTGATATGTTATAGCCTGTACTGATATTGTCTGGCGCGAATTTATGAGAAAATGTTCGACGTTGGCTCGAAGCGCTGAACTACAATAATGAAAATCCTGAATAACAAAAAAATATTATTTAAATTTCTGGGTTCGATTCGTATTAGTATTCTGCTTATTGGAAATTTGAGCAATAATATTTCAGTAATTTAGTTGACGTAAAGTGCTATTGAAATTTGAAACTATATAGATTTATGGTGTACAATACGCGCACTCACTCAGAGGTGAGCAATTTTTATCTATGAGCAAAGTTAGAGACGGACTGTGGCGTAGCCTGGTATTTTTAAAGTAAGATCGCAACAGTCTGCTGTTCAAGAGTGTTAAGGATCTTAAAAGCGTTCGAAGCTACGGAAAATTGCGATGCATGATACGGGAAAATATTTGTTTTTTCACATTTCAAAAAATGGGAGGAGGGGCGGACCCGCAGACTGGGTACGACCATGAAGACTGACGTTAAAATGCCAAGAGATGAAGAAACACTATAGAACTACAGTGGATGCGTCATTAGCAGGCAATATTTCTTTTTTTGTGTTTCTCAATTTTTGTCTCTCTTTTTTTGATTCAGTAATCCTGTAATCAGTTTTATTTATTTTGCTTCATCAATTATTTTATTGTCTTTTATGCTGATTACAAAGTCAAAATAAATCTATACTCTCGACTGAGCGCGCGCCATATTGTCTGATTTGCCTCTCGCCAAAGCGGTGCCGGCGTTGTTTACACAAAACAATAAAACATATAAACAGACAAAACTGTCATTTGTAATCTTTGATTTATCGCTATGAACGATCGCACACGCACCGCCATAATTGTGATTTAAATCTTTCGGTTTTCTAAACAAGAGAGCTAAATATAGAGTCACCAAGGTCGAATATCGTATCAAAATGTTCCCATATGTCATGGGCACCAAGGCCGAATATCATATTAAATGCTCCCGTGTGTCATGGACACTGAGGCCGAATATCATATCAAAATTTTCCCGTATGCCATAATGAAGTGTTCAATATAAAAAAAGTGTTTCTGTACTTCTTATATAGTGTTCCCATATGTCATGTGAAGTGTTACCCTGTAGTAAAGTATAATAACAGAACAAATTTTGGCGAATGAATGTCATACAAAGTGTTCCCATATATTAGATAAAATTGTTCCCATGAATTAAAATTAAACAGCTAAATTTTAAATTAAATATGTACAGAAAAAATATAGTAAAAAATGGTTATTTAGAGATTTCCTCGGTTTAAAGTACTGGAAATTTTATATCGAATGGTTCTTAGTTACGGAAAAAAGCGTTTTTTTTATCAGGAACAACAATATAGCAAAGCGATTCTAAAAACCTCAGAATGTTACTTTTTGCCATTATTGACAAAGATTTTTTCAAAAAATTTGTTTTTCCGTTAGTAGTAACGCCAAAATGCGTTTTTTGACACATTTGTTAATATTTCGACAAATTTCCATAGTATTAAACCTAAATTTACATTTTTTTGTTAATTCACCTTTTTTGCTAAACATTTTGTTTAAAATGTTTTTTTTGAATTGAAAAAAAATTCGCTAAATTCGCTTAAATACACAGATATATAGGCGGATCTGTTCAATCGTAACCATTTTCTAAACAAGTGAGAATATACGCCATTTCTTTTGATCGTGGACTCATACATTTTAAGACTTAGTAGAAACTTTTGAATTCTGACTATTGAAACTCTGCAAGTCTGGCAAATAGGTATTTGGGCTCAGATTATTACTTTGACCAGCAACATTTATAGTAAATTATGAGATCCAGTAAAAATCACATTTTCCGCAGCAAATGTCTATATCATATCACTGATGCGTGTCTAAATTCTGGCCATTTTGTCCCGAGTTAGCCTTTAGGCAAAACGCGTACAAAACTCATTACCTATCAAATTGCATTATTAATTTTTCATGGTATATCAATTGTGAGTGAAGAAATTTCTGTCGTGTGTGTGTGTGTCACAAATGCACTAACAGCCACGATGAAAACAATTATGTCCAAAAATCATTCAACCCTGAAATCAGCTGTTTCAGATCTCAATTTAAATCGAATCCGACGCTGACCACTTCACTCATGGTGTTATGAATTTGTTAGGCAATGCCTAGCAGGAAAGTTTCTTGTCCTTGAATTTATAGTAGCTTTTTGCTATCAGTTGTTGTTTTTGCTTCGTTCGAAGTGGGATACGTCAAGAAAGCGTCGTATAAAAAAAGATATTCTTTATGTTAACTAGAGGTCAAAGTTTAAACACGACTTGGCGCCTGTCCCGCAGATTGCATACTTCCGGTATTGTTCCAGGAAACAAACACTTCCTGGTCAGACTGGTCATAAGTTATAGGTTAGAGGTCGTATAATAACAAAAAATAAAAACAACTGTAAAACAACAGCGGTTATCTTGGTTTAAGATGTCGTTAAACCGGTTTTGAAAAGATGGTTATCTTGGTTTAAGATGTCGTTAAACCGGTTTTGAAAAGATGGTTGTCTTGGTTTAAGATGTCGTTAAACCGGTTTTGGAAAGATCGGTCACTCTCTATTTCGGCATTGCCAACCCAATTTATTGCATCCCGAATATGACCTTTGACCCGAGGTTAGAAGCCGAAATTTTTTACTCGCTTACGCTGACGTTGTGATGCTGAACGCATTAACTGAAGGAGGCCAGGGTTACTGACAAATGTACCAGCGATAATTTTAAATAAACGTGCAGAAACAAAATAGGTGAAAAAAACTGAAAAAATGTGTTTTAAGTTTTTTAAATCGGCGATAAAAATAACATCGTTTTCTTTGTAGAATTTCGTTTCCGAACTTTTATGTTTGTTTTCAATATGTCGCGACTGCAGACAATATTTGGGTGAACTGTCTGTAGACGACAAATTTTGGCGCCATCAATCTGCAATTTTAAGCAGATTTTAAAGATCTTTAAGGATTTTGTAAACTTAATGATAAATTTAGCTGCTAAACTTCGAATTCGTGGATTTTTGTTTCTTTTTTTACCACAAAAATGTGATTTTTTCTATTTTTGACAAAAACTGTGGTGTATACTTCGGTTTCATGTCTGGAACGCCTAAAAGTTTTGTCACTTTTTTTGGCAAATTACTTAGTATTAGGATTGAATTTACATATTTTTTTAATTTTTTTTTCTCTAAAAATTTTCTGTAAAATTTGAATTTTACGTTTTGATATAATATTAAAGGTAAATATTACATTTTGTAGTAAAATTCGAATTTAGCTTTTTTACCAAAAATGAATTTTTTTTTAAAATGTTAAATCGTAATTTTCTAAAAATTTGGTGTCAAAACCGTTATTTCGGTATTTTTGGATTATAACTTTGACAAATTTTTACAATATTCTCAGATTGAATTTACGTTTTTACTGGAAAAACAAACATTTTTATCATTCTTTCATTCGTTGGAAAAAATTTATTTTAAAGTACATATTTCCGCGTTTTCCGCTATTATTAGACAAATTTCATAATATCAATGTTAATTTTACAATTTATTTTTAAAAAAAAAACATTTTTATCATTCTTTGGTTCGTTAGAACTTAACACACTTGAAGATCAAAAGTTACCATTATGATAAGGTTAAGCGGTTCCTTTACATATTTCCATTAGTTTGTTGTTTTAGTCAATTTGTAAAATTATTCCGATAGCGGTTTTGCTATTTCTAAAGTACACAAATTTAAGCACGGCGAAGTGGTTCGAGTACTCGAAATGAACTTTTACAGAATCCTTTTCTCCTAACGCAACTTCTCGGGTCATCAACTAGGAGAAGAATGGGTTCCAAGCTCGGCGGTGTGGCGAATCGTGCTAAACAAGACGTGCATCTGAGAAAAATAACTGGCTAACTAATCCCATACCCGACATGGACTGATAGCCGGACGAGAGGCCGCGGTTCACCATATGATTAAGCCATGTTATTGGCTTACCTCTCTCTCCCCTGGGAAAAATATGTAAACCCTATTCGATTATACCAATAACGTGCTAACAGCTCTTTATTATATATTTTTTTCATCCAAATTTGCTCAAAGCAATACCCAAACAATCAACTAAAAGTTGGAAGAAAATATAAAGCGATACCAAACGTAGGCGCCGGTTTCCTCTGCGACTTATTCGGTAGAGATGGGGGTTAAAGGGGTAACGTAGCCGCGGGCCATATATGTCGCTAACTCGAATTTGTTTTGTCTTTGCTATAGTATTTCTAATATTTTTTAATGTTACTATAATACCTAATTGTATAAAATTGTATAAAAGCCGAAGTGCGGCTTGCACATATCACTGGCTAAAGATACTATGAAAATTGAATAAATAAAGTAGTTTATGCCTATTGATGAGGAATAAAAGATTCCAACATAGGCTAAGGGAGAAATTGACAAAAATGCATATTTTGACTTGGAACGCCACTGTGGATTTTTTCGGCCCATAATGTTAACTCAGTAAAAACGTATATTTAGTAAACATAAACATAACCAAAGTAACTCCCAAGACACACCAACAGGAATCAGCCTTCAAGTACAGAAAGCTCATGGCTACGTCACCTTCACGGCTGGTTGGTCATGATCAGTCATCTGAGAAATGCTAGTTTCCAGAAATACAATAAAGATACAAAAGAGAGTACATAAAGAGTAATTCAATTTGTCCCACCTAATGTTGTCACAAACTAACTAAAACCCAACTTTGATGTTTCAGCTAAAAAATAGCTCAAGGAATTAGTTGAGATTAGATTTAGTATTGGCACGAGGCTTATTGTTTTTCCTTATTGCTTTTGCTACACTGTAAATATTGTTCATAAAATGTAACTTTTTACGTCACACTGACATGGCCCGCCAGAATGAGTGGGCAAAATTTTCAGGACTTTGGTCCCAAAACTTTGCCCTGGATATACCAATCAAAGGCATCAAGAACAGAGATAAGTAACTCATTCGAAACATCCCGGCTAATGAGAAAATATTTGACTGAAGAATTATAGATAACAAAGGTTATTAGTTTATGTTTTGTCGAGTTAAAAGTCGGCTTGAAATTTCTAAACATTTGCGGTGCATAAAACCATAAATCACAGCGGTTTGACTAAATTTGGGTTGTTGTTGTTGGTGCATAAAGTGATTTTTTCTTCAGTTAATGGATTGATTAGGTTTACATTTTTAGTTTGTCGCATTTACAGTTTGTGACTGTTTTCTAGTTACTGTCACTATTATTTTCATTTTTACTCTTCTGGGGGAAGATTTACAAACTTTGTTTATTTAGAAAAATAGTGACACCATGTTGCGATCCAACTTTTGTGCATACATATCAAAGCATTGCTGTTTTGTTTTTACTTTGGCTTTCTAAGAGATCCAACCGTGGCCGAGCATAGCTGAAACATATCCGTGTTCAGAGACGGTTGGAAATAGGGATCAATATATGTTCCCAACCGCCATTTGAATGGCCAAGAGATAAGTCACTTTTACTTCTGAGTGAGTCCACGTAACTTTGCTCAGAGATATTTCTCCTTTACTTCTGAGCAAGTGCCCATAACTTTGCTCTTAGATGAGTCTTCTATACTTCTAAATGAGTGCCCGTAACTTTGCTCAGAAATGAGTCTCCTTTACTTCTGACTGAGTCCACGTAACTTTGCTCAGACATATTTTTCCTTTACTTCTGAGCAAGTGCCCATAACTTTGCTTTTAGATGATTCTTCTTTACTTCTAAGTGAGTGCCCGTAACTTTGCTCAGAAATGAGTCTCCTTTACTTCTGACTTAGTCCACGTAACTTTGCTCAGAGATATTTTTCCTTCACTTCTGAGCAAGGGCCCATAACTTTGCTCTTAGATGTGTCTTCTTTACTTCTAAATGAGTGCCCGTAACTTTGCTCAGAAATGAGTCTCCTTTACTTCTGACTGAGTCCACGTAACTTTGCTCAGACATATTTTTCCTTTACTTCTGAGCAAGTGCCCATAACTTTGCTCTTAGATGAGTCTTCTTTACTTCTAAATGAGTGCCCGTAACTTTGCATAGAGATGAGTCTTCTTTACTTCTAAATGAGTGCCCGTAACTTTGCTCAGAAATGAGTCTCCTTTACTTCTGACTGAGTCCACGTAACTTTGCTCAGACATATTTTTCCTTTACTTCTGAGCAAGTGCCCATAACTTTGCTCTTAGATGAGTCTTCTTTACTTCTAAATGAGTGCCCGTAACTTTGCTCAGAAATGAGTCTCCTTTACTTCTGAGCAAGTGCCCATAACTTTGCTCTTAGATGAGTCTCCTTTACTTCTGACTGAGTCCACGTAACTTTGCTCAGACATATTTTTCCTTTACTTCTGAGCAAGTGCCCATAACTTTGCTCTTAGATGAGTCTTCTTTACTTCTAAATGAGTGCCCGTAACTTTGCTCGTAAATCAGTCTCTCAATAAGTTCTGATAATGAAATGACCCATTACTTGCTGATTAAAAAACCCTAAGATTCCAGTACAATTTCTTCATTCACTTAACAGCATGCTTTAAATAGGTCAATCTCATTACCAGGATTAAAGTAAAGTTTACCAAATGGTTAATCCCCACGTTAGATAAATATAGTTTGGCTTAAACCAGACATATTGTCTATGTATTCTTGATTAAACCCAGAGATAACCCGACCTGAAGCTCTTATTTCAAAATTCTTTGACGAAAACTCGTACGCTAAGGCGCATAGTATAATTTAGGGTACTCTCGTAGTATGTGTACCCGGTTAGGGTTACGCCATATATAATTCCGATTATCCTTATTTTAGTTCTACTACGAGTTTGAGGAATGTCTGTGTTAGCCAAGTGAATATACCCCCTGCCCATAGGTTTCCATCCCTTCACACAACTTGGTGTGAAGTAGGCGAACAAGATTAGTTACCTATATATTGGCACAACATACCTCTGAAGCGCCCAATTTAGATATACAGAATGAGGTAGTTGGGCTTCTCTTTTCTATTAGGAGTTACATAGCTTCATTCTTAACAAGGTTTTACATTGCTAGTCGAGCTGTCTGAAAATCTACAAACATGTTATCGTTATTAATTCAAGCAATCTGTCCGCCAGACCATTTCTTCTTCTCAAGTTAAGTCGAAATGCAGCCAACGATATCACCCCCAACAATTCACACAAAAATCTGCGCTAGCTCGGTTTTTCCGTTCAATTCATTCATACAACTATGCATCTAAATTTATATTTGATCTTGGGTAATATTGGATTTATTTAGTACGTTATGACGTCATTATAAGGGAAAATGGCTCCATTTTTGAATTATTGGGCTAATTCTGGGAATTATAAAGTTATGTTTTGTAGTGTGACGTCAAGATTATTGTATAATGACGCAAATTTTTACATGATTACGTCGAGATTATTGTACAATGACACAAATTTTCATATTATGGCAACAAGATTTTCTATTAAAACGTAATATTTTGTATTGTGACGTCAGGATTATTATAGAATGACACAAGTGTTTACATTATGACGTCATGACGCAAATTTCGGTATTATGACGCCAAATTTTTTTTATGACGTCCCGTTTTTTTTCTTTTTATTTCCCTCTTTCACTTTTAAAAATGCTACAAACGAACAACATTGTTACATATATACACGCTTACCGATGTTTCATTCACGCACCGCTGCCCTAACTAACAGCCGTTTACGCTAAATTGGTTTGATAGGATTTGCTTAAGCCTTTGAGCTCTGTGATTTGCTCGTTTATTTTGGGTGTCAGCTTGGGAGGCCGCGGAATTTTTGGGGTGAAAATATTACGAAGCCGTAAAATGGGAAAAATTGCAAATTTTACGAGGGGTTGGCTTAGAATGGATGTTTCCCCGATCTTTACCTGAAAATTCCATCTATACTTTACTATTGCAAAATGTAAAATGTTTTTGAGTACTTTGGAGAGTGGACGTTAACAAACTGGTTTGCATGTTCAGAACCAAGATTTCCATCAAAATAAACAACCGAGTGCCGCTTACATGTAGTAATAGCAAATTTTAACCTCAGCGTTTGCGAGAATAATTTTTGATTATTGCAACTAAACTAAAGCTCATCGGAAGAAATAATGACAATTAAACTTCAATGCACTTCAATTATTACTTCATGTACAATTAGTTTTTGAAAATACAAGTGGAAACTGACAAATAACACGCAAAATTGTGAAAAAAAGCAATGTTTACAGTCATGCATGAATATCTATCTGAGCGAACAAAATGTCTGAGTGGCTGCAAAAATTACAATTGTTACGTCAACGTTGACTTTTTGCTGGTTGGTCATCGTTATGGAAATAAAAAAGGAAATCGATGCTCGGGGAAACATTCATAAAGCTCTAGGTCAGAGGTATTTCATTGTATTACTACACATTGAGCATCGCTCTTGTATTTTGTTGAACGGTACATTTGCAGTTTTGTTCGCAGAGTAAAATATGGGAACAGGATTTACATATTTACTATTCCTCTTGAGCGGAAATCCGATAAAATGGCTCAACCATAGGGCGAACAACGATCTCTCGTCCGGTTATCCGGTCTTTATCGAGCGCTCCGGTATTATGTGTACCAGGATGCCCCACCTGATACACATATCAGGTTCAGGTTGTGCGCCATTTTAGTGCACATACTTCGGGAGCACCCCTTATCCAGGTATTCTCTGGAACGGTGGGCTCCAGTAATTTTTATTTTGTACACGGAACTTGGGGGTGAAAATACCATAGTGGCTTTTGTTATATAACAATGTTATCACACGTTACGATACTTCAAAATAAGAAAACCGCGCGGTTGCAGTTTTTTTTTTTTTTTTTTTTTTTTTTTTTTTTTTTTTTTTTTTACGGATCAGAGTTTCCTGGTCTCGGATCAACCGCGCGGTTGCAGTTGACAATAATTCAATTTCGCATTACGACGGAGAATGCATCTCATTGTATATATTATGTAAGAAAATGCTAACATTTGTGGTAACATTATTAATTTTACAGTCCAGTCTTAAGCCTCATCATTTGCCCAAAACAGGAGTTAATGTAAGTTTACATATACGACTCTAGCCTGAGTAAAATGTGCGGGCAACGACTGAAATAACACAGAGCAGACAATGAAATTCCCCTAACCCTAACCTCTGATTGCAGACGTCCGCGTACACATCAAGACGAGATTTTAAACGTATAACCGCGCGTACGCAGCCGACAAATAGATTTCTATGTCGTTTACTAATATAGTATGGTTTATTGCATATATAATTTAATAAACAAGGCTACCAATTATGGTAACATTATTTATTTCACTGTCAAACCTCCGGAACAGTCGCTAGGAAACGTTCCCAAAAGTACAAATGAAACTCATGTCTGAGCAAAGTTATGGGCGACCACGGAAATGACGATATTATGGTTGTGTATTGTGCGTTATAACTCAGAAGTAAAGGAGACTCATCTCTGGGTAGAATCAAATTTCAAAAATTTTACGACTTTCCTAACAGCACATTAGGAGGGATTATGATGTTACAAGAGATAATCTATGAGCAAATATTCGGACAAATGGACAATCCCATCGAACTAATTGAAATTCAAACAAGAAGAGAGACAGAGCGAGATGTCGAGACTTGGATGAATTTAACGGAAAGAAATTAATTTTTATAAATGAAGGAGCGCGAACACGAGTTTTCCAATAATTTTATTATGAAAAATTTGCTCAAAGAAATAGCTCAGAAGTAAAAGAGACTCATTTCTGAGCAAAGTGACGTTCAATCGATCAGAAGTAAATGTAACTTATCTCTGAACAAAGTTACAGGCACTCACTCAAAAGTAAAGGAGCCTCATCACTGAGCAAAATTACGGGCACTCACCCAGAAGTAAAGGAGACTCATTTCTGAACAAAGTTACAGGCACTCACTCAGAAGTAAAGGAGCCTCATCACTGAGCAAAGTTACGGGCACTCACTCAGAAGTAAAGAAGACTCATCACTGAGCAAAGTTACGGGCACTCATTCAGAAGTAAAGGAGCCTCATCACTGAGCAAAGTTACGGGCACTCACTCAGAAGTAAAGAAGACTCATCACTGAGCAAAGTTACGGGCACTCACTCAGAAGTGAAGAAGACTCATCACTGAGCAAAGTTACGGGCACTCACTCAGAAGTGAAGAAGACTCATCACTGAGCAAAGTTACAGGCACTCACTCAGAAGTAAAGAAGACTCATCACTGAGCAAAGTTACGGGCACTCACTCAGAAGTAAAGAAGACTCATCACTGAGCAAAGTTACGGGCACTCACTCAGAAGTAAAGGAGCCTCATCACTGAACAAAGTTATGGGCACTCACTCACAAGTAAAGACGACTCATCTCTGAGCAAAGTTATGGGCACTCACTCATAAGTAAAGACGACTCATCTCTGAGCAAAGTTATGGGCACTCACTCACAAGTAAAGACGACTCATCTCTGAGCAAAGTTATGGGCACTCACTCACAAGTAAAGACGACTCATCTCTGAGCAAAGTTATGGGCACTCACTCATAAGTAAAGACGACTCATCTCTGAGCAAAGTTATGGGCACTCACTCACAAGTAAAGACGACTCATCTCTGAGCAAAGTTACAGGTGCTCACCCAGAAGTAAAGGAGACTCATTTCTGAACAAAGTTACAGGCACTCACTCAGAAGTAAAGGAGCCTCATCACTGAGCAAAGTTATGGGCACTCACTCACAAGTAAAGACGACTCATCTCTGAGCAAAGTTATGGGCACTCACTCAGAAGTAAATGAGACTTATCTCTGAGCAAAGTTATGGGCACTCACTCAGAAGTAAATGAGACTCTTCTCCGAGCAAAGTTACGAGCAATTCGTGACAAAATAAATTTAAATTCTGTCGTCACAATTCGTAGTACTAAGAGTCAATTGTCATTTAATCCCTATTCTGACGTGAGAATAAATGTTTGTTTGTTTTAAAAACGATACAATAAGACGCAAATTTAACTATTTTGGGTGTGTTTCGTGAACAATGATTCGTTTTTCGCCTATTGCCTACTTTAAATATGGCCACGTACAACGTGCCAGGTATTACAAGTTTTCAGAAAAATTGAACTCGCTCAGATAGACTTTTTGCATGGATTATCGAAACTACCACAAATCCAGGAGTCCACATCTATTTTTTTTAATAGAAAATTGCAAAGAAAGTGGACTGAGAACCCCTTGCACAATGGCATATATTCAGACTTACCAACTAGAAAAAATAAAAATACTAAAATTATTAAAAGAACCCAAAGACATGTGGAACGCAATAGCAATAAGGAAAATTCAAAATAGTCATTCAATAAAGTTATAACACTTTTTAACGCTGTCCATGACCCGTTACAAAGTAATAATCTCACAGCAATGTCGCACTTACAAACAACTGGAAGAGACTCGTCTCTGAGCAGTGAAGTGTCAAGAGCTCCAATATTGAATTCAAAATGAGTGGTTGACAACATAAAATTTAAGATAATTTTACGTTTATTTTTAATCACATTACTTTGATGTATAGGGCGTTCTGTACCTATTGATCGGCGTTAATTCCCTTGTTTGGCCAAACGCTAAAATAATATTATTTTATAAACAAGTAAAGGCTTCAAGAGACATAGTTCCCACCTTAAGATTTCCACGTTTTGTTGGCCGTGGTGAATAACTAAGTTGGCATTGCAGTTAGCGCTGGGCATTTTTGAGTGCCTGATGATTTTTGAATCGAATCGAATATTTTTTATGCGATTCTAATTCGATCATTTTTGCGTGGACTCTATCAATATATCTCAAGAAATTTTTGTTATGAAAATAATGACGACATCGACAAAGATGTCACTGATTGATGATGTAATATTTTGTTACATTAAAATGAGGTTAGACCACCCGGGTTTTGATTAGTGTACCGTAAACACAGAAAATGGCTGATCCACTAAACTGGACACCCAGACCTTGGACTGATTGATCGGCCAACTAATTTATGGCTGATTTTTCGTGAACGCCTGTATAAACAAAGGAAATCTTCCAGATGTCACTGATATAAAGCGAGCTCCTATAGTTAAAAAAAAAGGCTCGGCATCCACGAGGTGGCGGGCACCAGGGAGTTTCTAAGGCCTTGATTTGGGGGTCAGACCCCACTCCCAAAATCGCAGCAAAATTTCACTTGAATTACATATTCATTCCTACATATCACAAAACAGAATATTCTTTTTAATTCAAAAGTATTTTTCCGTAGAAATATATTTGTGTTAGTGTGCAGCAGAACTCTTGAATGAAATCGAATAGTCAGGTTTACTCCTGCTACAGAATCCTTGCGTTATACGCATATGGATACATTTCCAAATTAGGGTGTATTGGTTATATTTAATCACAAATATATATATATATATATTAATAATAGGGACATTCTTCAATTAAAATTTCAATCTGACCTAATCACATAAAAATTCCACTGAATTCGCCATATTTTCTATATATATATCACAAGACGAAGTTTCTAATTTTTCGTGACCGACTGTAAAAACAACCCAACTCCCCTTCTCGATAAATCAATGCCTGCAGTGCCTAATTGGCGTAAAACCGATACATTTATGTAAAACCGCTACAATGACGGATGGGTCAAGGGTCATAAACAGCACGATGACAGAATGATGGAGCCCTTTTGTAAAAAAAAATCTGGCGCAACAATACAGGGTTTTCATGCTGTCTGTCCCTCTTTTTAGATCCTGCATCTTGGAAAATAAATTTAATTTGGTTGCTATGATCGAAATACTAATCAACACGAAAATCATCTAAATATATAAATCTACATCTATATTCACATATACCCACACATATATGTGTACAAATACACATACAAGCGTTACCTACATATACACATATCAATTACACATACAAGTGCTACCTATATACACATACACATATAAATATATTCCACACATACACATAAAGATTTAACATACACATGTACCCACCTTACACACACATTGGAAACATGGATTATCTTTTATTAAATCTACTTCAACTTTCTCGCCCTCGTTCGTGCAATTTGTTTCTTCTCCTGAGTGAAAAAAAGAACAAAATTAATGATTTGCGAGGCTCAAAAAGACCAAACGTTCAAGTCTCGATATGGAATGTGGCAACGAGATGGTAATTCAGATATGACATTATCTATAAGTTACAATTTAATTTTAGTTTACTCGGGAAGATTAATCAGTTAATAACAATGTGTTTTCTTGTTTTCATTTTTATAAATTTATTGTGTGACTTCGTAAATAATAGTCAACATTTTCACGGGCTCCATAACACCGAAAGTTTGAAAACTCCTGTCCTTATCCTTTCAAATGTTTTGAATATCAACATATTCTTGCAAATTTCAAACCTCAGATTTTGAAAACTCAATTTTTTGTAACATTTTCTAAGATCTTCAGAACTCAATCAAGCAAGTCATAGAAGAATGTTATTTTTGCGAATTTGGGCAACTTTTCAAGCGAATTTACGCAAATGAAGTGCTATTTAGGCATTGTTTGGCAAAATAAAAATATTCAAAAATGTAATTTTGAGTGATTTGTAAAAAATTTTCAATTTGGGATACGTTTCAAGTATATGAGTAAAAGTCAAAACACGAAGAGTCATTTTTGAGCCGGAAACAGGTTTTTATACACTTTTGGGTCAGTTTTCCCTAATTTGTGAAGCTGTTTTCAGATGCATTTAAAGTATATATGGCGCAAAATATCAAAAGTTGGGAAATTTTTCACAAATTTTTGGGTTTCAAGCTTGCCGAATGCAATGGAAATCTAGAAACAAAAAGTCATTTTGGGGTCAAAAAACAGGTTTTTAGACAATTTGAAGTCGTATTTTGTTTCCAAAACATATCAAGTTTCGAAATCATTTGCCTTAAAAACTTTTGTTTGATTTTCCGGGTCAGTTAGTAAACGATTGTGTCACAAATTTGTAGGGAAGACCTTCGATTTGTTCTCATTTGAGTCAATAAATGGGGTGTATTGTTACATAACAATACAAATAGGAAATGGGATATTTTGAGATCCGTTGAGTGATCGTTGAATTTAACAATTTTTTTCGTTTGACATTTTGGAGCCGAAGCGAATCGAATAGTTGAATAGAAGTAAATTTACAGTAAGGTGGGAATTTACTTTTCTGAGCTCGCCAGTTGCACATAATAGACTTGGCTACTGGACCGGAAGATCGAAACTGAATATGACAAACTGTGTATAAAAAAATTCATTTACAACAGCTAGGCTAACGTTTATATAATAATGAGAATCACAGAGTAGCAATCGTGGTCATTATGACGTTGTTTTCATCGATATTCTCAACGGAAATTCATTTCGATAAAAATTATAGTCATAATTTCAACAGACACAAGTGGGCCGGATAAAACACTTCGATGAACCGAATCCGTCCCGCGGGCCGTAAACTGATCCACTTTGATTTACAGGGTGTGCAAAAAGACTTTTACAAACGACTTGAATGTGTTGGTTTTGCAGGTCAGGTTTCACTTTTCATGCGGACCACCTCACACAGGATGTAACAGATTGAGTTTTCGGTTGACATGCGCGTACATGTACGTTTCAAATTTGTCCTAAGTTTTGCTCGCCTTCCAGGTACATCTTTGCTGTTAGTTTGTCTGTTCGTTGCCGTTTCAAGCCAGAGAGACCGAAACAAAATGATTGATTGTAAAATACAAGAAACTGAAAGTTTGGTTTAAGACAGAAAAGTCAAAAGTAACTATACAACAAAACCACAGCGAGTTTGTTTTTGATGAATCTTCGAATTTCAAAGTAAAAATAAACTTGAGTGAACACCGCATTGCGTGCGGATGTACTTACTTTAAAAACAGAGTAAAATCTGTCCGCACTTGACCCAGCGTCGAACCTTTACCCACAGTTGCTTTTCAGAAGTTACATTATGGCTGCGAATAGCGGGAGACTGGTAAAACATTTCCATTAGACCAGTGCTACATTGAACATTAAGGAAAATAAGCACGTGCTTTGGGCACCAAGGGAAAAGCGGCACCACAGAAATTTCCATAGTTAATTAATTCTGACAACAAAGACCTCAATATGGGCGCGGTTGAAATAAAATTTTTAAATATCATCTTGAACCTGTAAGTACTGTATAGGAACATTTTTTTAAAACAAAAAGTCATGAAAACTAATTGTAATTGGCCTTCAATTAGCAATGGATATTGAAACTTATTAAATTTCAGACAGCATAGAACACTAGTTTTTTATTATTTTTGAACATAGGGCACCTATGTCTTACGTGCACAGAGCCTCTGACGACAAAGTGACGTCTTTAATCTACAAGCATTGAGAATTTTGAATCGATTACTACTGGGATGTGCAACGTTTTTTGTCGTTAGGCCATACAACCAACTTCAGACATTTAGCTGTGCCACACAAAAAAAGTGAACGCTGCTATCGCTTAGCCTTAAAGTAATAAATGCACTCGGCAAAACGGCGAAATATTTAACGCAGCGAAAAGAGCCAAAAGTATTATTCATTTTTTATTCACGTGAACGCCTTTTTAAACATAAACTGTCGGATTAGGTTTTTATACTTGATGGAGGAAATCTGAGTGTTGACAAGTGCCTCACTAAATAGCTTAGCGGGATGATATAAGGCCCGCGGGCCATCTGTTGCACACCCTTGGATTAGTTCAATAATTGTGAAGAAAAGCAATTTTTCCACAATTACATGCAACCACATAAACAAGAAATAACTAAAACCAATGTCCATAGGTCGGTTCAATATTAATTTTCATAATTAACATCACGACACCCCCCTAGTAGGCTAGCTAATTAGTGATTTTCCGGAGTGTAAGAGCAAAGAGTGCATCCATCTAGCCGATTCGCATTATAGCGTGAGTGGAATAGCAATTTGACCGAATGTGAAAAAATAAGCACAACGACTTACCGACAACTAATTGCCCGAATATCTGTCTCGATGACTGGCTCAAATGAATAATGCTGAATAATAATACAAATGTAGAAATATTGTGACGAAAGAATTGATTTTTTGAGGTAGATAAGGCCGATGACGAAAACAATTTCCGCCGCTGGGAAGTGAGGTAATTTCCCGCAGAATATGTAATATGTCCCGGTCGCTGTTTTGACCTGCAGTTTTTACATAATCCAAGTCCGATATGCTTTGTTGTTAAATATATTCCATTCCTATGCGTATATTTCCCATGTGCACATATATGAGAGTTTATGTGCACACTTTTGTCCGTGTGGGAAGATAGTTCCATATTAAGAGTATATAGTTATACCATTGAAACGTTCTATTTCTTGAATGTTACAAAGAGAGCGAAAGATTAAAAAAATTGTTATTATTAAATTAAACATAATAAGTTAAGGCGAAGTAAGGTCCTGAACCTTCAACTGAACACAGAAAGAGCACTGGCGCAAGTTTCAAATGAAACTACTAACTCGGTAAAAAGCTATAAATAAGATTTTTTGTAAATGTCACCAAAGCAAGGTCTCGAGTCATAGGCTTACCCAGGGCGAGAAGGTTTGCGGGTCGGAACACCAACTTGAAATGTGAAATAAAACATTTTTTGTATCATGAATAGCAAATCTTCGCAGCTTGAAACGCTGATCCGAACCTCAAGACTATTAAGAACTTACGTTTTCAGGTCTCTGGTCAGACCTGCTAGCTGTTACAGTCTAACCTGTCAGGTAGAAATATTTCAACCCCCTTCCGCTCTGAAAATTCCTGTTTACGTTCTTGTCTCGAGCCCCCACTGAAAGTAATAGGCGTTCTTCTGCGCAAGTGAGGATTGAGAAAACATTTTCAAATTTTTACCATCCCCTGTCAATGATGTTGCTCATTTAATGGTCGAAGAAATATCTTCAACTTTAAAACGGTAATGGCTAGCCAGTTAAGTAACGGTAACGGTTGAGTCGGTCATATTCTTCCAGATAATGGCTGAAAACGGCAACCGGCAAATCGCCACCAAACGCCCAACTTCCCTGTCAAACCTCCAATAATATTTGATTTATAACTTTTTACAGTTTTCTTTCGATGTTCGACCTATATTTTATTGTGAGCTACTGTTTGCACTGCATACGGGCTGCTATGTTTGGGGAAAAGTTGAAATGCGTTCTAAATGTCCACCTTCCTCTGTTCTCGGTATAATAATTAACGATTGAGCGGTCAATTATATTTAGGTAATGGGTAAAAGACATTTCAACCTCTGCTTTCAAGTTTATCCATAACGGTTAACCATTTAATTAAGCTCGATAATTGTCAAATGGCATTCAAATTATCACCACTTCTGTTATTGTTATAAATTATTTGATTTTGCTTAGTTAAAGGTAACGGTTAAATGGTCAAGTAACGCCACCAATTAACCACCTAGTTAACGGTCAAAGAAGCATCATTAAACTCCACTATCACTACAGCCATTCACCCAAAATAATACTTTATTCATAACGTTTTATAGTTTCCTTTCAATCTCCGAGTTATAGCGAGATACTGTTTGTATTTAAATTTTATAGAGAATATAAATATTTCTGAAACTTTAGTTCGCGTACCGGTTATCCGGTCAAAAATTAAAAATTCACATTTTTATTGTAGAGATAAAAGTTTACGGTTTACCAGTCAGTTTATCGACTGAGTAAACATTTTCAAGTTCACGACGGTAAACCAGTTCATTATAACCGTGTAGTTAGTTATATGTCTACTCGTAACGTTACAAAATTTTTGGAACTCCTGAAGTATGCGCACCAAGATGTCGCATAACCTGAACCCTAACCTGGTACACAACCCGAGTTAAGTTGTGCGCCATCTTGGTGCGCATACTTCAGCAGGTCCAAATTTTCGCTTTTGCTGTTGAACTCAATTACCATTCAGTCTTGGTATATTTAGCTGAATTTTTGGATAACCCTATAAACCAGGGGTGAGCAAGGTTTTGGACCTGTGGTCTGGGCATCTATACTTACGAACAATATTTACAGTGTTACAAAAGCAAAAATCGAAAACAATAAGCCTGGTGTCAAAACTAAATTTAATAGCAATGTTAACAAGTTCTTGAGTTAGTATTAGATAAAACATTCAAATTTGGTTTTAGTTTGATTTTGACAGCATCAGGCGGGTCAAATTGAATTACCAAACAGGCTGAATTTGGCCCACAGGCCATAGTTTGCGAATGTCAGCTTTAAATTCAAACAGCCGCGTCAAGGGAGGCTCAAAATTACCATAAATTTTAGCGTATTTTACCACGTTTTTTTAGAAGTCTATAAAACTATACTTCAGCAAATATTAACCAAATAATATTTTGAGACTTCTTTCATCTCTGGTTTGACCTGTTTTATTGGCGGCTTCCATTCTGTTTGTTTAACTTTTATATACTTTATTCTATTCGAACTCACCCAGAAGGCACTGTACCAGGTAAAAGCACTGTAGCCGTGTTTCCCAGCCAATGAGTCGCGACTAGGGGCGGGCATTTTCGAATATCTGATGATTTCAAAATCGAATCAAATATTTTTTTCGAATCGAATCAAATCTCGAATACTCGATAGTCGATGGGAGGTATGTAAATTGTATGCGATTTTTTTTTATTGTAATTGGTCCTGTCAACAAATGAATTACTAAAAACATAGAATGCATCACTAAGACAGATTGCTTGGCGTTAACACACAATAACAAAACACTTATTTAATATCACAATACAGAAAATAGTCATATGTCAGGATTGCATTGAAAAAATATGGCAACAATAAAAAAACTGGGTAATTCATCTCGACCATTGGCGGAAAGAAAAAAAAAGAAGGCGGCGATTCGAAATTCTGCTCTGGACAGATTCGAATAGTTTACTATAGTTTACTATTCGAATGGATTCGAATATTCGATTCCAAGTGCCCAGCCCTAGACGCGACCCGAAGTTTTGATTCGTGTGGAAATTTTCTTGGATTGATTGTTTTTCCAACAAAAAACCAAAAGTTACTGCTTTTTTCCAAGTTTATTTTTATTGGGAGCTCCCGAAGTATATGCACCAAGATGACGCACAACCTGAACATAGTATGTGTACCAGGTTAAGATTCAGATGCGCCTTCATACGTCGGGAGCGCCTTTTATTAAACTGTTGCTCAGTAGTAAATGTATATTCGGGGAAGTATAACCGCATAAAAACTTGTAAGCATTTATTTTGCTCAAATAAAGCACGCCACGATTTCAAAATCGTGCTTATGGCAAATAAACGCAGGTTTCCCACTTTGGATAAATTCATGGGGAAATAAATTTTATATAGAAATGTTTGTTTCATATTAGTCAGTTACTTGTGTGACCATATAAAGCATAAGCATTACAAACTGCCACAATTAAAATTGTGTGGCCCGCGAAGAAGTGCCAATTTCGAATGGCGAGCGGCCCATGAAACGAGTTTTTTATTTTAGTTTAATATGGTACGTGTGGGTAACTCCAATGCCTTTGCTTTGCGAAGCTTATATCTGAGTAATTATCTACGCATATGACGTTACAAAGCCCTGACAGCTAGTTTGTGCGAAGCGAACAGCGCAAGTCAGAAGATCAATTATCAAAACCCCAGTCGAGTCAATGGCTGAGATAAGACTCACTGACGGTTAGTTTCGCTAGAGCTATTCCATTCTGATAACTCGAGTGTTTGCTGATTTATGACTCGAGTTCAATTCAAGTCGAGTCAATGAATCGAATCCTCCCCACTACCGGCGCAAATGCTCATAATTTGAAGGGCACCATAGTCCTGCAACCGGGGTACAGGGGCGTACCCAAGGGGTGGTTTGGGGGCAGGAACCAACCTTCCCCTTTTTAAAATCTAAATAAATGATTTTCTTTTATCATAAATAGCAATTTTCGTAGCTATCAATGTTCTTTAGACCCTCAGGGCTGATGCAGACAGGCTTTTTCAGGCCCGGCCGGACCCGATACCTGTTACGATCTAACTTGATGATTAAAAAATTTAGAACCCCTAGCTATGCCTCTGATTTAGTACACCTTGAGCGAGGTGCTAATACTTTTTGCCCAGTGAATGGTAAAAAGCTCGCTATGTGTTTAAGTCGTCCTATCGGCTTTCGTCTCCCCATATATTAACACTTATTTTAACTATATTAACTAGCACAATCGATTGCTTACTCGAGCGGATCTAGAAATGCCGGTTGCGCGCATGCGTGGCGTCCCTGGTTTCACGAAATTGTCATGAATGAGATAATAGGGATAGGAAAGAATAGGCTCCGCTCGTATCGCTTTTGGTGAACCACTTTCTGTGGTCTAATTTTACATCGTTAACAGATATACACGAATGCTCTGCAAAGGACTTTAAATGAAACTCATTATAATTCGGCGTCTTCATGTCTACCATATCGACACAGCGCAATCTAAACTCCTCAGCTAAACAGAAGCACTGTTTGTGGCCTGTCATTATAAAATAATCTGCATATAAAACCTGTTATCGTGATCTGTTTGTATTTGTTCCTCCAACATCCAAAACGTGACTTTTGCTAAATTCGTTCGCTACAATTGTTACATCAATGGGTTTTTACAGAGATGTGTTGCATCACCATAAATCTAAACCAGGACGGCTGGTGGCGGGGGAAGAGGGGAGTAATTATTCATGTCCCAGATAGTATAACGTCACACCATGACGGTCTATTGAAGCTTTTACAGTTCGTGGCCTGGCTTTAAACAAATTTTCAAAATTTATTTTATCGCGATGTTCTTCATGTGACCTCTTTTTCTCTAGCTCTCTCGCTCTCTTTTCTATGCTGAGTGGATCCCATGGTCAACCTCGTGCCCTAACCCAATGTTCGGCAACCTTTAGCATTGAAAGCGCTATTTAGCTTCCATTCAATCAAACTCAAACCTACACGGAGCCGCACATCTACTCTAATGTCAGTGACTATTAAAAATTGTAGAAAGTCACTATGATGCAATAATCCTGTTTACACTAAAAAGAAACTGAATGAAATACGAATGATGCATTAATGCAATAATTCAGTCTATGGCTAAATGAAACCAAATTAAAACTTGAAAAGAAAAAGTTTTCACAAACTTAAATTTTTTTAATGCGAATGCGATTTTTAGCGCTTGCGACTTAGAACGTGAAATCTCCTGTGTCCTCTCGCATTTCAATGAATGCTTCCTGCTTCTAAAATAAACTGACCAATTTGATTCACAGAAGCCTGATCTCCGAGAACAAAGGGCGCTTCCGAAGTATGGCGCACAACCTGAACATAGTATGTGTACCGGGTTAGGAATCAGGTTGTGCGCCATCTTTGTCCACTGACTTCCGGAGAGCCTGACAAAGATCATGCACTAACCTCCTAAATATGAGACGACCTATTGGGCAACAAAAAAGCGTCCAAGACTGGGTAACAACGATAAATGTGAAAAGGACATAAATTTAACACTCAAGCCACATCAAACATTGTATATTTGAGGTCTGACAACCGGTACGTGACAAAGCGGCGATTTGATTCGGGTAATTATCCCTGATTAGAGAGATAGTTTATCTTGTGTATTGCCAAATGATTAAAAGCTTAGCTTGTCATTCGCAGAATTTTGTTTAATATATATAGCTCTGTTTTTATAACGTGTTGATTATTATTACTATTATTTTAATTGTGTTAATAACTGGCATAGTTTTGTGCACCCTGACTATGATATCTCGTTTTGGGTGTTCAATTGCTTCGACCCGATATGAGGACGAATCCTCTAACAAATGATATAATTTTGAGATTTGTTAGAAAATTGATAATATTGACGGGACTATATTCATTTTTTTGTAATGATTAATTAAAAAGATCTTGGGAAATCATACCGGGGATAATGTAATATTGAATGTTCGACGGTTTCGTTTTCCAAGCACGTGTCGCAAAGTCCATTGTCGTGGAGTCCGATTTTATGAAGATGATAGTTCAAGAGACAAGTGGCCTGTTTGTATTCTGAACAGTCATATTTCATTTCTTCTAGATAATTTGCCGAAAATATGATCTCTAACCAAAATTTTGTTATGAAACGAATTTCCCAACTGTTTTATCCAAATGTTATAAAATCAACAAATCTACGAACTTAAAAATAAGTAATTAATTTGACCCAAAATTTTCTATTTTCATTTGAAAAAATATTCCCTAGACTCCTTTCAAATTTGGAAAAATTATATTTTTAAATTTCAGATATTTCTTCCGTAGACAAATATTTAATTATAAAACTTGAATTTGTTCAAAAATGGAATTTTGCCGTGTTCAAAGTCATAAAAATCCACATAAAAAATGCAATTTTTAGAATTTTTTACTAAAAAAATACGGAATGTCTCAGATTTTTTTAAATGCCATAAAAGCCACAAATCTGCGTTTACAATTCAAAGCCTAATGTTACAACCATAAGCACACGGATCCTTATTTGGGCGAAAGCCAAGCTATGTTTTTGTATGTTATTACTCGTACAGACGGCGCCGGGTTATAGACGCCAACGAAGAGCCGGCTTTTTTGACTGGCATCGGAACTCAGAATCTAACATATACGGGCCTATGATAACCAGCGCGTTTAACGCGCTGGGTATCATCGGCCCATACATGTTAGGTTGTGAGTTTAAAGCTACATTCCCTTCGACGCCGTCTTGCAAACAGTAATGGCGCCGGTGTGTGTGACCATTATATCTATTGATGGTTATCTGTATTTGTATAATGTTTCGCGGCTTTAAAGTCGATTTCCTATTAATATATTATCATAATCATTTCGTTTTGTGTTTTTATGGAAAACGTCCCCTTTTTCCGTTCAAAGGAATTTAAAAAAAAGTATATTTTAGTGCAATTTTTAAATTTTTATTGAAAAATAACACTTTTTATGGAATATCCATTTTCCTAAATTTCCGGTGCTCAATTATAATATTTGTTGTCTTCATTTTTTATGGTTTTTAAATTATTTCATTATCAAATTTCAAATAATGATATTTGTTGAAATTTGTATCTTTATGAAAAACGTCCAAGTTTTTTTTATTATATATAGTTTAAATAAATTGTAATTTGGTGCATATTTGAAAATTGAAGTATGAAAGAGGAATTAACAAACGCATTTTTTTTATAGAATTTGTCATTTTTTTCAATCTTGCGGAAATTTCGCTATGATATTTGGTAACGCCGCATCGTAGAAAAAAAAATTTCGAAAAAAGGTTTCAAGTTGTATTTTCTTATAAAATATTGAAGCAAAATGAGAACAAAAATTAAAATTTTTTTGAGACATTAATCTTTTTTTTTAAATTCTCTAAAATTTTCCGCTTAGTATTTGAAACATTATTTGCGTTCGTGGAAGGTTCAAAAAGAAACTTATTTTTGTCAAGTTTAATTGGATTTAAGAGCAATTTTGATTACGTTTTGATTTTTGATTTAAAAAAAACATTTGCAACTTCGCACAATAAAAAATATGGGGGCTCCCGAAGTATGCGAACCAAGATGGTGGACATCGGAATGTTATATGTGTACTAGGTTAGGGTTAGGCCATAATTTTAGGTATAAATACTACGGGAGGCTCTTGGATAGTCTTCGAACTGATAATAGGACTAAAATAAGAAAAATTGGAAGAAAATTATCGCCTAACCCTAACCTGTTACCCATGTTACGTTCCGATGTCCGCCATCTTGGTTCGCATACTTCGTGAGCACCAAAATATTAATATTAGTAGCACGCCAAAACGACTACTAGTGTTAGTGCAATCCCGTTATACAGTCAAATTTAATTTTTGAATGAAATTAGAAAAATTGCAAATGTATGCTTGCAAGTCTTATTCCGGATTCACTTTTATTTCATCATGTCCGCCTCGGAAATATGAAAATTGTAAATTTCAGCGACACGCGACATCAATGTTTACACGGATATAGCTATTCTGGCGCCATATTGGAAACTACTATTCAGATAAGGAAAAAGCGATAAAATAAGACGCAAAACGATTTATAGCCGTTTATAAGATTTCTGGGTGGTATGAACGTCTGTTATTTATTTCCATTCCACCCATATATATTCTTTCCCATTACCGCTGTAAACTGATTATATGAAAAAAGTCTGACGTTACACTTTGCGTAATAGAATAGATTTTGTAAATGTAGGATGCAAGACGTTTAAACCCTTCAATAAAACCGCTTTGATTCTTGATACATGATGTTTGCACTCAGTGTACACCCATTCTCTAACACTAAGGCAGAGAGAAAACATCGCATAGTTAGACACACGCAACTCTTAGCAATCGTATAGGATAAGCACAAGTAATAAGTTTATTAATACTGTATTGACTGTTTCAAATGAATTGTATCATTGTTTCACAATTTTTACTCCGTAACCTTGGGTCTGATCAAAGCCAGATTCACGAACCAACACAAAGATATGTATTCAAACACTCAAAATAGCCGTTACGATACTTTCTACGGTATACATGGAGTCAGTGTGTACGGATCCCATAACGAACAAACAGAAAGAAAAGAGCAGTATATATAGCTATTCCGGTATATGATTTTATATAAAATTGGTGTAAGTCTGGTGCAAGACTAAGTAAAGTGTATGTAAGTGAAGTGGTAAAGGAAGCCATGACTAAAATCTCTTACATATGCTATCTTGCACTAACTCTTATAAATAAAACGCAACAAAAAAGATCATGAAAAAAAATATCTATATTTTATTCTACAATTTAAAATCGCTAAAAATGCATCTTCGTATTACGGGTAACGCCCACCAAATAGGAAGCTATAAATTTATGACATCACAAATACTAAAATTTACCTCATTGTTTGCAAACAGTCGACAGTGGAAAAGTCAATTGTGACTCAGATCCTGAATATCAATAATTACACTGTTAAAAAAATCGTAAAATTATCATTAATTCCCAATTCTTTAACCCGGATTTGCGGAATCGGAGCAAATTTAGAATCGATTCTTGACTCCCAACTCCAATGTTACTTCTGACTCCCGGACTCTGGATTAAAAAGAGATATTTTAACAAACAACTCCGGCCAACTCCGACTTCACAGCCGTGGTGAAACCGAGCCGGTCACTAGCGATACGATTCAAATATTTTGTCTCACACTTTCATGAATATATTTCTGTAATGTTTTGTCTGGCCAAAACCAGACTTCCTCCTACTCATATTCACGAAGCAAATGTGGTAAATTTGACAATTTACAACCTAAGCTCTTTCAGTTATTGGGCACGAAATGTACATATGGATCGTTTTGTTTCTATGTTGTCATTCTTGTTGATGGTATTTCTCTTCTTATTAAGAAAAATCGCGGAATTCGTTTTTTGTGTGCGATGACGTCATCAAAACTAAAAAATGCGATATGTGCCGTAGTTCCGTGACTGCATTTCAGCGACCTCGTAATCAGACTACTTGTAATGTGAAAGAGTATATATTTAAGCATAGCTCTTTCATTTATTCTACGCAGTTCAGCATTTATGCTTCTTGTAATCCTGCTTAATCGGGGAATACCCTCTTAGCCTCCAAGCAGGCCGAATGTTAATCTTATGTATTTTGTATAGCGCGATGATTAACTGCCAAAGTCTCACTCATCAATAATAGCAGTATTTGCTACGATTATCGAATTTGAATTTGCGGGAAAGCCCCCTCCCTATTTTATCTTCTTGTTCTTAAATACATCACTGTTTATATGTCCTACGTTAATTTGAGTTAAATTTCAGGAAAACACCTTTCTTTTTTAGCTTCCTGTCCACAGAGCGCTGTTGATAACTGTTATGTTTAGTGAATCTTCCTTTCATCGGAAAATCTCCCCCCTCCCCTATTTTATCTCGTTGCCTTTGCACACAGCACAGTTCAAATATGCTACGTTTGTTTATATTTTATTTTCGGGGAATGCCCTCTTCCTATTTTTGCATACAGCACTGTTCTTATATGCTACGTCCATTCCCTTTTTATTTCTGGAAAAGACCTCCCCCCTCCTCTCATATTTTATCTTCTTTGGGCATAAAAACATTTCAAGTGCACCCTTTATATTATAATATAAAATGAAAAAATTATAAAGTTTATATTGATAAATTTTCAAAAAAATATAAAAAATACTCCAACAAACAGCTCATAACCGACTTAAATAATATATGCACAATAAAATCTAACATGTCGGATATCAATTCCACCCCGGTGTTTGAAATCTATTTTTACCGCTAACTGAACCATTTTATCGGCGAATAATAATAAAAACTATCGAACTCTACGAAACAAAATGCTCGACGAAATTTTGATACCCATCACAACACCTTCTACGCATTGCAAAAATTGCAAAATTTCCAAAATATATAAATAAAAACAAAGCAATAATTCATATATATAACATATATACATGGAGGCTCAACAAACAGCACCCAGGACATTTCGAATTTATTCGAGAGAGAACATAACTTTTGTGTAAAGCGTTCTACATTACTATAACTTTCGGGCACGATCCTACACACACAGAAGTTCGAGTGCTGAAATGATGGCTGTTTTCCTCATTTTCATAAAAATGAATAGGAAATAATATAGGTTCTCTTTTTTCAAGATCACCACGCATGTTGTGAGCAATAACGTTCCTTTTTGCATTTCAAAATTTTTTCACAAAATCTACCTTGCAAATTTAACTTTAATTAAAACTTCTGTGAGCTTTTCTGTCTCCATAAATCATGCTTTTATTCTTATTTTCATCATTCATGTATCGCTTTTATGCTGATTATTACGTCAAAATAACCTTGCTTACCCACTACATAAAGCCTAAGTAAACCCTGACAAGACCCTCACGCGTAAACCACTCTAAAGAAATGGCGAACAATTATTTCTTTTTTTTTTCTGCTAAACTGGGTGGGCTGGAACGAGAGAAGTTGATCTAAGTTTTACCAACTCTTTATTTCTGTATTATACTATTAAAAATAACGTTTAAATTAGTGGTATTTAACTGAAATCCTACTTTGTGTTAGTTATATAAAAGAAAGAAACCAAGGCGGCAGCAAATGCTAGTAAAAAAAAAACGGAAAGGAGTGAATGGAAGCATCAACAGCCTAAACCTAAAATAAATAGCGTTAGAGTGTCCACGAAAACTTGAATATTTTTAAAATTACAGAGGGAATTTATCGAACCATATATCTCAGCCCTCACAATTGTATCGAATGAAGAAAAAATAATTGAACAATTACTGATTAAAAACAACAAACCTGGTTATGATATACTGAAGACTTTACACGAGAATTGAAATTGGGACTTTATGGACACCCTGATGGGATTATCATATGTACTGATCTAGCGGAAGGGAAGTCAATAGGATGGCGCATTCAGTGTTTTCCGTTGAAACGACATATCTAAAGCTATACCGTTGCAAAATTTGTATAAGAAGTGATTAATCTCACTTATCCATTTTTCACATTTATCCTTGTTGAGGAAAGGAAAGCCGATAAAAAGGCGCATTTAGTGTTTTTCGTTGAAACTCGGGGTGCAACAATACGACCACAAAACACTTTTTAGAACAGCCGCGATAAAGTTAGAATAAGCATGTTTATTTCGGGGAGAAAAAGCCGATAGGCGGCGCAATTATATGATAAACCACGACTAACAATGAGCGTTACTGGGCTATACTAAATCAACGCAAACTTAAATTATATTTTTCAGATTTTTCAACAGCATATAGTACTTATCGAAGATTAATTTTATTAACAAACATTTTACCTGTGAACCGCGTCTATTTTTCAACGTTACACAATTTCAAAACCGCAAAGCACTCCAAAATACATAAACTTGGAATCAAAATAGCGCTAAAAATAGAACCCACACCTTCCATATATCTGCACCCGTACCCGCGGCCTCATAACTCATTTCTAACGCTTTCACTAAAAATCATTCTCCGATGGTACTTATATACTGTTAAGAAAAGCGGAAAATTTACTGTTATCTTGCCATGCTACTAGGATTGCTTTAATATTAGTAATAGTGTTTCCCGACAATAAATTTTCACATAGCGCATAATTGCCACCAGGTATATTTATGTTGAGGATATGTACAGCGCAACCGGTGTTAGCAAAACGATGTAATTGCCGACGTTTCAAAGTTCTTTACAGAAAAACTCCATCAGGGAATGATATGGAAAGCACACTATCGTAAATATATAGAGTGTAGGAAAGAAAAAATCTGAAAAAGACATAATATGATAATAGACATATATGAATTAGGGCAATTTTAAACAAATATGGGAATATCTATTCTAAACAATGACTTATACGCAGGTGGGGATAAGGTAGTTTCCAGATTTCTACGTTTTCATTCCGTACAGGAGTCTGTAGAATTACCCACTTGCATACAAGTTAATATGTACCACCGTATAGCTTTTCCCTTTTGTTACCCATAGGGCTAGTCATTTCGAATCGAATAGTAAATGATTCGAATCGGTTCAAATGAAAATTTTGAATGGCCGCCATCTTTTTTTTTTGTTCGCGGAAGGCAGGAGGTGAATTCGTAATTTGGTTTTTGTAAAATGCAATTGTGACATATTTGTTGTACAACCTAGTTTAGGTTTTGGTTAGGAATGCAGGTTGCGCTTGAAATTTTCAAAATATTTTTAACCCCAACTGGATAATCATTAATTTGTTATTTAAAGCGTGTTATTTAATACCTAAATCTTAGCATTTTTGCATTAGTGTCGGGGCCTTTGTACAAAAAATACGAATTTAGCATTTCATAGCTGTTTCCTCGACCATACTGAACTGATTCAAGTTTCACGTCGATCGCGATCTACTTATTCGTATTTCACCCCATTTGCCGTCTCGCCCGGTTTAGAATGCAAATGAGCCGAAACAAAACTTATATTGTAACGATTATCGTTCCCCTAACATTTGGCGATTGTCCGTAACTTTGCTCAAAAGTGACTACTTTTAGTCCAGATTTGAGCAATTTATCCGAAAAATCCTGTTTTCTTATGCTAGGTTGGATGCGCACTTAATCATTTTTATATACTTTGGCCATAAAGTCGTAAATTTTTTAAATTGCAAATGGAATTTATTTATGGATACCCTATATTTTTCACAGATTCGGTAGCTCATGCCACTTCAATGGCCTCCAGTATCTGTGCTTTTAAGTTATCTACGGATTTCCTTGCTTCGAGACAATTCTATTAAACAAGATAGAGCAATCTCAAGCCAAGCCAAAAACAAACTAGCATCAAATCTCTAACAGTAAGATATTCTGACGAGATCGCTGAAATGAGGTCACGGAACCACGGCACAATTTTATTTTTTTATTATTTTTGCTGACGTCATTACACAGAAATTTGAAGTTAAAAACAAATTCAATAGAGCCCAATCAATTTTTTTAAATAAATGAAAGTAATAGCATTTTAGTCAATAAAAATTTTAAAACAGTTGATTCTGTAGTTAAAGAGAAAAGCGATTATTCACGACAAAAAGAAAAAAAATACAAAATGATAAAGATTTCATACATGGGTTGTGTACGTGGTTAAAATCTCCAGATTTCAGCTACGCAGTCATACCTTGCCATTATATCGTCCCTATCTGCACACTTACCCCTGTGTTAAAGCTGTGCTAAGGTAAGCCAGGCAAAAAAAATTCTAACAAGGGCCGAAAGGGCCATTCCTTATTCGTAAAACAAAAATTCGCCAACACGAAAATCGGACGCAGTTTTGCAGCAATAACTCATACAGTCAAACATCAAACCAGCCGTGCTTAGATATGTTTAATATGTCATATTAAGTGCTTACACAAGACTTATCATATTAGTAAACAGTATGAGACCCATTAGGGTTCGCGACACGGAAACCAGAATATAGATAACATTACTTCGATGAGAAAGAGCAGCCTTTGTTGAATGTTTTCAAACTTCTCGGAGTCGGGAGTCAATTTATAGACTATCCGGAACCTTAATCGTGTTTTTCTACATAATCACGTACTGTCGATAAACCAACCTAATTGAGCGTAATTCGGACGAAACTGTTGCCCGACTGTCGCACCGCATTATGTAATTATCGAAAAGTCGAAACATAGTCGCACAACCTGGATTTATGTGTTAGCATTCGTGGGAAGGTATACTGAACATGGCTCATATGCAGGGACGTGCCAAACTTTTTCGCTGCCCGGGGCGAGTTGCTGATAATGATGCTCTTATACCTAACTTCAAAAATATTGAAATGTAAAAAAGAAAATTTTTTTTTTCTGTATCAAACATAGCAATTTTGCAAAACTTGAAACGCTTTTGAGACCCGAAGCTTCGCTTCCTGTTTTAGAATTTGTCAAATCTCGCGCCTCAACTCAAAAATAACTATCTAACAATAAGCTACAAATAACATATAGTAAAGCGAAGGTATGTTTTATTCGAAAACACTTTGGAAATACTTGAATGGAACGTGCATATCCGAAATAAAGAAATGTAAATATCTAAAATAAGGCGGGCGAGAACAAATCTGACTAATATTTTAATCAGCTTCACGCCGTTTAAACACCACTGTTAAAGACTATTAAAAACCTACGTTTTCAGGCTTTGGTCGTACCCGCTAGCCAATATGGTCAAACGTGAAAACTGGTGGGTGAGAGCTAACCATCAGTGAGACAAAACTAAACAATTGACTCACTCGACTTTTAACCCGCGATTCTAAGTTTAGAAACTTCTTCCGGAGCTCCAGAAGTATGTGTACCAAGATGGCGCACATCCTGAACATAGTATGTGTACCCGGTTAGGATTCAGGCTGTGCGCCATCTTGGTGCACATACTTCGGTTGCCCCCTTCTTCCACATTGCGAAATATGTCGATAAGTAGAAAGAAAATCTAATTATCAACCTATGACAATACTAAGTAAGTGTCATTTATTTTTTCAAAATTTTATATCTTTCTAAAGAACGCTAATTTACATGTAATTGATTTAATTCTAGGGTTTTAGGTTACCAAAAGCCACAAATTTTAATTATTTTTAATTATTTCTGGTTCCCGATGAAGTTTCGAAGGTAAATATAATTATTTTAATAGCATATTGAAATAATGAAATGTGGTGGAATTTTCTTGAAAATGGCTTCAATTATGTGGATCGGGATTCTCTAAAACTCACAAATTTATGTGTTCTCGAATATAGGCTTATTTGAAGAATACTAATAAACAAGTGCAAAATTCATTTGTTTTTCTTATATAAGAGTTCTAAACATCAGTTCATCAGAAAGGCACAAATTTAAACTGAACTCCTTAACAAATGAAAGATATGAATAAACGCTAAATAAGGTATGTAATCACATGTAATTTCCGTTTCTTAATTTTAGGATTTTTTTAGGAAAATGCAAATTTTAGTTTTTTTTATATCTGTTAGTTAGGTATTTCGAAACAATATAACAACGCAAAAAATCTTTCATAATTTAAACTCATAATAGCGTTCCAACATTACTTAACAATGACAATATCATAAATGTGAAAAAAACCACACAAATGTTTTTGTTAATTATTACTTATCGATTTTAATCGGTAAGTATGTTTATAGGTATTTGTCTGTTTGTCTGTCTGTTAGATGCACGCGATATCTCACGAAAGCGAGATTGAATCTGCTCCAGATTTTGCATATGCATTCATCATATGTCGGACCAGAACCCTATTGATTTTGGATGAATCATGTCGTATAATTAACGAGTTATTGATTAATTAGTGGTGGGACACAAGATGTCACTATGGAGTAAGAGCGCTGTTTTGGGGATCCCCTAACTTTCGATCGATAAGTCTTCGGTCTCTGACCAATATTCTCGTTTCGATTGTTAATCACTAACTAATCCAAATAAATTTTAATAAAAAAAAAATAGCGTTTCTGACATGCATATATACAGATACTACGCTGAAAGAAAGTAAAAATGTAAAAAAAAAATCCCAGTCTTGTATTGTATCTCCGGTCGAATCACCTATCAATACAAAAATGCTTTACCAAAAAGACCAATAGGCTTTTCTGACATATACTTGTAATGACGCCACAAACTACAAATTAAATGTACGGAATAATAATCTCTCTTAAACTTTAATCCTTCAAAGAATACTAATTTGGGTGTAATTACTTTAATTGTATGGTTTTGGGCTTTCAGAAGCACCCACAAATTTCTTCTGTCTTTCAAATATTTTAACGGTTAAGTATTCGGAAATGAGGTTGATTTTTTTATCTCTTTGGTGACATTCTCTGGTTAGTTAGGTATAGACCATGTTCTTTAAACAGTTATCATTACGAACCACTTAGCACGGCCAATTCTTTTTGCGACTCTTCAGGAATTAAAAATAAAAAATATTTAAAATTCAATAATAGAGAGAATATTCAAAAAAAAAATATCATGAAATATACAATATTTTTGAGGATACCGACGTGCTTAATCGAACAAAAGATCCAATCTTGGCTTAATTTCTATTTGATCGATAATTTGTTTCAACACTACTTAACCGCGAACTCACCATTGGTGCCTTTGCGACCGACCGGGGGCCGGAACACCAAGTTTGAAAAGCCCTGGTAAAGAACAAACAGCAAAAATATGCCAATAGCCTTAACTGATATGTCCGAATCTAAGAAAAACAAAATTATCAAAAAAAATCAGAAAATTAATAGTAGTTGCTATGTCACTATTCTTGTATTAACCCGCCAACAAATTTCGAATCTGGAATTAGTACCGCATGTAGTTTTAGTTGTCTTGACTCAACAATTTTTGCATGAAGCCTAACCCCCACCTAACTACAACATTCAAAAATTAGGTCACTACGACGTCACAGATACGTACAAGGCTAACCAGAAAATACGGATGATCGTCCAAACGCTCGGGCGATCTTCCAGAGTTAGAAATCACACAAGCAAAAATGTTCATGTCAAGCCCACTAGAAGTAAACTACGCTAAACTCCAGTTTTCCTTGATTTGGTTTATATCATGTTAGTAAAAGTCAGGTGGGTAATTAACTCAATTAACCAGCCTATCTTATTCTAATCCCACCTAAGATAATAGGAGAAAATTAGAGGTCGGAAAAAAACACATAGCAACCGTGCACTATGTACAAGTGGTCTATACTCTGGCCTCAACTTGACCAGATAAATTCGTGATTTCCGTCTTAAACTAACACTTCCTTCCACAAAATTCCCGATTATTTGATTTGCAAATATTTCCCAACAAAATTCTTTGTTTTATTATTTATTTTGCCCCAAAAAGTCAGTTCTAACATAAAACCTGTCGAGCTGATCAAATATAGAATAAAAAACCTTTATTGACAATTCGATAATAATTTCCCGCCGTTTAAATATTTCTAATTGTGACGTCACAAACATGTTCGATCAGACAATCGACAAGCAAAAATTCCAATTGTGACGTTACAATTTTGCTTACTTAAACGGCGGGAGATAGGAAATGTGGCGCCATGTCTGCCCGCGCAAACATATTATGACCACATAAAGAAAAGAGAGACACAATTATGACGAGAGAATGACTGACATTTATCCACCGTTTAGTATCTTTTGTACCAAATAGATAAATATTAACCCTCAGATCCCCTCGTGAAAATGTCATTATTTTATAAGTAGTAAATAGAATATTGTATAGAATAGTTGCAAAGCTTTATAAAAAAAAAGACGACAATGCCTAAATATATCGACACGAAATTCGAACGATTAAAGTGATTCCCGCATTGTCAGCAAAATTCCAGTCAAATGTCAGAAAAATGTACAGAATATCATATGAAGATGTTCTCGTACATTAAATGAAAAACACCCACATTTTGATTAAAATATCAACGCATGAAACTCAAAGAAAATCAAGCAATATTTATGAATAATTAATCAGAACTATAGTTACACTTCTTGCATAGCAAGGGTTGAAATAGTTGATAGAGATTCAAATATTTTCCACATAATTATATACAGGGTGTCTATGAGGTCCCTTGAAATTTCGATTCCGTCATGGAGTCAGTTTTCAATATATCTAAACCAGGTTTGTTGTTTTTTAAACAACAATTGTTTAAGCATTTTTGCTTCATTAAATACATTTGTGGGGGGCCAAAGCAATATATGGTATCGATAAATACCCTATATATGAAATTCGCGCGCGAATTTCCAGCAAACTGAGTATGCACTTTTAAAGTTTTTTCTATGCGTTGAATTAAATGCATAAAAATTTCAAATATTCGAAAAAATTATTATTGATAACTTTGAATGACGTCATCAGTTTGACGTCATATACACATTTGTCGCAATTACAAACACCGAAATATACTGTATCATAAATACAACTACTCCTAGCAAAATACTCAATTTGAAAAAAACGCGGATATTAGACAGAAAAAGCCTTTTTTAATATTTTCAAATGAGAACTCCCATTCTGGGCACGTTCCTGTCCGTCGCGGCCGCAAATGTATTTTATTTACTGTGGTGTTTAAAAAATGATGTGACTAACATATTACCAAAGCAGTCTCATGGAAAATATGTTGTTGCGGTGGTTTTATTTCCTATTATAACTTTGACTCATCTTATATTATCTGATTCGCAAATCCTGTTTTTCTGCCTATAAAACCATTATTACTTCAAAAATTTATGGCATAGAAAAGTTATGGAAATTGATTGGCTCAAAAGAAATTTAGTTATAGTAAACCAAAAGCACTCAGAAACACTATTAACTGCCATAAAAATGCATCATTCAAATTCCAAATCGCGTTTTTTTGCCTTCCCATTTTCCCCCAACTTTTTAATTAAAGCAGTTTACTGTATTACGGAAAAAAAATCAGGTATTTGATCTCTAGGCCCAATCGGTGGCTTCAAAATGAAGCTTTAGAAACACTAATATTTGCAATAAAAATGCATCGTCCCAATCCAAAATTTTTGTATTTGTATAAAAAAAATTTTAACCGCAAAAAATTAGCCGTGTTTTAGGCAATTTACTCCATTGAGATAAATCTCGTTACTTGGTCTCCCAGGAATCCCAAACACTGTTTGGCTTAACATAATACTATGATCTAATACTTAAAGCTTATATAGCTTATCATGTATCACAATAGCTTTGATCTTACTGAGCCGATAGACCATTATTATACAATAATGTGGCGTCTATGACGTTACAATGTCGCGAATGATTGGCGGGAAGAAACGTTATGGCCGATCAAGCATGGCGTCTATATAGATAACCCAATTTAATCGTGGTTTTTGTGAGGTCTATGCCAAATCTTTCATTATAAATGAAAATTATTCAAATTCTTGTTCATAACTATAACAACATTTGCTTTTATGCGATAAATGAAAAAAAAATTGAAATTCAGCTTGCAATTGAAAGTAATTCTAAACTGTATATACCGTTTTCCCAAATTTTTTTGATACATTCCTTCCTTCGCCTATTTTGAAGCCCTTCCATTGGTATGCGGATAAAGTTTGTTTCCGTTTGCCAATCTTTGATTGATTATTATAAGCAAGTGATTCTCACTCTGGCTTTTTGTTTAGTTCGAATAGATTATATATGTGCTCATAAATACTCGTTACAATAATACAAAATACCTAAAGCAGGGTGGTCCAAGGTTGTCATCTTCGGGGGCCACAAAATTATTTTTGCACTGTTCGCGTCATAGACGCCACATTATGATATTTTCTCTCTCATATCCAGTCACAAATCTGTTTCAACTTTCTTTCTAAACTCATGCTTGATTACTGAATTTTACCAAATTGTAAAAACAGGAGGAGGGTAAACTAAATATTTCGTTCGGCCGTAACATTAATATTTAGTTATCAGGCATAGCCGACCTAGTTTGTTAGCATATATTTCCGACCAAAAAAATAAAAAGCCAGTTAACGGTTTATACTGCCAAGCATATTATTCAACTTCTCTAGTTGCCTCAGCTAGCCATATCACAAGTCAACCCAGTGACATTAGTGATGTAACAATATGTCAAAAGATTTTTCTGATTATTTTTATGACGAAAACACCAAATGCGACTTTTTGTTTACCCTCCGGCAAACGCGACGCGGGCCAAAAATAAGGAAGCGGCGGTCCACATGTGGCCCGCGGGCCTTGGTTTGGACCACCCTGAACTAAAGTATTACTACACATAAACACAGTGCACTGTCCCCTCATACAACATTTGAATTCCCATATAAGAAGAGTTGTTCCCAGCCAAGGGAATCCTGGTATGAACGAAGTATACAGACGATGAAAAAGTGAATTCGGCATTTTTAAGAGCAAACATTGTAAGTCCGCCAATGTTTCTAACTAGTCAATATACAATTATATATATATATATACTCAAGAATTTTACTGAATAAGAAATAACAAACCTGGTTAAGATCAGTGGTAGGATTCAGCCGGTTCGCACCGGTTCTATGAAACCGTCTCACGGAATTTATTAAATCAGCGAACCGGCTAGCATTACTGGAAAAAGACATGACTTCTAGTAACAGGACCGTCGGAAAAATATGTGATGGGACAGGCTGACAAAAATTTGAATTCCACCAGCACTGGTTAAGATATATTGAGATCTGACTTCATAACAGATTCAAATTGTAAAAGGACCTAGCTTCATTTTACGTCATAAATCACGTTATAGCGTTGCCAGGTTTTACGGAACTCAGAAAACCCGTTTCCGTTACGTTAGGCGGTTAACTGAATATACCTACTCACACACGCATTATTTAAAAGTACCTAGTATACTCAGAGCACTATAGCATTTCTGATTGAAATTCAAAACTATTACTGTGATGTAATAGCTGAAAATTGAATTACTTATAATGACATCATTATGCATAATTATTACTCACAATAAGTAGTATAAGTGAATAGACATAAAATTACAACATTGACCAAATGTGGTGTCTTCCAAATAATTGAGTATCCATACCAGTCGAAATTTCAGACTTTCAATGGTAATAAAGTTCAAACTCTGAATTTTTTACAAAAATTCAAAAATCATTAAGTTTACTTAACGTTTTTAACAGTATTTTTAAAGAATGCTAACATGTGCAAAACTTCTTGTTAATTGAAATTTGATTTCCTTAAAGTTCAGAGCTGAATCCAAATTTGTTTCTAACTGGAGCCAGAGCCAATATTTTATACAATTCGACTGCAGTCTCAACCAGTGATTTCCTTAACTTTATGGAGTGAACATCCCTCTTAACCACCCTCTCGAGGTGTGATACTACATTTTAATATATAACTCATGTATAATTGTCTTTTAAAAAGTATTTGAAGTTAAAAATAGTGTTATCGCTAATTTTACGACTGCATAGTTAGAAACACCCTACCTAATATGAAAAAATTGCGAACATACCCCCTTTGAAATGAAATACTGGGGCACATACTGGCCTCAATTGTACAACTCCTACGACACCAAAGCCTTGGATTTAATGCAAACCAGCGTTTTTGCAAGGGTTTGACTTAAGAGACACAAATCGACTCAATTTTGTAGCCACTTTACAAATCGCGCCTGTTTAAATTCCATGCCCACCACCTCACACATGGCGGAAGAAATTGAGTAGGCAATTCTTAAACCGGAACGATTCCAGATCTTTCCAAAATAGAGTTAAGGAGTAGAGAGTGCTAGATGCTTCCATAATAGGAACATTACTTCAAGCAGCCAATATTTTTTAAGGAAAGCCAGTAATTTTCAAACTAACTCAAAGTAGGAAACTCTTGCACCAAATTCTTAACTGAGACCTGCGCTTGATTCAACATATAATCACGCCGTATTATAGGCTTTTCTCTCCTCCCAATATCACATCTCTCTTGTTGGTGCTTGGCTCTATTCATGCTGTTTGCACTATTACTACTTTTTTTGTTTGTTTATGTTAAATTACTAATTATTGGATTGAGCATTTGACTCAACAAGGTTGTAATAGCGGGTTACACCTGTAGAATTCAAATCATATCTTATACATAAATGTTTATGCTGTAGAATTAGATAAATATAATAGTGATAAACTCACAAGCTCTTATTTCAGTTATTATAAAAAACTCAGATATGCGGGGAAATATGTCTGTTCAAGTGTAGATAGTTACATGCATTGGTTAGCGGCATTTGGTGCATATATGAGTAGAGTATTTTGTGTATTAATTTTAAAACCATGGTGTAATAGTTTGAGCGATGCTGAACTGGAAAAATCCGGTTCCTCAGAAAATCGTGGTCGCTTTTGTATCGGTGGACAAATGAGTACTCTCGTAATATGTGCAACAAGTTAGGGTTAGGCTCTAATTTTATTCCGATTTTCCTTATTTTAGTTCTATTACGAGTTCGGGGACTGTCTGTATTAGCCAAGTGAATATACCCCCTGCGACGGGGGATGTACATAGCCTTGTTCGGTGTGAAAAGCGAACAAACTTTGCTACTTCACTCACAGACCTTATGAAGAAGCACCGCTGTATCAGTTGTCGCTTGTATTGACAGCGAGCTGCCATTGCTTCAGTAAAGATCGCGTGAAACTCGCAAAAATTTTGCACCCAATAATACACGCTTAGCATACAGAATACACGATTCTTTTTCATTATAAGATAGGATTTGCATATTTATTCCGGAGAAGGAGAAAATCGATAAGATCATCTGGAAAAGCACGAACTCTCGCCCGGTTACCACCTCACGTCAACTTTGGGAATAATTGACCAGTTTCTTGTTGCAAAAATGTAAGGTCGATGGTGGATGTCCAACGATTTCACTAACCTATTGCGACAACCGCCGATTCATTTAGTTCGCGACTAACTTTGGTTACCAAATTTATTTAGAAATTACGAATGCAACAGCGTTCCAGTTGCTCGACGACCAGGAGTTTGCACCCTTTAAGACAGGAGGGTCAGATACAAATAACTCGGTTCAAACCGTGGGCCACATCTTTATTCACATTGACTTTCTAGTATTGGTTCTTGGTCTTATGGCATTAGTTGTTCGCTTCGCTCAAGCTAGCTGTTAGGGCATTGTAACGTCATACTATGACACAGGTTTTGCAAGGAATTACTCGCATGTACCAGATTAAACTAAATTAAAGACTCGTTTCGCGGGCCGTACAATTTTTACTTGTGGGCCGCAGTTGGTCCGCGGGCCGCAGGCTGCACACCCCTGTTTGTTGTAGACTATATCGGCGCATAAAAACCAATATATTTACAGCTCACTTTGCGTTAGGAGTCGCTTGCAACTTCTTACAAATTGAATGGAACGATGGCGACCTTACTCACAGGCGAAAACTCACATAAAATAAAGATAAATTTTGCCTTGGAATTTAATTAACCCCGATTTCAGACGGCAAATCCGTCGTTTATGTCTCTTTGTTAGTTTTACTATAAGACCCCGAAACAGAACAATTCTTCGAGCGGTAATTTAACCCCGGGGTCAAGTGATGAAGGTTAAAAATGTCAATTTACAAACAAAACAGGGAGAGAGAAAAGCACGATCTTATTCATTTCTACAATTCAATTAATTTATTACAGGTCCATACCAAAAACCTAAATACCTGAATAAATGAAAGTAAAAATATACGCATTATCATGAATATCGCAGTAATTACTGTAAGCAGAATTATAGCTAAACTAATTCAAATCAGCTATTGCTTTATAACAGTGTTTTCATTCAGGATTCCGTGAAATTCAGGGTTCTGCCAGTACAGTCTAGAGTTTGCATAGGCGTACTACGGCCCGCGGGCAAAATCCGGCTCGTTGAGTGATTCAATCTGGACCACTTGATAAATTTCGGACAATCTCCAGAATTGAACTAAAACCAAATTCCGATGTTTAGCTAAAAATAGCTCAAAAAATTTGCAGCGATTAAATTTATTTTGGCACATGACCTATTGTTTTTTCACTTTTGCTTTTGTAAAACTGTAAATATTGTTCACAAAACGTAACTTTGTACGTCACACTTACATGGCCCGCTAGTCTTAATGGAAAAACGTTTTGGCCCCTGATTCAACCATCTTACACACCCCTGGTGTTGGGGCTTCTAAAGTTTACATTGCCCTCTTTTTTATCAACTGTCTTGAATCTCAGACTTATCTGTTTGTCTTCTGTACCGTAATTTTTTCGTAGAACTGCCTGTCTATTTATTTTCAGTTTTCAAGATGGTATGCTCAACACACTTCCTATTATAAATATTGAATTCCGCTTCCAATATATGATGTCAGCTTAACCTTTTGATACTTAACCCATGGGGTTAAATTACCGCTACAAATAAAGTTTATGTTTATGGTTTTGTGACAAAACAAACAGAACAAGCTAAACGAAAAACAGGGCTCTGTTGAACAAGTAACTTTAGGGTTTTAATCCTCGACTTAGGTGGTAAAAAATCTGTTTCAATTCAATACAATTTATTTCGATTTTCCACATTTGTGCTGGTAGAAAGCAAAGGTAATAAGAGTTTGCTCAAAACGAGAGCCCACAACTAAAAGTAAAAAATACTGATAAAACAGTTGCAAGTTTGCCCGAAGCACGACTTCGAGCCGTCGACCAAAACTGGAAAAAGTACTGATGGATGGGCTGCAAGGAGTCTCTAGATCATAAATCTGACGTGTCCCAATCTTTCCACTCGGGCAGTTGTTACTATTTTAATAATATCTTCCTCATCCACCAAAGTGAATATCGGAACCACTTCCTACTCGTTTTTGAATTGAGCGCGTAATACCATGTACGGGTGTAACATAACTCAAGTTTAATAAGGTGATATTTATGTATAGGACATGCGTAATTGGGTAATGATTTTTGTTATAAATTATATTTAATGGATTACGCATGTCTCTTACATAAATATCACCTTAAACTTGGGTTATGTTACACCCGTACATGGCATTGATGTTGAAATTGTTGTTTTATGTACCCGACATAATTGATGTGGCGCCAATGTTAATGTGCGCTTTTGATATGAAATGTTAAAAATACGAAAACGTAACTGCATTTGCAGAGTTTATTGATTACTACGCGACTACCATTTTAATGAGCCATAGTGCATGCGGTTGATCCGTTTATATGGTTTTGTTCACATACACATGGATTCCGATACACATGGTGAGAAATCCGTGGTTGATTGTGCAGGGCCTTGTTAGGTTAGGGTCGTTGTGGGTTTAAAAGTCGGTTTTTCAATTGTCAATAAATGAAACTTCAAAGTAAAAATTTAACGCGTCACTTTGTCGTGTCACAATAATATTTGTTATGTCACAAAACAGGAAATGTTTGCTTTTTCAACGTCACAATAGGAAATTAAAAATAAGAATTAAAACGAAAACATACGCATATTGTTTTGTAACAATGGTTCTTTGAGGAAATTTGAAATGCCTATTTTTAGTTTATTTATTTTACTTCAAAGCAAAATCAACATATATTAAAAAATATTAACAATTTGTAATGAGCGCTAACGCGAATCAGTGATTTAAAAGACAAATGTACTAACTGTATTCAGTATTCAGAAATACAAAGTCATTTTCCTAACGACACATAAAAGGAGATGAACTCTACAGGTGCTTCGAGCGTGTCATACCACATAATTGAATATAAATACGATGAAATAAACTAAGATCGAACCTCAGTTTGGAAGAAGAAGAATATTACATGAATGTGTACTGTGGAATCGGGGATAGCTCTTTTGGAATTGCACAAATTTAAAAACACGATGAAATATTTTGTAATCTGACTTTAGGCTTGGTAGCATTGTGATACCAGATGCTAGCGACCAGTGTCGGATTTACCATCAGGCAAGGTATGCTGAAGCCTGGATGCCTCAAACCTTGGGGGCCCCGTGATGCATTATTATATATTATATTATAATATTTTTAAATAAATCCAACGTACTATCAAATTTCTCTGTTAAAATTGTAATATTTTGTTGCAAGTTCATGTTAATTTCTGGCAACGCTTCTTGTTTGTTTCCTAACTTTAGTAATGTTTTGCGCTTGAGTGATTTTAGGCGGGCTTATGTTATTGCAGCATGGTTGCAGTATCTGTTGTGATCGTATACTACTGGGTTTCCCAACACGGAATGAATTTGTCCCGAGTGAGGAATTTAATTGATTTATGGAAGGAATTTTAACTTTGTGATTCCATGTGGTATTACCAATATTCTAACTTATGTAGTATTATTGCAATACCAATTTCTGGACACATTCTAAACTATTTAGAGTTTAGACTGCTCAAAAGCACTGGAGTGGGTTTGCGCGTAAGACTATAGTTAGGGATTCATTAAAGATTAAACAACGAACGAAAACAAACCGGATTTATTTGCAAACCGAAAGGAATGAAGAGTTTCAAAGCAGGACAAGGCAGTGAGAATTGATGGGAACCACAGGTACAATACTTACGTATATTAAGTGGCAATAGACGATAATCAACAGCGGTACCGGTACTTTGAAATATGAATAGGGAAATTCGGGTTGGCTAATGACCATCACTACAATATTGGGCAAAATAATCAACAACTATGATTATTTATCGTCCCGTATTTATCGCAGCTCTTGGAACTTTAGTGGACGCCTGTAACTTCGCTCAGAGATCACTCTGGGAAAATTCCGGAATTCTACATCGTCATTGTAGTCGTTTGAATTCCACTTGGGAATCGCTGGTCTAAACCCTCATGACGGAAGCGTACAAAGTAATTAACGACTACGATTCTTCATTGTCTCAGCAGCTCTTAGCGTTTTCACTTAAAACTCCTTCATTTCTGAGTAATTGCGCGTGACCATATTACACAAAATCTCCTCAAAATAAAATGTAAAACAGGGTGTCCATGATGTCGCTTTACAATTTCAATTTTGTTGTGAAGTCAGTTATCAATATATCTTAACCAGGTTTGTTGTTTTTCAATCAGTAATTGCTCAAGTATTTTTACCTACAATTAATACAACAAAACAATATCAGGTATTGATAAATTCCCTTTTAAAAAGATTTTAAAACTTTATATGAATGTACATGCTTGATTTATCCATTTTTATACTGAATTCTACTATTCGTCATCGCTTCGAGGAAAATCCTTTTCTTCGAGTTTGCGGTATGACCAGAACCACTGTTTACATTAAATTTTCCGGCCAATTTCACGGTTCAGTAAATCCGATTATTACAACATAAACAAGATATTATTAGGACATAATAATGGCGACTCAACCTCCATTATGATATAAACAGTCGTAAATGAAAATATAAGGATGGCGTTTCTTATGATATTCTGTCGATGTTCGCTCAGAACAAGGATTTAAACGAGCATACGCAGATAGGCATAAACTTACCGATACAGAATAGCTAAGGCAAGCACGATTGCTTCCGGAAAATTAGGAGAATTGTGTTGAACATAACTAATATAGGATTGAATATTTTACACATTGGATTTATTATAAATGTTTTCTTGTTTTAAATGCTGTATATTTGAATCAATAATTTCATTTTACTTTTTATGTCGTTTATTTTCTGTTACGTAGTCTTCTGTTACGATCACAAAATTTATTTTTAATCATATACAGCAGTTTTTTTTTCGTTCAAGTGTGCCGTGATTATTTTCTGCGATAATTTGGCACCGCACGAAAAAACAGTTTGGAAACCTCTGGGCCTTAAAAAATTCTACGGGCGATTTCCACACATTCACTCCAACTAGGGTTCACTTGAGTTTTTTCTAGTTGGTCATTCGAGGCGACAACTTGACCAATACTGGTTATCTATCGCTCATCCCTAATTTTTTGGTCTGTATACTTCAGGGCTTCCCAAACAGGAGGTCGCGACCCCACAGGGTGACGCGCAACGAATTTTAGGGGTCGCAAAGACCAATTTCACACGAAGAACTATATCTATTGTACTTTTGATTCGAAATACATTTATTAAAACTAGTGCAAAACATAAATTTCACGCTTTCGAGCGAATGCATATAGGATCAGAGAAGCGGCGCATTATAGCATGTTAAGAGGCTGGTAATTACCTATTTAATCCTAACCTAATCAAAGAATACTAATCAGAAAATTAGTGGACGATCGATATCAATACAATACCTCCAAGCAGATGTTTTACAAAAATAATATGATACTGTCCATCAGAAAGGATTTTAGCAATAAATAACTAACTTATGAAAATTACCAGCGATCAACTCGCGGGCCTGACATAATTCGTGTCGTGTCGACGCCTTTTTTGACCTGTCAGTCCCGGAGAAGGGAATAAGTGGTAATAAATGACTAATAGGTATTTTATATGAACATTATATCCTCAAACCAGCTTCATTGAGAATGTTAAGATAGAACACCTGTTTTGACGATAATTTAAAAGTTAGATACTGTCAGTCATTCATTTTGTTACGGACGCGATTGCCTAGGGTAGGGGTTCTCATTATTTTTGTGTTCCGGATCCCGTGAACAGGTTGATTATTATTCACGGAGCCCCAGAATGAATTTACAAAAATAACAACATTGTTACTGTGTGATTAATGTTCCTGAGTAAACTAAAATTACTTTATTTATTGACCCGGGCGTATTTGCTGCTTTGTAATAAAAGAATATTCAGTATTTTAATAAGTAAATTGAATAGCCCGTGGGTCCACTAGGTTTCTTATGGAAGATATATCGAGAACTGATTTGATAACAAAATTGAAATTGTAAAGAGGCTTCATGGACACTCATTAAATAAGTATCAATGTTAGTAATACCATACCAACACAAAGTGGAATTTCTTACCCGAAACAATTAACTGGAATTCTTCCTGGTTGGTAAACTCTGGCCTAGTGGCTAACAAAATACGTCTAGTTGCAATAGCGAAGACATAGGTATATTGGCGTTGCAGGTTAACGATCCTTGGACCAGCGTTTAATATATAGGAAGGTAATGATAGTTTACTGTCAGTCACAAGACCGGCATTACTTGCGAGACGGCGTCATGTACGAGGCGACTGCGCGGGGCCCAGTTTGGTAGAGATAATGGTAATAGGTAAATATTGATTTATGTAATAGAAACTAAGGGTGTGAGATTTCCATTTTCATTGGGTATTATCGAGACTGCTGCTCCTGTATACCATTGTATTTCATTTCCTGCTACTTTGAAAGGTTTTATTTGATATCAGTGACGCTGATGGACACCTTCATTTATTTTTGCATCTTATATCTTTATTAAATATTTTGATTCTGTCGCTTCATCTGCAATGAGGCTGTTCTCTGTTTTTCTTGTGGAGTTTTGTTTTTCGGTTCCACGATGTCAGATACCTCCAGAATCGACACTGTCAGTGACTGTGATGTCATTTGCGCTCTTGCAAAAAAAAAATTGTCCGCTCCTAGTCCATACAAACTTTTAACAAAGCAATAGTAAAATAAAACGGTCGCAATATATATACAAATTAGTATATATAGCGACTTTTATTTCTATTTTTGGCCCCGATGAAGATTGACCATAAAATCGTGCAAAATTTTCAATCGTTAATTCTTAAATTTTTTGAACACCCTCTATATACCGTTGAGTATATATGGTGACTGTTATTTTCTATTATTTGCCCTGATTATGTTTGTCTGTGTAGACATTTAAAATGTTTGCTTCTCACCGGTTGTGCATGTTATTTGTACTAACAATTTATATATCGAAAAATACCAGCCAATGTTCTGATAGTTTCACTGAGATTTACTGTACTTTTCTTCGAAATGTCACTAGATATTCCATATATTTTTACAAGTCCACTTACAAGGGATTAAGATAAATAGCGCGGGAAACAGCTGCAAAGTATTGTTAAATGATTGTTTTGTAACAATGATATGGTATTTTACGGACAATGAATTTGAAATTGTCCATCATGAAGAAAATTAGCCCAAAGTTTAAGTCAATTATGACGGAGAAATAGTTTTTTAATAAAAAATGGCGACGCGGAAAGTATAGTCAGTATACTATTAAAGAGCATATTTAAAAATTCCTCAAATCAGGGTTCCAAACCCTAAACGAAAGGTGATAGAGTACTGATAGAAGAGTTGCAAGTCTGCTTAATGCGAGGTCCCGAGTCCTCAATTAAATAAAAGTACTGATAGAAGAGTTGCAAGTTTGCTCAAATCAAGGTTGTGAGCCCGAGGCCTCAACGAAAAGGGGAAACAGTACTTAGAAGAATTGAATTTGTTCAAAGCAAATTCCCGAGTCCCTCTCAACTAAATTTAAGTTTCAACTAGAGAACATCAGAAGTAGTTAGGAGTCGAAAACACGAGTCAGATTATTTCAAACCAAAAACCGGATTCAAAGTTGAAATATTTCCGGAGCTCGGAGTCCAATCCGTCAAAATCATCTTTTTTTTAAACAAGGAATCAGAATTGTTCAATTGTATTTTGGATAAAAACGACATAAAAATAAGTGAAAATATAAAAAATAAATCATTGATAACACTATCTTTGGAACTGATAAAATAACTGATAATTCACTGATCAAAAACCGAGTTTTTTCACTTGTCCAAATTTGAGTAAAAGTAATGAATTGGGTGAAAAAATACGAAAAAACAAAACAGTTATAACTATCTTTGGAACTGGTACATTGATAAGACTACTGATAAAAAAGTTGTTTTTAAATTGTCCGAATTTGGGTAAAAAGTAATAAATTTGGTGAAAAATATAAAAATGAACAATAAACACTTTTTTCGGAATTGATAAATTGATAATACTAATGATGAGTAACTGATAAAAAATTAAATATTTTTATCAAAATATGAAAAAACGAAGTGCCACGAGATAAATTTGATAGAACCATTGATAAAAATTGAAAAAATAAATATACGAAAAAAGGAAATGCCAAGGGATAAAATCGGCAAAAACAGACATAATAAAATAAGTATATTCCAATGAAAGTTACAATCAGGAAACCGCCTTTCTGCGGGTCTTCCCATTTAAAAAAAAGGTCAGAGAATGAATAAAATAGAACCATGCGCCACGTTTGAAATAGCATAACAGGACACATTTAAATAATATAGTTCGACATCTAGCTGACAGGTTAGCTTAGAGCTGATCTAGGGACCACGAATATATTCCTATTTTCATTTTATGCTGTGTTAGACCCCATCTAGGTGTCGCTGCTCGATAACCAGTACTGGTTTTCAGCGTCTCCATCCACCCTGTAAATACTTTCATTATTTTATTCTAATCGTATATGTAAGTTGCTTATTACTTATCGATTCTAATCGGTAAGTATGTTGATAGGTATTTGTCTGTATGTCTGTTAGAGTGTATCTCACGAATGCGAGATTGAGTCTGCTCCAGATTTTGCATGTGCATTTATCTTATCTAGGACCAGAAGCCTATTGATTTTGGGCGAATTATGTCGTATAATTAGCGAGTTATTAATTAATTAGTGATGGGACTCAAGGTGTCACTATGGAGTAAGAGCGCTGTTTTGGGGGATCCCCTAAATTTCGATCGATAAGTCTTCGATCTCTGACCGATATTCTCGTTTTCCGTATTGATGGAAAAATAAATTACTGATACTGAATATACTCGTAAAAATATCTAAAATCCCTCTCATTCGTTATAGAATTTTAGCATTTTTTGAGAAGTCAGTCAGTACGGTACTCCTGAAGTATGTGAACCAAGATGGCGGACACCAGAACGTAGTATGTGTACCAGGTTAGGGTTAGGCCATAATTTTATTCCAATTCTCCTTTTGTTAGTTCTATTACAAGTTTGGGACGGGGACTAGCCAAGTGACTACCGTGGTATTTGTACCTGATATTACGGCCTAACCCTAACACATACTACGTTCCGGTGTCCCAAATCTTGGTTCACATACTTCGGGAGTACCGTGAAAACCTGTAGAACTGTATAATGGCTCTTTCATATGATAGGATCAGTACCGTATGCATGCGGGGTGTTTCACTACTTTTTGTCATATTGGAGATCCATATGGATTTTAACAGGGGGTTGACACTGACCCCGGAATATAGACCAACCAGCGCTTCTCAAACTGGGGCTCTCGGCCCTTATTAGGTCACAGAGCGGGTCCATGGGGGATATGATCCAAGGCTTCCACTGGGTAGCATTCGCGACTACAACTTGAAATATGTTGACTCATTTGTCTAATTATATAAGTGTGATGCATTTAGGTTTGTCATTTCAAAATTGCATACAGAATCAAAACAGTGAAGGTTGAGGCTGTTCCTAGAATATAAGGCTAACCGGGGGTTCTCAAAATGGCCCCTCGGCGGTTGTGAATCGTCATTTCTATGGGAGCCAAGAGCAAATGTATTCACTGTAGCTATCCGCGTTGACTACAATAATTTGAAGGAATTTGACTATGGTTTGTTTAATTCTTTAAATGTAATGGATCAATTCTTTAACTTTCGTTTGTTGTATTTTTTTATCAAGCGTGGCATTATTTTTAATAAATAGAAAATTGCCCATGGATCGTTGAGAGTTTTTGGAAAGGGCCCGAAGTTCATGATAGTTTTTAAAGCCCATGCACTAAAAAGACGAAGAGCGAAGTATTCATTTGTTTGCAAAAGTCGCGATGCATCAAACAAAACAGTAGGGTAATAATTATATTAAAATATGGATAAGATTAAAAAAAATCTCGCCATTGTTCATCATTTCAGTCGATATTTCAAAGAGCAATAGTTTGATCCTTATGATCTGATTAGACGACGGGTCTGTATAAATGCGCCAGGGCGTCGTCTAGCGTCTGTCGTTTATAGTCTTTCCACATGAACGATTGACGAAGATTTTGTAGGATTTCGTGTTGCTTTGGAAATGGCGGGAACTGAAAGAAAGTGATATATTATTATAAATGAGCGGCATAGTATACCCTCTGAGGCGTTCTTTAAATTGAGTGACTGGTCGGAATCAGTGGTGAGATTCATAAGGGTTTTAGACCAGGGGTGTGCAACATTTTTGTCGGTGGGCCATAATCGATTTTTGTGGAAACGTTTATTCTACTAAGCTATAGCCCATAGGCTCATGCTTCTCGATTTCATTCCGTCGATTTCGGCTCTCTGTCATCTCTTGCGGAACCAAACCAACCCACCGGGGAAATATTTCAGTTCAATCAAAATTGTAGCTCCGAGCATACCAGTAGCCTTTATACAGAGCCATGTTCATAGTCACGCGTAAAAAAAAAACTATTTCTAATATTCCAGCCTGATTTTTGATCGCCTATGTTGAGATTTTTACCCGATCGAAAACAGCCGTAACCGTTAGTGTTCACTTGCCCTTTCACCGCGACACATATTAGTTTCATTTATTGGCACGTAGTGGACATACTGATCGATTCGTTAATCTGTAATTGTTGTTTTTTAAAATTTTCTTCATATCGTTTTGAACAAAAATTGCTTTTCTCTTCAATTACTTGCCCAATTGCTTTGAAATTGTCAGTGGTTGAAGATTGTATCTTTTGCTTGAATTCTATCACTTTTATATATTCCAAAATATTTTATTTTTTATGAGAACACGGCTTTTTATCCGCCAAGCGAGCTGACCTGATACCGCTGGGTACGGTACGAAATGTACTTACTTTATTTTGATTTCGTGCGCATATATTTGAGCATCGCTCTTCATTAATTATATAGCTATAACAACAATATATCAGAAAATGTAACAAATCCGAAATATATCGTATTTACAAAAATAGTAGGTATATTAGACGCTGCTTGTACAGAATTTGAGTTGCACAAAAGGTCGGCCACCTACCTTCATATTTATCAAACTATAGACCGTCTCATCAGCAAATTTCTGGAAGAATTTCTTGTTTATCTGAATGACCTCTGACCCGCAACTTATGAGGCTGACACTTGACCCCCGTTGGTCTTTAGGAAGTACAGCCAGGAAGCCCTGAATAAATGAGATTCTTTATTATAAATTTTTGTATTTTTTCGAATTTGCTGAAATAAAAATTACCTGTATGCACTCAGTAGTAAAAGCTACTAAAAGAATAATGTAGCTGATTACGCGCCCTCACTCACTCGGGAGTGAAAAAGACCCATCTCTGAGCAAAATCACATGCACCCACTCAGGAGCAAAAAATACTCGTCTCTGAGCAATAACACGGGCACTCACTCGGAAGTAAGGAAGTCTCATCTCTGAGCAAAGTTATACGCACTCACTCAGAAGCAAAAGATACTCGTCTCTGAGCAAAAACAAGGGCACTCACTCGGAAGTAAGGGAGACTTATCTCTGAGCAAAGTTACGTACACTCACTCAGAAGGAAAGGAGATTCATTTTCCAGCAAAGTTACGCGCACTTTATCAGAGGTAAAGACAATTCATCTCTGAGCAAAGTTACAGACTACCACTCAAATACTAAAATCAACGAGCACTCATTTAGTAGTAAATGAAACTCATTTCTGAACAAAGTAACGATCATTGAAATGCCAAGGTCTATCGAACGCTTGGCACGACAGACAATATTCAGAAAAATTCTCAACATATACTTACAAAGCTATCCCCGACTCCGAGCACCTCTAAGGCCACGTATACCGGTCTGTTAACCTTAGGTCCGTACAATGAGACAAGAAATGGGCTTCGTTTCATTGGGGTCTGAGAACGTTGGCGCATCGCCTCCTGAATGCAAGAATGATACTCGATAAAGCTGAATAAATGGCACAGAGTATGGAGAATTATTATTTATCGATCTCGCTCGGTGGGTATGTTGATAGGTATTTGTTTGTCTGTTAGACACTCGCGATATCCCACGAAAGCGAGGGTAAATCTGCTTCAAAATTTGCATGTGCATTCACCATATCTATCATACCCGAAGCCTATTAATTTTGGATGAAATATGTCGTATAATTAGAGTGTTACTAATTAATTAGTGATGGGACACGCGGTGTCGCTATTGAGTCAGAGTGGAGGAATCGAAACCGCAGATCGATAAGTTGGCGGTCTCCGATCGCTATCCAGTTTTTCACGGGTTGTCAAGTTAATTCACAAATCCGTACTTATTAGACTACAGGTTCAAAATTATGACTCCAGCACCTACCGCCTATACGATAATAAAACACAGACTTCGGTCAGCGTTGGGAAGAGAATTTCTGTTCAAAATAAAGTTTTGACAGGATTTCGATTCCGGACTTGAAAAATTTGACTCCGGCTCCGTAAGGTTCAAAATACAGTTTCGATTCGAATTATCAACTCTCTACTTTAACGATTAACAAAGCAAAACGGCTGGCAACTCCTGTGGAGGAAGTATATTTTATGTCAGGTTGGTGTCTGGAGTCTGGTTTTTGAACGGAATTTAGGCGTAAATTCTAACTCGATATATTCAGTGCCGGTCTTAGGCCATTGCGACCAATGTGGGTGCTGTGCGCCCTACTCTTTCACATCGCTAATTCTAAGTGTAAATTATTAATTTTAACCCGTTAGAACAGTGGTTCTTAAACTTTTCGAGCCGCGCCCCCCTTTGAAAAATTTTATAAACTTCGCGCCCCCCCCTTTTTTCTTTGAAAATCTGCTTTTGTGATGGGCTGGTTGATCTGTGTGTTTAAAACACACAATAATAACAGACTTCTTGGCTTGCCTAACGTCTCCAAAATTCACTACCAATACCCTTGGACAACCACCAGGTTCAAAAATACAGTTTACAAAATGGAGAAGTGTAAATAAATATATGTACATTTTTAGCAAAAAGAAAAGAAGTTCTAAAAGTTATTATGCATGTGGACGATTCCCCGACCTTGACCGCTGAAAAATAAAGTAGCATGACGTTTGCGATTGCATTTTGTTTAAATATCCGATTGTTTCCGTCAGCCGCGACAGATTAAAAACACTTTCTTAGACGTTGCAAACCTCATAAATTCTTTGTGCCTGCGGCACACCTGTAATGTTCTAAAACTACCGACTTGAAATGAATTTTTCTCCGTGGGATTTATCACAAACTTGGGAATTTCTCTAACAATGATATCTGAAAATTAATCATGTAGCAGCATTGCAATGGCGCGGAGTAAGAGTTGCAGAGAAAGCTCATATTGATATAATTTGCAAGAATATGAATCAAAACCAAATGTAATCTGGCAGTTTACAACCCATTTTTATGTCTGCGAATTGCCGTGGTATTTTGGGGTAGGGGTGCTTTTGTTTTATTAAAGCAATCGCAAGTTAATTATTTACAATTAAATAAATAAAGCAACCATTTTAAATATGTATATCGGTCATGAATCTAATATTTTATTCAACCATCATAAAAACCATTACATATCCGTTGAAAAAGTCGACTCTTCTAACGAGTGGCGTAATCTCAACGACTGATCCATGCAGGAGCTGTATCGCGGAATTTCGGGGTTACCTTGGACACAAAATAATTAAAATAGAGAGACATTTTGAATTCTTGTTGTTAACATAGATTGAATATTACGAGACAGAAAAATTTATTATAATGTGAAAAAGCCGGCATTTATAACACAACGCGGAGATCGTTGTTAGGAGCCGTTGCATGGAAATTTCTGATTCCATTTTGTGACTTCTCGCGCCCCCCCTGAAATCATCTTGCGCCCCCCAAGGGGGGCGCGCCCCCCAGTTTAAGAACCACTGCGTTAGAAGTTACAATTACGTACCGTTTTGGTAATATAGTGGATAACTTGTCACACGCAAGACTCGTAAAATAGGTTTATCAAGATTTCGTGCTTAGTTAAAAGGTGATAAAATGTAAAAATGAATTTATTTTCTATTACAATCCGTTCGCATAGACAATAGATAGGACTGACTAGGCGTTAAATATATCTGAATTACCTGTATAGCTGCGGTCGCTGCTTCATCGTAGTAGCCATGAGTTTGTGGGCGTGACAGGGGTGTGGTGAAGAATGTCGAGGAAGGTGGGACAGCGCTGATTCGATCCTCGCTTGGTTCCGAGACTGGAAAGGAAAAATTGTATGGGAAAATAGCGGTAAATATTTTACTTCAGAATTTCCGGGGTGGTGTACTACGAGCCATGAAAAAAGCGTCTTCACTAAATACCATTCTAGCTGTTTGTCTGGAAATACGCGCGAGACATCAATTAAAAGTTTAAATAGACTTAGTCATGATATAAAAATTCTTTCCACATACCGTCAATATCGTTTTCAAGGTTCTTGGTTTCAATTTCTTTCAATAATTTCTGACGAGCGTGTTTGGCGAGAAGTTTCTTTATCCTAGAAAAAGTAAGAATGGTTGGTGCACTTTGCTAAGCGTCAGGAACGTTGGTTATCGCAAATTTGATAACCCTGTGTTCTTGTATTTGTAATACTTATTGGACACGTAGTGGACATAACGATCGTTTCAATATTATGTTGTTGTTCTTGTTCTTTGACACGTTTTTAAAAAGTCGCTTTTCTCTTCGAATACTGGACCAATTGCTTTGAAATTTTCAGTGGTTAAAGATTAATTTTTTCGCTAGAAGGCTATTACTTTTATTTATTTCAAAATTTTGCGTGAATTCTATGAAATTTGATATTTCGTCTAAAATTTTGCTGTATTATTTTTTATCCATGGGAACACGGATTTTAGTCAGTGTCATGACTGGCTGTACGTTTTGATTCTGCAAAATTTTTGCTACTGGAAATTCAGAACTTTTTTGAGGGTACCGGTAGCGTCAAAGGTACCGGTAAGGACTGATTCGCTCTGGTCTAACGTGTCCATATATTTGTGCGTAGCTCTCTTGTAATTTATTCTTATACCCCAGAGAATTTTCTTGTGAATAGATGCCAATTTACCTTGTAGGTAATATTTTTACGCTACCAATTTTCTTTCGTTGCATCATCTCCTCCATGTATTAGACGTAGTTTTGTGGTAACTCAGTAAACTTAAGACATCTACATGCGCAAAACTAAATTGTGATATGCCCGTGAGTAGGGGTTTGCATAGAAAAAATTGGCGCTCCTGAACCCTAACCTGTTACAATACTATGTTCAGCTTTAGCGCCATCTTGGTGCACATACTTCGAGAGCACCAAAAAAATAATAAATTGTAGATAAATTAAAAATGTACCAATATACCAAAATACACCTACCTTGCCGGGTCTTCTTCCGGTTCTCCGGGTTTCAAACATTTGACCACTTTACACTGTCCAGATTTGATAATGTAAACCCAGTCACATCGACCACTGTCTTCGACTATCAGAGTTCCTGTGAAATCATAGTAATTACGCGTTATTGGCTGCTTGTGTAGACCATTGGGTGCTATGGAGGTAACTAATTTTGTTTGCCTACTTTACATCAACGTGTGTAAAGGGACTGAAACCTATGGGCAGGGGGTATATTCACTTGGCTAACACAGATAGTCCCCGAACTCGTAATAGAACTAAAATAAGGAAAATAAGTATAAAATTATGGCCTAGCCTTACTCTGGTACACACATTCCGAGAGTACCTACCCCTGTTAACAGCATATAACAGCTGTTAACGGAGATAAAACGTCTAATGAAAAGATTTAGGGTGACAATGAGTTCGGGACTCTTTTCCCGGGCCAGGGAAGGTTCTCCACAACCCTCCAGGTCCCTGTGAAATATGAGAGCATCAAATTTACGGCCACAAATGGCTCCGCAACGTCAACATAATTGCAGCCGAATTGTACAGAATTTCATATGCAGGTGTGCCGAATGTCATATGAAGGTGTTCAAGAATGTCAAGAGGTGTGTGCATGAATTATAAAAATAAAAATTGAGATGGAACAGATGACCAGGTCATTTCGGTCGAGTCATACTGCTTTCCGTAGCAATGGATTGCACAAGGCCTTGTTCAGTGCAAGGGTGTGAAACGCCAAAGCCTCGGTATGACCTGACGCACTTGTAACTACATCCCTGGAGAACGCCCGTGACGCAGGTTCTAGATGCCTACTATTAAATGGAAAGGTCGAATCTTTACGATTCGGCATTTATTCCACCTTTGCCAATTTATTCTACCCTTGGATGAGGTGAGAATCACGGAATTTTAACACGATAGCCCTAATTACCCTGCGAATCAGTCAGATCAAACGCTCTTACCGGGTTTATAGTTTTGCATAGTCCATGATCCCGGGTTCTCGATCAGCTTCTGCAACGGCCAGTGATGGAAGACAGGGTTCTTTCTACAGATTGACAAACTGGAAATATCCTTCGAACCTTTGGCGAAGCAGATGTCTTTGTAGTCCTTAGAGAAAAAAAATTGTTTTGAAAGGACAGTAATTTTGCGAAAAGTCTGAGTTGTTGTGCTGCTGAGAGTACGGATATACGCTTTGTTCGAGGAGGAGACTCATCTCTTACCAAATTCATACACATTCGCCCGGAATTAAAATCGACTTATCTCTGACCTGAGATATACACATTCACCCAAGGGTAATAAAGACTTATCACTCAGATGAAGCAACGGAAAGCCACTAAAAAACAAGAGCTAACTGGGCTCATACAGAAATATGGTGAGGCATTATGCGACTAACCCCGAAATAAAAGAGACTCATGTCTGAGCTGAAGTTACTGAAAACTGTACTGCAGTTTCAAGAGATACTGAAACTATATCAAAATTAGCGGTGCATTATGCGCCAATTAAATAACCGATTGATGAGAGACTTGAGTCAATGCGATCAGAAAACCAAGCTTGAAGTAGTGAATTCCACATAAGGAATTTCTTTGTCCAGAGCAATAAGTCAAGAACTACCAAAATTATATTCATACACCGCGTCTAACAGAACGAGCGCTTCGTACTTACATCTCCCACAAACGAAAAATAACTCAAGTGCTGTTTTGAGTTGGATGCTCAGTTTATTGGGGTAACTTTGGTTATGACCATTCGCTGGCCATACATTTATACTGGGTTTAACACTGATATGGGCGAATTACGGCCCGTTGCCACAACAAAATTTCGATGTTTCAGCTAAAAAATAGCTCAAGGAATTTGTTGAGATTGCGACTAGATTTAGTTTTTTCACAAGGCTTATTGTTTTTCACTTTTGCTTTCGTAATACTATAAATATTGCTCATAAAATGTACATTTTTACGTCACAATTACATGGCTCTCCGGTCTAGATGGGCGAAATTTTTAGCTCGTGGTTCGAAAACCTTGCCCAGCCCTGGTTTAACAGATATATCTGCTTGATACGTCTCACTTACATCTCCATAAACGACAAATAACTCTGCCGTATCTTGGCTCATCACAGTCGCCGCACGTTTGCTTTTAGAGATGATTTCCTCTTCTCCAAATTTATCGCCACGCTTGAGTAGTGTTGTGACCATGTGACCAGTTTCTTCTTCACCATTGGCTACAACTGAAAAAATAGGGCGGGGTTTAATTCGTATTTAGGCCCCACGCACGAATAACGCCGCAACCATATGACCTGGATTTATTGTATCATTGGCTACAACTAAAAAAGGTGGGGCTTAATTTGCCACGCTTGAGTAACGGCTTAACCATGTGACGTGGTTCTATCTCACTATTGGCCACTATTCATTATCAGCGTTTAAGGCCTTGTTCATGGTAAAATACAGACTTAGCAGCTTCCAACAAATCAGTGGGAGTTTACCTGAAACCTTGTTCGGGAGAAATATATAAGACCTGTTTACAAGCAAAAACCAATATATATTTATTGTACTTTCCACAACATCAGAAATTTACTCACGTCTTCCGGAAATGACGTAATAAACACTTTGTCCCACGTGACCGGATCTTAACAAAACTCGATTCGGTTCGACAGTTTGTAGCCAAGCACATTCGCATAATCGACGTTGTATGCTCAGCGGAAAACGAGCGAAAATCTCCATTTTTTGCATTGTTCTCATGATCTGTGATGTAATAATTATGTTGTATTTGAAAATTACATTGGCGGGAAGGAGGTTCTGACAGGCCGTAACCTGGGGTCGGAGTGTTGGATTGTTTCAGATCTATGGTTTTCAATTTTTATTCTTTCGCGGTAAATTTTTCCTGCAAAAAAATTTTGCGGTCAATTGGGTTTTTCATATAAGCGCAGAACTACAGAAAAAAATTTTTCTGCAAAAAACAGACAATTTCGCTTTGAAAATTAGAATGAAAATTGCCACCCTGTAGCAAAAAAGCAACTTCAATTATTGCTACTGCCATCTTTAACTAAATTTATCCAACATATATTTATATTTTTATTTATCCTCAAAAATATTGTCTACACATGTGAGATGAGGTCCATCGTTTGAGAAGCACTGCTACAAATTAATATGAAGTTGTAGATTTACAGAGATTTGAATTCTAATATTTTGTGACGTAATTTCTCAGTTTTGCAAAGTAAATTTTGACGGTAATCATAAGCCATTGTGTAAATGGAGCAAAAGTAAGAATTTAGATAAGTTGAAATATCATTCTATATATTTTCTCAGCTTGTCGAGCGTTAGGCTTATGCATCATTCGGTGTTTAATCAGGTTTCATTAACAACTTCAGCAGCTTTTGATAGCTCATTTCAAAATATTTCTATGTCCCAGCAGTGGTCTATGGCCCACTGGTTGAGAACCGGTATATTTGATTGATACCTGAGTCGGAGTTCCGTTTTAAAACTTGTGATGCAGAATAGGAGTCAAAATTTCGAATTGTGGTTTTTATTGATTGAGTATTTTTAAATTCCCGGGAGTCAAAGTCGAAATTTTGAATGACTTGAATTAAGAGTGCGAATTTCAGATTTTCAATAAATAATCAAAGTTAGGATTTCCGACAGAAAGTCCAGAGCCTTGAGATTGAGTATTTACAAAAGATAACTGTTTTTGTTATCAGTGATTGGCTTTCTCGAAGCTGTAGCTGGAGGCAGGGATAAAATATTTTTGACAGCCTACACTTTATTTTGTGTTATTTATAGCAGGTGAAAATTTGAAATCTTGCAGCTGGGGTAGTTCTTATTCTTTTTAGGAGTAGGCTCTCCGTCAATCGGATTGTACAAAAAGTCACTGATATTTGAGGAAGGTTCCCGGTTCAATATTGCCTACTCCCCCTAGGTGGGGATTTTTACCTTTAAACTAAAAATAGAAAAAATGCTGATGGCTTTCACTGACACACCGAGGGTGTATACACATTTCAGTTATGCAGGCTTTTCCAAACCAAGGAATCGGCCCCTCAACTTTCAAGAAACTAACTACCAAACGGGACTTGAACGCTTCAAAGTCGCAATGTCGGGAAAACAATCGGACTGGAAAGGAATACTCACATTCAGAACCTCTTCTGGGGTTCGATCTCCCGGTCGCTTGCGTAGAAGATCTTTAATCTTCACTGGCATGACGTCGACGTCTTTTGATTGGCGGCGAAATTTACTAAGGTCAAAGGTAAGTTCCGGGTCGTCAGTTGTGAGAGCGGCTGTAAAGTGTGAAGTATAAGATAAGTCAGTGCGAATAACAGAGCTGCGACAATTGACTACGGCAAGATACTCCGGATTGATAAAAATTTGACATCGACTTTGGTTGTAAAAAATGCAGACTTTATCTTTCCGAGAAAATCGTATGACGTATGCAAGCCTGCTTCCACGGGCTGTTAAAATTGCTTAATAAACCTACTATTTCTTAAATTTCAATAAAAAAATTTATTGTTTTATCCCCGCTAAACGTTCTGAAATTCCGACTTGAGAGAATTCAAAATATTACGAATCCTACTTCCGACTCCGGGCAGACTCGGGTCAGGGGCGTAATGAGAGGGGTGGTTTTGCAGGTCGGACCACTTTAAGATTTTGTAGCCATTTGAGCATTGGCCAATTGCGTTCAAAGTTAAATTGTTTCAGTGGCTGACTTATGAGTGGCTACTATTTTCCAGAAACGAAAGCTGCTATATTAGACAGACAGGGTGCCCGACTTATCAAACCATGGGTGACGAAACCGAGATTTTTAACCTGCAATACACAAGACCATCCAAAAGAGATTTATGCTTTTAGCGTACCTTTCTTTTTCTCTTTATTCTGATCTTTGCTGACGTCACTTTCACGTAACAATGCTTCTTTCAATGCCACCCAGTTGTTCTGCGCAACGGAGAAAGTCATATTTCTGTGAAAATGTTCGGAGTTGCAATAAATATAAATCCATGTTACTTACGAGTAAAAAGGAAACAAACTATCATCACAGAAGTAAATTAGCTTACGACAAACTTGCTAAACTGTGTGTCGCGACTGTAAAGTCGGCTTCAGAATTTCACACTTTCTACGGGGATGATATAAAATTTTCTACAAAAAACTTGAGAAGGCTTAAAATTAGACATTTATACGCCAATATTTTGAATATCGAAACTTGCTTTACTCGGAGATTGAGTCGAGTCAATATATTTCGAAACCTAGATTCGGGAGTCGAAGCCGAAACCATTTGTCGATTTTCTCTGATTTCTGAACACTGACAAAAGTGAGCAATCACTTTCTCCAACCCTGTATCGTTTAGCAATTGATAAAGTAAAATTAGGGCGTTTAAAAAATTGAAGGTACTTACTTCTTGCAAGCTAGACATACTGAAGATAGGATTCGGATCACTCTTGCTGCCCGTCTGAATCGAAGTAGCGGCTGAAAATATGATTTATGGAAGTTAATACGATATCTCACTTTGCAGATTTGTGTGTAGTAATGTTCTTTACTAATAATCATTACTCTTTTAATATTGTAGTAATAAGTTATAATGCGCAAGGTATTAATTATCCACACTGTAGAAATTCACAGTGCGAGTTTCACTAGCTTAGGACTATAAGCTAACGAAAAATGAAAACAGAGTTAATATATCCAATCAAAGAGTCCAGCTGAACACTAACACAAATGTATTTCTGTAACGTTTCGTCCGACCAGAGTCAGACTTCCTCAGACAAGCATTGATTGTTGTAAACTGCTTGTCTGAGGAAATTGAATAGAATAGTCATGTTTATTCCAGCTACAGTATCCTTACTGTATACGCATATGGATCCACTAGCATAAAGGCATAGAGAAAACATAGGAAGTTGGTCTCGCGCAATCCAACTCAAATTTAAAGTTAATTAGCACAAAATTTGAAGGTCAGATGAGATCACTAATAAAATGCGTGTCACAGAAGCCTATCGGTACTGTATTGCAGCTAAGAAGCAGATTTGAACTTACGCAAAAGTGGGACCACCACAAAGAGCGCAATTCCCAATTTTGATGACATCATCGCAAACAAAAAACGAAGTGCGTACAGTAATTTGAAATAAAAAAAAATAATAACAAAATAACAACCTCGATCCATAGGTACACTTCGTGTCCGAAAAGATTGGAAACGACTGCCGTAATGCAGGGATAGTATAGCAATCGAAAAGGTTTATTGAGTGGCTATAACACAAGTACAAACCGGTATAAATGTGACTTCGACTTTCCCTTCGCCTTCGATTGCAGGATGGTAATTTCGTGCGAACATCGATACTCTCCGCATGGACATTGCAGTTGCCTGGAACTTGCCTCGCATTCCAGGCTGCAAGTTTGGGATTGATCGTCTCTGTCCATCTCCTGTGTGAATGAATAATTATTAAAAGGGAACACTGGAATTTATCGTATGTAATTTTTATACAAATTCCTACTTTTACTGCTCTTGTGTGAGGGAATAATTATTAGAAGGGAACACTGACATTTATCGCGTGTTATTTTTAAATTATACAAATGCTGATATAACTGCTCCTGTGTGAAAAAATATTTATTAAAAGGAAACACTGGAGTTTATCGCATGTAATTTTTATAGAAATAATAATTTCACTTCTCCTGTGTGAAGGAATAATTATAAGAAGGTAACACTGAAATTGATCGCATTTAGTTTTCATACAAATGCTGATCTCACCTCCCCCATTGGAGGGAATAAATATTGGAAGGGAACACTGTGATTTAGCGCATGTAGGATTTATACAAATGCTGATTTCACTTTTCCTGTGTGTGAGAATAATTATCAAAAGGAAACACTGAAATTTATCGCATGTAGCTTTTATATAAATGCTGAGTTACCTGCTCTTGCGTGGAGGAATAATTATTATCAATTTTTGCGCGAAGTTATTATATAGTTTACTGCATACTCAAGTCTGCGGCCCACGAGGAAAAACTCAGTTGAATCTGGTACGTACGAGTAATTTTGATCTATTTGCATTACAAAGCCAATACCCGAGCCCAATTTACTATCTATGCCTATGACGTTAAAATGCCGAAACAGCTAACTTGTGCAAAGCGAACAACGCATGTCATAGGAACAATGACCCAAATTTTTGTGCATGCAAATATTAGAAAGCGTATGTTAAATAATACGACAAATAAATACTTGTATCTGCCCTCTTGTATTAAAGGTTGCATACTCCTGATAAATGATGACTCGTGTCTAGTAAAAGACTAGACCTTTCGAATACCGGCTCATACATCCACTTTCGTAGTACACAAGAATTTGGTAAATTTTTGATTTCTGTTAAAAGCACTATTGATTCGTCATAATACGATGTAAAAATACTTTTGTGTGATCACAAAGGTGTGTTAGGATTTTTCTTTTGTGTTCAAATAATAGAAACCCGGCACGATTGCTGACAACATTTTGTCAACGATTGTTCATCACAATGTACCAACAATGTATTGAATTGTGTCATAACATAGGACGTAGAAAAATTGACGACCTCAGCTGGCATATCGGTTTGGATAAATTCTAACGGAGATCAAATAAACGAACAAGAAATACCGCGACTGGTATTCCATAAACACACGACGATGAAAGTGGAAAACATTTTTTTGACCGAACTTCGATTCCCGATAAGGAAAAAAAAAGCTTCGAATTTAAATGTTGATAAAAAAAACTTTGGGAGAATATGAAAAGCAATTTTATCCCAACAATGATACAACAACATTAGCAAAACGATCCAGCACCAAACTATATGTCTTGACCTGAACAAACCCTGTTTGCGGATTTTGATTTGTATGACGCCGCAGTTTTCAAGATTCATAACATAACTACCCTCGATTTGATTGCAATGCTTTTTATCGTGATTTTATAAAATAACCCGGTTTCCGTGATTTTGATATACAAGGCCCTCGTTTTTGAGATTTATACCACAACTACCCTCGATTTCATGAATTTAATCGCAACGGCGCTTCTTTGCGTGATTTTTTACAAAATAACCCTTGTTTCAGTGAATTTAAAATTCAAACCCTCCTATAAGTGATTTGATTTGAAAAAAGCTTCTTACAAAGTTTTATTTTGTCTGAATGACCCCGTTTCCGGGACTTGTTTATATTGGAGAATTTCAAAGAGATTTTTGCTTAACCGCAAAGCAATAACAACGGTTAGAGATGATCAATGAAAAATGTTGAGAGACAAACAAAGAATCGGTAAACCGATGGTATTGAAAATCCTGTCTGCCGAATATTCACTTCGCACGTTTAAAGAAACTTATCTTAATGAAGGTAATTCTTCATTGAATGTGGTTCTAGTTGATTCTGAATTGGGTGTTGTGAATACGATTACCCGATCGTTGAGCAACACTCGGTTAACCGTTTGTAGGGGTAAATTTAACATAACCGATTCCTGTTTAAACCCTACATTTGATTTAAAACGCAAATTATCAGGAAACATCGGTAAACCAACTATCTACTTTAGCCTTGCAATTTTGTTTTCCTTGTGTTTTGATACAACGCTTTTTCACATATTTTGTGCAACTTAGACTTAGGGTCGTAATGATTTTGACTCCAATTCGGAAATGGTTTGTGAGTTTCTGTCGATAGAATTGACTTTTTTTTATCACCCTAGAAAGTCTGACTTCAGGTTTTCCATGTTTGTTTACAGTTTGTTTTTACGTTTTTGCAGGGTTTTGAGAGGCTTTTCACGGTTTTTGCTAGGTTTCTGGTGGTTTTTCACGGTATTTGCAAGGTTTCTGCTGGTTTTTCACGGTTACACTTACCCGACACCGAGGAATCGAATTTCGAATCGGGAAAGTTTGAAAATACTCCATAACCTGACAACAGTGTTGTACACATCAAAAAAAAACTCAAAGAAGCCGCCGTTTTCAATGTCGATTTTTTGAACAAGGCTCTGTTAACTGTTTAATTAAGACGTCATTGATACATAACGTGACACTAGTTTTGTAGGGAATGCAATCTTTTCAACTCGGAATTGCCAACTCAATTTATAACATCCTGGGCGAGATTGTGGCATGAATAAATTTAAATAGCAAATCCGTTCTCTTCGAAACCTTCACACGATATATCCGCTTTGGGGGTCGATTACGTTCAACATTTTAGCCCTATATAAACACACTCGGACCCGGTAAAACCACTTAACAATTCACGATAATCCGTCTCAAGGTAACAATGTCTTTGATCGCAAATTCATCAAAGGAATTTTTTCATTTTAACTCTGAAATATCCAGTTAAACCGGCTTAAGAGGCTCCAGTTGTTTTTATTTGTGTTACAATCTCTCAGAACAAGGCTCAAGATCAGATGGTACTGATATGAAAGGAGCCACTTTGTCCGCACCTTTAGTCTAAACGAGTCTCTGGACAGGCTTCTACTAGAATGGTGAGCAAGGTTTTAAAGAAAAGGGCCAAAAATTTGCCCACTCATTCTGGCGGGCCATGTAAGTGTGACGGAAAAAGTTACAGTTTATGAACAATATTTACAGTGTTACAAAGCAAAGGTGGGAAACAATGACCCTCGTACCAAAACTAAATTTAACGGCAATCTTAATAAATTCCTTGAGCTATTTTATCTGAAACATCAACATTTGATTTCAGTTTAATTGTGACAGCATCAGGCGGGCCCGCGGGCCGTACTTTGCCCATGTCTGTACTAGAACGTAGGAAGCTGCACACGTCTTTAGACAAGCCACTGGTATTTACAGAACTGCTATGTGTTTTTGACATCATGTGATGCAGTCACTAGTTGTCACATATGCCCAGAACAAGGCTAACGATAAGCATCCGCTGATACGTACGTGGCTGCAATGTATTTTGAGTAAGGTGGCCATTTATAAAACCCTTACAGTATGGAGCCAGAACTATACAAATCCAAATATCCAAACACGGCCCTAGTTAAGAAGTCACTCGTACTTAAAGATCCTCGGATATGCTTTATAATAGATACATAAACCAGAGGCGTACCAACCAAGTGGTGTTCGTGTTGGTCCCGCCCTTGTTTGAAATGTAAAGTGCCAACATAACAATTTTTGTAAGTCGAAATGGTTTTTAGACCCTCAAGACGAAGTCACGCTATCTTTACGATCTAATTTGGCAATTAAAAATCTGAGAACCACCGCCCCAAATGTCCCCTTCTTTGAAAGGCTACGCCCCTGACATAAACCAAGTAGGCAGTTGTAGCGCTATATAACACAATATATATTTAAAAGGCAGTTGCTTCATTTTTACGACTAATTTTACGCCTATCGGTATGAATAAGACTCGCAAGGCACTGCGAGGTAAGGATCTGCAATATTTTGAAACGACGTTTTTTTCCTTTTGGGCATGGTGGGTATGGGATATAAACCTGAGATTTTTAACCTGCGATGCCGCAGTAAGACTAGAACAGGGGGGGGGGGGGCATATTAAATTATACAACGGGCCGGATTTGGCCCGCGGGCCGTAGTTTGCCCATCCCAGGTCTAGAAGTTTACCGACTCAACCATCGAGGCCATATTTTCGTTTGATAATCTGATCTTTCCCATAAATAAATAAAAAGTAATGATAAGATTTTACCTTTCCCGGAACCGATCTCTCTAATTGACGGTGAAGCCGCAAATTTCACTCTTCGTCCAGTGGGGGTGGGGGAATTACCGGTTGGGGAGGCATGAAAACTATTTCTATGGGACAAGGGGTGGGGTGTGTGAGGGGTATGCGGGGTATGTGGACTTTGTGTGGCGGACATTTTGCATTCTCAAATAGTCACATTGAATGCCACTCAGAATACTGTTTGAATACCTTGACGCCCCTTCCTATTACGTCAAAATGTGTAGTTCAATAAACACAACTACTTCGCCTTTTAAAAAATATGATGACGTAACTTTGTATTTTGTCACTATCGTAATTTATTGATACGGTTGCGGGGACACTTATCCAAAACACGATGACGTCACTCCGTATTACGTCACAATTGTAATTCCCTGGCCACGATTACGTCACAAGTACTAAGTTTTTTCGATATAAAACCAATGATTCACTAACTTATGAACGCTCTTCAAATGCCATGCAAGCGATTTTTCGGGGCATTTCATACGCTTACCAGTGGGCATTATACGCAAGCAGTTTTTAGTAGTATATTGTTATGCTTCCATTTTCCCGTGAAAAATGTGCTATGTGTCCGTTTGAATATTACCCACATTGGTATGTGGCATTCACACACAAGGCGCTAACTTATTTGTCGGACCAAGTCAAAACTATGTAAACCGGTGGCTTCCGTAAAACCGACATCATAGATAATGTTTTACAACTGATGTAATAACTTCAGAGGAATCTGGGCTGTGATTCAAAAACATTAAAACGAAGTAATTCATGACTCTTTCTTACTCTAACACAAATACATTTTTGCATCTTATATCTGACCCTCAGATAATTCAACTATTCAGATAAAAACGAATAGTTATCTTCACTCCTTCTACAGTTTGCATTAGTCTAGTCCGGAGATGTGCATCATTTTTGTCGGCGGGCCATGTAACCATACTCAGACATCTATCAGGACCAAACACACACAAAAAAAAGAAATTTATCCACGCGGGAAAAGCGAAAGTAAAGTATGTGGCTATTGCTTACTCATGTAGTAATGAAGAAACCGGACAAAACGGCGAAAGATTTAACGCAGCAGGATTAAAACGAGAATATCGGTCAGAGACCGAAGACTTATCGATCGAAAATTAGGAGGTCCCCGAAACAGCGCTCTTACTCCATAGTAACACCTTGTGTCCCATCGCTAATTAATTAATAACTCGCTAATTATAGGACATAATCCATCCAAAATCGATAGGCTTCTGGTACGACATGTGATGAATGCACATGCAAAATCTGGAGCAGATTCAATCTCGCTTTCGTAAGATATCGCGAGCATCTAACAGACAGACAAATACCTATCAACATACTTACCGATTAAATAAATCGATGAGTAACAACATAATGTGTTTTTATCCACGTGATCAACTTATTAAGCATAAAATTTCGAATTCGGATTCATATAAACGAATTACATATAAATTCAACTTATTTTACAGGAAAATTTTAGCGTATTCTGAACAATGAATCAAACACCCTTTGTGATGTCAAAACAGCCAAAATTTGGGTCAGTTGTCGGGCCCGATAAGGGTCATTATGAAAAAATAATTAGCCTCTTTGCTACTTGAACCATCCTAATTAGTGAAAAACTTTTAAATCAATGTTCCACCAGTGGCAAACAAAAGCTACTTTTTTACAACAAGAATTAGGCAAAGCGATCTATACATAATATTAATGAATTACTCACAATAACATATAAATTCAATATATTTTACAGCTTAACTAAAAGTGCATAAATTACCTAGTTTTATCTTCACTTGCTTCTTTTCCCGCCTTTTTTCACTCAGTTTCATTGTCTATTCTTACGTCACAAACTGATTACCCTCAATAAACTATTATATATATGAATTACTCGATTTTTTCCAAAAAGTATATTATCAAAAACTTCTCGCTTTCCCTCAGCTTAATTTGAACGATTGACCGTCACCCTTTGATATTATATCCAAAATGTTTTGTCTATTTGTCCCACACAAAATTACCGCTTTAAGTATTTTAAAATTTGATCCGGCGATTGCAAGTTTTCTCAAATATTCCCATCTTTTAACTACAGCGTAAGCGTACGAGTACGCAAAACTGGGTTTTTACAAAAGTTTACCTAAAGAAGCGCCCCCAATCTTCAGCTAAAAAAATGCTGCACTGACAGAGGAGTGGCATGCGACCACTCACTTTCCCTCGGTTATAAATACAGAAGTGTGCTTCACCTAAAGTTTTCGAGTTCTCGAATACAAATAGTACCGATGTAAGAGTTATATAAAAACACCAATTCGCTAATATAACTTCGTATTGATTTTCATACACTTCTTTCAACGGAAGGCCCCAAAGAATCAACTGAAAAAGTAGATTTTTATGGGGATATCAAGAAAATGGTTTTCTCAATACTAATGTAGAGAGAACGTTGTACGATATAAAACCTTGTTTAATCGGCAAAATAGATTTGTAGCTTTGATCTTATCCGATTTGCGGTGGCGAAGAAGATATTCAGCCTTTGAAGAAGAAGTTCAAATAAACACAGTGACAAAGTTTCACGAGATCAGCATATACAATACCCTACCTAGGAAAGCGGATAATTCGTTATTATACCAACAAAAATACGATACAAATTTTTAAATATTTAAAACTGACGCAATCAACTGTGAGAGCCCGAGCGGCCACACTGCCATGAATTACTCTCCCGCCCTTTTTCCATCACCGCCTTCCCCCCCATAAAGCCGTATTGTAGCCAGAACATAAACTAAACCGAACCAAAAATATTATTAAAACTGCTGCACTTCAACAACCTAATAGAAATATGCACCTTTCGCCATAGAGACAACATACAACGGAGTACTTCAAACACACACTACAATATACATATTTAAAAAACATCGCAAAAATTATAGTAAATTCGGAGTTATTACAAATAGGCACGGTTCAAGAGTCGTATTATGTGTGGCCATTTATGATTCGTTCACAAAACACGCGGCCTAAGCTTGTTCGTGAATCAAAATAATAAAACGATAAAATACAACTACCAACACTTTCATTTAAATTTACTCTAATTTTTAACAGTACGCCTAATTAATCATAATTTAATGTCAACACCTTCTTACGCACGGCCCATAGTTAATCCCAATCTGTTTTACCATTTTCCATACTTGGTAAATTATTAGTTGAAACTTTCACATGTAACCTTAAACAATGACTGTTTACTCTTATTCAAGGAGTTGCAAACAAAACTGACTTTATTAAATTAGGTCTTTTCATATCAACTCTACCGTGGTTAATTAAATTTGATGAAGTGCTTCCGTACAATTTGGGTGGTGGTTCGAGTTGTATATTGAGACGTTTAGGTGGTCGTTGGAGTCGGATATTTACAAAACTTCGGGTTGTGGTTTAGGTTTGGCATCATATAATAAAACGTTTGATGGTCACTAGAGTGGGGAAATGGCGTAATGGAGTCGGAGAAGTGGTTGGAGTCGGATATCCGTGGAACCCAGGTGGTGATTGGAGTTTGATATTAATAAACTTAGAGTGGTGGTTGGAGTATTTTTACCCGAGTTGAGCTTTTTTCAATTCCGATGAATAATTTTAGAATTTATTTTTAAAGAGTGAATAAAATGTATGTATATATGTTTATTTGTCTCAAAATGTAACAGTATTTGCATGATATAATAGAGAGATTTTCAAGCCCTGGCTGGCCTAAGATACAGTTGTGCCACATTTAACCCTAAACAAATATACCTGCAGTTTAGGACTGCTGCGTAATATAATAGGACAACATACACAAAATAACGAAAATATTTCTGCAAAACTCCAAGTATAATTCACAAGACAGAGATTTGCGGCGCCCTGACGATCCATACAATAGCAAGTTTATGGCATGTCCATGTCCCAGGTTTAAGTGTGTAAGGTTGGGAGCAATGTTCCCTCTAATTTTTGTAGTATGTGTGCGCAGACATCTATTCGTGTGCGCAGCCTCTGAAAGCTGTGTGCGCTCGCACTGGTTGGGAGTACAGCATATATCAGATTACGACCCACAGGCGGGATATAGCCCAAAGAAGTGTTACATCCGATCCACTTATGCCTGCTAAAATTACGACTATAGTTTTAATGGATAGAAATTTCGGTTGAGATTATCGATGAAAATAACTATATCTAGTTAATTGTTACGTATCAACAATAAATAATACGAAAAAGTAATTTTAGTATAGAATTACTTTTTATAGAATGAATTGATATTTCGCGGCACACAGTATGGGCCCCACTGATTAATTCCATACAAACGGATGGGCCGAATGAAACTTATAAAATCGCCTCTCCCATTGTATAAACATCAAACGATACCTAGATCCCTCTTATTGTATTCGTTACAATGGCCCGCTGTATGATCAAACAATTATCGATACACTAGGTATCTGTTCACTCATAATACCTCTCTGTACACCCAATCATTACACCAAACAATCACAAATTATGGTTATATCATGTAAGGGCCAGAGATATTCTAAACTCTTTATCATTGTTCATGCTTGTTGCATAAAAGGAAGCGAACGCCATTGTCCAAGAATTTATTTTTCTGTAAATTTTAATTGTTACATCACAAAAGCGAAGAAAATCGAGTATAACTTGCGCACAGCATTGAGATAGGTCATCTAAAACTTGACTTTCGCCGACGGCTTAATCACGTTGATAAAACCCAAAATTGAAAAAGAAATGTCTCCTTTATATACCTCGATTGAATCTATGATCACATTCTTGTTTTCCACATTGAAAATGAAAGTAAGACAGTGCGCTTCTCGGAACCGGCGGTCGCCGAAAAGTTTAATGTATTGTAAGGGGTCGCGAGCTTAAGTTTGGTAATCCCGGTTATGAACCATTGGAAAGACGTAAACTAGAAATATGCGAAGACAAATTATAATTACTATCTTGAAAAGAAATAAAACTGGAAACAAACCTCTTGCTCTCATGAACTCCATTTCCATCACAACACTAGATCGCCTACTCCGCGGCATTTTTGCTGATAATCGGGTCGTAAGTTCACGAAACGTTGATTTAGTTTCTAATGCCTTCCTACGGCGCTAAGCCTATGTCTGACATACTTATGCTACTATACATCGTTTTTATTAAAGATATATTGTAACAAATTTAATTTCTAAAATTTTGAATATTCCGAAACACAATTTTTTCATTAATAAAACCTAAAATCAAGGGCCTATTTACGTTTACTGTTACCCACCCATCAAACTATCGTCCTGGGTGCTATCCTCAATTTCTGATCTGAGTCGGTGTCAGTATTCAGATTTTCTGGAGTCTGAAGAAGGGTCAAAATTTTCAACTGGTCCCAATTTTAGTGAATCGGTCTATTTTTCTGTTCATTCCCACGACAATAAGCTTATATCCATCAGGATCTTGGTACGCTTGTATTTACTAGTTAACGACACAACAATAACTTTGTTGTTTGTTTTGATAAACTTATACGGGACCTTCAAGGATTTAAAATAGAAAACGCCCAAAAAGGTTGTGTTTGAGAAAATTTCGACCAGATAAAATAAAATCCGGTTGACAAAAAGGTTGACTTTGAGTGTGCCGGACTCTGATATTGAAAATTTAAACTCCAACTGCCGATTCCGAAATAAGGAAGTATTGAATACGGAAATTTTGACGTTCTGTGACTTACAACTTCTAGAAATTTGAAATTACAGCTGCAACCTGTTCGAAATTTAAACTTTAACTCCTTATTTAGATGTTTAATTATCAATTTAAAATACGACTTCCGATTCTATCTTCAATACCTGTCAATAAATGCCGTAGCTACAAACCAATTCTCCGCAGCCTTTTATCGTTTCGCCCATTTTCAATTGCGCACTTATCCTCAGTCCCATCGTTATAGCCAGCCACCTAAATATAACGTGCTTGAGACCATTTTTAAAACCGTATTCTTGTTATAAGCTTCAATACATGCCGAAAGCGCTTCCAGTCAGCTTAATGTCCAAAGTATAAATATCAGTTGTAAGCCATGTAATACACGCTACGTATGCGTGTTGGCAAACATTTGCGAAGATTTTTGAGCCTTGTGTGAATCAGTATTACCTGGCGCCTAATGCTCAACTATGATTATGTAGTTTCGTTAACTTTCGGCATCACAATGGTTTCACTTAACTTTGCTTTAGATATGATTCTTCAATACCTTTGACTGTGTACACGTCAGTCTTTGCATTTTAGTAGTCGCTCACGGCTGGTGAACTAACTGGTAACAAAACGAAAGTATGTGGTTCGCCGTATGATTCAGTCAACCTAACGACTTTCCTCTAATCCCGGGTTAATATAAAATCCCCACCGCCTATCTTCAATATACTACCCGCAGAGAGGCTGGTTTTGAATCCCATACATATATGACTATGTGCTGTTATTAAGCGATATAGAACTATGCGTGAATAACTCTAAATAGTATGATGGAAAACCTGAGAATCTGGAAGTGTCCTAAAAACTTGCGAATAAAAACATACGTAATTATGTAATAATGATCTCCGGTATGTCATTATCACCCACAATCGCGTTTTATTGATTTCCGACAGACAAGTAGTCTAAATGGTACCAAAGTGGCCCGACCCCGGATGGCGAACCACTGCCCCTGGTCCAGTTTATGTAGGGTATGGAATTAGTTAGCCAGTAAGTTATTTCAGACGCATAGACTTGATTGTGGCTCCGTGAATCAACCACGGTGGCTCTATTCTAAACATATTTTTTTAATAGTCATCCAGTTGATAGGAAACCTACTAGGATGTCTTAATCCTATGACAAACCCCAAACACTACTGCCATAAACCTAAAGTATGCGTTATACCTATTTTTATATTTATCCCGGGGAAATAAAAGCCGACATTACGACTCAATCACATGGCGAGCCACACACCACAATATTGCTCTGAATATTCAAATCATAACACTGCCAAGCCGACGAAGTTAATCCTTGGTAAATAAGCCCCAATGTTTTAGTATCCCTCACTCATCCTAGCTAAGCCTGACCACTAAACACTTCGCGTAGACTAGCACCACTTTACCGGCACAACGCGACTTTTACGGAGTAAACACTCAAAACAATCACGCGCGAACAGAAAAGATCCTTGCTTTTATTATTCTAACGTCTTTGGCCACCTTTGGTAAACGCCATTCGTTCAAAACGCTCATTTTTAAATGTTAACGACTATTAAACCACGTATAAGCACCCTTATACGATCTCAAGCGTCGCGTCTGTGTCGTCATAACACAATAGCCAATTTCCTTTATTACAAAAGAATAAGATTTTGAAAATTCAGTGTTACATCATACATGGTCTATACATTAACAATCGATAATAGATGAATAAATAAATCACACCGCTACTGTGAAAATATAAGTAAAACTAACATAATTTTTACAGTATTAGTATAAATAGTAGTATGTTTTCAAAAATGATACAGTTTTAAAGGTTTAAGCGCGGATCCAGTATACACAACTTATACATAGATACATGGTATGCGTAAAGCACGTATCTAGCTACTGCACCTCCATCCTTTATTCTGTGATAGCTTACATGGTAACCGTACATGTGTATATCCTCGGGTTCAATACACATGCGGGTGCTAAAACCATGGGTTATGGTTAGTATGGGTTCAAATATCCGTAAAACAATTTTTTTTTTCATAGGTGCAATAGTATGCAGGTGCAATTGTCGTGCGTTCAAATGTAAAGGAACCAGCTTACATATCTGTAAGCGGAAATACGGCTTCTTTGGAAACTAAGAACACATTTCTAGCACGAGAACAGACAACATAAATTATGTTGTCTTATAGGAGTCCTATACAAACGAAGAATTAGTATAAATAGAATGTTCCATACACGATACAATTTTAAAGGTTCTTTTTGATTGCAAGGCTATTTAGTATATATAGACAAGCAGTATACAAGATATAAAAAACGCGGGTTACATTTAGACAACTTGTACATACGGTGTATGACACGTACAGCTCAGACAAAGCCTCCTGCCTCCAGATCATGATAGGCTATCTAGCATCGAGGGAAATGATTTGAGTAAATTAATTTGTTGATATTAAATGGGCCTATTAGTAGCTTCGACAAGTTTAAGCACATTAAATACTATCTGTTAATAAACTTGATAATATTGAAACCTAGTATTTGCAAGCCTAAACGAACCACCGTCTCATGCTAAATACAGATGGTATCAAAATACAATGAGACGAAGGCAGTCCATAGGTGACAATAATCATTATTCAAAACACAACAAATAGAAAAATATCATAACTTTGTATTAATAATTAAGACCACCGTTGTCTAATGATGGCCCACACAAACGAATTGCTCGGGGACCAAGAGATAGTCATAACACGATATTAGAGAATTGAGAAATTCCAAGCCTAATTGAAACAACGCATGATGCTCTTAAAGTCTTACGCAGTGAGACGAATGCAGTCCCGAAGTGACAATAATTAGTGATGAAAACACAACAACAACAATTTGAGCAGTGATGCCGTGATAATGATTAGGGCCGTCCCCGACAAATGAAAAAACAAATTGCTCAGAGCCTGGTCTAAGTAGAGGTAAGGATAATACGAAAATAAAACCTTCGATTCAACGAAGTACAAATTACCTATTAAAGTAATTTCACTTTAGGAGTGGTACGGGTCTAGTTTTATTTAGCACTTTAGACCTAATGTTATCAACAGCTATGGAAAGGCGCGCGACTCCCTGCGGCCACATATGTAGCACCCCCGTTAAGGTTTCGGTACTTCCGTAGTATGTGTACCAGGTTAGGGTTAAGCCATAATTTTATTCCGATTCTTCCTATTTTAGTCCTATTACAAGTTCAGGGACTCTCTGTGTTAGCCAAGTGAATATACCCCTTATTCTTAGGTTTCAGTCCCTTTACACAACTTGGATGTAAAATAGGCAAACAAAATTAGTTACCTCCATATTGGTACACACACAGCGCCAAGGTTGGATTACAAACAATCTCTCACTACACCATCGTAATAACATCGTAAAATTCTTGTTAACTTTGCGCATTTTTCTATATTGTCTGTATATATTTGCCTACTCGAGGGGTCGTATCAAAATGGGCTTGCCTCGTTTGTATAGAAACATACTTTAGGAACTCAAGGAGTCTATTAATATATAAAGGTAAACTCGAGACATATTAAATTGTGAATAAAGCCTAAAGGCAAACCGTGCGTCTTCTATGATGGACGACGTTTGAAAAGAAGCTCAAAAAAGGCGAAAATTGTTATCATAAAATGTTTCAATAAAATAAATCTAACTCGGAAACAACTTACACTTGTATTTTTACTCAAATAATAACGTAAATCAATTCAACAACAGTCGTTCAAAATTATTAGTCAACGATCAAGAGGGAGCGTTTATATACATTGTCATGAGTGCCATTTTACGTATAGATACGTCACTGTGAATCTTTTTAAAACGTACCCTAACGCGCAATGCACGACAATATTTCTGAACAGTTTTAGTGAGTACGTAACTTTGTTCAGACATGCCCTCGCTTTATATAGCATTCTTAAAACTTCCTGTCTGTGTTTTGTTTCTGCTTTTTTTTCGCGCAAGAAAACAAAAATAATAAAAGGTGAAAATATAAACACCCTCATTCTCCATTGCCAAATTTAGTGCTTTTGTTACCACAAACAGCAGGATGTTCTTTTTTAATATTACACATCCGATTTTGTGTCCGTTCTTGACCGCGGAAGCGCAAAATATATAAAAAAGTTTAAAAAAAAAAAAAAAAAAATCTGACTATAACTTGTATAGCAGTATAGATCTCAACCTTTTATGGCTCGTGGCCGCCTTCAGAAAAGTTTATCACTCTTGCCCCCCCCCCCCTGTTTATCATTCCAGTGGTATTTGTAGTGTTATTCTGATTAGTAGATTCCAAATCCTATTATGTTCAAACAAATCATGCTCAACAAATTGAAAACATTCTGTGAAATAGCCTTATCAGGCAATGAAACCAGGGAGAACTGCGAGTTTACTTGTGAAGGGAACTGTAAAATCAGTTCTGCAGCTATCATCTTTTGCCCGCGCAAAGCGATCTGTGACCCCCGGTTTAGAACCACTTCTGGGGGCTCCCGAAGTATGCGAACCAAGATGGCGGACATCGGAATGTAATATGTGTACTAGGTTAGGCTTAGGCCATAATTTTAAGTATAAATACTACTGGAGGCTCTTGGCTAGTCTTCGAACTGATAATAGGAGTAAAATAAGGAAAATTGGAAAAAAATTATCGCCTAACCCTAACCTGTTACCCATGCTACGTTCCGATGTCCGCCATCTTGGTTCGCATACTTCAGGAGCACCCACTTCTGTGTAGGTTAAACGCATATAACTGACCAATGGCGCCTCGCGAAAATCGCAATCATTGCCTATTTGTGGTTGACTGCGGTTTATAAGCGATCATTCTGTACGTATAGTTCGTAACGAAAAAGATTCGTATTGTGACGCAATCAGGAGTGACGTCATCGAGATGGTCTTGTATTTTAGCCTATATAAATGTCTCAGGAAATGTAAGAAAAACTAATAGGGGGTAGTCGAGAAAGGGTAATACATGGCAATTTTTAAATATCTCCTAAATAGCAACATCGTGCTACAGCTGTAAAAAATAAGATGCATGAAATAATAATAAAAGGACCTCCAGTTCAATACACAATATCCAAGTTCCCTTAGAATAGAAAAATGTTATATTTAGTTAAATTAGTAACTGAAAAGGAAATGCCTCAATGAAATAGTTATTTTAAGTACGTAGACACATAGTTAGCCAAGCACACATACAAAGACACACACAACCATATCTAACTGAAATACAAAGGGTTTATATGATTAGCAGATATATAGCCCAGTAAGAAGCCTCCAAACGCGCCCTGTTCATCCACCCTTCTCACCCCGTCCTCATAATCTTCCCAATACATTTCTCTCTCCCTTTTCATTTGGATATGAACCAAACTCAATTCTCAATTTCTAACGAAATGATTTTAAGTTCGTCTTGAGTTCTGCAAGTTTGCCCATTATGCTCTTCCATAGTAAATTAAAGTTATGAATCTCATCAGTACAGTATTCCTGTAAAACGATTATTCACTCTTTTTGGTGTCAGAACTGACTGAAATAAAATCTAAGTTATATCTGACCAGCTGATGTCAAATGCACAAAATGACTAACTTTAAGATGACACTATCCTAAATTACACTTGAAATCAAGAATCTATTATATCTAATATAACTACATTAAACTACATTAAAATCGCCTCAAGACGAACAAGATGTACAAAACCAAAGAAAACGGTATTCCCGCAATATGTGTACCAGGTTAGGGTTAGGTCATAATTTTATTACGATTTTCCTCATTTTAGTTCTATAACAAGTTCGGAGACTGTCTTTATTAGCCAAGTGAATATACCCCCTGCCCATACGCTTATGTCTCCTTACGCAACTTGATATGGAGTAGGCGAACAAAAATAGTTGCCTCCATATTGGTACACATACTTCTGGAGCGCCAAGAATACATACCAGATTCTTAGCAATGGGGCCAAATCCAGAATATTACACCAACAAGGTTGGAACCTTTTTGGTAAAGCGGAATTAGCAAACATGCTAGCATTCTGCGGAACGTTGTCGAGAACCACTGGCTTAGCAAAATACTCTTAATATATCTCTACGCGCAACCTATTCTCATAGTAGCGAAAGTATTCATGTATCCTTCGAAGATTCGTGTAACCCCATTATGATGAGATAATGTTACTATCGTCAGCTACTTTCTGGTGTCATATTACATGTTTTGGCGCGAAAGCAAGAATCGTTAGCAACCATTGTTTCTTCCTAAAGCTCAATATTCAATAAAAAAGCATTTTAGTTTGTTGTGCTTATGTAGCTTACATAAGTGATATACAATAGTAGTTATGACGTTTTAATTGCTCCTATTAGTACATTCGAAGTATGTGAACCAAGATGGCGGACACTGGAACGTAGTATGTGTACCAGGTTAGGGTTAGGGCAATTTTCCTTATTTTAGGTATATTACGAGTTCAGGGACCAGCCAAATGATACCCGTAGTATTTGTACCTGAAATTTTGGTCTAACACTAACCTGGTACACATACTACGTTATGGTGTCCGCCACCTTGGTTCACATACTTCGGGAGTACTATTCTATAATTAATCATCTCTAGGAGAGGGATGACGAACCTTATTATATGAATTTCCAAAAAGGAAAAAAAAATGTGTTATAGCTTTCTGACCAATGAGAAACTTGCTGTTGCATCTTTTCCTCAAGTCTAATAATTATAATCATTGGTTGGTATTGCGTAGTTTTGATCTACATATATGCAACTCTGGCGTCAAACATTTTTTTGTCGTTGTAACGAAAATCCAAATTCAGAACTCGTTAATGGCAATAATACTGAGTTTTTGTGCTTGGAAAAGAAAAAAATACCAACATAAACAACATAATAGCAAAACGATACATAGGCCCACTTGACGTCTGTTAACTATTCATAGTTTTGGGCCACCTTGTGGTACATAATGTTTCAGGTTACCATACCTGCCCAATAGCGAAATCATGCGGCTGCCGTGTTAAATTACTGAAATTTAAAATAAAAAATATATTTTAGGTTTTTTCTTTTTGGGAGAAAACAGATGATCGACATTTCAAATATTTCTGAAGTTTTCATCTTTGACAGTTTATCATTCGAGCAACGCAACTTTGTCTTTTCGAGTTTGGTGAGCTGTTGCGCTCACAGAAAAATAACAAAAAAGCGATCTTTTTTGCAGATAAACATTGGAGAAACGAATGTGCTAGGGTTTGGACCACCCCGATCCAGGATATTTTGAAGCTGTAAGCAGTAATCATTTGAAAATGGTTTCATTGTGACGATACATCGAGCTGGGATAGTGTGCTGGGATATATAGCGCTACCGTCATTGATGGTTCGATGAAACTTATATCTGAACGAGACTACACACTATTTCCTATGTTATAAAATGTGTATTCGCGGGAGTTCAGGTGAATCGTAATTGGCCAACACATGTATCAAACACACGCGAACAATATTTTTGTGGTAAATCTACCTTGTGTGGGAATTACAAGAGGGAATCTAACCCAAGTCCTACTATATCACTATGTAGCAGCGGTTCTTAACTATTTAATTTTACTTAGATTACTAGGTTTACCCATAATGCTCATTTATTGGGAAAAAAATAACAAACTAATTCATTACTTCAATTTTGGGTCATATTTGCTACAAAATTAATTTAATATCAATTAAGTTAGGTTTTTATAGTCTTTCGACAATCAATTCCGACTTTAATTTACCTCTGCCATTAAAGGTCGCCCATAACCATTTCAAAGTGTAACAAGTGGGAATCGGGATAAAATTGACGCGATGTTTAATTAAAACAATATGGCGGCGTCTGCTTGTTCGGTTACAAAACCAAAACTCCCGAGTGACTGATTAAACAGTGAGTAACCGACATAAAACTATTTTAACTTTATTTCAATCAAAAAATTCAAACGATCACTGAACGATTTACGTCAATGGACCATTAGCTTCCGGGAAACGATCGCTGAAAATTTTTGCTGCTTTGAACTAGCATAACCCTGGCAACAGAAATTTCACATTCTGACCATTGCAAAGGAAAAAGCAATACGAAAAATAACAAGCAATCTATCTCGCTTTCGTCTGTTGTTATCGAATTTAATCTCTGCGCTAATTCGTTCATCTCTGTATACTTAAAAGCAAAAGTTCCTAACCTTTATTCTCTAATTGGCCTCATCGCGAAATTTAAAAAAAGAATTACCTCCCATTCAACTTAGAATTTCAACTTAGCATTGTGCAGATGTATAAAATTGATTGCGTTTCGTTTATACAACTACGATTATCCCCTACAATGCTAATTCCGCTTTCATAGCGCGTAGTGAAAGCATTGCTTAACATATTGGGTTCAAATTTCATACCCACCTCGTAACCCAGGGTGTGATAAATTGGGGGAAGCAATGCCGAGCAGGAAAAATGTCGGTATTTCCGAATAATATAGTTCTTCAGATGCCGTTAGGTATCAGTGGTAGCTCATACAAAGCCTTGTTCATATCAAACGGCGTGAATGAGTGACCTATATATAAAACTAGTTAACAGACGGTAAAATTAATTTGTTGAGATTTAGTAGAAAGTTTTGAGTCATTTTATCGCCATTGAAAGTCTGCGATTCCGACTCTCGGAGTTACAAATCACGTGATAAAGGGCAAACCTGGCAAATTCACGAAGGGGCAAAATCCAACTTGTTTTATGTCTATAAATCGGTGTATTTCAGTGCATTTCTACGTGTGATATGTCATTTTTTTGGAAAATATAGTGAGGGCTTCGAGTAAAATTATAATCAGAATATCTCACTGATATATTTAGCGTTAAATTTGCGTTACGCTGTTTGAAGAGAAAGTAAATGATTGACGTGAGCTTCCGCGATTTTTTTATACGATAATGATCTCGTAAAATTACGAATGTGCTTTGGAAATACGTTACTTCGAAAGCATGGTCTTACTCATGAATGATGCAGCGGAAATTAGTTGAGCGATAGCGAGAATTGCAAAGGGAAGTTGATAATATTGCCTAGTTCTCATCGCAGGACTTTTTCCATCAATATTTCCATACACTCAAAAAAAAAACTAGTAATTTTCCATTGCGCTAGAAATTCAAATTTTCAAATCCTCTCTAACCCTCAACTGCATATTTACGATGGAGGTGTTTTTTCCTCAAATTTCACATTTTTGCATTATTGAAAATGCATTGCCATGTCTTGTCTAAACTTAGCTAACATGTGAAAACATCCTCCCGATGTATAGGTTGCGAGATGTTCATAAAACCCTAAATTGGGTTGCGTCTCGAGATTGTTTAAGAACCCCTGGTTTAATCTACACATAGCGTAACAATTGTAGCGTAAGTTGTTGCGTAAATTTACCTTTTTGTTAACATATATCGCGCCTCGATAGCATGAATTCTAAAAGTTGGAATAAAGTTTCTTCTATATTTTTAAATATTCGTGGTATGTCACATTCGCTACCCCGATTTTAAATTTGATCGGCTGACGTCGAAGGGTGTTTTTTTTTCTATATTTTCAAATATTCGATGTATGTCAGAACTATTGCCACGTCATTCGGTACCCCGATTACAAATTTGATTGGCTGACGTGCATAATTCACATCGATATTTTCAACGTTTATTTATGTTCAAAAAAATTGTAGTCGTAATTTAAGCAGACACAAGTGGGCCGGATGAAACACTTCGGTGGCCCGCGAGCCGTAATTGGCCCACCCATGTATCAAGCACACAAGAACAATATTTTTGTGAGGTAACTACTTTGTGTGGGAATTACAAGGGGAAATCTAAACCGAGTCCTACTATATCACCAGCGGTTCTTAACTCTTCAGCACTTTACTTAGATTACTCATTTTAACTTCAAACACTCAGAAAAGCCCATTTATTGGAAAAAAAATCAGTAAATTATCTCAATATATTTATTCAATGTGACTGCTACCTTTCTTTATTGGCAAATAGCTGTTCAATGTCTGATTTGTGCAGTGATTTCCCCACACCACTCCCATAAGGGGTTGACAACTCCCCAATATTTTAAACACCCTGGCGACTGTTGGGTCGTATCGCTTGCCCATCTATGAAATCAACGCACACAACGCCGAATATGGACAAGGGGTGACTAGGGCATTTTCTATACATAAGCTCCGCAGCTGTTGTATGTGCTCCAAGATGGCGCACAACCTGAACCCGAACTTGGTACACATACTATGTTCAGGTTGTGCGCCATCTTGGTGCACACACTATTAAGATAAAAATAAATATGGGCGTTACATTTGTTAAATATCAGTGACTGTCTGTACAGGACCCTGTTGGGGGCGAAGGACCCGAACAAGCTCTGTATAATATATATTAAGTCGAATGCTTCGACCGATAGGCCATCGCGTCGCCAAAACAGTGGGCTTATGTCAATCATCCATAAATAGCTGTGACAAAGACAATTTTGACAGTGAGTTGTGTGGTAAGTTTACTATTTTTGTTAACAGCTATCATGCGTTGAGAGCATGGATTGCAAAAGATGGAAAAAAGTTCTTTCTATATTTTTAAATATTCGTGATATATCAGAAATATCGTCACATCAATTGGTACCCCGATTTCAAATTTGATTGGCTGACGTCAAAGGGTGGGCAATTACTTTTCCGAGTGGGCTAATTAAACATATTTACAAATTTATATCCATAAAAACTATAGTCGTTATTTAAGCAGACACAAGTGGGCCGGATGAAACACTTCGATGGCCCTCGGGCCGTAATTGGCCCACCCATGTATCAAACACACGCGAGAACAATATTTCTGTAGGAATCACAAGGGGGAATCTAACCAGAGCCCACCTATATCACTTTATAGCAGCGGTAATTAAATCTTTAGCACATCTTTACTCCCAAACACCCAATAGTGCTCATTTATTGAAAAAGAAATTACAAATTATTTCATTATATTTATTTGAAGTCACGGCTGTCTTTATACAATGGCAACCAGCTGTTCAATGTCTGGCGGAGTACAGTGATTTCCCCACATCCCTCCAATAAGGGGTGAACACCCCCTGAAATTTTAAACACCCTGGCGAGTGTTGAGTCATATTTGCCGCAAAATATAATTTAATTCCAATTATGTTGAGTTTTATAGTATTTGGACTTTCAATTCCAACTTTAATTTACTTTTGCTATAAAATGTCGCCTATAATCATTTTAAGTCGTAGAAGATGGGAATAGGAATAAAATCGACGCGATAATTCCCACACGAGGTAGATTTCTCTCAAAAATGTTCTTTGAAAGAATATGGCGGCGCCTGCTTGTTTGGTCACAAAGCCAAAACTTTCGAGTGTGTGATCATTGCCTTATTCAACAGTACGAAACCGACATAAAAATATTTAAACTTCATTTCAATCAAAAAATTTAAACGATCACTGCTCGATTTACGTCAATGGACTATTAGCTTCCGGGGAATGATCGTTGAAAATTTTTGCTGCTTCGAACTAGCATAACCCTGGCTTCAAAATTTTCACATTCTAACCATTGCAAATGAAAAAAGCAATGCGAAAAATAATCAGAAATCCATCTCGCTTTCGTCTGTTGTTATCGAATTTAATCTCCGCGCTAATTTGTTCATCTCTGTATACTTTACAGCAAAAGTTCTCAGCCTTCATTCTCTAATTTAACTCTTTGCGAATTGAAAATAAAATGTACCCACACTATGCAATGGGCGACGGACGAAAAAGTCTTTAGAAAACAGGAATTTCAACTTAGCATTGTGCAGATATATAAAATTGATTGCGTTTCGTTTATACAAGTACGATTATCCCCTACAATGCTAATTCCTCCTTTATAGCGCGTAGGCCAAGTGGTTGAAGCGCTTTTTTACATCTTGGATCTAAATTCCATTCTAACCATTGCAAATAAAATTATCAATACAAAAAATATCCAGCAATCTATCTCACTTTCGTCTGCTGTTACCGAATTTTAACCTCCGCATTGGTTCGTTCATCTCTGTATATTTTTATAACAAAAGTTCTCAGCCTTTATTCTCTAATTAACCTCTTCGCAAATTTCAGAATAAAATTCTCCCCGCTGACCAATCCAATTTCAACTTAGCATTGTGCAGATGTCTTAATTGATTACGTTGAGTTTCCATAACTACAGTTATCCCACACAGCAATGCTAATTTCTCCTTTATAGTGCGATTGCCTGGTGGTCAAAGCTGTTTCAAATCTCGGGTCCAAATTCCATATCCACCTCCTAACCAAGGCTATGATAAATTGATGAGGCAATGCCGAGCCGGAAAAATATCTGTAATTCCGAATAATAGTAGTTCTTAAGATGTCGTTAGATATCAGTGGTAACTCATACAAGGCCTAGTTCATAGCGAACAGCGTTAATGAGTTACCTGTATATAAAACTACTTAGACGGTAAAATTAATGTTTTTTGAGATTTAGTAGGAAGTTTCGAGTCATTTTATCGCCATTAAAAGTCTACAATTACGATTCTCGGAGTTTCAAATCACGTGACAAAGGGCAAACCTGGCAAATTCACAAAGAGGCAAAATCCAACATGTTTAATGTGCATGAAACGCGGTATTTCAGTGCATTTCTACGTGTGATATGTCATTTTTTTGGAAAATATAGTGAAGGCTTCGAACTAAATTATAATCAGAATATCTCACTGATATATTTAGCGTTAAATTTGCGTTGCGCTGTTTGAAAAGAAAGTAAATGATTGACGTGAGCTTCCGCGATTTTTTAAAACGATAATAATCTCGTAAAATTACGAATGTGCTTTGGAAATACGTTACTTCGAAAGCATGGTGTTACTCATGAACGATGCAGCGGAAATTAGTTGAGCGACAGCGAGAATTGCAAAGGGAAGTTGATAATATTGTCTAGTTCTCATCGCAGGACTTTTTCCATCAATATTTCCATCCAACTTAAAATCATAGCACCAAAAATATGCGGCAATTTTGCGCTTATGGTAGATATTGCAAGAAGAACGAAAGCGTTGGGGGTTAAGGGAGATCATCAGGAAAAACAACGTTTCATAACATGTGATAGTCACTGATATTTCCAACTCCGGAGTGTGTGATCAAGGCCTGATTCAACAGTGAGTGACCGACATAAAAAAATTTCATTTTATTTCAATCAAAAAATTCAAACGATAACTGCACGGTTTACGTCAATAAACCATTAGTTTCCAGGAAACGAAAGTTGAAAATTTATGCCGATTTGAACTGGCATAACTCTAGCATCCCATTTTTCACATTTTAGCCATTGCCAACGGAATAGCAATGCAAATAAAGCCGTCATCTATCTCGCATTTGTTTGCTGTTATCGGGATTTATAGCAAAGGTTTTCAGCCTTTTTTCCCTAATTTACATCTTTGCGAATTTAAAATAAAATTCAACCCGCCATGGCAAAATCCGACGTGTTTTATGTCCATAAATCGCGGCATTCCAATGCATTTTTACGTGTGATATGTCAGTTTTTGGAAAAAACAAAGGGCTTCGAATAAAATCATAATCGGAATATCTTACTGATATATTTAGCATTAAATTTGCGTTGCGCTGTTTGAACAGAAAGTAAATGATTGACGTGAACTGCCGCGACTTTTTGAACGATAATGAGCTCATATAATTACCACGAATATACTTTGAAACTGCGTTACTTTGAAAGCATGGTGTTACTCATGAACGATGCAGCGAAAATTAGTTGAACGATGGCGGGAATTGCACAGGAAGTTTTGATAATTACCGGTATATCAGATTCTCAGCACCATATGCTATACTATACCTACACCGACATATTTGATAAATGTTATCTAGTACCATGCCTGGACCAAAGCTCTATACATTCAGTTGGAAGCCAATATGATTGATTTAACTTAGTTCAACTGCGGCACAAACATAAATTCAACGCACTAACACACGGTCACGCAATGTTGTGATCAACTTAACAGCGACTTGTATCGCTTGCCCATCTACGAAATCCTTGCACGTAACTCCGAATATGGACAGGGGGATTTTTCTAGGCTAGAAGGCTTAGCTTGTACTGATACTGGTTTTGAGTGCAGTGTTGCCTGACCCATACATTTGTGGAACTGACCTATAAGGCGCGCGATCAATTTTAAATGGCTCAAAAATTGCGCGGATGGATAAATAAAACATAACCATACCTTTGTCTCCTATTGCAAGGACTGACCAGGTATGAAAGATGCTGGGTCGCGTTGCAGAGCTGCATACTTTATTGCTGGGTCAAATTGAGTGAAACTTATAACCGCATAACTAAAGTAATGTCATTTTTCCATTTTATTAGCTTTTAACTTAAAATTTCTAACAAAATCATGCTTAATATTACTTTACGAGTCTTGCGTGTAGCGAATCATACGGTATTCAAATCTTTTCTTCCTAACAAATGGAATTTGGCGACGCGGCGCTCATATGTGGCTATTTTTTATTTTGCACTTCTGAAGCAAGTGAACCGAGAATTCGACGTCCGAAATGCTATATTCGATGTCTAAAATCTCATTTTCGACGTTCGAAATCTTATATTCGATGTCTAAAACAGTGCTCTTCAACCGGGTAGACGGTATACCCAAGTGTACACCAGAACATAAGTTGGGTATACAACTGATAAAGGGTATACGAAAAGTGGACAGCCTATAAAATCTTCAATTGGATACAACAATGCAAACGCGGCGCACATGAAATGTAAAATGTTATTAACGCTAAGAACCGACGTGAGCACGTTGTTACATCACAAATTATATAGATAATACGGGCATGTGTCTGGGTTGGTGATTTCGGATGCCATGCACTTTGTTTGACTTATGTTGAACATTATTCCCGTCGACGCTAAGGCAGTCAGTCAAATTTATAACTTGCCGTCACTAGCCTATTAGATTGCATGATGATATTGCAGTACAATATATGCTTAAAATTTATTGTTTATTTGAGCCTTAAATAAACATTGGTATTTGTAAGGTATACAAATTTCTTTAAAAACTGTAAAAGGTATACTTCGATAAAAAAGGTTGAAGAACACTGGTCTAAAAAAACCTTATATTCGATGTCCGAAATCCTATATTCGACGTCTGAAATACTATATTCGACGTCCGTAAACCTATATTCAACGTCCAAAATCTAATATTCGACGTCTAAAGTTCAATATTCGACATGCGAAATATTGTATTCGATGTCCGAAATCCTGTAAGCCCCCGCTCAAAAAAAATTTGTAATTATCCAGTTAGATTGAAGGCTAGAAAAGCAGATTGCGCAGGAAAGTCAAATTTTTAGATCATTTCTGACCCTAAATTCTTGATTTTTAGTTGATATATATATATTTATATCTACCCAGACTGGGCCACGCAATATCAAAAGCCGGCAAGACATGTCTGGCCTGGATTTTCATATAATAGGATTCATGGTGTCGGTTAATATGCCATATTGCGCAAAAATTCACCAAAATTCCATCAAATATGACTCTCACGGGCATGGTAGTGACGTCGTCGTCATCGTTTCATAAAGATAGAAAGAGCAGACCAAACTTTTTTTTTGTGACGCAACACGTCTCCTGAAATTTGAAAGAGAGAAAACAATTTCACTTTCCGCTCAAAAGTAGTGAGTCAGCTTGCATAGGATATATTCCGATGCGAATAGACTGAAGCTTCATTCTAATCTTCGCTGTTCGAAAATTTACTTTCATCGAAGCAAAGTTGACGAAATTCTTGGATTCGAAATGAAGATTCCGATTCGACACAGTTTCATCGGACTCATACTAATGATGGAAGCTTGTTTATTGATTAAAGGTCAGTACAACCGTGCATGCTTTGTTGGGTTTGCTTGCTTGCCTGAGTTTTGTTTTTTAGGGCGCACTAAAACTGACATGAGCAAACCATGGCCGGCGGGCCAATACTTGGCCAGTTTGATGATTTAATTTGGCCCGCCTGATGCTACCACAACCAAACTAAAACCCAATTTGGAAGTTTTAGCTAAAAAATAGCTCAAGGAATTTGAGGAAATTATGATTCAATTTTGGTAGAAGGCTTATGGTTTCCTCTTCTGCTTTTGTAAAACCGTTAAGACTGTTGATGAAATGTGACTTTTTGCGTCACACTTACATGGCCCGCCAGTCTAGTAAAATTTTTGACCCCCTGTCCAAAAACCTTGCCACCCCTGCACGATAAAATAAATAATTTCGTTGGATATTTGATACCCAATTGATAATTCTTACATCAAGTAAAACTTTTGCCTCACTATATCAGGCAAGATAATTGAGCTGCTCTAAATGGAGCTGCACATTGAATAATTGTGCATGAATAATATTCTGGAATAATTTGTGTTAAAATTTACAAATTGTTAGTGTTGGCTGTTTTTTGGCTCTCCAGAAGTGTATGTACCAATATTAAGGTGACTAATTTCGTTCGCCTAACTTATATCAAGTTGTATAAAGAGACTGGAACTCATAGACGGGGGGGGGGGTATTTACTTGGCTATCACACACTAACCCTAACCTGGTACACTTACTATCAACTTATAATAATCGCTGATTTTACAAAAGCCAAAAATAAAATAATTACTAAATATTCCCCAGCAATTTTCGAATATAAAAATAAGATTAGTAGTTTATAGAAGGGTTTAGTTATTTAAAAATTATATAAAGACTCAAACAATCAGGCCATTGATATCCAAACGGCATGAACGCTTTATATAAGTATTAGGGGCGCTCCGGTAGTATGTGCACTAAGATGGCGCACAACCTGAACATGGTATGTGTACCAGGCTACGATTATCAGGTTGTGCGCCATCTTGGTGCGCTCCGGTAGTATGTGCACCAAGATGGCGCACAACCTGAACATGGTATGTGTACCAGGCTAGGATTATCAGGTTGTGCGCCATCTTGGTGCGCTCCGGTAGTATGTGCACCAAGATGGCGCACAACCTGAACATGGTATGTGTACCAGGCTAGGATTATCAGGTTGTGCGCCATCTTGGTGCGCTCCGGTAGTATGTGCACCAAGATGGCGCACAACCTGAACATGGTATGTGTACCAGGCTACGATTATCAGATTGTGCGCCATCTTGGTGCGCTCAGGTAGTATGTGCACCAAGATGGCGCACAACCTGAACATGGTATGTGTACCAGGCTAGGATTATCAGGTTGTGCGCCATCTTGGTGCGCTCCGGTAGTATGTGCACCAAGATGGCGCACAACCTGAACATGGTATGTGTACCAGGCTAGGATTATCAGGTTGTGCGCCATCTTGGTGCGCTCCGGTAGTATGTGCACCAAGATGGCGCACAACCTGAACATGGTATGTGTACCAGGCTAGGATTATCAGGTTGTGCGCCATCTTGATGCACATACTACCAGAGCGCCGTATTAAGATTATAAGTATAGAATCCAGAAATCTAATAATATACGTTCTCATTGTAACAGTGTATTGGTGACATTATTGTAGATATTCCTATATTTTTTCAAAGCAATAATTAAAATAAATACTAAAAACCTCCCCAGCGATTTTCGAATATAAAAATTAATGGTTTATACAGAGGGTTAGTTATTTAAAAATTCTATGAAGACTCAAACAATCAGGCCAATGATATCCAAACGGCATGAACGCTTTATATAAGTATTAAGGGCGCTCCGATAGTATGTGCACCAAGATGGCGCCCAACCTAAACATGGTATGTGTACCAGGCTAGGATTATCAGGTTGTGCGCCATCTTGGTGCCATACCACCGGAGCGTATTAAGATTATAAGTATAGAATTCAAAAATTTAATAATATACGTTCTTATTGTGACAGTGTATTAGTGACATTATTCTAGAAATTCCAATATTTTTTTCGAACCACATCGAAAAACTTGGGCAAAATACGATGAAAAAACACTTTATTTGTCGAATTCAACAAATTTTAACATTTCATAATGTATTCGTAAATTGGCGATTTAGCCAATATAGGTGACACGGCGTAACTGTGAATTGAAACAATTCATTTGACAAATTTCATATCTGCTTTTTCGTTTTACGGCTGGAATATTTGTATCGGGAGGAATATTCATTTATTGCGGCGTAGAGGAAGCCGGTATGACGGCGTAATAATATGACGAACCTCGGTCTCTCGATGAAAGTTGAACCAAAATTTAAATTTTGAAAATAATAATTTTTTATCTGATAGATTTCCCCCTCGAATACCTCGTTGATTTTGTCTCGTATTTGATGCGTTGCTGTACTGTGAACAGGGCTGAGTTTACCGGGCAAAATAGGCCAAGTCTTGGGGCCTCGGCATTCAATTTTGTACTATTATTCGGTTTTAAGTCACTTTTGAATTGTAAAAGATTGTTATAGAATAAAACCAATTCATAATTTTATAAAGCTGATATTAATCAAATAAATTCTCGTCTCAAATACCCACCGTTTCGAAAATTAAAAATAGTAGACTAACAAATTTGTATAAATTCAAATAATTGTACGCTGGTCTCATGGCGTTTTATTACGACGCAATTTCTTAATCTACTTGTGCAATTAGCATGCTGCCAGTGGCTAAAATACCATGTAATTTATTTATGACGTCATAATGTATTCTTTATGACGTCATTGTTTAAGAGGACTCTCGAAAACTCAGCAGCCTAGGGCCTCTTGTCGTCTGAATCTCGCCCTGACCGTGGATCTTACTAAATGGCACTTCCTTCATTGTAAAACAATTTTTGTTTTGAAATCTCCAATGAGAGAACTTCCTCATTCAAAATGTTTTGGTTTTTAAAGCTAAATCCTAAATAAATATCGCCAAATACACTCAAATGTTCAGAAGTGAAAAATCGCTCATAGATTAGCGGGTGTGTTGGCCCATTGGTAAAGCGTTGGACTTGGATATTTTAGCAACGCAGGTTAAAAACTCGCGTTCCATTTTTCATACACCCAGGGGGTAGCAATGCCGAATTCGGTTATAAAGGTGTATAAAGGAAGCATCAAACTATGGAGAACTTTCGCGAGTTTATTGTTCGCCAGAAAAACTGAAACGATTCTCAGAAACCGACGGTATGAATCAAATCTTTGCCTATGGCGCACGTTCGATGAACATTATTAGGTTCCTCAGCGGCGGGCGTGAAATATAAATTTGATTCGACCAATCATCATCGAGGAAAATAGTGCGTTCGCATGACGTAGGCAGTAGAATAAAATTAAATATGGAATAAGCCAATGCGCGCCATAAGGAAATAGGTACTAAAATAGTCTCTATATAAAAAAAAGTTCAGGGACATAACTTTCGTTTATATGTTAAAAAACCTATTTTAAAATGAACGATTACCTCGATTTCTAATTTTATTTTTTTTCCTACAGGAGAGGAATGCTGGATTCCTATGATTTGCGACGATCAACCTACTTGGAGAGAACTTACGGTGAGAGCTTTAGTAGTAGTTTCATATTAGTGGTATTTCACTTTAATCCATGGGAACACTTTTTCACGGGGAACACTTGTTAAGCTAAGGCCTTACTGCATGGATGTGCAACCTTCATGTCCATATATTTAAACATTTCTCTCTTGTTCTATTTCAGGAAGGACAGTGCACAAAAGAAGAAGAGAAAGCTTTGGAAGGTTCGTGTCCACAATATTACTTCCTTTAAAATACCTTCACTATTTTTCATATTTGCCAAACGGTATGATAGCTAACAATCGTTTAGGTACCCCTGAAGTATGCGTACCAAGATGGCGGAAATAGGAACGTAGTATGTTTACCATGTTAGGGTGAGGCTATAATTTAAGGTGCAAATACTACGGGAGTTACCTAATTAGTCCTCCAACTTGTAATTGAACTAAAATAAGGAAAATTAGAATAAAATTAGGACCTAGTCCTAACCTGGTACAAATATTACGTTCCAATGTCCGCCATCTTGGTACGCATTCTTCAAGAGCACCACCGTTTTATCAGTGAATTTCAATCATTTTCTATTTTTATTGCGCCATTTGACCAATCAAATCATAACATATAGATTAGCAATACCCATCTCATATTCTTATATTTAACCAGAGAGAGGGGGATTCATATCTTCTAACAAAAAAATTCACTGGATACGGATTGTTAAACTGATGGCAATTTAAATTCTGTTTTTTTATTTTTCGCAGCTTTAACGGAACGATTAGACGGAATGAAAAGTGAGCTCAATCAATTAGAAAAGGTGTTGGAGGAAGCAGAGACGAACTCAGTACAGCCCTCTGTTGTAGGAGTCAAAGAAACGACCACTCCTCAGGGTATGAAAATACATGTATTTTGGTATCTCATGCACTTGATATTGAAAAAGTCCTTTTCAGTAATAGTAATCGGTAATAAGGCGATTGTGCGAAAACGCTGACATTGAGTGTCTCATTCTTACCTTGAAGTACCCGAACCTTCAAATCTTGCTATAAACTTATAATATAAATTCAATTTTTCACACAGGTAACAAAGTCAAGAAAACGACGCGCTCTTCAACCGTCCCTGCTACATCCCCGTGGTCAACTAAGGAAGCCTTTCTGTCTACTGTGCTCCCACAAACTACAAAAGTCGAACAGAGTACAGGTTGGTGTGGCCTTTTCTTTCTCGTTTTTCACTCGGAAAATATTTCTCCCCTAAACGCTTTTTAGTACACGTTAAATATCTTAATTAGGAATTCTTCAGAACAAGAAAATTGCGATGGTTTCCGGAAAAGTAGATTCTTATGTATTAGTAATTGTCTTGTCTAGCAAATTGTTTGGAGTGAGATTTGAAAACGAATCACGAAAACACTAAATGTATTTGCGCGATTAAAAGATATCAACGTTATGGCCTCAGATTATCCTTGAAAAATTGACTTTCCTTATCCCTGCAAGGCGCCTAAAAATAGGACTTAGCAAAATTGCCTTCAGATGGCGTCATAATTCGAGCGTTGCTCCTCTTTATGCTCTATAGTGTTGTTGCTGCACTGTTCGACTCAAGAAATCGGATACTGGCGTAGTTAAGTAATTATAGCGGGCACCCTCATCGGATTAAGTAATTCCAAAAAAAATATCGTAAAAACGTCCGTATATTTTGGCGTGTTTTTTTTGGATGACGTAGTCAGATGGGGGTTGGGAATAAAATATGCAAAAAATGGTTAGGCCTCACCCATTACATGTGATATTAAACTATACAAGACCCAGAAATCGCAGTTACTCACTTTTTCGTCGATTTTTTTTCGATACAGTGGGGTAAACTCTTTACTTTCCGCAAATTGGAATTTTTTTAAATGTTGATATTTGTTTTATTTTATCCACCAAATATACTGCATTGATGAATTGAATGAGAATAAATCAAGAGCTGATTGCCCGCACAAAAGGCAGTGAGGGTTGTAGCTTGCCCATCCGGGCTCTAAATCAGGGGTCGGCAAACTACGGCCCGCGGGCTGAATCCGACCCGAATTTATTGTGAGACACGTGTAGACTAAATTATATTATAACCTGACATGTATAAAATTCACAATTACTCGTTTAAAAAGCAGATAATCTAATTATAATTAGACAAATAACAACAAAACGCAGAAAAATTGATGCTAAATGCAAAGAGTTTAATGGCGCCGAAAATATTCAAATGAAATTGAGAAAATAAATCTATATTCTATTTGAGAGATGTATCACTGCTTGATTTTTAATAGAAAAAGTATCATTCGTTCGGTTTTGAACTTTCTATAAATATGTGTGGCCCGCCAATGACATGCAACCTTCAATTTAGGCCCGACAAAAGTTTGCCGAGCCCTGCTCTAAATTCTTGTTTTTTTGTGTGTGTTTTTTTTATTCGAGGTCGAGGAGGTGAAAATACCTATGATATCAGAATTTGGCAAATTTGTTGAAAAGTCTGGTCTGCACCTTATAACTGTTTCAATGTTCAGTTACAGTACGTACCTGCCCAGCACCTGAAGCTCTAGACAACGGGATTGTGGACCTTACGACCGCACCTGACTTAGAGTTTGGTCAAACAATCGAATATTCATGCAATGCTGGATACGTTCTTCAAGGATCAATCATGGGAAAATGCGGAGAAAATGGAACCTGGGGGGAAGTGCCCACCTGCGTAGGTAAGTGTTGACGCTGTGTATTCGAGGATAATTTTTAACTCCAGGGTGTTCGGTTATTGGTGCCTCGTATAGTTTCGTTCCCCAAGTACTTCTAGCGAGTGTAGCATAACGATTTTTGCACATGTCAATCCTAACCCCCACCTGACTATGCCATCCAAACACTAACTGAAACAAATAACTAGTTAGCTATTTCTAAATCCAACATGGACTGGTAATGAGACCACAGGTGGGATTTGCTATTTGATTGCACCGTCTCAATGACTTTCCTCTCCCATGTGATGAATCGGCCCTACCAAAAATCCGATTTTAAAAACTTAGCAAACTCCTAATCAAAATCTGACTTTTATTCAAATGAAATTTACACTTCTTAAGTCCAATTCATGCAAGCCTGGCTAAATATACTGTTATCAATTATTAGCAAACCTGCCTTTTGACTTTTTATTGATAATTTTGACTTGTTACCATTGAAAGTCTGACATTAGGACATTTAATTATCTCTGGACATATAAGCTGAGTCGAAGTTAAGATTGTTTTTAACCCGATGTCGATTGTGAATCTTATCTGACTTTACAGCCCTGTTCCCAGTAAAATAATATTTGGTTTAGGCCAGAATACGGGGCTAGGTCTCTAAAAAAGTTCTTTTATGTTTTTCAGTCGATCTTACTTGTGATTTTGAGTCTTCAACCAACCCTACATGCGGCTACATGAGAGTTAATGGAACATTTGAAAGGACTAAGGACATTACAGGTATTGTTTCTATATGAAATGAGTGAGTGCCTGTAACTTTGCTTACAAATGAGGCTTCTTAACATCTGAGTGAGTGTTCGTAACTTTGTTTACAAATGAGTTACTTTTACTTTCTGAATGAGTGACTGTAACTTTGCTTACAAACGAGGCTTCTTTACATCTGAGTGAGTGTTCGTAACTTTGCTTACAAATGAGTTGCTTTTACTTTCTGAGTGAGTGCCTGTAACTTTGCCTGCAAATGAGTCATCTTTACTTCTGAGTGAGTGCCCGTAACTTTGCTTACAAATGAGTTACCTTTACTTCTGAGTGAGTGCCTGTAACTTTGCTTACAAATATGTCACCTTTACTTCTGCGTGAGTGCCCGTAACTTTGCTTTCAAATGAGTTACCTTTACTTCTGAGTGAGTGCCCGTAACTTTACTTACAACTGAGTCTCCTTTACTTCTGAGTGAGTGCCCGTAACTTTGCTTGCAAATGAGTCATCTTTACTTCTGAGTGAGTGCCTGTAACTTTACTTACAACTGAGTCTCCTTTACTTCTAAGTGAGTGCCCGTTACTTTGCTTGCAAGTGAGTCTCCTTTACTTCTGCGTGAGTGCCCGTAACTTTGCTTTCAAATGAGTTACCTTTACTTCTGAGTGAGTGCTCGTAACTTTACTTAAAACTGAGTCTCCTTTACTTCTGAGTGAGTGCCCGTAACTTTGCTTTCAAATGAGTTACCTTTACTTCTGAGTGAGTGCCCGTAACTTTACTTACAACTGAGTCTCCTTTACTTCTGAGTGAGTGCCTGTAACTTTGCTTACAACTGAGTCTCCTTTACTTCTGAGTGAGTGCCCGTAAAAATACTCAAGCTCTATCCCAGTTCTCACACCAGATATACTCACTTTTTTTATTCCAATCGATTCTAGGTTATGTTCTTGCTGGTAATGGTTCAATCACATCCTTACCCAAGGCTTTGGCTGGCAATGAGGAACTATGCATGAGTGTCGACATAAAAGGGACATCTGACGGGGAACTGGTGGCCAAGGTTCACAATGGAACTGTAACGTGAGTAGCTAACACTGCATTTATTTTTCACCCAAATATTTCCCGCTTTCACTCCAAAGAAGGCTTTGTATTGGCAGCCGCTATACAGTGAGGATTTAGGAAAGTTGCACGCCCATTTTAGGTTGTTCCAAAAATTTTGCTTTGAGTATCATCTGGGAAAAAAACCACTGTCAAGCAATGTAATATGAAGATCTGCTAAAACTATAAATAACTATAGCGGTGATTTTCACATTGGAAAATGCTGATTAACGGGAGACTTTAAGACAGTTAAATTTGATGCGCTCGGAAAAAGAGCTGAGAAATAGATTTCATGTGAATGGGTTCCTTGGAAAAGCCAAGTATAACCGATTTTGATTTTTTTGGAAGTCGATGTAAAGGCAACAATTATATGTTTTGTAACTTTTAGGAAAGCAATCTGGCCGTTTTCTGCCTCGACTACCTGGAAAACAAAGAAATTCGTTTTAAAGAAAGCAAACTCTACAGATACCGAGGTTTGTAACACATCTTTTAGCAAAAATTGGGAAAATTGGAATTTTAAAATTGGAAAATTTAAATCGGAATTGCCCGCCTGATCCTGCTACAACCAAACTAAACCAAATTTTGACATTTTAGCTGAAAATAACTTGAGGAATTTTTTAAAAATGCGATCAAAATGTTTTTTACTTTTGCTTTTGTAACCGTGAATATTGTTCATAAAATGTAATTTTTTACGTCGCACTTACATGGCCCGCCAGTCTAAATTTCAAAATTCTGCCCCAGGTCCAGGTCAAGCATTATCAGCGCTCAGAGGGTTGTAATCATTTTTTCGCATAATTGAAGTTTTTTCTAGAATTCCTTTACAAACAGGGAACACATATTACCAACTTTCACTCCGCATGTATAAACCTCAAATGTGGATCTTTTGACTCTGTGAGAATCCCTTTGCAATTACGATACGTTCAAATACAGATGGGCAAAGTACGGGCCGCTAGCCAAAAACAGCCCGATGGGTAATTTAATCTGGCCCGCCCGATGCTGCCACAATCAAACTAAAATCAAAGTTTGGCGTTTAAGCTAAAAAAAATGGCTCAAAGAATTTATTGAGATTACGATTAAATTTTGTTTTTGGTACGAGGTTCATTGATTTTAAACTTTGCTTTTGCAAATATTTTATGGAACGTAACTGTTTACGTCACTTTTACATGGTCCGCTTTTACATTGCAATTTTTTTGCCTCTTTTCTGAAAACCTTGCCCACTCCTGCTCTAGTCTCTGCCTCGCTCAAACTTCAATCTTTTTTATTTCATTCAGGTCCAACTTGTGCTTGACGCATCCGGGAATGTAAAGTTAGACAACATAACAACTTCGAACTCTTCCGAATGTTATGGTCTTGGTAAGTAAGTAAGATTCCAGTATTTTTTAAAAATGTATCAATGGCTGTTTGCAAAAGAAGCATTGATTGAAGTGACGAAATATTTTACAAATTTAAAAGAATCACAAACAAATACTCTGCGAGGTAAATTTTTATCATTTCTTTCTGTAGCTACACCATGTGCTAAGCGAAATCTTGAGAAGGGAACAATTTCTCCTGAGCAGGAATTGTACAGTCAAGATCAGGAGGTCAGTTACTCTTGCAACTATGGTTACACTTTGGCAGGGGGACAGACAGGAACATGCAAAGCTGACGGTTCATGGTCCACAACACCAGTGTGCACTCGTGAGTTTTTTCTTTAGCTCTTACGACCATTCAACCATCATCATTTATAACCTGCTGTCTATACGGCAGTCCATTAGCCCTGTATGCAGGAGACCATTCAAATGGCGATTGGGGTATAATATCCATGAAGGTTAAATGCCAACACAACCGTGTTTAAAGCTTTTACCGCAATGCCATCGTGACCACAAAATTGTGAATGATTCTCCTGAACAAGGCATTGAGAGCACACATGAGCTGTTAGGCTTAGTCTACCAAATACTCCTCAAGTTAATTTTGAACTTTTTTTATCATTTGTTGTTTGTAGCTATACAATGTGCAAAGCAAAATCTTGAGAAGGGAACAATTTCTCCTGAGCATGAATTATACAGTCAAGATCAGGAGGTCAGTTACTCTTGCAACTATGGTTACACTTTGGAAGGAAAACAGACGGGAACATGCAAAGCTGACGGTTCATGGTCCACAACACCAGTGTGCACTCGTGAGTTATTTTCTATAGCAATCAGGACCATTCAACCATCCCCGTTTCTAACCTGCTGTCTATATGGCAGTCCAATAGCCATGTATGCAGGAGGTCATTTAAATAGCGATTATGGTCATATATAAATCATATATCCATGAAGGTTAGATGGAAACACAGCTGTGTTTAAAGCTTTTACCGCAATGCCATCGTGACCACAAAATTGTGAATGATTCTCCTGAACAAGGCATTGAGAGCACACATGAGCTGTTAGGCTTAGTCTACCAAATACTCCTCAAGTTAATTTTGAACTTTTTTTATCATTTGTTGTTTGTAGCTATACAATGTGCAAAGCAAAATCTTGAGAAGGGAACAATTTCTCCTGAGCATGAATTATACAGTCAAGATCAGGAGGTCAGTTACTCTTGCAACTATGGTTACACTTTGGAAGGAAAACAGACGGGAACATGCAAAGCTGACGGTTCATGGTCCACAACACCAGTGTGCACTCGTGAGTTATTTTCTATAGCAATCAGGACCATTCAACCATCCCCGTTTCTAACCTGCTGTCTATATGGCAGTCCAATAGCCATGTATGCAGGAGGTCATTTAAATAGCGATTATGGTCATATATAAATCATATATCCATGAAGGTTAGATGGAAACACAGCTGTGTTTAACGATTTTACCGCAATGCCATCGTGACCACAAAATTGAGCATGTTTTCTCTGAACAAGGTTTTGAGAGCGCACAGAAGCCGTTAGGTTTAGTGTACCAAATACTCCTCAAGTTAAGTTAACTTTTTTATCATTTGTTTTCTTGTAGCTATACAATGTGCAAAGCGAAATCTTGATAAGGGAACAATTACTCCTGAGCATGAATTATACAGTCAGGGTCAGGAAGTCAGTTACTCTTGCAGCAGTGGTTACATTTTGGCTGGGGGGCAGACGGGAACATGCAAAGCTGACGGTTCATGGTCCACAACACCAGTGTGCACAAGTAAGTTTTTTTTTCTTTCTATATTTCCTCTTTCTAGCCTGCTGTTTGTATGGCAGCCCAGTAGCCCTGTATGGGGGAGGCCATTCAAATGCCGATTGGGATCATATATCCATCCCTATTTATAACCTGCTTTCCATAAGGCAGACCAACGTCCCCGTATGGGAGAGGCACTTTAAATAGCGATTGGGTCTGCGTTGAAAACTTCGCAAGTACAATTCACAATTGCCCAAAGTACTTAATCCATTACCCATCAATCCATTTAATCCACATACAGGCATATTTAAAATATCATGCTTTAATTGTGTTCAATGTAACCTGCTGTTTTGTTGACTAAAAATATAAAAGGATTACTAATTCAAAATGCCGCCGTCATAAAAATGTGTGGCATTGTGTCCGATAATATGATCTTGTTTTCATTCGTAATTTCCGATAAACGCTTTAGCGTCAAAGACAATCCAACATAATGTGAGCCATTTGCGATTGACAATGTCCAAAAAGCATTTTTGATCTGTCCCAAGCCTCCTAAAACAAAACTTATGGCTTTTCTCTTAGTTTTACTTTTATTATTTTACAATGCCGTTTTTCAATCAAAATATTTGGGTTGTGGATTCACCTCTTTATTATCTCTAGCATCTCCTCGCCGATGAATATAATATCATGACTTGTTTTTAACAACAATCTCACAATTCCTTGCGAGAACCGAAAAGTAAATATTATCGTCCTCGCGTAATTTGTGATTTAGAGAGAATAAATATCAACGTGAAGGTGTTTAAGGCTTTAAGTAGCACACCGCGCTGATGAAAACAATCTGCGATTTAAAGAAAATGCAATGGCACGCGTTATTGGCGACTTTTTCAGTCATCCAAAAAAAACGAAAGAGGTGGTTTCCGACTCTTTTCTAACACTATGTGCGTTTAGTCAACAATTACACCTTTAGGCAATTTGAAATTTGCCGAGGTATGCGAAAATAAATTTCGTAATTTCGTAAATTCCTCCAAGTCTAGGATTGGGGCCATATATCCATTCCTAAACTACTGTCTATATGCCCTGTGTGGAAGAGGCCATTTAAATGACGATCCATAATCTGCTATCCATTTGGCAGCCCAATAGCCCTGTATAGGGGAGGCATTTGAAATGGCGATTGGGACTATATATCTATCCCTATCGTCACCGTATTCATTCTTGTTGCCTGCGCGCAGATTGGACGCCAGACTTTTTCCAGTTCATTCACCATTACTCATTACCCTGTGGCCTTCGTTTCCTACTCTTAAAAATTAAATTCAGCGGGTGCTCTCTCCTGAATTCGGGGCGTAGCGTATGTGACTGGCGAGCCATTACCGCTGGCCTGCTGGCATCGCACTCACTCAGAAATGAATTGAACCTTCCGGTTTTCATGCTTTCACTCTGAACAACATTCTACACAAACAAATATTGCGACGTGAAGAGCTAGGCGTTAAAACACGTTCATTCTGAATGAACAAGCAATTACTGATATATAAGCAGATCCTGTTATTACTGGTAGTTTTCACACATTCTCTCTGAACAAGGCTCTACAGGAGCAACCAAAGATAGGGGAAGCCTATTGGTTTCAACCATCCCTTCACTCAGAACAAGGCTCTGCACAAACGTTTACAGATAGGCAACGAGCTAATATTTTTGAAAAGATTTTTACATTGAAATAATAAACTGTGCAGGCAACCACTGATACTGTTGATTAATCGCGGCATCCACTGGCAATCGTGTCGGTTGTCTACGACCTCGCTTCGTGACAAAAAGTTTTATATAGAACTTCAGTTATCTGATATTCAGTACGTTATAGATTGTTCCTGCTCATATTCTTCAAGTTTCATCGGCCTGTATTATCCAGCGCATATTTCAACCCTATATTTTTTCAGCCTTAATAGCTCAGTGGCTGCCCGTAATCTGCTCATAGAAATGTTTACTTTATTTCAGAGCAAGTTTGCGAGTCCTTTCTTGAATCCAATAAAATGACATATGATCAAAACTACTGAAGGATCACAATCATATTATTGTAAAAAACTACAAAAGACAATTATCCTTAATAAAACGAAGAAAAGTTTTCAATTAAAACGTAGAAATAAATATTCTCCTTAATAATAGTTTCATAAATATCTGACTTCAAACATTTTTGAATGTCATTTTTCTTCCAGAATGTGGAGTTGTCTATAATTCAAGATGTTTTCGAGCGATCGTTTATGACACTTGGAACGTCTCATTAAGCGTCGCTGAATCTATTTGCGAAAAGAAACTCGCTAACATTTATGACGTCACACACTACAACCGGGTTGTTGATTATTTACGACCAATGATTCCTGATGGATGGGATTACATTAATGTTCGTACGGGAATGACTTACAAGGTAGGTCGAGTCTGAATCATGTTGTTTATGCGGTCATACATGAAATCATTATAAAATAATGTTTATAATATGAAATATAAATGTTATGGCCGATATTGCTTCCGCATTACCACGTGCTATTACATTTTGTTTCCAAACCCATATAACCGTTGATAAGAGAAGTTCAAATCAAATCCTACAGGATTAGAAAAATTTATTTGACAGGGTTTTTCGGTTTCTATCAAAAAATTCAACTTCAAACTTTCGTCTCCCTGTAATATTTCCGGGAGATTCAAAATTTGACTCCAACATCAGTGGAACGCTTCAAGTTTACAGCTCTGTTACCAAATCAGAAAATTCTAATCCAAACTAATTTGATTTATGTGTCTATTTCATTCAATTCTTATCCACCAACGGTAATCACTGAAGTGTGACTGAGGAGAAGAGTCACGTGATGACGTCACGCTTCATAAGTTTTTTACTGAAGACGAAATAAGTTTGTTTTGCTTTGTCAGTTCATATGGCAAGGATTACTGGTTAAACCAAATTCTCAAACTGCACTTTGTTATATTTCTGAAAATATATTTTATATCGACAGGGCGGTCAGCTGTATTCAACGACGGGCCAAGCTATGTCTCTACCAACTGAGGTTTGGCATAATGGTCGTCCGTATTCCGATGCATCGTACACAACTGTTGTTGTTGATGTCAATCGAAACCCGGATGATCGAGGGATTTTTAATGTTCCTCCTTCCAGCATATATCACGGAGCCATCTGTGAAATTGAATTATAACTCTGTACATTAAATGAGCGATAAACAAAAACTGTAAAATTACTTGAGTTTGAGATTAATTGTTATTCACCCTAGTAGATTTATTAAAACTTTAACTTACTATTTCCACAGTTGAACAAGCTTATGCTGTTGAATTCCCGAATATTCGTTATCCATACATTCAGCTTAATTTACACCCAAATTCACTATTTCCACGTATCACAGTTGAACAAGCATATAAAGTAAATAGATTCTGCATGCGGTAAACCTCATATTATATTCATTGTTAGATTTCTAACAAACAAACTATTTTGTATTTTCTAGATGTGTCCAAGAAAAGTTTGAATTTATTATTTCAACTCAATTTGTTTCTGTGTGGATGTAAACAATCTTAAAATTTTGGCGATTTGGTTTATTCAAATATATATTACATGTCCAGGAAATTTCATTAAATTACAAAAATGTTCAATACGAATAACGGCTTCGTACCTGTAACCTATTTAGAGTCTAAATATCGTAAAATTCAAATTTTCAAAAATTACAGGAAGAAATTGTTTTCAGATATTTGTCATTGAACTTTATTTGAATAATTTAATAATTTAAGCTGAAAAAAAATCAAATTTTAACGATAAAAACTTTGGTAAATGCAAAATTCTCCGTTGAACCTACCAGACTCGCCGCCCATCGACTCTTTAAGTCATGAAAAAAAGTTCATTACTTTTGCTATATCTTTTTTGTGTGTTAATTAGTGTGATATACAATAGGTATATACGGATATTTTATTTGTTAGATGTGTTTCTGGATCTTATCAATTTTTGGCAAAATATTTTATCAATTAAAGTTCAAATTATTTTTCACGAACTGAACTTAACAAATGAAATTCATGGAAAATAATTTGAACTTTCAGTGCAGAAATATTATTTGCTACTTTGTGTGAATAAAATTGTCTTGCAAAACGTTATCGATGTATTTTAAAAACGATAGAGATCAAATTTATTTCCTAGAAAACTAAGAAATTCGCTCAATCGGAGAATTGAAATCAAAAAACATTTCTATCAAAATTGTCCGAATAAGACAAAATTTTTCCAGGAGTAATCCCTGAGCACTCGAACTCCCAGAAAATCAAATTTTGATTCAAACTCCAACTCACATTTCCACTTCTCGAACATATAGCAGTAATTCCCATGCAGGGGTCACAGAGAAGTTGCAGAGGGACCACAATGCTAGACACATAACAGATTTTACCTTTCCCGTTTCCCGTCCTTTTCAGTTTTATCACCTGATAAGGCTATTTCACAGGGTGTTTTTACTTTATTGAGCATGAATTGTTTGAATCTACAAATCAATTCGGAATTTACCAATAACAATAAAAACACTACTGTAATGACAAACAGGGGGCCATGAGCCAAAAAATGTTAGGAACCACTGACATAAAGCAAAAAAACCATTCTCGCTGTATGTTTGTAACAGATAGAGAAACAGATTATTAACATACAACGCAGCAGAACTGAAGAATTTAAAATAATCAATGTCCGTGTCTAACGCGTTATGCGGCGTTAATAATTAACAAATTATTGAATTTAACAACTCCTAAATAAATCTAGTTTATGCCTTCTTGTAGTAGATAATATTTCAGGTTTCAATTTGAGAAAACAGCTCCGCCACATTTAAAAATACCAAACGAGATAGCGATTGGGGACCGCCGACTTATCGATCTAGCGGCGTGTATCCTTCGCTCTGACTCAATAGCGACACCGCGTATCCTATCACTAATTAATCAATAACTCGCTAATTATACGATATAATTCAACCAAAAAAAATAAGCTTCTGGTCCGAGATATTAAGAATGCACATGCAAAATTAAGAGCAGATTCGCTTTCGTGAGATATCGCGAGTGTCTAACAGACAACCAGGCAACAAATACCTATCAACATACTCACCGGTCGACGTCGATAAGTAATTATTTTTTATCTAGTTGGGATTATGGGAAGGGTTTGAAATGATTTGAATGTTTGAATTCTCGGCGCAACCTGCATCTCTAACCATAACTGACTAATTTTCTCATTTTGGACGCAGGCAGGGTATGTTATATTTTGCACGGAGACTTTGTACAAAAGATCCAAATATTCCACTGTTATTGTAGGTTACATCTTGTTTTAGCTGGATAGTCGGGCCATGATGTAGCAAATGCCTAAAAATATATAAGCTGTTTAATATTGATAAATGAGTTAAATTTGGGGTTTACAACATTTCTTGTCGGTGGACCATATGACCAAATTCAGACATCTAGCTGGGCCACACAAAAGGGAAAGATAGAAGATTTAACGCAAGGAAAATTGCAAAAATCAATATTTATTTTCATCCATGAGAGCGCCTTTTCAAACTGAAACTCTCGGATTAAGATTAGGAAAAAATCTGAGTGGGTCACACTAAATGACGGTGGCGTTGGTTGTGGGCCGGCGGGACGCCTGTTGCACACCCCTGAGGCAAAGTACTGGAAACGTGCTAATGGAAGATTACCAATCCTCTATTTCTGTGAAACAATTTTCAGCTATGTAAACAATATATTTCCGCTCTTACAATTCGTGATAAACTGCGCCGAATAATCTTGTTTGCTTTAAAGTTCAGTCAAAAGAAAATGAACATGTCATATTTACGCAAGTTTGCATAATAGTCCGGCAATATCGGGCCTCAACATTGTTTTGGGACATAAATTTTTTTATATTGTTTAGATATAATGTCGATGACATAAATAATGATACCCAGGTGGGTGTGGAGTATATAATGTTGAGCAATTTTTTTAAATGGATTTCAAGTATTCGTACCAAGATGACGCACAACCTGAATCCTAACCTGGTACACATGCAATGTTCAGGTTGTGCGCCATCTTGGTACAAATACTACGAGAGCACCTTTTCGTTAAAAACAATTATTTCATAACTACATGGGTTAGTTTTGAATACATAGTAACATTGGATCTCCTTACTATGTCAGGAATTCATTTTTAGTAGATTAATGATAGTTTATTTCACTAATATAAACCAAGATCTATCGACAGCATCTAGCCACTTTCTTTTGCGCTCGTCAAACTACATTTGTGTTGCTGCAGGCATTTCGTTTTCCTTCTTAAAGCTTAGGGACTTAGAAAACATTTTATTAGTTGAAATGGATTGGAATATTTGACCTCGTCTTTTACTCCGAACGAGGCCATGCAAACCATCCACTGGTATCTAACGATGTGCAACGTGTTTTCTTTTGGAAAAACCGGAACCTTTCAGGTGCAGCATTGACTTTGACCAAATTAATATACCCTTGGAGAGATAGAAGGTATGCGTATGCGAAACCGAGATGTGCACCTGTTATGCCAACATAGTTGAGTCAAACATTTAATCACTAGTCGTCACACACATTTTTCTGCGTGCTTCGGTTGTACGTAGTAACGCGCACATTTTTGCGAACATGCATCAAATTCCACTTGTTTATTGAGCTATAGGTTTTTGACGAGTTTTTGTTATGATTTCATTCCATAGAATTTGTATGCTGTTTTAACGAATACTAGTTTCAGCTTTTTTATTCACCGCGTGTTGGAAGTAAGTTTTGTAATACTGCGTGTTGGTTTTCAAATGGTTTATTTATATCCATTACTTGACATCCTTAAATCGGTGATGCCAGTAAATCTTTAATACAAAAAAATCAGTATTATCTGCAATAAAAACAGCAGTACCTACTCAAATGACAGCTGGGGGATGGATACTCATATTACCTGCTCCATCGCGTGCCTCTTACCAGTTTACATGAGTGCCAATTGGTATCTAAGCTCAGCCAGAGACAAAAAGTTTCGGATTACGGTTGGCGTGACGAATTTTAAATAAATATATATTCCACAATAGGAATATTTGATGCATATTACTGAAAGTTACGCCTTATATGTCTTTTCCCATTGCACTATTCCTTTACTGATATTCAAAAATATGACGCTCATCTGACATAGTTTTTCAAGTGTGTAGATAGGTATAAACTTTTCCACGCTGTTCAGATGGGAATGCGCTAATATATCTTAGAATCGCTAATATTGGTTTTCAATGCGATGAAATCCCATCTTGGCATTTCTGCCTTTTTCAATTGCTGCTAATATTTATCGGAGAAGTTCTGTGGCGTGGTTATCAAATGAAGAACACATGGGAGTATTTTTTCCACTTCTTTACTACTCTCAAACCTTGACATTTTGTCAAACCTTTTTTCCATTCAACCTTTTTTTTGAAACAGCACATTTGGCTATGTTGTAGTGTAACTTTTGTGGCCTCACATTTTTGATATTTGTATTCAGATCTCTTGGCCTTGGGGCTCTGTCAAGCAAAGTTACATATAAAATATTGGTTGTAAGGTGCAAAACATGATCATGTTGCTCGAAAAACTCGGCATTTTACCACCCGCATATATATCATTCATTGTCGAGAATAATAAGGAGATTATAAAATCTAAAACCCGTTTTCGTGAATTTTTTGTTGTTGCTGAATTCGAGGGACAGCATGACAACAGACAAGAGAAGCACGGTAGTCTCTTATGGTTTATGACAGGGTTTCCTAAAATGGGACCCCGGCCCCCTTGAAGGCCACTGATCGGTTATCTGGGAGCACAAACAAACAGATGGAAATGCGAATATATAATAACAATGTATTTTTATAGAAGAGAAGAAGCAAAAGTGATGAAAGTCTGGAACATAAGATTGAACTACATTCTTTCTCAGGGATATACTATAAAATGTAGCAATTTTCTCATTCTTGTTCTCGTGATGGCATTATCTTTCACTGCATCATCGTAATCATCCCGCTGCATAACAATCCTTGCTAGCAAATAATTGACTGTTCTCCACCGGGTGTATATTCATTTGAACCACTGCCGGCTGGATTAGCAGGCTTGTATTGTTAATTGCAACAAGAGCGGGTATTTTGAAATAGTACTCTTTATTTTACGCGGTTGTTACAACAGTATTTCCATTTACAATACTAACCTGTTACAATACTATGTTCAGTTTGTGCGCCATCTTGGTGCACAAACAACGGAAGCACCAAATTTACTATGAAATAAAAATCAATAACTTTTAGGTATTTTTTTATCCCAGTTTTGGATCGCGACCCATATATGAGGTAAGGCTAAAAAGAAACGGGACTGACGTCACAGGTTGCGCAACATGATTTACCACCATTAATCAGCACTTTTACAATGTGGCGTAATAGGTGTTCTTTGTTTAACAGCTGTTTTGACACAATATCGCAATTATTTTTGCTTTTTAGGAGCCATAGGTGAATGTGATTAATTGCTTGTTGAAAAAAATTGCTTTGCGAGATCTGATTGAGTTTTTTGGCGATAGGGGCTTCAATTGCGGAATGACGATTGAGCGAAGAATTAACATTAAATTTTGTGTCAAACTCGAAAAAAACGGCGAATGAGACTTTGAAGATGTTGCGTGATGTTTATGGAGATTTTTCCATGTCCAGAACAAGAGTTTTTAAATGGCACAAGCGATTTGTGGAAGGCAGGGAAGATGTTGAGAATGATTCAAAGTCAGGGAGGCCCTGCACTTCCACAACTGATACCAACATCAAAAAGGTTCGGCAGTTGGTTCGCAGTGACCGTCGCTTAACAATTCGCGTCATTGCCAAAGAAGTTGGGATGGACAAAAAAACGGTCAGCACCATTTTGGTTGACACTTTGGGAATGCGAAAGGCGTGTGCCAAAATGATGCCAAAGGCTCTTGAGTTGACTGAGGAGCAGAAAGCTCAACGATTGAATGCATGCCGAGTTGACATGCATTTTTCCAAGTTTGACACAAAATTTAATGTTAATTCTTTGCTCAATCGACATTCTGCAATTGAACCCCCTATTACCAAAAAACTCAATCAGACCTCGCACAGCATTTTTTTTCAACAAGCAATTCATCACATTCACTTATGGATTCTGAAAAGCAAAAATAATTGCGACATTGTGTCAAAACAGCCCTTAAACAAAGAACACATGTTACGCCACACTGCAAAAGTGTTGATTACCGATGGTTAATCGTGTTGCGCAATCTGTGACGTCAGTCCCGTTTCATTTTAGATTTGATGAAAAACACTAATACAAATATCGAGCCGTAAAAGAAATTGCTCAAGGCTGCAAACTCCACACCCATGTAGAAATGATGGGCAATAACCCCAAGATGAATAATCACAAATAAAAAAAACTTTATGTCTGAAAACAAGGTTGGGCCCAAAAAGGCCTCTTATCTGCCGGACTATAAATCATTCTTTGATCTCTCAACTGAACGATGCGTCGCAAGAGCAATGTGTAATTTTTAAACGGGGAATGTTCTGCGAATTTAATAACTAAATGTGGAATTAGCACAGATAGAAGAATCTCTTACGACTACTGTTGCGGTAAAGCCTGTGCATAGGAATATATGTTTTTCCTAGACTTCAGAGTGTCGCAAAACCCTGATCGAAAACCAATGATATAGATTAGGGGAGGCCAACCTACTTGCGACCGAGATCGACTAAAATCGTCAAAATATCTCGCAATCTACTGATCGATAATTAGGTCATGCTCAGAAACAAATGAGTACTGAATATACAGATGCACACACGTATACAAAAATTTCCGCCGGTGCAAATATGCTCGGGCGCATTCTTAGGGAAATCGCCATAATTTTTTCATTCTCCATATTTCATTTGATTTGTAAATTTCTTGTATTTATGGATTGGTATGAATTTTCACATTTATTTATGATTTGCTGCCTCCTTCTCGGCCCTCCTCTCTTTGGTTTACGCTTCTTATTGCCCGTCTTTTTCTTTTCCCCCTCGGCCGCCTGTTGCTTCTTTCCTGCATCTTGGTCTACCCTGCGGTTGGAGCTGGGCGAAATCATTGTATTGTTAAGACACATCAAATTTTGTATTGTAACAAGGATTTATGATAAGATATATTTCCCAGGACTAAATCCAAAATGAGGAAGCACTTCGAGCTAATTTGAAAACATGAAATGTTAATGCAAAGCACAAAATTTCAGTTATTTGCTCCACAAGGGGTTCCAAAACAGTGAGTAGTACAAAACACATTGACGAAAATGTTGTGAACATGGTAGAAAAACATAATGAAAATGATTATGTCATGCAGTCATATATGAGCATTTTCTTTAAAAAACACCACGGCTTCTACGTGTTTGCCTGTTAGGCTAAACCTCAACTCTCTAGCTGTATGGCCTGCAGTCGAGAAAACTCGTTCACAGAGAGCTGGGGTCGCTTGAATTGATAGATATTTAAGGGCAAGCTGTGCCACATTAGGATAACATGTTTTGTTACTACGCCACCATGTAAGGGGATCAATGTTAGTAGTCTTGCATCTCATGTAATGGTTGAGCTCATTGGCTATATTATCTGATGCCAGAAATCCTTCTGAACCAGCAAAATCATATGAATATGAAATGAGGTCCAACAAAAGATATAAGTTGATTGCTGATTCTGGTCCACATCTTGGCATTCTATTGAATCTTGTTCATAGCTTTCACCTCGACCCACTCCAGACATTTCCTTTTTCCAAATATTGACGCAGATGCAATAAACAAAGTTACACATTGGGAAAATCTAGCATCTGGCCCGACTTCTCAGCCAAAAAATAATGTAACCTATAACAACCGTGAAAAATTCGGATCTTTTTTACAAAGCCTCCGCCAACGCTCAAAATACCCTTTTCCGGCGCCCAAAATAAAGAAAATTAGTAATTATTCACTTGCAAATGCATGATCCAAAGCAGGTATCGAAAATCCAAATTGAGGCATAAATGTAATGTGTGTGCTGCACAAGGAACACTTCTCCATTTTTTGTCAGTCTTCAAAATTTTTCTCGCTTCCAGCATGTTGGAGCCATCATCTGTGAGAAAAGCTGTTACTTTATTTATAATGCTGTACTACCCAACAGTTTTGCAAATCCATTCTACAATATTGTCTGCAGTGTGCCTTTCATGTACAGGCTTCACACCAAGGATATGACTGTGAAGAACAAAATCTTCAGAACAGAAATGTGCTGTGATGCCAAGTCTATTCTATACCTAAGTCAGTAGTGAGCAATATAAAGTGTGCTTTGTCAACTTTGGCTCCAAGTTTATCTTTTACATCGTAAAATTTTGGAACTATTTTGCGCGTTATTGTTTGTCGGGATGGTATTACGAAGTCTGGTTTCCATTACTTACATCAGCTTTTGAAATCCTGCATCTTCCACAGTTGAAATGAGGCGCATGCCAGTGACTATGAATTCCACTAGGGACTCGGGTATGTAATTGGTACAGTATCTCCATTATACTTTTAAAACTGATGAGGCGTGACTGACAGTATCAGCAAGGCGCCATTTGACAGTACTGGAACTGTATCGGTACAAACACCAGCCAGTAAATGATATTGGTACAGGTACAACGTTAAGGTACCATCTACCAGTTTCTAGTACAAGAATAGACCTAAGAACTAATGCAGTAACAATACCGACTGTAACTACCTGACCTGATAGCGACTACTCAAATGCGGTACCGATTGTCTATTTCTGTTGTTTTGTGAAAACGAACCACCATGTCAAAACAGACTGCGAAAGCCGTGGGTATGAACGACATCCGGCAAAACAACGAAAACAGCAGCGCAAAGGTGTTGCACCATTCCGCTTTTCTGCATGCTTCAATGCACACAGACCGTGATGCGTGAACGAATTGTCAATGAAGCTATTCTCCATTCTCCAGAATTAGTGACAAAGATAGTTGATAGTCATAGTCAAGTTTATTTTTTCCAACCAGTAAAATAATAATAAACAGTGCAAAATACAAGCAAAAATCGAAGAACATAATTTCACTGGGTTAGGGAAGCCGCGGGGAATCAATGTTGGTTATCTAGCAGGGCACCCAAGATTCAACTTTCTAATTGAAATTTAATTCTAGAAGAACAATATAGCACTAGGTTGTATTAGAAAGCCACGCAATACATCAGATAGTAATTTGGGGTATTCCCCGTTAGATTCGTGTTTTGGGGAAAATTGTATTCGCTCTGTTATCAAAACCTACTTAAGATAATCATCATTGGTAGTGGACTGGACAACGACAGACAGAAAAAAATATTAGAAGAAAGAACAGGTATATATGACATAAGCCGTTTCGACATATTAGTGTTTCGAAACCCCAGTTGTGACTTCGACGTCGAATGGTAATTAAAAACCGTAGCATTCAAGCAACTTCATCCGTCTTTAAGTACTGAAATCTTACATTGATGTAATTTTCGGGACCTAAATATTATATAAAAAATGATTGTCTAAATTAGCCATTTAAAATGCGGCCCCAGAAGCACAACAATGCCGATCAATATTTGAGCATATATTGAATTGCGAGGTTTTCTACAAAACTTATTTTCTAGAAAATTTGGGTCTCTCAAAACATCTAACAGCAATTCTGCATGTATCCAAATTGCGTCACCGGAAACGATTTCATTTAATTTACGAAAACTCACTTACGTACCAAGTGAATAAATCGCCAGAGTTTTCTGTTAGGGCAAAAGTCAAATAATACAGCGCGCTATATTTTATTGAGTCATAAGACGTCGGCTTAACTATTATTTAGCCTGAGTATTGAATTCGCAATGATCGACAAATTAATAAATACGTATTTTTTCACGTATAAAACGTTTCGTTAATTAAAAGTTTAATCACAATAAACAGCAATCTTTTAGAATTTCGGATGGTATGACATATACTCAGTGGTTATCAGTACAAGGCCTTGCCCGGAGAGAAAGTCTGCCATTCCGACTTTAAGTCTAAACCTCGGAGTTGAAATCCCTTCTGATCAACAACTTTAATTAAAAGAAGGAAATTTCAGCTTGTTTTCGTCCCCGAATCACAGTAATTCAACGCATTTTCATTTGTGTTGTCTCAGTTTTCAGAGAAATATAGGGACAAAATTTTGATTAAAATTTCAAGCAGAACTAAAATACAGCATGCTGTTTGTCCCTGAATCTCAATATTTTCATGAGTCTGTTTGTGTAATCTCAGTTTTGAGAGAACTGTAAAAAGTACTTTGATCAAAATTGTCATCATAGCCAGGGCTCAAAGTGTCACATTTCATTGAATTGCGGTATTTTGTTGCATTATCATGTGTGTTGTATCAGTTTCTGTAAAATCTGGAAAGTGCTTTGGTTAATATCATAATCAGGTCCTTGACTGATATATTTATTGCTAAATTTGCTTAACAGAGTGTTATTTAGACTGCAAACAAGAGAACAATGAAAAAGCAACGTTACATAACACAACAATAATCACTGATATTTCTGATTTAACAATGAGTCATCGATATAAATAATATTTTAACCTGTTCAACTTGTTTCCAACTTTTTTGACCTGTTTGATTTCAGGAAATGAACGTTTGATACTTTTGCTGTTTTAAACTAGCATAACCCTGACATCAAATATTGCACAGGGTAACAATTGCTAACGAATTCAGCCAAATATTACTCTCCAAATATCACCGCCGAAAGGCTTGAAGGCTACTGGCATTGGCACCTTAAACATTGACTGAATTGTATTGTTTGCTTTCCATCAGTTGGACATGTTTTATTATAATATAAAATAAAGTTTGTTTAAAACGTGGACTAAAGCTAACAGCAACTGTGCAAGTCTCACGAGAGACAGTGATTTTCGCACACCCCTCTCTGTAAGTGGTGAATAACCCCACCCCTGAAATTATTTTTTAACAATAAAGCTAATGTCAAATATTGCAACGTGAAAGTAGCAGCGCTGTGAAGGCTCAAATGACGATTTATCAATGACCTGAATTGACTCGAGTTACCTGAATGAAATAACTCGGACGAAACTGACCAACGATATGACTTAAAACAGTGATTGACTCGACTTAGCCTCGATGTTCGGGGATTTTCGCCGAAACTAGAAAGTGCTTCCTCCGCCTGGCTTCTTCCCAATTGGCAACTAATTCTGACGTCCAAAACGAATCAAATATCCAAATCAATCGAAATTGATTTTATTCGATATTTTAAGTCCGTCACTAAAGAAATTGCCAGAGCTCTGCTATCTGTTAGGGCAGGAGCTGATTAAAATACAGCGCGCAGCATTTTATTGAAGAACGCCAGCCTAATTATTATTTAGCTCTGGGATATAAAATCGCAATGACCGACAAATTAATAAGTAATAAATAAATTTTGACGCTAAAATGGTAATTGCCGATTTCTCATGTATAAAACGTTTTCTTAATTAAAAGTTTAATCACAATAAAAATAAATCTTTCAGAATTTTGGGTGATATGACATATACTCAGTGGCTACCAGTACAAGGCCTCGCCTATAAAGAAAGTCTGCCATTCCGACTATAAGTCCCAACCTCAGAGTTGAAATCCCTTGTGATCAACAACTTTAATCAAAAGAAGGAAATTTCAGCTTGTTTTCGTCTCTGAATCACAGTAAATCAACGTATTTTCGTGTGTTGTCTCAGTTTTCAGAAAAATATAAGGACATAATTTCGATTAAAATTTCAAGCAGAACTAAAACACAGCAAGCTGTTTGTCCCTGAATCTCAATATATTTTTTTTTGAGTCTGTTTGTGTATTAACTCAGTTTTGAGAGAACTATAGAAAGTACTTCGATTAAAATTGTTTTCATAGCCAGGGCCCGAAGTATGATATTTCCTTGAATCGCGGTATTTATTGCAGTATCATGTGTGTTCTTTGAGATTTTAGAGAAATCTAGAATGCGGTGCGGTAATATAATAATGAAGTCTTCGACTGATATATTCAGTGTTAAATTTTCTATACATAATGTTATATAAACGGTAAACAAATAGCTTTTCAAAAAACAGTCTCCGCAATAGACCTTATTCATTAAAAACAATTGTAAACAAAACAATTTTAACATTAGATCTTATGGGGAATGTGATACCCAGAGCAGAAATTTGCATTTTTTGTAATTTTCTAGATATCTTTCATTGTATACGTGAGCAGTTTTGAGGATAGAATATTTCTTACGTCTTTTTTGATATTTTTAGCATGATAAACATGATCAAGGTTTTTGATAATCGTTCAATGAAATTTTAATGAGCGTGATGTTTCCGTTGACGTCATTCTCACTATACCATGAGATTCTGCCAACGTGCTCTGTGGGATATGCGCTCCAACTGCTTGTAATAACAGAATACTGGAATACCGGTACCGGGACCACAACTGGCGTTCAACGAAAGACCTATTTTGGTTCTTATTGGATGTTATATATTTCATGAATTCCATGTAACTATATACATTTCCGGTACACCTTTCAAAATCCAATGGCCTAACTCAATTCATATGTTGACACCATGTACCTATCCCAAAATTGGTGATGTTCAGGGCTGGATTTAGACCATGAGAGGCCCCTTCATATTTTTGAGCTCAGAATTTCTCTCCAAACAATATCACATGTCATTGCTTAAAATTTAAAAATATGAGTGCATTACTTTTCATTCTCCCCTTTCATGGGTGCGAATTTTTAATAAAAAGAATAAAAATTTACTTGAGGCAGTTTTGCTTTCAATTTCTTTGATCAAACAACCGCTACAGCCATATCTTAACATAAAAACTTCCAGCAGAATGCGCATAATAATTACCCTTATTATGATGCAAACGACGCAAAAATGGCTGTTTACAACGTGGTTGAAAACAGTTGTGTATAGAATTTTCTACTCTGAAAAGCTTGATATATATATACTCTAGGCAGGGTTTAAACTCAAGTTTTCAAAAGAATTACAAACTTCGAAACCGAATTTCGAGGCCCTAGGTTTCAGCCTGCCTAGCCTATTGGTATATCCAGCCCTGGTGCGGGTCGCCGAGCAAATTTCTGGCCCAAATCACTCAGCAGATTGAAATAAATGGTTTTCAGCATTTATTAGCAAAGATAAATATTTTAATTAAACATATAGTTCACCTTAAAGCCTGTATAATGATATTATAAATATATGTTCCATTATTACGGCATTGTGAGAAGGCTTTCCACACTATCAAGTCTATAAGGTTTTAGCGTCTTCCAATGTCTCAGATGGAAACTTCAGTTTTCATTTCTAATATTCTTTATTTCTTTTCATTATTGCCATTAGCATTTGAAGCTTGACTTATTCCAATGTATCTTTTCCATTGTTGTTTAATGGAATATCCTAAACGTGACTTCAATTTTTTTCCCCACTCTAATCATCACATGTTTGAATATCCCAGCTGACTTCTACTGATTTGTTATTAACTCTTTGAACCCTGAAAGCCCCTATAGCTGCTTTCCCGAGAAAGTCTTCTGACGCTGAAAGCCGCTTCCCGTATGAGCTCTGCAACTTTGAAACCCTCATATCTCGCGAACCATCTATTATATTTAGACAAGTTTTACATCGCGTAAAAGATAATCTACAAGACTAATCATAATTTCAAAATTGAGATAAAATATTGTGATCATCTTATAAAAATTGGCAAAAATGAAAAGTATAAAAAATTTCTGAAAAACTTCCAAATCTAATTGAAAAAACTTCAATTTGTTTTCGATTTAATCTAGTAGATTATCGATAACATTTGTAGAAGTTAAAGATAGCTTTCAAGTGATACCATTAGATTGAAATTATGTTGTAACATTCAAATTTTAGAAGCATTTCCATTGATTTTTTTTGTTGCAAGATAGGTTCCTACGCCAATGTGACGTAAGATCTAACACATTTACGCCGTTACGCAGCGACGTTACGCAATTGCGTCGGCATGTAGCACGTTCAAAACAAAAAACACTTTTCCCCGCAAGCTCGTAACGTCATTTACTTCGTACTCGTGAAGCGAGTAACGACTTGAAAACGATACACGGGGGGAATTTACGCATTACATCTAGCCTCAAAATATGTTCGACTGAAACACACAATATGCAGTGTTATTGTCGTTTTAATTGCATAAAGACATGAAAAATAGGAATAGCAAAAATACGGATTTCTAAAAACGGAATGATGGAACTTATCGAAGGATGCATTGTTTAGCGCCAACGCTGGACAATATTGTGCCATATTTTCTTCTTCTGATAGATGAATCTATTCAACATTTTATCTGTACAAAGCTTTCATTTGAAATTCATTGTAAATATAACGATATCAAGAATGTAGAGTATATGCAGTAACTTCGAAAATCGAATGAGGCCGCAATATGTAAAACACTGACCATGTGAGCTACAGGTGCCACCATGTCTTCCGAGTTCCCGTTATCATATTTTTTTATTCAATTTTCATGATATCCAACGGTGAAGAATTAGCCTTGATCTTTTCGGTGGAACCTCATAAATGCATGAGGATCAAATATTTCACTTTCGCCATTCATTTTTTGTCCCATATTCAAATAATAAACGTATATAAAATGGCCTTTATATTTCAGCAATTTTACTATGTTCGATCAAGATTCATCTGAATATAAAGGTTTTATCTGCGGCCGAGGATATGATACTGATGCAATGATGGCACAATCTGAACTCAAGCTGTGAACGACCAGATGCGCGATTGCGCAATCTACCTTACGCAATGCATTACGCTGGAAACGTCGCATGAACGTTATCACCACAATGTCGTCGTCGCCCTTTGCGTCGTTACGCAAACTTGGCGTCGAAAGAGATGATCGATTTTGTTCACAAACCATTGGAATCGATAGTACAAATTCTGCAATAAAATGAGTTATACGTATGTTAAGAAAGTCATTCGTATATCCCCCGAAAGGTAATTTTGTATACTTTTCAAAATTTTACATACATTGATGATACATTTCTAAAAAAGGTGTCAAATCTTACCAAAATACAAAAAAATAGTAGATGGGACTAAAAATAGGCTTACAATCTCATCAAAACATCTCGTAAAAATGATGCCAGTTTTAAATAGAAGACTAGATAAGCTTTTATATGACATATTACAGATCATTTTATATCTAATGGTTTAGAAGTTATGTTGATTTAAAATTAGGGATATTACAATTTTTTACCTCGTCGTCTTAATGCGACGCCGTGAGAGGTCAGGGTGAGAGAGTAGCGTCGTTCTGGGGATTCAGAGTTGAAAGAGTTTATTTACAATTTTTTTTTTATAAACTGCTGTACTTGCGAAGTGGAAATCTACAAAAGAGCAGTGGTTTACTGATGGACTACGATTTTTTACCGAATCCAAATATATTCCGTAACTTAGTCAACCCTTCCTCCAAAGAGTAGCGTTTTTTGTTAAATTGTTCAAACATCTCAATAGCGAACATGGGGTGCATGGGAGAGCTGACTGTGATGGTCGTATCGCTCCCCAGTCTATACCGAATAACTGTGTGTTTTTTATATAATTTTCATTGATTCAATGTTTGTTTTCTGGTTGACGAAATAAATCTCTCTCTTGTATTCAGTCATGTTTTTTTTAACCTAGTTAGGAGACCAGTATTGTACCGTTATAGGTTGGAGATATTCATCTTTTTTGTATACCGGTACCGTACAACTTATCCTGCCTATTGGCAGGCTGGCCAACATTTTTGTTCGTAGGCCTATTTCGGTATTTACTAAATAATTCAGTTTTCACCTCTTGCAGCCTTGGTACGGTACCGGTAGTTTGAATAACACGTCAGCATGTCTTCATGATTGCTAGCTGTACAGGTATAAATGCGTAAAACCTGTAAACAAACGTGATAGAAATGGTATGGGTTATGGAGTGTCAATGTTGAACGCTTACATTACCGGTACAGTACCCAAAGCGACATTAGCGCCGCATTTGCAGCGCATATCCCACAGAACACGGCGCGTTGGCAGAATGTCATGTATAGTGAGAATGACGTCTTCGGAAACGCCGCGCTCAATAAAATTTTAATGAACGATTATCAAAAATCTTGACCATGTTTATCATGATAAAAATATCAAAAAGGATGTAAAAAATATTCTATTCTCACAACTGCCCACGTCTACAATGAAAGATATCTAGACAACTACAAAAAATGCAAATTTCGGCTCTGGGGATCACATTCCCCATAAGAGCTAATGTTAAGATTGTTTTGTTTACATCACTTTCCTTTTTACGCGTAGGATGGGTTTTTAATGAATAAGGTTTATTGGACATGAGCATGAGGGAAAGGCCACGTTACATTACACAACAATAATCACTGATATTTCTGATTCAACTCTGCGTAATCGATATCTACAATCGACGTGATCGACGTCTACAATGAAAGATATCTATACAATTACAAAAAATGCAAATTTCTGCTCTGGGGATCACATTCCCCATAAGAGCTAATGTTAAGATTGTTTTGTTTACATCACTTTCCTTTTTACGCGTAGGATGGGTTTTTAATGAATAAGGTTTATTGGACATGAGCGTGAGGGAAAGGCCACGTTACATTACACATCAATAATCACTGATATTTCTGATTCAACTCTGCGTAATCGATACAAATATTATTTTAACCTGTTCAATTTGTTTTCAACTTTTTTGACCTGTTTGATTTCAGGAAATGAGCGTTTGAAACCTTTGTCGTTTTTAAACTAACATAACCCTGGCATCAGATTTTGCTCATTATCAACATCACCAACGAATTAAAGCATATATTACCGCTCCACCGAAAACCACTGGCATTGACACCCAAGACATTGACTGAATTGCATTGTTTGCTTTCTAGCAGTTGAACATGTTGTAGTATAATGGAAAAAATTCTTGGAAATGTCATCTAAAGCAAACATCAATTATACAGGTATCACCAGAGACAGTGATTTTTACACACCCCTCTATATGTGGTGAATAACCGTCCCTTTGAAAAAGTGATTTCCACACACCCCTCTCTATGAGTGGTGAATAACTGTCCCTCTAAAATAGTGATTTCCACACACACCCTTCTATAAGTGGTGAACAAACGTTCCTCTGAAATTTATTTCAACAGATATTTTTTTGTCAAATATTTTCAAAGTGTATAAATGTCCTAGAATCGCGGTATTCGGTTTCCTTATCATTTGTCTGTCTCAGTTTTCAGAGAAATATTTCGATTTAAATTTCAAGCAGAGCTAAAATCCATCGTTCTGCATGTCCCCAAATCACGATATTTTCATGAGTCTGTAATTATATTATTTCAGTTTTAATAGAAATGTATGAAGTACTTTTAATAAAATTGTCAGAGCCGTCGTCGTCCTCGTTTCATAAAGATAGAAAGAGCAGCCCAGACTCTCTTTTTGTGACGAAACACGTCTCCCGAAACTTAAAAGAGAGAAAACAATTTATCTTTCCGCTATAAAGTAGTGAGTGAGCTTGCATAGAATATATTCCGATGCGAATGAATTGAAGCTTCATTCTAACCTACGCTGTTTGGAAATCGACTTTCATTGAAGGACAGTTGACGTAATTCTTGAATTCGAAATGGAGATTCCGATTTCATACATTCTTCTAATGTTAATCGGGGCATTTCCATTGATTAAAGGTTAGTAAAGCCGTGCATTCTATGTTGGGTTTGCGTTAGAGATCAGATTAGTTAAAGTGAAAATCTAAATAGATATTTATTGTACTCCAAAAGCGGAAACCGTCATTGATACAAAATATAAATGATTTTTCGTATTCAATGCGTGTTCCCTGCCGTACAGTAGATCCTGCGAAATTGCTGTTCCTTCATCATAATATAGTTTTAAATATATGCGATAAGACGCAAAATGTTTTGGCTTTTGAACTCAAATGTTAGGTATCGTAATACTCAAATCGTTATGTTCAGACGAGAATATTTGGTCGTAGATTAGCGGACGTGGTGGCTCATTTGTAGATCGTTAGACTAGTTTATTTTGGAATCTCGAAGTATATTATCTAGTTTTATACCCACAACCTCACCCAGGGTGTTGTAAACTGAATAGGTAATGCCGAATCAACAAGACTGCTGCCAATTCAAAGAATAGCAGTTAATTACGTATCAGTGGCCGTTCACACATAGTTTCGTTCGGGTAAAAAGCGTATAAAACGTCAAATAAAAGTCATTGAAGGATGTTAAACAAACTACAAAAGTATGCGGAACTATCTTAACCTAAACGAAAAGTCCAAAGCAGCAAACTATGGGAGAATTTGACTTTCCCGAGTGCAAAGTTCGCCAGAAACATTGAAACAATTCTCAGAAACTAGGATTTGAATAGCGGTTATCGGTCAGATCCTCGTTTATGCCCGTAAAACCGCTAAACATTGGTAGGTTCCGCCAAAGCGGGCGTAATATTTCAAATTTGATTCAACCAATCACAATGGAGGATAATATTTCGCTTGATAGTGTAAAATTATATATGGAATGGGCGAATTCTCGCCATAAGTTGATGGGTACTGAATTAGTCTCGTTATAAAAAAAAGTTCAGTTACATGATTTTTGTTTATCTATTTTAAACGAAACAATTCCCTCGATTTCTAATTTTAATTTTCTCTCAACAGGTGAGAAATGCTGGGAGCCTATGGTTTGCGACGAGAAACCTACTTGGAAAGACGTTAATATGGTGAGAGCTTCAGCAGTAGTTGCATATAGGCAGTATTATTTGCAAAAATAACTGTTTTGTTTGACTGTTTTGTTTGAACACTCGCTCAGCTAACCCCTTACTTTAGCGGTGTGCAGCGTTCATATCCATGTATTCAAACTTTTTTCTCTTGTTCTATTTCAGAATGGACAGTGCGCAAAAGAAGAAGAGAAAGCTTTGGAAGGTTCGTGTCCACAATATAATTTCTTTCGAAATACGTATGCTATGTTTTCATATTTTTTAACGGTCTGACAGCAAACAATGCCCCTTAACAATCGTTTTGGTACTGCTGAAGTATGCGTACCACCAAGATGGCGGACACTTGAACGTAGTATGTGTACCAGGTTAGGGTTAGGCCATAATTTTAGGTACAAATACTACGGGAGTCACTTGACTAGTCCTCGAACTCGAATATTGGAATGAAATTATGGCTCAACCCTAACCTGGTACACATACTACGTTCCAGTGCCCGCCATCTTGGTACGCATACTTCTGGAGTACCATCGTTTTACTAGAAAAATCTCAATCCTTTTATATTTTTATCGCGCCCTTTTTAACAATCACATCATGACGTGTAGTTTAGCAATACCCATCTGATATCTCTCCTATTTTTAACCAGAAAGGAAGCGATTCAAATCTTATAACAAAAAATTCAGTGAAAATGTATTGTAAAACTTATGGCCCCAATTTCACTTCTGTTTTATTTATGCTTCGCAGCTTTAACGGAACGGTTAGACGGGATGAAAAGTGAGCTCAATCAATTAGAAAAGATGATGGAAGAAGCAGAGACGAACTCAGTGCAGCCCTCTGTTGTAGGAGTCAAAGAAACGACCACTCCTCAGGGTATGAAAGTCTATGGTATTTGGTATCGCATGCAATAGAATAGATATTACAAAGATCCTTTTCAGTCATAGTATTCGGTAATAAGGCGATTGTGCGAAAACGCTGAAATAGAAATATTTCGAAATATATTGACATTGCAATTCAGTGTCTCATTCTTACCTTGAAGTAATCAAAACTATAAATGTTACTATGAACTTTTAATATAAACTCACTTTTTCACACAGGATTCAAAGACAAGAAAACTACTTCTGCCCGTACTTCGATCGGCCCTGCTACATCCCCGTGGTCAACTAAGGAAGCCTTTCTCTCTACTTTTCGCCCTCAAACTACAAAAGTCGAACAGAGTACAGGTTGGTGTGGCCTCCTTATTCTCGTTTTCATTCGGAAAATACTTCTCCCCTACACGCTCTCTAGTACGCCTTAAATATCTTTATTATAAATTCCTCAGCACCTGAGGTGCAGAACAGGGAAAATTGCGACACTTCCAAGAGAGGTTGTTTCTTATGTATTAGTAATTGTCTTGTCTAGCGCCTTTTTTGAAGCGAGATTTGAAAACGAATCACAAAACACCAAACGTATTTGCTTGAATATAAGATATCAACGTGTTTGCCTACGATTTATATTATAAAAAATTGCTTTCTTTGTCCCCGCAAGGCACCCTAATATAAGACAGAACAAAATTACCTTGAAATGGCGTCCGTAATCTGGCGTAGCCTCGCTTTGTGCCCTTTATTGCTGTCGTTTCGGCGTTCTACTCGAGAAATCGGGGTCTGGTATCATTACCCCCCCCACTCCATTTTTTAAATGTAAAAAATAAAAGCATCTTTTCATATCTTGAAACGCTTTTTAGACCCTTAACGACCTCAAGACAAGTACAGAATTGATCAGACCCTAATGCCCCAAACAAAAAAAAGTGTGATCCAAGAATAGGGGCTCCTCATATTTCAATAATTGTCTTGTTTCGACTCTAGAGGAGGGGGTGGGGGCAAACTTTTTTGGCAAGGGCCTCATTCAAAAAATTGTAAGTGACATCACAATTACTATTCCTATTTACTATGGTGGTGTCGAATTTAATGGTTTCTGAACCGGAAATAAAAAAAAACATTGATACTGTTTTAACAATTCACAGATTAGATCTTTTGAGTTATGTTTGAAAACAAGTCTCATTTTTGTATGTAGTCTGGTAGTCGTTAAAAATTTTCACAACTTTTCCGAGAGCTGATTGACAACACATAAGGCTGTGACGGGTTATAGTTTGCCCACCCACAGATCCAGGCTCTAAATTCTTGTTTTTCATTCATGGTTTAGGAGATGCAAATACTTATACAATATGAAATTTGGCAAATTTGTTGAAAAGTCTAGTCTGCACCCTTATAACTGTTTCAATGTTCAGTTACAGTACATACCTGCCAGGCACCCAAAGCTCCAGACAACGGGACTGTAGACACTACGACCGCACCTGACTTAGAATTTGGTCGAACTATCGAATATTCATGCAATGCTGGATACGTTCTTCAAGGATCCAACATCGGAAAATGCGAAGAAAATGGAACTTGGGGGGAAGTGCCCACTTGTGTAGGTAAGTGTTTACATAGGGCTGTGCATTCGGTATTTCTTTGTAATTGCACTTTCGATTAATTACCTTGTGTGGTTTCCCGATTGAAATCCAATACGGGATAATTATGTGCGAGAGGTTAACATAACCGCTGGTCGTATACCGGACTCCTCACCATTAAGTCCATGTATCTGAAACAATTAACTAGTTAACTATTTCCAAATCCAACATGAACTGGTAATGGGTGGGGTTCGCTATTTGATTGAGCTGGGTCATTGGCTTTCCGCTCCCATGTGATAAATACAAAAATCTTATATTTTAAAAGCTTGGTTAACTCCGAATAAAAATCTGTATATTCAGAAAAAATTTGCATCTCTAAAGTCCAATATATGCAAGCTTCCTCAAATAGACTGTTATGAATTCTTTGCAAACTTGCTTTTTGAGTTTTTATTGATAACTTTGAATTGTCACAATTGAAAGTCCGACATTTCGATATTTATTTATCTCTGGACTTCGAAGCTGAGTCGGAGTTAAAATTGTTTCAACCCGATGTTAATTGTTAATTTGATCTGATTTTACAGCCTGTTCGCAATGAAGTAATATTCAGTTTAGGCCAGAATACAAGGCTCTGACTCTAAAAAAAATTTTTTGCGTTTTTCAGTCGATCTTACGTGTGATTTTGAGTCTTCAACAAACCCTACATGCGGCTACACGATAGTTAATGGAACATTCGAAAGAGATAAGGACATTACAGGTATTGTTTTTTTTTATGAAATGCCTTGTTTTTAAGAAAATTTGCTCAAAGTATAATGGCTGCCCGTAACATTGCTTACAAAATCTTTACTTTTGAGTGATTGTCTATAACTTTTTCTCTGTAATTTTGATCGGAGATGAGTATCCTTCACTTCTGAGTGAGTTTTCATAATTTTTGTTTGGAGATGAGTCACTTTTGCTTCTGAGTGAGTGCCCGTAAATTTACTCAGAGTTGAGTTTCCACTATTTTCCAGTGAGTGCCGGTAACTGCGCATACATAATTCTCGCTTAGTGAGTTCTTGTAACTGAAAGTAATTTACCATTCTAAAATACTCGGATTGAATCGAATCCTATACTGTTTTTATTCACAGTGGAAATGAAAATTGAATTTTCTCCATCGCATCGATATATTTAAGTTTTAAAAAGCAAATTTGCATAGGTTGTAGTTTCTTTGTCATTAAATAAAACTTCACGAAACGGCCTCAGTGCACAATAGTTTTTAGATTTCCTGAAATTAAATTATTCGCCAATTGTTTGAATTGACCATCTCTTCTTCTGAGAGGGCACAACTCAGGAGCAAATTTTACCCCAAAGAACAACAACCCATATTTCACTTATTGCGCGATTGAGCCACCATAGCGCAATGATTTTAGACACCCTTGCTAAAATAGAAAGAACTCATTGTGAAAAATACTCAAGCTTTATCCCGATTCTCACACCAAATGCCCTCTCATTTCTTATTCCAATTCATTCTAGGTTATGTTCTTGCTGGTAATGGTACAATCAGATCCTTACCCAAGGCTTTTGCTGGCAATGAGGAACTATGCATGAGTGTCGACATAAAAGGGACATCTGATGGAGAACTGGTGGCCAGGGCTCACGATGGAACTGTAACGTGAGTAGCTAATGCTGCATTTATTTTTTTTATCCGACTATTTGCCGCTTTCACTCCAAAGCGGGCATTGTACAGTAAAACAAAAATATTATTTTTTGAAAACGATTAACGGAATTTAAAATTCATTGACTTAGATTATTTAAAAAAACAATAAATTCTCCTCTGAGGATCACCTGTGAGTGTTAAGAGCTGCTGAAACTATAAATAACTTTAGCGGTGCATTCCACATCAGTAAATACTGATTGCTGGGAGAACTGAAGTGAAAGTTGATGCGATCGGAAAATAAGCTAAATAATAAATTATATATAAATGAGGTTCCTGGAAAAAGCAGAATATAACTAATTTTGATTTATTTTGGATGTTTATGTAAAGGCAACAATAATATGTTTTGCAATTTTTAGGAAAGCGATTTGGCCGTTTTCTGCCTCGACTACTTGGAAAACCGAGAAATTCATTTTAAAGAAAGTAAACTATACAGATACGCAGGTTTGCAGCATATTTGTTTGCGAAAATCTTATTAAATCGGAAGTGCTTTGGATGTGAATAACATCCTACATAACGCGAAAGCTTTTTAAAATTTTGGTAGGACATAGTGTAGCTCTGACATGGGCAAACTACGGCCCGCGGGTCAAATCTAGCCCGTTGGGTAATTCAATCTGGCCCGCCTGTTGCTGTCACAACTAAAATTTGATCTTCTAGCTAAAAAATACCTCAAGGAATTTGTTTAAAAATCGAGTAAAATTTTTTTTGCTTTTGTAACTGTAAATGTGTTCATAAAATGTAACTTTTTACATGGCCCGCCGGTTTAAATGGCCAAATTTTTTCCCCATGTCCAGGTAGAGCATCATCAGCGCGCAGAGGTTTATAATCATTTATTTGCATAATTGGAGTTTTTCTAGAATCCATTTACAGACAGGTAACACATTTTACCAACTTTCCTCTCCGCAAGAATAAATCTCAAATGTAGATTTTTTGACTTTGTGAGAATCCACTTGGCATTACGATACGTTCAAGGACGGATCGACCCGTGGGCCAATTGGGTCATTTAATCTGGCTCGCCTGATGTTGCCACAACCAAACTAAACTCAAATTTTGCCGTTTCACCTAAAAATAACTCAAGGAGTTCGTTGAGATTGCGATTATCCTTAGTTTTAGCACAAGGTTCATTGATTTTAAACTTTGTTTTTGTAAATATTGTAAATATTTTATTCAAACGTAACTTTTTACGTCACTATTACGTGGCCCCGCTCGTCTAGATGGGGCAAATATTTCCACCCCTTGTCTGAAAACCTTGCCCACTCCTGTTCTAGACTTTTGTTCTTTTCATTCAGGTCCAACTTGAGCTTGAGGCATCCGGGAATGTAGAGTTAGACAACATAACAACATTGAACTATTCCGAATGTTATAGTCTAGGTAAGTAAGTAAGTAAGATTCCAGTAGTTAAATAAATTATCAATGGCTGATTGCACGAAGCCTTGTTTGCAGTGAGTGTGTATCAATGGCTGGACTGTTTCCACAAAGACATGATTGAAGGGACGAAACATTTCACAAACAAATACTCTGCGAGTGAAACTTTTTTATCGTTTCTTTATGTAGCTACACCTTGTGCTAAGCTAAATCTTGAAAACGGAACAATTTCTCCTGAGCAAGACCTGTACAGTGAGGATCAGGTGGTCAGTTACTCTTGCAGCAATGATTCCACTTTGGAAGGGGGGCAGACGGGAGCATGCAAAGCTGACGGCTCATGGTCTACAACACCAGTGTGCATTCGTGAGTTTTTTTCTTTAGTGATTAAGATTATTCAATCATTACCATTTCTAACCTGGTGTCCATATGGAAACCCAATAGCCCTGTATGGAATAGGCCATTTAAATAGAGATTGGTGTCATATATTCGTTCCATTTCCTAACCTGCTGTCGATAGGTTATATATACATTCCTATTCCTAACCTTCTGTCTATATGACATCCTAATAGCCCTGTATGCAGGAGACCATTCAAATAGCGATTGGGGTCATATATTCATAATATATCCACGTATTTGAGATACAGACAAAGCTGTGTTTAACTCTTTTACCGAAAGGCCTTCGTGACCACAGAATTGTGTATGATTCCTCTTAACATGGCTTTGAGAGAACATGTATGGAGGAAGCCATTAAAATGGATTGGGCCATATATCCACCCTATTTCTAACCTGCTGCCGATATGGCAGCCCAATATTCCTCTATGACGGAAGTCATTTAATTGGGAATTGGCCATGGGCTTGCACGACCGAAATAAATTCCGTAACTACGGCAAAAACTGCTTACGTTGTGACCACGCAATTGTTATAGTTTTACTCGGATTAAATTTAACGAATTTTCCAGACATAAAAGTACGAAATTGAGGCGATATGAATTGCAAACATAGCGGTACATTTCAAGGTACTCCCATAGTATGTAAACTAGGATGGCGAAGGACTGAACGTAGTATGTGTACCAGGTACGGGTTAGAATCCATGGGTTCTCAACCTGGGGTTCGAGAATCCCCAGGGGTTCACGAGAAGATTTTCAGGGGTACATGAATGGCAGTTGAAATTTCATGTGTTGCCTTTTTTTTTATGTCCTCTACTATCAGAGGAAATTTGTGCCGATTGAAACATGCGTGGATTTTCACTGATCTTGCGTTGTTGTTACTCAACAATGTGAAATCCACAGCTTTGCAGCCAAACTGTGAAATCTCAAAAGACAATGTGCTGTTTGTTCCTCGAATTGAGAAACTTATTCGCAATAAACAGGGACAGCCTTCACACTAATGTTCTGTATAAATGAAATGGATACTTTTGTTTAATATCATTTAAAACAACGGTTCCCAACCTTTCTGGCGGACCGGTAAAATTAAATGAAATGTACTCGCGGATGGGCAAAAAATTGAAATGAGTGGAATAGAAAATAATAACATATATTTGCGAAAGGTAATGCAATGTCGGGCACCTACTATGCTTCTAGTTAATAAAAGGCACACTTGAAAACATTTCACATGAATAAAAACAAATAATGTGCTGGCCAAAAATTGAAATGAGTGGATCAAACTTTGTCGAGAAGAAGACATATTGCCATCGTTCTTGTTACAAAATATCAAAATGCTTTGTTGGTCAACTGATCTCATATTCAGCCATCTGCAGTTATTCAACGCTATGAACAAAATGAATTTACATTAAGATGACAACGTCGTCGGTAACTTGGCACCAGGTTCACTGCCCTGCTGTGCATCACCTAGAAAATATCTCAGCTGCCTATGCTTTTGTTGCACGTCTTGTGACCAGCTCATATTTTACTGGATGTCAAGGCGAAACCCTGGAATATTATATTGCCCATGACTGTTTTCTGGTTTGAACAGACAAAAACACGTGTGCCGATCTTTGGGTTTCTGGATCTTGCGAGATTTGACGGACGCTTTCGCGATGAATCGGAACAGAAAAAGCGAAAAGTATGATTACTGAGCACCAAGACGTCGTCGGGCTATTAATACCGCAAATAGCAATATGTCGGCAAAAGAGAAATCGCGTAATAAACAAACGCAACGTCGTTATTTCGGGTTCGGTATAGCGCTATTTAAATTATATTTTCAAAATTGGATTTATTCAGCAAGTCATGATGATATAATTTTTATTTAATAACGTTTGTTTGATTTCATCTGCTTTTCAACTCAGCAAACGTTACTTTATAGTCTTTCGCGGCCCCGCGTCAATTGCGGAAATATTGTATGTTTCTTTATTTTATATTTTTATGTTTGTTTGTTTAGTTTTGTGTGTACAATATTTCAAGCACGACAAAATAAATATATGGATCTTATTATTACTGTTAGACCATAATTTCAGGTACAAATACTACGGGAGTTACTTGGTTAGTCTCCGAACTCGCAATAGCACTAAAAAAGGGAAATTTGGAATTAAATTATGGCCTAACCTTGATCTGGTACAATTTTAAGTGAGAGCCCATTTAAATGGTGGTTGGGAACATATATCCATCCCTATCGCCACCGTATTTATTCTTGTTGCCAGCGCGCAGATTTGACACCAGACTCTTTTCAGATCACTAGCGATTACTCAGCTAATTCCCTGTTGCTTTTGTTTCCTATGAGGTATGATCATAACTAATAAAAGGATCACAAGCATATTATTGTAAAAAAAACTACAAAAGACCATTTTTATGAATAAAATGAATAAACGTAGAAATAAATATCCTCCCTAATAAGTGTTTTATGAATATCTGACTTCAAACACTCTTTGTCATTTTTGTTTCAGAATGCGGAGTTGTCTATAATTTAAAATGTTTTCGAGCGATCTTTGGCAACAGTGTCTCATTAAGCGTCGCTGAATCTCTTTGCAAAAACAAATTGGCTAACATTTATGACGTCACACACTACAACCGGGTTGTTGATTATTTACGATCAATGATTCCTGATGGATGGCCATGGATTAAAGTTTATACGGGAATGACTTACAAGGTAGGTTAAGACTGAATGATGTTGTTTATGCGGCCATACATGAAATCCTCATAAAATAATACTTATAATACCATATATAAATGTTATGGCCGATATTGCTTCCGCATTACCACGTGCTATTACATTTTGTTTTTAAACCCATATAACCGTTGAATAGAAGATAAGTTCAAATCAAATTCTACAAGATTAGAAAAATTCATTTGGCAGAGTTTTTCGGTTTCTATCGAAAAATTCAACTTCAAACTTTTGTCTCCCTGTAATATTTCTGGGAGATTCAAAATTTGACTCCAACATCAGTGGAACGCTCCAAGTTTACAGCTCTGTCACCGAATCAAAAAATTCTAATTCAAACTAATTTGATTTATGTGTCTATTTCATTCAATTCTTATCTACCAACGGTAATCACTGAAGTGTGACTGAGCAGAACAGTCACGTGATGACGTCATGCTTCATTAGTTTTTTTACTGAAGACCAAATAAGTTTGTTTTGCTATGTCAGATCATATGGCAAGGATTACTGGTTCAACCAAATTCTCAAACTGCACTTTGTTATATTTCTGAAAATATGTTTTATAACGACAGGGCGGTCAGCTGTATTCAACGACGGGCCAAGCTATGTCTCTACCAACTGAGGTTTGGTATAATGGTCGTCCGTCTTCCGATGCATCGTACACAACTGTTGTTGTTGAAGTCAATCGAAACCAGGATGATCAAGGGATTTTTAATGTTCCTCCTCTCCATGCATATCACGGAGCCATCTGTGAAATTGATTTATAACTCTGTACATTCAATGATCGATAAACAAAAACGGTAAAATTACTTGAGTTTGAGATTAATTGTCATTCACCCTAGTAGATTTATTAAAACTTTAACTTACTATTTCCACAGTTGAACAAGCTTATGCTGTTGAATTCCCGAATATTCGTTATCCATACATTCAGCTTAATTTACACCCAAATTCACTATTTCCACGTATCACAGTTGAACAAGCATATAAAGTAAATAGATTCTGCATGCGGTATATAAACCTCATATTATATTCATTGTTAGATTTCTAACAAACAAACTTTTTTGTATTTTCTAGATGTGTCCAAGAAAAGTTTGAATTTATTATTTTAACTCAATTTGTTTCTGTGTTGATGTAAATAATCTTAAAATTTTGGTAATTTAGTTTATTCAAATATATATTACATGTCCAGGAAATTTCATTAAATTACTGAAATGTTCGATACTCTCCGTAAACGGCTTCGTACCTGTAACCTCTAAATATCGTAAAATTTAAATTTTTAAAAATTACAGGAAGAAATTGTTTTCAGATATTTGTCATTGAACTTTTTTTGGATAAAGCTGTGAAATCGAAGGAAAATCACAATCGACTCTGAAAAAAATCAAATTTTTACGATAAAAACTTTGGTAAATGCAAACTTCTCCGTTGAACCTCCCAGACTCGCCGCCCATCGACTCTTTAAACCATGAAAAAAAGTTCATTTCTTTTGCTATATCTTTTTTGTGTGTTAATTAGTGTGATATACAATGTGTTTATGGATCTTATCAATTTTTGGCAAAATATTTTATCAATTAAAGTTGAAATTATTTTTCACGAACTGAACTTAACAAATGAAATTCATGAAGAATAATTTGAACTTTCAGTGCAGAAATATTATTTGCTACTTTGTGTGAATAAAATTGTCTTGCAAAACGTCATCGATGTATTTTAAAAACGATAGAGACTGAATTCATTTCCCAAAAAACTAAGAAATCAGCTCAATCAGAGAATCGGTAAAAAAACAGTCATATTGAAATTGTCCAAATAAGACAAAATTTTTCCAGGAGTAATCCCCCGAGCATGTCGCATTTTTCACTCGAACTTATAGAAAATCAAATTTGGTTGAGAAATCCTTTACAACTATCAAGTTGTTTTACCTTAACTTTGGGTTCGAGTTTTCAATTTGTATTTTAGATTTAAAAACTGAAATCAATTACAGCATTGTCTTTGCTTTACAATAGCAAGTTTTATTACTCACAGGTCTCTTAACATTTTATTTTTCTTGTGTGTGAATTCTGAGAATTGATGATTTTTTTTATTATATTTGCTATCGTATTTCATTTATTTGAATTGTTCTTAATCACGCCATTAAATTAGATATTTTCCTGGTTATTCAATAGTTAAAAAAGCTGAAAAACATTTTGAAACTTCAGTGGGACAAGAACAAAATACAAGGAAATGTTAGGAATTAATCAATATTAAAACAAATTACAGCATTGTCTTCTCTTTGAATTAATCAAGTTTTATTTTTCGTATGCCCCTCTCGGCTCTCAAAACATGGCAAAAATTTTATTTCTTTTGCTTTTCAATTTTCTTGTGTGTAAATTAGTGTGATATATAATATGTATATACAGATATTTTATTTGTTAGATGTGTTTCTGGATCTTATCGATTTTTGGCAAAATATTTTGTCAGTAAAAGTTCAAATCATTTTTCACGAACTGAACTTACAAATAAAATTCATGAAAAATAATTTGAATTTTCAGTGCAGAAATATTATTTGCCACTTTGTGTGAATAAAATTGGTTTGCAAAACGTATCGATGTATTTAGAGATGAAATATATTTCTCAGAAAACTAAGAAATTAGCTTAATCGGAGAAGACAAGTAGGGAAAGGAAACACTTAGGAGGGAACACTCTCATTGAGGGAACCCGTTGTTAGTGAGTTCGATACAAAAGAGTCCTAAAATCGCGAATCCCATCACCGATGCGAGTTACAAAGCTATGTCTCGGACTGACAATGCCTTATATTTGTACCGGTTTGTATTGATTTATATTTTCTATGAAGGATATGTAACATTCTGGGTGCTCCAGAAGTATGCGTACCAATACGGAGGTAACTAATTTTGTTCGACTATTTTACTTAAAGTTGTGTAAAGGGACGGAATACTATGGGCAGGGGGTATTTTCACTTGGCTACACAAAGTTCTCGAACTCGTAATAGAACTAAAATAAGGAGAACAGGAATCAAATTATGCCCTAACCTGCTACACATACTACGGTAGTGCCACATTTTGAGATACGTAAACATACTGCCAATGAGCAAGCGATATCTCCGATATTGAAAAACAGAAATTATCGCCGTTCAGCCAGAATTGATCTTGAACAAGCTTCTGATTTATCAAATACTTTGTATATTTCCTATTAAAAAGCTCATTTAAACTACGACATAGACTCGGTTTTGTGAATACTTCTCGAAGAGGTAGGTATCGGTAACCCACAAAAGGCTTCGCTGGGCCTGACTTTGCCCATCTTTTTCATAGGCCAACAATGCTCTGTATTTTTTTTTTTGTAGATGCATTAAATGATTTAACATTTAAAAATAAATAAACAGAGCGAACGACCACATTACCATATTGAAACACAGAAATCCTCTCTGTTCAACCAAACTCGACCTCGTACGAGCTCTTGTTATCAACCACTTAATAGAATCCACTCGTTTCTCCGGATCAGGCTTAATCAAGCATTTATTCATCCTCTCTAGAAGACACGATTTAATTGCAAAATTTTTCTACGTTCACTCATGTTCGGCAAACTTATATTTTGGCCTGCTCTATAGTATGTACTAGTGCCCGTTTGTATACGGACTATAATCAGAGCACAACCGGTGTTGGCAAAACAATGTAAATTGCAGAGATTCTGAAATGTTTTTCATCGTCCCACAAGAGACTTTTCCTTATCATGCCTGTGTATCGCAATGCAAATACCCAGTTTTAATCTCCCTCTCTTGTAACAAATCAGTAGTTTATTCTGCCACCATACTGAAAATACACATTGTAAATACAAAATGAAGTAAAAAAAAGAAAAATTGTATTTCATGGTGAAAGGCGACGCGATAAACCAGTACTGGTTATCGAGCAGCAACACCTATAGAAAAGTCTAACATTAAATGGAATGGAAATGAAACCGCCATCCGGACTTTAAATTAAATCATAGAGTGAGTGGTCGAAATGAAAAAAAAAACTAACATTAAATCATACTAGAACAAGCCGGTAGGCGCCCAGCTGGATCTGTGTAAAAAGCTAAAAATTGAAAAAATTGTGTTCACTAAAATCTCCAAGACTTCTCCAGTTTATGAAGGTTCGAGGCCAAAAATGACCTTTTGATAGAGTATTTTGCTCTGTGGAAGGTATAATTCTTGGAATTTTAATTTTTGATTTGGTTGGCAAAAAACGGCGATAAATTGTGTTGTTTCCATGGAAATGAAACCGCCATCCGGACTTTCCACAAAACGCACAATACTAGGAGAACATGAGAACATTGTTGAGAAATTTCATCCAGATTGACGTTTAGACGCTACGTCAAAACAGACAGAGAAGCAAGCAAGCAAGCAAACAGACAAGCAGACAGACAGAACGACTGATAATAAGGGTCTTCTAGAGTGGAGATCCAATAAAAAGTAGAAAACCCGATACTAACATGAATCGCCTTTGGCGTATATGCATATGTTTGAGAGACCGGGTATTTACGGTAATATTAGGAACAAACGACTCCGAGCGGAACTGTGGGGTAACCATGGCAAATGCAGCGCAGATAATACAAATAGCTAATCAAGGGGTAAAATGCTACGAACTCGTTGGTTTGTCTATCAGACTGCGTACGTATAGACGTAACCAGACAACGCAACTTAGGCTGGACAACATAACTCCAATGAAAGAATTGACATCTGGACTTCGTTTTCGTCTCTGTGATTAAAGAATCAGCTCGTGCCAGGCCCTTATCATGTTAACTATATATTAGGGTTGCCATACCGTCCGGAAAATTCCGGACATGTCCGGAATATAGAGTTAAATTTTGCGTCCGGAAAGAATTGAAAAAAATGCTCAAATGTCCGGAATTTTACTGCATCTGCAATCGTACTGTGCATGTTACTGTGCATGTTGACATATCCTATGGTGCGAGCAAATGTCAGGTTCCCAGGTGGAAATCTGTTGTCATCGTTTTGAGATTCGCTATTTGATTAAGACTAGTGAATGCTACGCGCTGTATGTTTCGGTGTCTGTATCGCGTGTTATCAACATGAGCAAAGACCATCCACTGGAATTAAAGAAGTATTTGGATAAAAGATTGGATTTAAAGTTAAATGGTGGACGATCTGTTACGGGTATATTGCGAGGTTTCGATCCTTTTATGAATCCAGTCGTGGATGATGGAACAGAGCGTAGAAAAGATGGTCCCACTGCACCTGTTGGAATGGATGAATGGTGGTCGTACGTGGAAATTCGATGCTAATGCTGGAAGCATTGGAACGGATACGATGATTTTAAACTGAACTAACCGAAAACGACAAAAACCCAACACCCCAATTCATGATTTGTGCATAGACTGCTATGGAACATCCAATCCATTTACCAAGCTTGTTTTTTAGTAAAAAAAAAATTGTCACTGTGTTATTTTTGCAACGTAATTGAACTAGGCCTACAGCATCACCATTTTCCGGCAGCGAGTGTTCTTTAATCCATATATCTATAGGAAAAGCACATACACGTCTCACATTTTAATTTGAATTTATAAGATATTGCCCGATGTCACATCGTGTTTTTGTTTTATTGTGTTTTGCCTGTTTTTGGGGACGAGCACGTACTTGTACGTATTTAACTTTTTTATTAAGTTATGCCCGTCCTCCAGGTCCTCTGTATTTTGTTTGTCCCTTTGTTGTTGTTTTGTGTTTGTTCGTATCAGAGTGGCCAAATAAAATTGATTGATTGATTAGGAGTCAAACACTTTCAAAAGTAATGACAAAGTATGGAAATAATGTCTGGGGGTCAAAGGTCAAACGTCAATTTTTTGCTCTGATTCAACATATTTTTATCCAATAATTTCTCGCAGATGTATTGAGCAGCCTGAGAGTACGGTATCTAAAGTCCGGAAGTCAGAGTCAGTTGCACGCGGGCGCAGTCTTTTTGCACGCCGTAAGCTATAATTGCACGCGAGAATTTCTGATTGCATGCCCGATTTCTCGTTCAAAAAGGCCATGAAATCCAGATTGAATCGTCACGATGCACTTTTTTTGTGAAATTGAATTCTAGTGCCAGTATGGAATTACAGAATTAACCGTGGTCAATATGCCCAAATGCATGAAATGTCTTATACATAGATGATTTCCAAGAAAAAGTATGCATGTACAATAACAAGATTCGTCGTCTTCCACGAAACAAATACAATCAAATGTGAAGTAACAAATAATGTTTATTGGCGTGCAGAATTTTTGGATTTGCGACCTCAATTTTTGCGGGCCAATAAGACGCACTTTAAATTCTTTTTATCTCAAATCGATCGTGCTCCTTAGAATCCAGTACGCGTAATGTACTAATGAGGTAGTGCTTTATTATCTACGTCTACACCACGCACCAGTGCTATTGTTTTATAAACAACCCGTGTGTGAGATATACTGAGGAATATTCATTATCTTCGCTCTACTTATTGCCCTATCCCTGAATAATTGTAAGTATTTTTGTAATATTTCACCTCCGTCGTAAGAAAATTTGTAAGTTCGGATGTTTCAATATTTTGCTTGTATCGTAATTTTCCTGCGCGCTTAATAGTGCGTTTGAGAGTGGTTCAAACTGGATAACTCTTACCGGTGTCATTTGTTGATAAAATCTTATTTTCTGATTATAATATTATTCTACCTAACCTAATTTGTTTAATTTTCCTACTTCAAGGTCATGACAATCTCCGACATCTGCAGCAAATACAATGATGGCCTTTCAAAGTGCAGTATTATCGGTTCTTCAAAATTCCTAAAAACTCTTCGCTATTATAGTGGATGCTTAGAAATCTTAGCGTCACCCATTGAGGAGATTATAGTTCTGAAACGGCAACATTAGTCGTATGTTCGAAATTCTTCAAAATGTTTTATTTGTACTGACTGTAATGGAAGCAAAAATATATATAAAGTAGCACTAAGCAGAGTAAGCGCATCGGAAAATTATTTTATTTATGTCTAATTTTCTTTTTATACGACATATACCTTTTGCTCTTAACAAGACCCTGTACACGCACCCATGAATATCTAATGATATTCATGGAGTTACTGTCTTTGTAAGGACCAAAATGTTCCCGGATCGGCATTGCCCACCAGATTTATAACACTATGGCTGCACAATTAGGAAAAACTGCACAACTAACGCACAATTTTACACGATAATTAATTCATTATTATAGTATCAGTAGCTCTCGGCACGGTATTAAGCGCTCGCAACCTCGCTAGAAATTTGATCATCGAACCACTATCCCATCTCCCTCCCAGCTCCCATAACTTCGACCCACTGCCTTAACTCCCTCAGCCTTCCTATCCTCGGCACCATAACCTGTCTACCTTTTCTCGACGCTAGCCTCATCCCGCTGACCTTCCCTCACCTTTCCGCTCTCGACTTAGATAAATCTCAAGCACGTCTAAATCGTCATATTCTACCTTCTTTGTTTGTGAATACCTTCCAGGCTTTATACAGATCAAGCATGCCAATGATATTATCGAAGAATACGGCGAAGACAGGTTGACAGTTAATGCAGGCTTATATGCCTAGAATCTCAAATGGTAATTACCATAATTGTTAGCTTAAAAATGGGCAACTTTATCCAATGTATTCAGGGTATCTCAAACGTGAGTACAATATACACTTTTGATTTACTTATCAGGTGTTCATCGTGGAGTGTTCATTTCGTTAGTTCATATTTTCAGGAAACATGACTAGTAAAATTCAGATATTGATTGGATTTTTCAACAACCGACGGAATGACAAGGAGATTGACCGAAATATTGACGATCACAATTACTGATTGGCAAGAAGCATGTAAATAAGTAAGGCAAACTTAACGCCTCTACAACAGAGAGTTTAAAATTAATTCAGCTTCGAATGTTTTCCTCCGAGTGTCCACTCATTGGTCTTCCTGATCTTTGGTCATCAACTACAGATCCAGTTTCCATGAATTTTTGATGAATTGCGTAATTCTTCGTCGTAAAATCGCCGAATGCCTTACCGTTTTATAATCTTCTTGTTAATCAGCAATTGCAATCCTCATTTCTTGGGTTATTCTGTGGGTTGTTAAAAAAAGCAAACAATATCTAAATTTCACTATTTATCCATGTACTATGTTACCTAAATATATGAACGCTCAACGATGAGTACCTGATCAGTAAATTAAAATTGTATACAGTACTCACTTTTGAGACGCTCTGTATACATTGGATAAAGTTGCCCATTTTTAAGCTAGCAATTATGGTAATCACAATTTGAGATTACAGGCATATAAGCCTGCATTAACAGTCAACCTGTCTGTACTCGACGTACGCTTCAATAATATCATTGGCATGCTTGATCTGTATAAAGCCTGGAAGTTATTCGCAAACAAAGAGGGTTGAATATGACGATCTGGACGTGCGTAAGATTGAGTCGAGAGTGGAAGGGTCAGGGGAGGTCAGCGGGATGAGGCTAGCGCCGAGGAAAGGAAGACAGGGTATAGTGTCTAGGATAGGAAGGCTAGGGAGTTAGAACAGTGGGTCGAAGATAGGAGTACTGAGGGAGATAGGGTATAGGGTCGGGGATAGGGAACCGGGAGGGAGATAGGTATAGGGTCGGGGATAGGGTAGTGGTTCGAGGATAAGGGGGCTGAGGATAGAAAACCGGGAGGGAGGTATGACAGCGGGCCCAGGTTGAGAGGGTGCAGGGCATCAGGATCAGTTTGTTATTTACTTTCAGGAGCATATTTTTCGGGTTTCTTTTATTTTGCCCCTTATTATCAATAAAATCATCAAACTATGAAACAAAATCACCCCTATTAAATGCTGCACGATGCGGCTGTCCCTATGGCCTCCTCTAGACACGGCCCTAATCAGTAAGCATTAGTTTAAACAAGCTTTTTTAGAAGAAAGCATATATACAAATGTTTCCGTAAACAAAATTTCATTTGAGACTTTAAACTAAAATTGCCATCACCTGGTGTGGTTAGTCAATACTTTTTCAACCCGGAATCGATTTTAAATTATCTCCGAATCCACAGAAAAATATCACAGCCCAAAAAAAACAAGCAAAGACAATCCAAGGTAATTGTTGTCTACAAGAAACCCCTTTTGACGGATTTAAAGTTGGATGATGAAAATGGGGGGAAAGAAACTACTTATCAACCGCCGTTGGGGAGATTCAAAGCCTTCCTAGAGACGACTCAAGTTGAGCTTAAGCCAAGTTAAGTTGGCCTCAGTCAGACTAAACGTTACACAACTATATTTGTGTTAATATGCAGCAAGGCTATTGGATCACATAAAACAGTCATCTTTATTCCTACTACGGCAATCTTGCATTGTTATGCATACACATACGGATCTAGCGCAAAGGCATAGGAGAATGGTAACTAATTAGGCTCACAGAAATATACGTGTGTTAGTGTGCAACATAGCTCATGAATCACATAGAATAGTTATCTTTATTTATTCTATGGTAACCTAGAAAATATACTCATTCAGATTGACTTGCACAAAGGCATAAAGCAAGGCGAGAAGTCTCAGGTAATCCCAACTGACCTATTTTTTTTCTATGCTATGTACGCTGCTTTACTAGCCTGACTGGGAACACAGCACCGTATCCTACAGAAGCCCTAATGCAGACCGTTAACAGACAAAACATTTTCAAAAGACGCAAATTATCTCTGGAACCAAAGTTGTTGAAGTGTTTGATCAGAGTCAGGGTCTAGAGTGCGCAATTTTGGACGATGATATTTTGGAGGTCCTTATGACATCACTATGAAGTAATTCTTAGATGACGTAGTCGGATGAAATGAATATGCGACAAAATATTTGAAGACAATCCGGAAAGCGTCAAACCTTATAAAAAAAACGATCATACATAACTATGGGAACAAATCAGGACAGACGCCACATCCTTTATCCCAGGCCTCGGTCCATGCCAAAATATTACCTCCAAAATCAAACAGAATAATGGCATTGCATGCCGGTACTGTATTTAGTACTGCCATGTCTTTAGAATACCGTTTCCATGGTTACTTTGTTCGACGGTGGTCGGAGTCGTAGTTTTGTAGGTGATGAGGTTTTTTTGCTGTAAACTATTTTATTTTAACAATATTTTCTTACTGATATACTTTATAAACTATTTTTGTCGATCCATCAGTATGTGTACCAATATGGAGGTTGCTAATTTTGTTTGGCAAGTTGTGTAAAGGGACGGAAGTTTATGGACAGGGGTATATTCACTTGGCTAACACAGACAGTTTCCAAATCGTAATGGAAATAAAATAAGGAAATCGTAATAAAATGATAGTCTAACCTGGTACACATACTTCGAGAGTACCTTTTTTAATGATACAATGCTTGACTTTCTTACTGGTAACTGTTAGACTTAAACACTGGTGTCGCTGCTTGATAACAAGTATTGGTTTTTCGAGCCTCCAACATTCTGAAATACCATTTTTACGTTCGTTTTTTAAATTACTACTTACTAAATTACTAAAAAAATACTGATTACGATGGACTTGGCAACTTAAACCGCAGCACTGGGACGATTTTCGATACACGACGAGGTTCTTCATCGGCCCCGAACTAGTCTGCGTATATAAATGTGTGATATTAGACTCGACAGCAAGACTTGATAATGTAACACAGTCAATTTCGTTTATCTGAGTCTAACGATTACATTCCGACGCATATTTATGTGTAAAATTGCATTCCGTTTTGTTTCGTCATAAAATCAACCAGAAAAATTATTTGACATATATGTTCATAAAAATTATAGTCGTATTTTGAGCAGGCACAAGTGGGCCGGACAAAACACTTCGGTGGCCCGCGGGCCGTAATTGGCCCACCCATGTATCAATTACACGCGAACAATATTTTTGTAAGGGATTTTCCAAGGAAAGGTGTGAATAGCTGCTGAAATGTCAAATGACCTGACAATTCCCACTTTTATTTACCCCTGCTATAAAAGGTCGCTCTTAATCATTTCTAGTCGTAACAAGTAAGAATCGGGATAAAATTGACGCGATAATTCCTACACAAGCTAGATTTCTTTCAAAAATGTTGTTTGAAACAATATGGCGGCGCCTACTTGTTTTGTCACAAAGCCAAAAATCCCGATTGTGTGGTCATTGCCTGACTCAACAGTGAGTAACCGACATAAAAATATTTTAACTTCATTTCAATCAAAAAATTCAAACGATCTCTGCTCGATTTACGTCAATGGACCATTAGCTTCCGGGAAACGATCGTTGAAATTTTTGCTGTTTTAAACTAGCATAACCCTGGCATCAGGTTTTTCATATTCTAACCATTGCAAATGAAAAAGCAATGAGAAAAATAATCAGAAATCTATCTCGCTTTCGTCTGTTGTTATCGAATTTAATCTCCGCGCTAATTCGTTCATCTCTGTATACTTTAAAGCAAAAGTTCCCAGCCTTCGTTCTCTAATTTAACTCTTTGCGAATTTAAAATAAAATGTTCCCTCACTATGCAAAGGGCGACGGACGAAAAAGTCTTTAGAAAAATGAATTTCAATTTAGCATTGTGCAGATGTATAAAATTGATTGCGTTTCGTTTATACAACTACGGTTATCCCCTACAATGCTAATTCCTCCTTTATAGCGCGTAGTGAAAGCATTGCTTAACATATTGGGTTCAAATTTCATACCCACCTCGTAACCCAGGGTGTGATAAATTGGGGGAAGCAATGCCGAGCAGGAAAAATGTCGGTATTTCCGAATAATATAGTTCTTCAGATGCCGTTAGGTATCAGTGGTAGCTCATACGAAGCCTTGTTCATATTAAATGGCGTGAATGAGTGACCCAGTGCGGCGCGTCAATAGGGCCAACCGGGGCAATGCCCCGGTTGTTTTTCCGGTATAATATAAAATATTCGAAAAATACCTCAATATCGGTTGCACAGACTGTCTACTCTACACTAGCCATATTTCCCGACATGGTTCATTTTTCGCTCGCAAAGCCTTCGCCGAACGTCGACGGGGCGACGCCGATTTTGCCCCGGTTGCTCATTGTATAACGTATTCTCTCTTTTATCTTCCACTCGCCGCGGTTGTCTCGTTTGTTTTCTGTTTCTTTTACTAAATCATCGGGGCTAGCCCCGAAATTATGACGACACAATGCCGACGTTTCTTACAACAACGTGTTGACATATTCACGCATCCTTCTCGTTCGTTGGTTGCTTGAAGAGTTGATAGTTTCCTCGCCCTCGTTTTTGTCGCTTGTTTCGCTATTTGAATCAGTTAGAGACCTTCAGTTCATTTGCTTTCAATTTTCCACATTCCTTTTGAGCTCCTCACTTTTTTCCGGCTTCGCATTTCTTAGCCTTAGACCTCATAATGAATAAGGTTGATGCACTACTTCGCACTCCGTTTTCGCAGCTGCCGCTGGAACAAAAATTAGAGGTACAACGTCTTGGGCCTTATCAACCAAAAAATTGTTCACTGGAACAATCCCATGACGGAGGAAAGCGTCGGCGTACATTCTGCGCAGAAACTTGGTATAAAAAACACGAATGGTTGTGTTACAGCGAGGACAAAAATGCACTTTTTTGTTTTTATTGCCTACTTTTTGCTACCGCCCGTGCCTCACGTTGGTGTAAATTTGGTTTTAGAGATCTTAAACATCTTTCCGAGCGTGCCAGGGATCATCAATCTTCTATGGAGCATCTGGACAATGCAGTAAAATACCGAACATTCGGACATGTTAATATTGCAGCACAGTTGGATGAAGGACGCGCGGTTTCTATTCGTCGGCACAACCAAAACGTCGAGAAAAACCGCCATGTTCTCGGTCGATTGATAGATGTTTTGAAGTTCATTGGTTGTCACGAGCTGTCCCTCCGTGGGCACGATGAACGGGCTGGCTCTTCTAATAGAGGGGTATTTTTGGATATAGTGGAATACACCGCATCCCTAGATACAGTATTGAGAGATCATCTTGATGCCGCAACTGTTTCGAAAGGGACATCTAAGGATATCGAAAATGATTTGCTCGACTCAATGTATAAAACTTATTTACAACATTTGGCTCTGGAAATTGAGAATTGCCAGTTTCTTTCGATTCAGTCTGACGAGACAACTGACATCACGTGCGTTTCCCAACTGGCTGTGATTTTTCGGTTTGTGAAAGATGGTAAACCTACCGAGAGATTTCACAGCTTTGTACCAATCGTTGATCGCACGGCTTGCGGGATATCGGCTGTACTGAAAGAAGTGTTACAGCCTTACAACGCGAAGTCAAAATTGATAGCTCAAACTTATGACGGCGCGGCAGTCATGAGTGGGTCGAAACATGGTGTTCAAGTTTATATAAAAGAAGATTTTCCTCATGCGCATTTTTTACATTGTTATGCGCACCAATTTAACCTCGTTATTAAAAATATGTGTCTTGATACCCCTCTGACCTCCTTCGCCAGATATGTAGCCGCCGTCTCCCAGCTTGTGCACCAACACGTTGGAACTTCCAATCACGCGTGGTGCAGGGCGTGTCCGAAATTAGGTCTGAGCTCATTGAGTGTTTCAATTGCATTCAGAGCTATCCGGTTTGGGACGAACGCTCTGTGAGGGAGGCGGAGGGTCTAAAGCGTCTGCTAGAAGATGGTGAGTTTTCATTTTTTCTCGCTTTTTTCTCCACAATATTCTATCACGTGGATGTATTATACGGCGCATTGCAGTCAAGGCTAACGGATGGAGCGTCTGTGCAGTCGTGTATTTCAGACTTCTGCGATGCTGTATCTCGTATCCGGGAAACAATAAAATACGACGACACATGGAGTGCTTCTTTACGCCGCGGGCAAACAACGCAGTCTTTGATTTTGTCTGCAAAGGAATGCTGTGACATTCTGGTGAATCAAATAGGCGATCGTCTGCGCACTGAACACCTTGCCGTGTTCTCCTTGATGGACCCCAAAAATTTTTTATAATTTGCACGTCAATTTCCCATCCATTTGTTGGCTACTGTCTCCAAATTTTACCCCATGATAAACGTGGCTAAATTGGAATATGAATTGAGATGTATATACACCAATCAAACTTTTTTGAACATCACATCAACTTGCGCGCTCTATGGGTTCCTCATAGATAACACTCTAGTAACTACCTTTGCGGCGTCTGCAAAATTTCTGGACATCATTTTGACGACGCCTATTTCTTCCGCCAACGCAGAGCGAACATTCAGCACGCTGAAGCGTATTAAAACGTATCTCAGAAACACAATGAAGCAAGATAAATTAAATTCCTTGGCTGTTTTATCCATTCACAGAGACGTTATTTCTGGGATGCATGACTTTAATCAGCGAGTTATTGAGCATTTTGCTTCCAAGAAACCGCGGCGTGTTGCATATATGTTCAAGCAGTAGAGGTCTAGCAGCATATATATCTATGAGTGATCGACGCATGTCGTTATCTTTGCATTAACTTTCCTTTCTTCATAGTAACGTTTTAAACCTTATTTTAGGTTTTGTCTGCTTTCCCGAAGTTTCTGTTAATATGTCATTGTATTTATCTGGGTAAATATTGCCTTTCCCTTTGAAAGAGGTTTCAAAATAAACTATGTCTATATTTATTAATCCCTTGACTTGGACCGGTTTTTAAGACACTTTCTTATCGTTAAAAATGGTCGCTTTTGATTGGTTGTTACCGATGGAATGGTTTTTATACTCATAAAATGATGGGAGAACTTACAGCGCTCATCCTGTCCCCGTAGATGGGGGTGACTTGGTCCCGCAGTAGCTTGCGCCGGTTGTCAAAATGACCACGCGCCGCCACTGCCTCAATCACAAACACAGCATACTGCCACAACATGGAGTGCATTCTTTTTTGACATACCGTAATGAAGATCAAATATTGACAGCAGTCTCTGTAAACAAAAATTGGAGAAAAGTCAATAACTGCTTGCATCAATTTTTTCATTTTCATAAAAATTTGCACTGGTGAAAAACAACATTTTTCTGTTTATTATTGAAACTGTATTTTTTCATCGGAATATATTATAAAACATTTTACCAGTACAATACACATGCATCGACAGTCCATTATTATTGTACATATATCTTAAAATGTTTAACCATGTCTTTATATTTTGCTATTTTTGTTAACCAAGTATCGTTCAATCCCACCAATTTCTAACAGCAAAAGGGATAAAAATACAACTTTTAAAACTTTACACCTGTTCTGAATATATCCGATGTTCAGTTTCCCGATTTTTTTTTTTTTTAGAAAAACTGAACATGCAGACTAACTGTACAGCAGCGTGTTGAACAGTTATTCTGGTTCAATAAAACTGAATGATGAATATCTGCGAACCAACTGTATTACTTATTTGTAAACCAGCTGCGTCAACATTCTAACATACCGTATGGAGTAATTTAATATCGTGATGCAGCTGGATATGGATATCGAATAAGCAAAGTATATGATATAAAAACACCAGTAACTGAATTAATTTATACGCAAAACTTTCTATGGAGAACGAATTGATCGCAGTTGTCTTGCTAATTTGGTCCAAGGCTGTTTCTGGTGTGGCGTACCGGAATTGGTATCACCACTCAGGTTCTTTCTGCCAGCTTCTTGGTCACTGAAGTTGCAATAGATGTCTATCACAAAATAATCTTCTTGCGTTTCCAATTACAGCAAAGTAACTAAGTTAACTAACAAATTAATTATACACCTGTAAGAACTTAATACAACCAAATACTCCAATTAGAAACACAATAAACAAATAAAAATACAGTATCAAATACCATACAGAACACAAATAGGAATTGGTCTATGACGTCACAGTCATGAACTATTGACATGTAATGGAATATACAAAAACCAGGCAAAACATACCTAGAAATACATAAGAATAACTAGTATGACACTAAAGATACAACACAAATCCTATCTTCCGACAAACATATATATACCTGGCAATGCACATAGAAATACGGATATCACACTGGAAAGTAACTACGAAAATAGACTAGTTACGGAAACGTTAAATACAAGGTAACTAGGATAGGATAGGATTTACATATTTATCCCGGGGAGAGGAAAGCCGATAAGACGGCTTATCCATATGGCGAACCACAGCCTCTCGTCCGGTTACCATTCCAAGTCGGGTATGGGATTAGTTTTACTGTATTGTTTGTTTTCGGAAGCATGGACTTGGTGGTGGAGGAAGCCGTAACCGACCAGCGGTTACGTGAACCACTCAACGACGGCGAGGAGTCCAGCAATCCTCTCGCACATAACCATCCCTGCATGGGATTCGCACCTGCGAACCCACGCAGAGTAGTTAGAGGTGCGGTGGCGAGCGTATTCCTAACGCTTAGCCCGTTGAGCCACACCGCCGCGCCTAAACTAGTGAACAGAGCTATGCCAAACTGGACATACACTAAACCTGTACTACTAATATCATTTTACAACAAGAATTATATAGATTAACGGCACTAAAACACTATAATGTTAACCTAAAACACAGAGGAAATTCCACACTGCCGGCACTCTGACAAGCCATCTAAAAAGGAAATATACTCAGCTGCTCACTAATGACTCAAGTGGTAAGAATAAATATGGGCATACAGAATAAAACAGAGTTATAGACGTGGTCGTCTCATTCCTCCCCCCTTTTTCAGATGGGAAATTACAAAGAAATTTTCCATCTTCAAAATTGAAAATCCATAAAAATGTGAAGAAACTGTAAAGAACTGTACACTCAAATGAAATGTCTATCTAAAATCAAAACAATCAATTGTAAAAAACTTGATAAAAGTATTATCACAGTCAAATCAAATGTAATCATCCAAATATCTAGGCCTTCGCCTAGTACGTTGTCCATCATCAGAGTTCGCATCGACTGTAACCTCTTCTGGTACAGTGTCTGGTCTTGAAGAGAAAGGAAATTCTTCAAATATATCATGAGCAATCTGCTCATTGTTTTCCACATTAGGTTCCACATCAGGTAAAATGTCATATCCAGTTAAATCAATATCATTATCTTCTTCAACTTCATGAGGGAAAGGTCTCAGTTTGTCAACATGTACAATTCGAGAACGTGTTCCCGAATTCTTCTGAATCCTATACAAGTGATTAGGTAAACAATCCACAATTCGATAAGGTCCAATCCAAGGAATACTCAGCTTGCGATGCTTAGGTGGATAATAGTACCACACCAATTCATCTCTCTGGAATGTAAGAGGTTTAACACCAAGATCAAAATTTCGCTTTTGTCTGGTTGCCGCAGCATTTAGATGTTGCCTAGCATGAAGAAAAGCTTTTTCAGTTGCACATGAAAACCATTCGACAAACTCAGTGTAACAAGAATGAGTAGATGACTCTGGTTTGTCAAACATAACATCAACAGACATCTCGATTTCTCGTCCAAGCATTAACTTGTTCGGTGAATATCCTGTACTATCATGTACAGTGGAGCGATATGCCATGCAAAGATATGGGAGATGGTCGTCCCAATCATTTCGATTCTCCTTTACAAAAGCTTTCAACATTTGTTGTATAGTCCTGTTGAAACGTTCAACTTGTTCATCTGAACGGGAATTATATGGAGTTGTTCGAGTCTTCTGAATCCCGTACAAGTTGCACATCTCAGAAAATAATTTGGATTCAAAGTCTCTTTCTTGATCTGATTGGATAATTCTTGATACCCCAAATCTCGAAAAGAATTGGGTAACCAAGGCATCAGCAGTGGTGTCAGCTCGCTGATTTGGTAAAGCAAAACATTCTACCCACTTAGAGAAATAGTCCGACGGAACCAAAATGTGTTCGTTGCCATTTTCAGTCACTGACAATGGTCCAAGAAAATCAATGGCAATCCTTTCCATAGAGGAGCTCCAGATATAAGTTGTTTGAGATCTCCTTGCCTTCTTCCGTAAAGCATCTTGGTCGAAGCACAAGACTTGCAAAATTTCTTTTGAAACCGGGCCAATAAAATCTGCGCCTTATACTCTTGAAAGTTCGATTAGCATCAAGATGACCTGCAGCGCGCAAAGAATGGAGCTTATGGAACAAATCCTGCTTTAAATTTGATGGAACAATCAATTGGATATGCGATTCCTCCGATTTACAATTAGGAATCCAACGACGATAGAGAAGTCCATTATCTACAAAAATCAAGGCCCACTGCGACATTAAACGTTTGGTCACTGTTGATTCAGGCATGTATTCTTGAATGTCAGGTTTCTGAGCAGTAAGTTGTTTCCATGTCAAAACAGCAGAAATATCTGGATCTTCACTTTGCAAGGATTTAATTTGCTCATCTGTGTAGGTATCTAGCCAATTACAATCGGAACAGTCTGACGATGATTGACCGGGCTGTTTTGATATTGCACTTACAATAACATTACTCACAGCCACATCACCATCGGTACCACAACCAGAACAATCTTCTCGCTTGCATTTGCGAACTTGGCGTGACAATCCGTCAGCATTGCCATGTTTCACGCCAGGTCTGTGTTCGATCTTAAAGTCATAAGCACCAAGTGTTAATATCCATCTTGCCAACATTCCTTGAGGTTCACGAAAATTGATCAACCATTTCAGAGCAGCATGATCTGTGCGAACCCTGAACGGTCTCCCGAGAAGAAAATGACTGAAGTGACGAACAGCCCACACCACGGCTAATAGCTCACGGTGTGTAGCACAGTATCTACGTTGAGACTCGGACATAGTCTTACTGGCATAAGAAAGTACACGTTCATTGTCGTCCTGCACTTGAGATAACACCGCACCAATTCCAAAACCACTAGCATCAGTATCCAATACAAATTCGCCGATTGTTCTCGGAAAGCTAAGAATTGGGGCTGACGTCAGACAGTGTTTCAAAGTTTCAAAAGCCTTTTGACATTCAGTACTCCATACAAAAGAAATATTCTTCCTGGTCAATCGAATAAGAGGGCCAGCAATTGTTGAATAATCTTGAACACACTACTGGTAGTAGTTTGCTGTGCCTAGAAAACTGCAAATATCGCTGACAGAATTTGGCGTTTTCCATTCTTTGATTCAGATTCAAATTCAGATATTTATTTTCGTCATGCAAAAAACAATGCGCGATATGAAAAATGAATAAATAATATAATGTAACAAAATGTCAAATGGATATCGGCTTGTTGCAGTTGACGCGGAGTCGCGAAAAGACTCATAGAGTCATCTAGTCAGCGACACCTTGTAGCTGAAATTAAGCAGCAAATATAAGAAACGGGACACTCAATATTACACATTAACTTAATAAATTAACACGATCATACAAAAAGACAAAAAAATAAATAGATAAATAGAACTCAATATTACACATTGGCTTAATTGGACACAATCATTCGAAAAATGAAAAACAACAAAAAAAAACCTGAGTAACTACGGGATGCCACAATCCCTGTGGAATGATTAACAAACATGAAATAGGCTATAATCATACAAGAAAAAGAGCGGCAAAACATGCGAAATAAAACACAAGACAGATAAAAAACATCAACAAATCGAAAATACACCACGGAATGTCATGACGGACGCAACAGCGACATCTATAAAATGATTATGCCTCGTTGAGTACGGAGCACAGCGAAATAGCGTTATGACCTAGCGTTCAGTCTACACCAAGATGGCGTACCCAGCAACGGGAGTTTGCTGCTAGGGTTGAATTTGTGGCTATTTTCTGTTAAAGCGATTGCTAGTAAATTATTGGCTCTACAGATTAGTGCAGAATGAATTATGAGATCTGCTCGTGTCGATTGCACTGGGCTGAAAATAGTAAGGAAATACCAGGACACAATATGCAGACAGAAGAAAATGGCAAGTTTCAAAAAGATGGATGGATATAGAAAACAACAGAAGGTAATATTTTCAGATCAATGACAACTAGGCCTATAGGCATCAAGATATAGGCTTTTCAGTGCATGTTTGTAAGAATTATAACTACTGGATCGAATGTTATTAGGGAGGTTATTCCACAATTTAACACCAACGAATTTGATCGAGTTTTGAGTTCGTTTGGTGCTGAAGCGATTTACCTAATATGAGCACCCGACAGAGGAACGCGTTTCATAAGAGTGAACGTTGCTCTGTTTTAAAAAATAGTTGGTGAAAGCAGAAGGGAGTTTTTTGCAGTGATGCTGGTGCATTATTTTTAATACCTCAATTTCATAAATATATGCTAATTTAAAAAATTTTAAGACTGATAAATAGGACTAAGTCGTGAAATATAACTGGCAGCAGAAATTGCACGAATTGCTCGGTTCTGAATAATTTCAATGCGGTGTAATAAGGTTTTATCAGCTGAACCCCAAGCAATTATGCCATACTGGATATGGCTTTGAAATAAGGAATAGTAAATCATGCGTAAGGTGGTAAGCGATGTGTATCTTCTAAGCTTGTATAGCATTCCAACAGACTTGGATAATTTAACGGCCAGGTTGGACAAGTGAATATCCCACTTCATTTTACTATCAATGTATATACCAAGATATTTAAAGGAATGGACATTTTCCAATTTTTTATTATCAATTTGGATTTCCAAAACATTTTTCGATTTGCATTGGTATGGAGATATTAACATAGATTTTGATTTTTCAATGTTTAGTGTTAATTTATTGGCTTTCATCCAACTTGACACTTTTGCAATTTCAGTATTTACTCTCAACTGAGGAACTGCACAAGATTTGTCGCTGTCAAGGAGATTAGTATCGTCAGCGAACAATTTGGAAAATAATGAAGAGCAATAAGTTATGTCGTTAATATATACGAGAAAAAGGAGAGGGCCCAAACAGCTACCTTGAGGAACTCCGTGCGTCACCGGTAAGGGAGAAGAACAGTATGATCCCACTTGAACATATTGAGATCTATTATTCAAATAACTAGAAATGAGTTTGGTTGCAATTCCCCGTATACCATAATGCCTCAACTTAGAAATCAGGATGTCATGATTTACAGTATTGAACGCCTTCTTTAGATCTAGAAAAGTTGCACTAACAAACTCTTTTCTTTTCAATGTATCATAGATATATGATACTGTATCTAAAATGACATGTGATGTAGAATAATTGCTCTGAAAACCGAATTGATATTTATTTATTACATCATATTTAGTTAAAAAATTTGCGAGTCTTTTATGTAACAAACGCTCAAACATTTTATCAATTGCTGAGAGGATTGATATTGGTCTATAATTTGAAATTAATTTTTTATTTCCAGATTTGAAAAGAGGAATAACCCGGGCGGTTTTGAGAGATGAAGGAAAGATTCCAAGTAACAGCGAGGAATTGAAGAATCTTGAGAGACAAGGGGCAATTATATCCGCAACTAATTTGATGAAGCGCGCTGGGATGTTGTCTGGTCCTACAGCCTTCCTGTCGTTAAGATTTTGTATTTCGATTAAAATTTCATTCGCGGTGGATGAGCTCAAAAAGATGGATTGGCTCACACGATTGCGGAGAAAAGGTTCGAAGTTAGCTGTATCATTGGAAAACTTATCAGCCAGGCTGGACCCAATTGTTGAGAAGTATTTGTTAAATTCTGTTGCGATTAAAAGTTCATCTCTAGTTATACGACCGTTTTCAGTATTAATTTCATCGATTTTATGCTTCAATTTCTTTTTTGCATTTGTGATTTGGCCAACTATTTGCCATGTTGACCTGGGATTACCATTGGTTGTAGCAATAAGATTTTGATAATAGATTTGTTTAGCTTTATCTATGGTTCTTGACAAAATATTTCTATATTGTTTAAAGTAAGAGCTCTGGGAACTGTTACCTTTCAAGAAGTGAGTTTTAAACATTTTATTTTTGTGTCGAATACAAGCGTTTATCCCTTTGGTTAACCATGGTTTTGATTGTAACCTTTTCTGACGCCGAGAAAGTGGTCGAAGTGGGGCATGGCGATCAATTAGGTGAACAAGTGACTTTATAAAGTCGTCAAAAACACTATTAAAATTTTGGATATTTAAATTAATTCCAGCAAATTGATTAGCAAAAATTACCTCTGCATCCCTACGAAAGCAATCGATTGAGAATGTTGACATGTCCCTTGACATTCTGCGATTGTATGTGTATGATGGTTTGATGCCTCTCAGACAGCACATGAGTGGAAAAGGGTCTGTGATGTCTGACAGAACTATGTGGGAATCTATTTTTAGGTTTCTGATATTTGTATATACATGATCAATGAGAGTTGCTGATGTACGGCTAACTCTAGTTGGGTCTAGTTGAGTAATGTTGATAGCCGCAACATTTCCAGGGTCGCAACAGACACCTTCAGATGAAATAAGATAACCAGGATAAGAGGTGCTTCGACGGAAAAGTTTACATTTCGAGGGCTTCAATTGTAAACCGGCACGGCGAAGTCTTATAAAAACTTCCCGAAGATTAGAGAGTGCCATTGAGAAATCACTACTATGAGCCAAAACATCATCAAGAAAATTGAAACACCCGTTCCACAGAAGATCACCAAGGATATTGTCCATCATCCGTTCGAATGTTGCGGGAGCATTCGCTAAACCAAATGGCATCACTACAAAGTGAAAATGTCCACGGCCAGGGATGCTGAATGCTGTCTTTTTGAGATCTGCAGGGTCAACCTCCACTTGCCAATACCCGCTTGCGAGGTCAAGGGTTGAGAACCATTGTGCACCGTTTGAGGACTCAATGATATCCTCAATACGCGGCAAGGGATATGCATCTTTGTAGGTGACGTTATTGAGCAATCTAAAATCTACGCAAAATCTGGTAGAACCATCCTTTTTGGGAACTAGGACAATGGGAGAAGAATATGGGGAATCACTTGGTTCTATGACACCCTGAGCCAGCATATTATCAAGCGCTTCTTCGGCTATCTTCCTACGTGCCCACGCCATTCGACGAGGAGCCTGCCGAATCGGCTGTGGTGTTGTTGTGATGATCCTATTCTTCGCTGTTGAAGTACGGCCAAGTTCACCATCTGGTCCTACAAATACATCATGAAATTCACGAATCAAATTGACCAACTGTTCACGTTGACTCGTGGTTAGATCTTCAACGGAATTGACCATGTCATGTAGATGCTCTGGTAATTCAGAAGCTATAACTCCTTCGGATTCGTCAACTTGAATTTGTGCTACAAGTTGAGGATGTGCAATACCAAGCAAAGATCCAGCCCTGATCTTAAGTTGTCTGCCTTTCTTCTTGATAGTTAGAACCGGAACAGTGAACTTCCAGGATCCACTACAGAAGAAATCAGATGAACGCCATCAGCAAGGAAAGAAGAATTCAGCGGTTCAACAAGAGCTGCAACATCAGACACAATGCTTTTCGGCCATGGGCGACTAAGTTGTGCAGGGAAGACAACCTTAGAATATGGCGGTATAGTAATATCTTCTCGAACAGTTACACAACAACACGGTACAGACTTTTTAGTAAACAGTTTGATTTCATGACCCTCTATCATCATGTGTCCAGATGATAAGTAAAGAACGCAATCATGTTCTCGGAGATAGTCCATGCCCAAAATACCATTACACATACCTAGGTTGGCAACAACAACAGTGATAAATCATGTCTTCCCACTGCAACAAGAGATTCTTCGAGCGGTGCCAATTTTGAAATGTCGATCAGAGTAGTCACCACTATCTACAAGAAAACTGAACGGTTGATTGTTTACAAGCACCTCCGCATGCCAACTATTGTCATATTGCAAAGAACAAATATTCAGGTCTATATTCTGGTTTGTTGGTCCGTCATCAAATAATAATTCAGCGGACACTGAGAACCTCAAGCCCGCTGGGTGTCGTTTAAATTTGCGGTCGAAGAGGAAGCAGCTGTTGCAGGATCAGCGGGATTCTGAAGATGTGGACAATCCCGTTTAAGATGACCAGTCTGCTTGCAATTAAAACATGCCTTGCAATCTCTGCCCCAATGACCATGTTTACCACATCGAGAACACGGGTTGCGTGGTACACCATCAAAATTGCGATTGTTGTTAGCGCGTGGCTTAACATATCCTATGATCTCATCCAGTTTTGCTACAAGTCGCTCAAAACTGCTCTCGAGAAGCTGAAAAAGGTCGGTTTGCTGATTAGCTGCATTACCAGTGTTACTCTGTTTCACTGCGGCAATGCGAGGTTTAGGCATGTCTTTTCTCTCATAATGGATAGTATCCACAGAGTAATACAGCGTTGCAAGAGACAGTGTACTTTCAAAAGTATCAGGCTGTTGCATGGTAACATGTTTGATCATGCTTTCATCGGTTAAACCGGCGAGAAACTGCGATTTCAAAATATCATCTTGACCAGCAATATCAAGATTTGGGTAAGCAAGAATAACAAGCTCTTTCAATTTGTTACCATAATCCTGCTTCATTTGGCTTAATCCTACGACAATGAAATGCAGTACGATATGAGCTCGCATTTCCGGCAGGTTTGAAATATTGATTAAAATGAGCCACAATATCTCGATAGCTAGTACGTTTCATATCTGGTAAATCTTTCAACACATTTAGAGCTTGACCTGTCATGCAAGTAGCCAATTCTAATCCTGCAGTGTCGTCATCTCACTGATTATAATAACTGGTAACCAATTCAAAATGGCATAAATAACTGGGTCACGTCATGACAGTGGATCCATCAAAATACATTGGCTTTTTGTCATTTCTTGCCATCATCGTAGCATTAGCTGTGTTATTGAGTACACTACGGCTAACATTGGCATTTAGGACACTGCTAACGCTCACTGGAGGAGCTGATTGTGTAGCCACTGTAACCGTTTTCGGCCTAGTACTAAGTTGTCTTCTGACATTTGTGCCCTCATTACCATTATCATTCAAAAAAGGAATTGTAGGTGCAAGGTTACTCACATGACCATTCTCCAAAAATTTCACTTCTAATGTCTGCGAGAACGCGTTCCCCTTCCCTTCTGGTTGTCCATCTTCTGATCCAATATCAGAAATCTCATCATGCTTGGGAGCAGGAGCTACTTTTGGAACAACCGTTGCGGGTGTTGGAGTGATCAAGCTGACATCTGAGACATGTGACATGGGCTGAGTTTCCTCAGAATCAGCAACTTTTCCTGTTTTAACCACGCCAGAAATATCTTGCAGCATGTTGTAAACATGCTTAAAAGATGAGCCAATTTTTGCATTCTGGAGTTCAACTGATTCTAGTTGACTTCCAATCTGTTGCACACGACTGTCTATCAGTTGCAAACGGCTGTCAGTCTCCCCTTGCTTTTCTTCTGATTCCCTCAGTTTCGCCTTCAATACCTGTATTTGCAGATGCAAAAGTTCATTCTCCACTCCAATATCACCACTCAGGTTCTTTCTGCCAGCTTCTTGGACACTGAAGTTGCAATAGATGTCTATCACAAAATAATCTTCTTGCGGTACAGCAGAGTAACTAAGTTAACTAACTAAATTAATTACACACCTGTAAGAACTTAATACAACCAAATGCTCTAATTAGAAATACAATAAACAAATAAAAGTACAGTACAAAATACCATACAGAACACAAATAGGAATTGGTCTATGACGTCACAGTCATGAACTATTGACATGTAATGGAATATACAAAAACCAGGCAAAACATACCTAGAAATACATAAGAAAAACTAGTATGACACTAAAGATACAACACAAATCCTATCTTACCGACAAACACCTATATACCTGGCAATGCACATAAAAATACGGATATCACACTGGAAAGTACCGTAACTACGAAAATAGACTAGTTACGGAAACGTTAAATACAAGGTAACTAGTGAACAGAGCTATGCCAAACTAGAGAAACACTAAACCTGTACTACTAATATCATTTTACAACATAAATTATACAGATTAACGGCACTAAAACACTATAATGATAACCTAAAACACAGAGGAAATTCCACACTACCGGCACTCTGACAAACCAGCTAAAAAGGTAAGATACTCAGCTGCTCACTAATGACTCAAGTGGTAAGAATAAATATGGGCATACAGAATAAAACAGAGTTATAGGCCGCGAGCCGAGGCCATTTATCTTTCAGTTTCGTAGCGCACATCAGGTAACTACCTGAAAATGATTTTAAAATGTTCCTTAGAAATTTAGTAACAAATATTGCCTTGTTCCCACTTCCAAAAGTTGCACGTTTTACAGAAAAGACGCTTTTACTACAATAAATATGTGTTACCATCTGTCCTATTTTCTCTGCTTTTCCGGTATCATGGGCCAATGAACGCAGACTTCTGCACGACGTAACAGTCAAGTTAGTCAGCTGTAGGTGGATCCCCAATGGTCGGATGAATATCAGATGTACTACAACTGCTCGCTTTTGCGTTGAGTAGCCTCTCCATAGTTTTTTTCAGTTACCGGTAATATTAGTTCAGTTATTCTAAGGAGGTGTTGAAAAGTATAGGTAAGATATTAAACACTTGTATATCCTTACCATAAATAGCAATATTAGTTGAGCACTAGCTCATAAGACGTTGTTAAATAGGTACGGAGCGGTAACTCCAAGGAAGGCTAGACCTAGAATAATATGTCACAAACAACGATATTTTCTGGCTTGCATGAAATGTTCATGATTAATTTAATGACTCTTCTTGACTATTCAGCAGACTTATACTACTATATAGGCCACAGCATATTTGGAAATAGAAATGAATGGCTGTTTCTGTAATGCACGATTGTGTGAAAGAGAAGAAATTAATCAATTTTACTAATGTCGGTTGGTCTAAATCTGAATTCATAGAGTCGACAAGAACCTGGGAAGCAATGATAAGTTATGCCGGAGTGGAAAGAAAGGTAGCATTGGAAACGATTGAGAGGTGAGAAATCAAGTTGTAGACAAACAGTTGATGTTTTAAAATATAGTCTATAGTCCATACTCATGGGCTACTGTCATAGGACATTTCAGACTGTGATATATCAAAATTTAGTGTAGATATAGTCTAGTAATGGTATGCAAACACTGCTGGACTGTAGTACATGCAATGAGCATATATTGTATATACGCTCATTTAGTACATCAGATAAAATGCATTATGTATTCAAGGTATTAGTTAGTATTTAGGGGTATTTTTAAACTCATGCTGCTCCAAATATTATTTTCTTCCTCATTTTAGATACTGTACTACAAAAGAAAACGGCAATGTTCCACCAGTCCGACCTAACGCAGGCTCTGATCCCTGTTGCTATCAGTGCTATAAAATGGATTGAACAAGAAGTCTTGAAGCTTAAAGGTATAGGAGAATCATAATAGTTGCAAACGGCTTAGATGGGCTAGTCATATTGAAATACTTTAGCACTTTTCTGCAATTGGAACTGCCCATCAAATTCATGTTGAAGACTTCATTGAGATTTTCAATTCATTTTTTTCCCTTGACTATGAAGATCTTTTGAGGTTAACGAGGCATTAATAAATAAAGCTGAGGAATTTGAAGAGGATATGAAGAGTGTAAATGATACCAGGGCACGTCTATTTAACACTGTCAAACATAAGGATTATACTCTCCACCCAACAATGATTCACTGAAGAAGCATGTGGCCCTCAAATCAGTTCTTGAGTTGGCAAACTGCAAGTGTAAGAAAAATAGTCAAAATAATTTATGAAAGCGTGCCAAAATCAACTTAAATTGAACAGATTTTTGTTTTTGTATTGACTGCAAAATATCACAGTACACTTATAGAGGAAAAGTCGATTTTTGAGATAGTGGATTTCCAAAACAATTCAGAAGAAAGTGAATTAGATATTACAGTTGATTTAATAAGTATCATTTATTTGTTGTTTTTTTCGGACATTTGTTAGTGTCGTAGTCATGTTTCTAGAAATATTATTGCCTTTTTTCAAATACATAACCACATAAACTAAAAAAAGATTAATTGTAATATTTCTGTTCACTATGTTATGTACATATTGTACATTCATTTAATTTTCTTGACTTTTGCTGTAAATTTCTAAGTGAGAAATAACTGATTTATTTGTGTTTTCGTGCTCACGATGTTAATTTGTGACTTCATTGCTTAAAAATAAATACGTTTGATAGCTTCTATAAAATGGATGTGGATTTTTATGCTGTTCTTGTTGTAAACTGCTTGTGGTTATTACATAAAATTTATTCGCAAATGTGAATCAGCGTTGTTAGTGTCGCTGCTTTCGAGGTCACGCCCAACTCCTGTCACACAATTAAAGTATTTTTTGTTGTTGGTTACATGTATGCCATATTTTTCGTAATCTACCTAATAAATTATGATTGACTGAGGAAGTCCGATTTTGGTCAGGCAAAACATTACAGGAATATATTTGTGTTAGTGTGCTGTAGGGCTCTCGAATTGCATAGTTCTTATGTATGTGTTGTAAACTTATGGTTATTGAATTTCCGGGAACCTCTTATATTCAATTTAGCACCAGGATTGTGGAACAAGCTGTAATGCGTTCATTATGTTCGTTGTCACACAAAACTGAAGAATTTATTTAGTTACCAGATGTGCGCTACGAAACTCATTTTCTGGGCGTTTTCATGGCTTCGTCTCACGGCCCATATCCGTGGTAAGGATCTACAAGTGTTTAATAACTTACTTATACATTTTTCAACAACGTCTTAGCATAACTTAACTAATAATAACTAAACAGGGCTATGGAAAGCCTGCCCAACTCAGCGCAAGGTCGAGCAGTAATGAACAAATATTCATCCGCTCGCTAACAGCTGGTTTAATTCAATTGTTACGTCATGCAGAAGTCATTGTTCCTTGCCGAAAATGTAGAGAATATAGGACAGATCGTAGCACATATTTCTTGTAGTAAAAGCGTCTTTTCCGTAAAACGTGCAACTTTTGGAAGTGGGAACAAGGCAATATTTGTTACTAAATTTTTAAGGAACATTTTAAAATCATTTTCAGGTAGTTACCTGATGTGCGCTACGAAACTCACTTTCTAGGCGTTTTTCAGGGCCTCGGCTCGCGGCCTATTATAGACGTGGTCGTCTCACTGGCATAGGTCCGTTAATACCGGTACAGTCAGTGGTGAGATTCAAATTTTTTTTCTGCAAGTTCCATCACAAAAGTCATATTTTTTCAGCCGGTTCTGTTACAAAAAGTCATTGACAATAACCGGTAATGCTAAACGGTGAGTTAGGTTTTATAGAATCGGTGCGAACCGGCTGAATCCCACCTCTGGGTACAGTGCCTCACGATTTTAGGCTTTCCTTAATATAATAAGTATAAGTTTATTTCGACTCCATAATCAGCAATAGACGATAAAAAAATAGATAAAAACAAAAGTAAAAGTAACTGATTATAGAATCGGGAAAGCGAACAAAACCTAGAGTAAGGTTTGAAACGTACAGATTTTAGATGGAAAGGTATTGATAAAAGAAGTAGTACGTGTTCGCTTACCCAAAAGTAAAAAAACTAAATTAAGGCACGCACGCACACAATCATCGAGACATGATACTGTCGGAAGCGAAAAAAGCGAGACTTAAAAGTAAAAAAGAAGGAAAATATACAAACAAATAAAAATAAATGAATAAATTCTTTTGCCACACCAAATTAATAATTTTATGAGGATTGCCAAATTGGATACCGAATTAGTCAACAAGAGTAATGTATTGTGGATAGAAAAGTATTCCTCAAAAGATATCGTCAAGCTGATTATAATTGGAGTCACCTAATGCCAAATTGCCCAATCAGAATTGCCAAGTTGGATGTATGAAGAGGTGGGCTAGACCTGCTTCACTCATCAAATAGAAGCCACAACAAGCCAAATAACGTCCAAATCATTTTAAATAATATTAATCAATAACAGTACCGGTAATCATAATTAAAATTAATTAGGGCGGTAAGATACAAAGGTAGGAAATTTGGTTAAGGGAATATATATGGTGTTTAAGGTTCAAGTAGGGTTTCTAGGGTCATGGATTATAGGCAAGTAACTTTAATTGAGGTTGTTGATCACTGCGGTCAGTACAAATTCATCACGGATGATTCATCAGTCTGCAAGTTTTGTTGATGTATACATCTTTCATGTTGACATAGATAGCATTTAAATTGATCATCATGACGTCCTGAAAAACGAAAAATATATCTGCGAGTACAATATTCAATGATTGCAAATAAGGAATCAATAGAAAACTACCCTACACCTTTGAGTGGAAGTTCTTGAATTGTGTAAATATTGATTAATATTAATTAAATATCATTAGACTGCTAGTTGAAAGACCTGAGAAAGAAGAGATTGTGGTTGGGACACAAGAGAAATTGTTCACAAACCATGCAAAAACCTTTCTATGTCGGTCAAACCACACACATGTATGCCATTATCTTAGTCATTAACATCACACTAACCCTTACACATTTGCATGCTATACACAGCATAAATTTGACCAAGGATAAAAACTTTGTACACACGCAGGACACAGCATATAGTACTACAGCAAGTTAAAATGTAGGGGAGAATCCAAATATACCTCGACTGGTCACCTAATTACAATATTAGGTACAGGAGTTGAATTATACCGTCTACAACCCTCACAAAGAATCACACCACCCAAACAGAAAACAAAGTTCACGCATGTGGAATATCAGAAACCCAACATTGAAAAAAAAGGAAACATGCACATGCAGATATCAGAATGTGAACAACCATATTAAGGAAAATCTTATGCTATAGAACAAAATAAATGTCCAACTAGAATGCAAAACAGATGGAGAGAGCTCAACTGCTTGTTCAAAATTAATTAGTAATCTCAGAAACAATAACAATAGGGGAGAATCCAAATATACCTCGACTGGTCACCTAATTACAATATTAGGTACAGGAGTTTAATTCTACTGTCTACAACCCTCACAAAGAATCACACCACCCAAATAGAAAACAAAGTTCACGCATGTGGAATATCAGAAACCCAACATTGAATGAAAAGGAAACTTGCGCATGCAGATATCAGAATGTGAACAGCCATATTAAGGAAAATCTTATGCTATAGAACAGGCCAACTAGAATGCAAAATAGATGAAGAGAGCTCAACTGCTTGTTCAAAAATAAATTAGCAATCTCAGAAACAATAACAATGTCAATTAGCAATCTCAGAAACAATAACAATGTTATGGCTGTTCAACATTCTCATGAAAACAATAAGTATGTGCAAGTGCTGAGTGTCCCAACTTATGTCATGGTCTTTCTTTTGAAGTTCTAGCTAATTACATACGAAAAATATATAACAGTGTGATTCTAATAATAAATTTTAATATTTTGATACCAAGTAGGACTTGACTTTTTTCTGAAAAGATTTTTTGGATTTCAATGTCTTCAAATTCAAGGGGAGAGAATTCCACAGCTTGGGCCCAGTATAACATAAGGCATGCTGGCTCACAGATGTACTCATAAAAGGTATGAACAGGTTGGAACTACTTCTTCGATTGGAAGTAAGTTTGGTTAGTATGTCGTCGAAGCAGTTTGGCAAGGAATTGTTATGGAAATCATGGACTAATGATAATACTTCAAATTTCATTAAATCTTCAACTTTGAGTATATTTTGCTTTTTATAGAAATGGTTTACACTTTCACGTTTACCTTTCCTAAAAAGAATTCTTAAAAAATTATTACAAATACTTTGCAATTTTGAGACAAGTGTTTTATTACCATGGAGCCAGACTGAGCAACAATATCGGATATGGCTGAGTAGTAATGATTGAAACATTGCTAGTAAAGCTGATTGATTAACACACTGGGATACTTTGGCAGCAACTGCCAAGTTTCTTCTTGTTTTACCAATAACATGCAGTATGTGTGATTTCCAAGACAGATTTTCATCGAAGATAACTCCTAGAAATTTTATTTCTTTCACTCTTTCAACTTCATTGCCATTGAGCAGCAGTGGTTTTGTACAACTCACATTTTTATGCTTGCTTGGATGGAATAATACAAATTTAGTCTTGTTAGCATTAAGGGATAATTTATTAACTAACATCCAGCTATGAATGTTGGCTAGTTCGTAGTTTGCAACTGTGAACAGATCTTCAAGGTTTTCCCCATGAAGAATCAAGTCAGTGTCATCAGCAAACATGATTGACTCAGAGGATTTCAGACACCTGGACATATCATTAATGTAGGCCAGAAAAAATAATGGACCAAGTAAAGATCCTTGAGGAACTCCGTGCTTCATGACACAAATATTTGTAGAGAATGAATTGTTATATTGCACAATTTGTTTTCTGTCTTGCAGGTAGCTCCTGATCCAATTGAATGGGACGCCTCTAATTCCATAGTGATAGAGCTTACCTAAAAGAATGGAATGGTCAATGGTGTCAAAAGCTTTTGAAATATCAAGGAATATTCCAATTGCATGTTGTTTGCCTTCAAAAGCCTTGGTTAGTTTGTGTACCAAAACATTAGCAGCCATAGCGGTGGAGTGTTGCTTGCGGAAACCGAATTGATGCGAGTGGAAAACATTGTTGGTTTCAAAGTAGTTTGACATTCTACTATACATTATTTTTTCAAGAATCTTAGAAAACGACGGTAGAAGACTAATAGGTCTATAGTTCCCAAGATCTGAGACACTACCCTTTTTAAAGAGAGGAAGAACTTTAGATGTCTTGAAACTTTCAATGAATAATCCAGTAGATAGTGAGAGAATATTGCATTCATTATAATGTGACTTGTGTTTGTCATCTATGTTTTTATTGTTTACTAATTTTTTATAAAGTTTTTGTTTGACTTTGTTGAGTTTCAGTATCATACTCAGTATCATACCAAGGTTTGTTTAATCTGTTTGTTTGTGTTCTGTAAGGAAAAGACTGAGAGTAAATAGTAGAGAATTTATCAAAAAATTTTTCAAAGCATATGTTTGGATCCTGTATGCTGTTGAAGTCATCAATATCAATGGAATTCAATTCATTTATAAAAGTATTCAAGTTGGACGAAGTAAATTGGCGACGAAGTGTTTCAATTCTGTTTTGGATTTGCTTTTCTAGGAGAGAGCATTGTACAATTGGCAAATGATCAGAAATACATTCTGCTAAAACAGCACTGTTAATTTTTTTATCATATACGTTTGTCCAGATGGGGTCTATACAGGTAGCAGAACTTGAAGTTATCCTGGTGGGACAGTTTATCAGAGAATAATAGGCCAGACTGTGCATAATATCAACAAATAGGCTGGTATTCATATTGGACTCATCAATAAGATTATAGTTGAAATCACCCATTATATAATTATATTTCGACCTGTTCATCTTTGAGAGAACTTGGGACAAAAGATGTCTAAAGTTAGCATTGTTCAATTCATCAGTTAGTGGTGATCTATATATAGTACCGCAGGTTATTGTTTTATTTTCTAATGAAATGTCAATAAATATGGATTCAAAAACCTTCTCACTCATGATAGTGAGATCTATATGGACAGTGTATTTCAGGTCATTTCGAATGTACAGACCAACACCACCACCTCGGTGATGAGATCTACTATTAGAGATGAAAACATATCCATCCAATGCATTGAAGTGGCCATTTGTATCAGATACAATCCATGTTTCATTTATAGCAATTACATGTGGCTTACAATTCAGTGAATTTAATAGTGCTTCAAATTTTGTGTAGTTTTTGAAGGAGGCTACAGATCGGATATTGATTGAAAGAGTCATGAAGCCACTTAGTTTTAGACTATCATTGAATTTAAGGTCATTGACATCACTGGAGCAAATATACTGATTTGAGCTATTGTACATGAAAACACTGTCCATGTTGATGAATTCTTCAGTGTCAGTATTGGTTGACTCAAGAAAAATTTGGTTGAGGTATTCAGGATTAAGTGTTTTTGTAAGAGTCTGGGCATCAGCTTTTTCTGAGTGAAAAGTAGAAAATAATTTTGGTATTTCAGAATCAGAGATAGAAGAGAATGGTAAACATTCTTTTTCACAAAGGAAACAGCACCAAGGCATTTCATCAGCTTCAGATTGCAGGTTTTCATATTGCTGTCCAGAGATATTGGTGCATTATAAATGTATCCAATAAGAACAAATATTGCAAAAAATAGCTTTCTGATTTGTGGCAATTTCTACATGGATATTTCATCATATGTTTTATGGTTGTGGCAAAAAAGAAAATAGATATAAAAAAGTATAAAAATGTAAAGAAGTAAATTCTAGTGTTAAAATACTAAATTTCCAGACAAAGAACTTATAGTTAGATAAGTACTGGCCTATTCGACAGAGAAAATTAAATTTGAAGAGAAGTATTTATTCCCCTTCACTCCTGTAGGCCACCACTCTACCAAAAGGACCAGGGTGCATTCAGTGAGCCTGTTTGCTAAGCCCCATTGGACGAGCAGCAGCCCTGGAGTACAGGGGACGAGATAGAGTAGTGATATCATTTAAACAAGATATAACTCGCCTTCTGTCCAAGTACGCGTAGATTGTCCCATTCATTGTTTACACTTTGTGCTTCCCGAAGGCTTCTTTGGCAGCGGTGAGCAGCTTAAGCCTACTACGGGTCAAGGACTCTGTGATGGACAAACCGCTGTCTTTCAGGTCTTACTTCCTACCATATATTAAATTTTTTGTCGAACTTCTGACAAATTTAATAATGATAGGGTTCTTCGGGGATTTTGATCTCAACTTATGGGTAATGTCAATATCGAATTTGACAATAGGACTGTCAAGCTTCAAGTTGCTGTTAAGGGATTTTATAACGAAGTCCTCAAACTGATCGTATTTCGTTTCTGGCACGGATTTGCAGCCATGAAGAATTATACAGTTTCTTCGGTCGTACTGCTCTAAGTCATCTTGCTGTTTTTCCAAAATCTCCAGTCTCTTCAAAATCTCCTCGATCTTAGGGGAGATCTGGGCTACATCCTGCTGGAACTTTTTGATATCTTCAGATCTGTTGCCGTGATCTTCTGTGGCTGACAGTTCCTCCGATCGTTCCAACAGCTTTTTTTGAGCGTCCTGGACTGATGCGACAGCGGCCATAAGCTGGTTTTGGGCTTCGTTATTCATCCTGCTGTCTTGATAGTGGTTGAAACGGTACCGTGTAAAAGATTGATTGAAAGGTGGTAGTAATTCAGACAAAATTCAAGTCAGTATAATATTGAAGTTATAATCCGTTGGATGATAGTACAGTAGTATCGAGGGTATTAGGCTATAGTACTTTAATTCTAACCAAAGGTTACACTAACATCTGCAAACCTAATACAACCAAATACTCCAATGATATACTCTAATGATATTTTGAACAGATGCTTTTCCAAACACTCCAATGATATACTCTAATGATATTTTGAACAGATGCTTTTCGTGTAATGATCTTTAGGTATATCCTACCATTAACGTCTTTCTCTACCACTCCCCGCATACTTGTTCTCCATTATTACGAAGATTCTTCAAGGTTTTCTTACTGAAAACGACACTCTACCCGCGTTCCGCTGCAAAAAAAGTTGTGCAGACGACGGTAAGTAGTCAACTACCACTAGATGTCAGATAGTGGCCAACCGATTCACGTTAAATTATAATAAATAAACAAAGGCAGCTTGACGTCTTATTGTTACGTATTGTCTCTGTTCTAACTGACCGTTTTATTTCTAATCTACTGTTTCTAAAACACCTCACGAAAAAATGTTGAAATCGTCGCAGCGTTATAAGCAACACATTAAATTGCGCATTCAGTGTCGTTCTGAAACTACATCGAGTCCACCCACACGCCATCTTTCCACAGATTATGAAAATTTACTTAGTATTTATTAGTATATTTTTATCAAATAATTTACCGTCTAATTTACTGTTTTAAAAGTAAAAACGAACTTATAATCCAGCCCGTGCTCTCGTGTGATTTTCAGTCAAGCATGTCGCACGTGATTCGCAACGCTCGAGTTGGAAATAACAATAAAATATTCAATCTCAGATTTCAACGTGGCAGACGGATTTCGTATGTGGTTGACGATTTTCACAGCTGAGTTTTAATATTTGATGATATAAACAGGATTATATGGTTACCATATAATTTAAATACTTTTGCATTAGTTTCATGGCAAACATAGACACGAGTCTGAAAAAGTTTTATTACCGCGAGACGGATGGTTTGCGATGTGCTTACAATGTTTTATCTCAAAATGAATACCGGTATGACAATCCTATGAACTATGATAGTATGGGGACAAGCTTTTCAGTTTGAAAGCGCTTTAAGCTTGTGACAGATGTTTCACCCGCGTTTGTCTGTTTGTACGTATTTTAACAATTTAGCCTAAGGGCAAATACGACGGCTGTCAAGGCAACCTGGAAACGCTTACCAGCCGTTATGGCAAGGGCAGTTAGGACTGTAGGCGAGAAGCCAATTACTGAATTAGGTATTCAATGTCTTCATCTAGTTAGCGAGTAATTTAGTGTTGGAACAATAACGGGATCTGGGGATAGAACTGATTGTTGGAGTTGAAAGTGTAAATTAATTATAACTTGGGCGATCAGGCTACTCTTTTACTTTATACAGTTATAGGTTATATATTTGTCATCATTGCATCACTAGATTCAGAGATTCAGAAATAAACAAACTAAACCGATTTTTAGGTAACCTCGACTAAGAAGCTTTGGCCTTTTTTGATCTTTCTATTTGAATTTTAGTGCAATATATAGTTTTCAATTAAGGATTTGATGTTTTGCGAAATGATATCTTCAATTCTATGTACGGCACACTATCCAAATTCCAAGAGTTTCCCTCCATTTAATTCAATAAAACAAACACTCCAAGTGTCTCACAAATGAGGGGCGTCTGGCACAACGGCAGATGCGTCATATCGCAACATGCTTGTCTCGATAATAATCTAAATTAAGCGCAGCCATCACATGACCAATTTTGCCCTTTTTTGATAACTCTCAAATGCCACGATAGAAAATTATTTCCTTCAGTGAACCAGATTATTTTTTCCTGAGGAATTCAATGATGACATTTTTAGATTGCGCTACTTTGTAGTTTTTTACGCAACTTCATTTTACTGTATTTTAACTGATATTGAGAGACAACAATGTCCCAAAGGAGGGGTGTTTGTTCATCGTCAAAATGGGATTCTTTGAAACGAGACACTGTCTCTCGATTTGTAAAGTGTATCATACTGACATAGGCTGGTAACCGGACCAAAGGCTTTGGCTCACAATATGGTTAAGCCGTCTTATTGACTTTCCTCTCCCCCAGGATAAAAGTGTAAATCTTATCCGAATTATTGTTAAGCTGAATTTCTGTTAATGTTGGTCAGGCTTCTGAATATTTTCTTATAAATTCTGTAAAAACAGAGTAAAAAAGGCAGATCAGAAAATGAATGATATTGCGGATTTTTCTCATTTGTAGCGTATTATCTGTTACTCAGCAGAACTAAATTTATTCATATAAATCCACTGTATTGAACTATCTGTATCAAGCAAAAGCAGGAAAAATGGCTTCAAGTACAAAGAATGGATCAGAAGTCACAGGCTCGGGAGAACCAGAGGCAAAAAGAGCAAGAAAAGTTGCTTTGATAACAGGTATGGATGAGATTGAAAAATTTGATTAATTTTAACAAACCTTTGATAAAAATCTTCTGTGCCATTTCCAAGATCCTCAAATCTCATTAGAGGGTTCATTTTTAAAATCCACTGATCTGTACTGATGGCCCATGTTCACTCATCTTGTGCCAGGGATCCGCGTCCATAAGTAAATTGACCTATTTGGAAATTTATTGACCCGCATTCGGGTGATTTAGCAAGCATGTTCGAATGTGAGCGTTGCTTTGTCGACCTTCATTATCTTGTGGCCCATTTTCAATTTCTAAAGCACTTGAAATTAATTAAATGAATCTTTTCATCCTCAAAGCTCACTTGAGGGACTACGTTGAGAACCACAGACCGGATTAGAATCATCATAATGCAACATATCTTTATCGCCCGACTTATACCTGCTGTGATGTGTAATTAGTGAGTAGTACTCTGCTTTATGCCCTCGACTTTCATTTAATCCTCACTCCTTCTAACAAAAACTGCTGTAACCACTTCGCTTCACAGGAGCCAGAGCCTCGAGAAGAAAGAGTCACATGCGTCTCCGGAGTTGCTGTTACTGATCTAATCAATTACATATTTTCCAGGCATCACCGGTCAAGATGGCTCCTACCTGACAGAATTTCTTCTGGACAAAGGTTACCAAGTCCATGGAATTGTGCGTCGTGCCAGTCAGCCTAATACGCAGAGGATTGAGCACCTGTACGCAGACAGAGCTACCCATCAGATGGGTCAAATGATTCTGCATTATGGGGATCTGACAGACAGCACTTGCCTTGTTAAGATTATAAACCAGGTTTGTGTATTATTATGTTGCTACTAACAACTCACTAGCCGAGAAAAATTACCTTTTTAATTTAGAACATGTTCTACAGCAGGGGTGGGCAATTACTTTTCTGAGTGGGCCTGTTACAGATAATAGAATTGGTTACTTGGTCGGGGACTCAGAACTCAATATGACAACCTTTGAATAAAAAACAGACTATTTACAGGAGCTAGTCCAACAGCTATGCTAACGGTTATAAAATAATAATAAGCGCAATGTAACAAACAGGATCATTATGATGTTATTTTTAGCCGACATTTTCAGCGGAATTTTATATCCACAAAAATTGTAATTTCAGCAAACACAAGTATGTTTCATGAAACATTTCGGTGGGTCGGATCCGGCCTGCAGGCCGTAATTTGCTAACCCCTGTTCTACAGAGAACATAACTTTTGTGCAAGGTGTAGGCCTACTGAATTTTTAAAACTCATGGGTACAATCACATACAAAAGGATTTTGAGTCTTCAATAAATTTTCTTCATTTTCGCAGAAAGATTTACGAAATTTTCACTCTATGCATTTCAGGATCTGTTCATAATTTTACATTAATCAAACCCAATGAAAATACTGTACATAGATTTCCACTTATTCTCTGTTAAAAATGACCAATTTTAGAATATAATTCTTATTTAAAATTTCATTTGAAAATTCTATTTTGGTCTTATTTATTTCTAACTATTCAGGTATGGCCACACCCACATTCTTGCACTAACATCCTGCCTATCCTTAGTCACGCCCTTCCTTTGCACGCTCTTGACTGGGAATATAATGAGTCAATGGGTTATCCTTTGTCTCACAGTTTGACTATTTTTCTAAGTATGTTCCAAAAATAGATTTTGAATATATTATATAAAAGTTTGATAACTTGTGTGCTTTTTTAAGCATAAACTGTCAGAAAAGATTTTATGCTTGATGGGGATAAGGTTTACGCACACTCATAATCAAGGAAATTTGTCTCTAGTAAATTGGATAGGCGATAATATTTCTCCCCAAAATACCAGTGGGAACCTAAAATCAATGTATTAAAAAAGCAGTTCCTAATTCCACTATTCCCTCTTCCAACCTAAATACAATGTAAAAAATTTCTTTTTCTAATTTCAGATTCAGCCTGACGAAATTTACAATCTCGGAGCTCAGAGTCACGTTAAGATTTCGTTTGAAATTGCTGAATACACTGCTGATGTGGATGGTCTTGGTACGCTGCGTATTCTCGATGCGATTCGAACCTGCGGACTTACTAAGAAAGTCAAATATTATCAAGCGTCGACTAGTGAGATGTATGGAAAGGTGTGTACTGTGTAGCCTATTGTTTTTTTGTGGATTTATTAACACTCTGCCTATATATACTGCCTAGAGCAGGGGTTCCCATATTTAAAGCTTGCTACCACTTCTAATATACTAAAATTTTCTGTGCTCCCTGTTAAGTCATCATCATTATACAAGCTCATAACATTCTATGATCCCGTGTATTCTCTCGAAATCGTGAGATTTGCACTAAATTTAATAATTGTGCTTCGAATCAAAAGTATAAAAAGTGAAATATATATAGTACTTTGTGTGAAATTGGTGTATTCTTTCTGACCCCTTAAATTCTTTTTGCGCCTCCTGGCAGGGTTGCGATCCCAATGTGAGAAGCCCTAGCCTGGGACACTGGTTCTCAACTAGTGGGCCAATCGTCACTGCTGGGGTTTGGATAAATATATAGTGAGAGGATGCTTTGGTTGAAATCTTCTATTCCAAATAATCATAGCTATTAGTCTTGTAAGAGTCAAAATATTTTTTTTTTATCATTGCCTACCTAATAGCTCCTGATGTCAGAAACTGCTCGTTCAGAGGAAAATTGTGGAAAAATTAATAAATATTAGGGGTGGGATATGTAAGTACACCTGTCCTGCTGGTAACTAAACAACAGATCATGGTTTGCCGAATCAGTTTTATCAACTTATTCAGAGCTTACCTCATCCATTATTTTGCAGGTCCAAGAAATCCCACAGACCGAGAAAACTCCTTTCTACCCCCGATCCCCATACGCAGCCGCAAAACTTTACGCCTACTGGATTGCAGTCAACTATCGGGAAGCGTACGGAATGTACACTTGCAACGGAATTCTTTTCAATCACGAAAGTCCGAGGCGGGGATTTAACTTCGTCACAAGAAAGATCTCGAGAAGTGTAGCAAAGATACATCTTGGGTTGCAAGGTATGGAATATAATTTGTGACTCTCTCTAAATAAAGCACTGAGCTAGTATTGCTTGACGTTGCTCTAGTAGTCAGCACCAGTTTTCAACTAGTGGTCCATCGCCCACTTCTGGGTCACAGAAACATTCCCAAGTGGACCACAAAATAACTAGAATTATTGATAAATTAGGTAAACTTTGGTCGTGGTCGCAATAAATGATGATGCTGTATTTGCTACGGAGTGGTGATTTACATTTTAATTATGAGAGTGGAATTGTCTATGTTTGCGAAAAGAACTTTTTTGTTTTATTGCAGTTATTTTATAAGAAAGGTAATGGGCCACAGAATATTTCGTGCCACAAAAGTGGCCACAGAAAGAAAAGGTTGAGTGGAACTAGTCTAGTGGTTCTTTCATTTGACCTGCCCATATTGGCCCTGTTGGGTATAGATTTCTGGTCAAAATTCGGGATTCCAGAAGTATGTGTACCAATATGGAGGTAACTAATTTTGTTCACCTACTTACATCAAGTTGTCTAAAGGAACCCAAAGCTATGGGCAGGGGGTATATTCTCTTGGCTAACACAGACAGTACCCGAACTTGTAATAGAACTAAGATAAGGAAAACCAGAATAAAATTATGGGCTAACCCTAATCTGGTACACATACTACGGTAGTACCCAAAATTCTAGATATAATAAGGTGAAGGAAACTCATCTCTAAGCAAAGTTGTGACCGAACACTAAAATACTCAGAGCTGCTAAAACTATGAAACTATATAGATTTCTGAGATACGTTACCCTGGTTGATCAGTTTCAGACAATATTATGCCAATAACTATGCAGTGGTGAGTTCTGAATAGCTAGGAACATTTAACCCATGCGGTGTGCAACATTTTTGTCTACGGGCTATATAACCAACTTTGGACATCTAGCTGGGCCACACAAAAAGGAGATAATGTGGTTATCGCTCAGCCTTCCAGTAATGAAGGCACCGAACAGAACGGCGAATTAAATCCCACAACGACAAGAGCAAAAATCAAAATGTAGTTTTACCCATGTGATTGCCTTTTTGAACATAAACTGTTCGATTCTGATTTTATTTGTTATGGGGAAATATCTGAAATTAAAGAATATGGCATGTAGTTAATTTTTAATCGATTCACACGATTCACCTATGTTATTTTCTTTCACAGATCACATGGAGCTGGGCAACATAGACTCAAAGAGAGATTGGGGCCATGCCAGGGATTATGTGGAAGGAATGTGGGCGATGCTGCAGCATGAAACGTAAGTATGATATGAGAGCTTCTTCGTCTGTCAGGTTACTTACCATAGGATAGGATTTACATATTATTCTGGGGGAGAGAGGAGTTGATAAGACGACCTAATCATATGGCGAACCACTCCCTCTCGTGCGGTTGACACTTCATGTAGGCTATAGCAGTGGTTCCTAAACTAAACGGGAGAACCCAACAATGTGAGTATACGTAACAAGATGGCGGACACCGGAACGTAGTATGTGTACCAGGTTAGGGTAAGGCCATAATTTTATTCCAATTTTCCCTATTTTAGTTCTATTATGAGTTCAGAGACTAGCCAAGTGACTCTCATGGTATTTGTACCTGAAATTATGGCCTAACCCTAACCTGGTACACAGCGGTTCCTAAACTTTTTGTTTGGGCGGCGTCAGAAAGACAGGTGAAAATACTCGCGACGCACATACACGAAAAAAGTATGCTGGTCTTTAGTAAATTCCATTATCGTTATTGTGTACTTTATGCCATTTATCGTCAATAAACACGTAGGCGCAAGGAATAAAGGCAAACTCTCCTTCCTCAAATTTGCCTGTTCGTTAAAATCGGTTCAGCAGATAAATAAACTGCATCTCGCAAAATTGCAACAAGTGGTGTTTGTATATATTGTTGCGTAACAATAGAGGCAGACAGACACTATGTAAGGGAAAGTTACAAAGAATTTATTGATTCACGTGTATTTTAAATAGCAAACGATAAAATTTTTATACTGAATACAATGTGTAAATTATCAAATCATATTTTAATCATGTTTACAACAATTCTGCTAATTTTTGCTAATTAAACTACGGGGTACTAGTGCGCCGCGGCGCATGTTTTGGGAACCGCTGGGCTATAGGATTATTTAACCAGGTATTTGTGTATGGAAGCATGGACCTGCCATTGGGGAGGGTTAACGTAACCGCTGGTCGCCACCCTGTGGCGGCAGGGAGTTCAGCAATCCTCTCGCACATCACTAACCCCACAAGAGATTTGAACCTGTGAACCCACTTAGGGTTATCAGATGTGCGGTTGCAAGCAAATTCCTAATGCTAAGCATGATGCGCCACACCGCCGAACCCATGGCATATAGTCTGTTTAAAGTTGTAAATCCTATGATCAAAGCTCAGTTATTTATTGTGAATCTGTACATTTGTACATCCCATATTCTCACCACCCCAACTAAGTGATAGGTTCCACATAAAACAATGTACAGCTGCCCTAAAAATCAAACCTGTCGATTTCACTGGAGGTCTCTCTTCCACCTAGTTGTTTCCTTTGGAGAACTGACTTGAAAAGTCTTGTGCTGACCGGTGTATGCTAACTACTTGAACACCAGTTAGTGCATTTTCTCAACATTAACATTCTATCGACAGAACAGACTTTTTAATTAGCATGTCATATCAGATTGACGTTTAGGGTCAGACTTGAAGTGATAATCAGAGTTAGAATTTACTATAAAAAGGTAAAATTGAGTTTGCGAGGCGTTCTTGAAAGTCTAATAAAAGAGGTTTGCATATGACAAAAGATTTAATGATCGAAATCTGACTTTCTCTGAGCCAAAATTTTTCTCCAACAACTGTCAAAGTCAATTATTTTTCCAAATTACTATTAAATTATTATTCCAGGCCTGATGATTACGTCCTGGCAACAAACGAAACCCACAGCGTTCGTGAATTCATTGAAAAATCGTTCAAACACGTTGGAGTTGAGATTGGATGGAGAGGAAGCGGAACGGATGAGGTTTGTGAGATTGTAGAATTCACACCGCTGGTTCTTAACCAGTTGCCAATGTCCCACTGCTTGGCTACAGAACTATTTGAAATAGCTAGTTTTATTTATGTCACAATAGTATCAGCAATCAATGACGATGCTGTTTTCTGCTACTGAGAGATAAGTCCCATTCTAACCGTAAACGTTTAAGTGTCCATTTTCACAGGAATATCTTGATTTTTCTTGTAGGGTTCCCCTTAGTTAATAAGGGGAACCCTATTAAGTTAATAGGCCACAAACATTTTTGGGCAACGAAAATGGGCCACGAAAAAAAAGGTTGAGGACCATTGATCTAATCAAAGCGAGGTCACTCACACTTGTAAGGAGACTCATCCTTCCCTGAGCGAAGTTATGGGCGACCACTGAAATGCCAGAAGCTACTGAAGCTATGATGGATATAGTGGTGCATTATACACCCACACAGTGGTAGAGGAGACTTACTTCTACGTGCACTCACTTAGAAATAAAGAAGTCTCATCTCTGAGCAAAGTTACAGGCACTCACTCAGAAGTAAGGGAGACTCATCTCTAAGCAAAGTTGAGGGCACTCACTCAGAATCAAAAGAGACTCATCTCTGAGCAAAGTTACGGGCACTCACTCAGAAATGAAGAAGACTCATCTCTGAGCAAAGTTAAGGGCACTCACTCAGAATCAAAAGAGACTCATCTCTGAGCAAAGTTATGGGCACTCACTCGGAAATGAAGAAGACTCATCTCTGAGCAAAGTTACGGGCACTCACTCAGAAGTAAAGGAGACTTATCTCTAAGCAAAGTTATGGGCACTCACCCAGAAGTAAAGGAGACTCATCTCTGAGCAAAGTTACGGGCACTCACCCAGAAGTAAAGGAGACTTATCTCTGAGCAAAGTTAATAGGGGTGGCACTCACTCAGAAGTAAAGAAGACTCATCTCTGAGCAAAGTTACAAACACTAATTCAGAAGGAAAGAAGACTCATCTCTCAGCTAAGTTATGGGCACTCACTCAGAATTAAAGAAGACTCATTTCTGAGCAAAGTTACAGGCACTCACTCAGAAATGAAAGAAGACTCAAGTTTTGGGAACCACAAAAATCGAGCAAGAAGCTTTTCAATAATCTTATGTTTCCTTTTTCCAAGGTCGGATATGACAAAGCTACCGACATCGTCCGAATAAAAATCAATCCCAAGTACTACAGACCCACGGAAGTTGATTTTCTTCTCGGAGATGCAACGAAAGCGAAGAACGCGTTCGGTTGGGAACCTAAGATCAAATTCGAAGCTCTCGTCAAAGATATGGTAGACGCGGACGTAGCCATGATGAAAAAGAATCCCAATGCTTAACGGTAGTAGCCGCTCGCAGAGTATAAAATGATAAAAAAGGAAAAAATAGCGAAAAGCTAGAAATATTTTTCATTCCAATTTTAAAATAAAATATATTGATAGACCCAGTATAATGGCACTTCTAGTTAAGCTGCTTTCAATACACAATGTACTGTGTTATGTAATTATGCAATTTACACAAGTTAGATGTCTCAATTTAGGTCCAGGATGTGCTATTTAGAATATACTATAATTTAAGTTAAGGAATTTTTACTAAGCCGCAGGCTCCCAACCTTTTTCATCACATTTACCTATTGGGAAACTGTTTAATTTCCTCCCTAACTTCACATGATTTTCTGTTTCTGTTTGTTGGACAATCTTCAATTAATGTATCATCAGCTAGTGTTATACAAAACTACACACAAATTCACAAAGTTAAAAACATCCCCCATGTTGGGAAATCTCCACTAAGCCATGTTGTGTTTTATTTTTTTTGCAGTACTGTATCCATCCATACGTGTTTCTTCATTTTTTACCGCTTTATTTTTTCTTCAATAGAACTTCTTCATGTAGCATTTTATTAATTTGAACTATAGAATAATTTTATTCATGTCGACCATTTGATACTGGGATTCATGTTGTGTACAAACCCCTTTTTCACTTCATTATCCACTGTTGCCACAGTTTTCAGTACTTACTAAAGGGCACTGCAGAAGTATGTGTACCAATAGGGAGATAACTAATTTTGTTCGCCTACTTAACATCAAGTTGTGTAAAGGGTCTGAAACCTATGGGCAGGGGGTATATTCACTAGACTAATTCTTCAAATTCAATGTTCCTTCTAGGTCAGTTGTTCCCAAACTTTTTAAAAAAAATCCTCTACGGATTTCAATGATTCCCGGCCTTGTACACCAAAACAATACTTCAAAAGATCACGACAAAAAAGCAATGTGTTGTATAGTGAGAAGAATATAAAGCGCAATGTTTCGATATTTGGTAAACATGCAAAAGGGCAGCGTCGGTCACAGCTCTGCAGTTAATAAACCTTTGGTGGCATGAATTGAACCCGCATTGGGATACCACGCCCCATAGCTCTGTGACATCACAATTAGGCAGCGTGTTCGAAACAGAAAGTGAAGAATCAGTGTCTCCAGCGTTGATTGCGAAGCAGCAAAAGGCGACAAATGTGTATTTGCAAATTTAAGCACTTAATTTTTGTATTGTCAATCTATAGCCATATTACAGACTTGTTTCGCGGACGCTCCAAAAGTGCTTCAGGAACCCCAAAAGGTCTGCGGACCCTAGTTTGGGAACAACTGATCTAGTTAAACTTATAAATGTTGTCAATGACAAACATCAGTCATGTACGTTTTCTAGTTTTCATTTTTTCTTCAATAGAGAATTATTATTTTTTGAACTGAATTAATCTTCAAACTACCTTATTTTAAATAATCTTGTGAACCCAAAGGTTTCAGGAAAAATGGCAAACGTTATAATTTTGAAAAAAAAAATTATTTGAAAATATGGCTGAGAAATAATTGTCTTTTAATCTGGTATCCAATCAGAATTAGAAGCGATATTCATATTTAAAACAGAAAGTCAAGAGAGTTTGAAAATCAAAAATATGTTTTAAAATCAAAATTGAAGCCTATGAACCATTTATACAATACAAAAGAAAATAAGACACATTTCAAAAAAATCTGTTCAACTTTCAAATCCTTATTTGAAGAGTTTTCATCTCGAAAACTTTACTTAGTGCTTTGTATACCAATTAATCTCTATAATGTGCTTTTTGTGTCTGCTGTATGTTTTTATTTTGCTGTTTCCTAGAGTGCTGAAACTTATGGGCACCATCACACATGAACAGAAGTTCAAGTGTCTAAAAAAATCTTTATTTTCACAGAAAAATTTGAAAATTTATGGGTTCTGTTTTTTGGGGATTACCCTGCTTTCTTATTTTGCTTTATTCTTCAATCGAGTAGTGTTTTTTTATCATTTTTTCAACCTAACAAAACCTTCAAAATATTCCAATTAATCGTTATATGCGGTACATTTTCATGTAATCATGTCCGAGTTCAGAGTAGCCTGAGGGCTCTGTCGGTCCTCATGAGTTTCAATCTACGAAGAATTGCTATGCCTGATTATTTTTTATTCTCAAAAGGGGTTTCCCAGAATATCACCCCTTCCCTCTGGCTATGCCCCTGATCTACAGAGGAGAGGCCGTGCCCAAAATCATACTCAGCCGAAATACCTATTACTTTTTAACATTCATTAAGCCATCCTATTGACTAATCCTATACTAGGATTAAGCCATCTTAATGACTTTCCCTTCCCCCAGAATAAGCCGAACCCTGCTTTTTCAATTACTCTGTTTCATTGTGTAGCAATGCTTGTATACTTTACTGGCCTTGATAATTACTGGAAAGAGGCATAGCTTTGCTTGTGATACCCAGAAAATCCACCCGCGAAAATTCCACACAGAAAATCTATTCAAGAAGTCCCTTATTAAATGGAGGTTAAGACTAAATATTTTATTGTAGGAATATTGAAGGAAATTTTCTGGTCAATCCAACCAAAGTAAATTTTTTCTAGATGCCTCTTATAATGAAGGATATCGTTGAATTTTGTCAGTGTGGGATATTCCATTGAGAAATTTTCTGTTTCCACTGCAGATATGAAGAAACATGCATAGCCCAGAATGGTGATTCCATTACATTTGAACCCACGACAATTGCATACTATTGCACCTATGGAAATTTTTTTACGGATATTTGAACCCATCCTAACCCATGGGTTTTATCACCCCTATATAGATTGAACTCGCGGATATACGGGTGCAAATGTATGGGTTCAAATGTACGGTCACCCAAAATGGCAATACTTTGCCATTTGGTCAATAGCCTTCATATTGGAAGCATATTTGGAGTTGAACTGGTAAAAATACACTTTTCTGAGCTGCCAACTTCGTTATGCTATATTCAGTAATTATCGAAAGCCTACTTTGCACATCTTATACATTTTTAGTTCGTAGTTACGACCTTTAGGAAGGTCGAATACATGTATATCTAGACCAGTGTGGATACTGTTGTATGGGGGGTGGCTGTGTGATTCCGAATTTTTTTGTCTCCCGACTGGCGAGTCGGCCTTGTGCCAGCCTTGAAATCTTGGCATTTTCGTCAACCTTCCATATAGGGATGGGCAATATAGAATACCGAATCCGGAGGATTCGAATCCCAAAGTATTCGAATCTAGGGATGGGCCGGGATTCGGACTCGGATTCGAGTCGAATCCACGCATTTTTTGGACTCGGATTCGATTCCGAGTCCACGTCATTTTTACCGAGTCTTTAATCAATTCTGTTTTTACTAATTTACGCCTATATTCGTACTTTTGCCTCTATAAATCTCACTACATATCTTAACGAGTTAAAATTCAAGGTTTATTCTGTAACAATATCCCTCACGTGTACTATAAACACTTCTAATAAAAGCGACAACGGATATCCAGATAATATAACGCATGTTAAAAACTATTGATCGCTTATAACAATGATGTTGCGCCAGTTGCCTTCAAACTATCTATCATTTTTGGTACACAATAAAATATGTGTTAGCGCAATATTTTTGAGTTTTCGATTCGCGTAAAAATGAAGCAAGCTCTGGATCAACTCAATGGGGAATCTCATAAATACCTCTCTTAAATCGAGTTTATTACGTGCAATCCTTTCTATAAAAAGGGAGCAATGGAAAGCATGGAGCGTTTTAGAACGTTTACATGAACTACTAAATTGCAATCATTGTGTTGACGACGAGTGGCATCTCTCTACCATTTGCGCACGCCACACAGTAAATTTAAGGCTAGAAATATCTGGAATTATGGGGAAGCATTGTAGTCAAAAGCTTTTTATTTTTCATATTGACATGTAAGAATTTATGAATAGCCGCCCGGAATTGACGCAAGGTGGTGGGCTGGAAATCCAGTTTACAGCCAAGGCGCATATTGACCCACGTTTACGGTTGTATTATGGTCGCCGAAAAAAAATAAAAATATATTTCTAAATTGATCCAACAGCTATCTGCGGAACCATTAGGCAAAAAATATGAGCTACGACATATGTTTGTGAGCGCGCGATGCTGTAATATGGTCAAAAACGTGTTTTTCTACTTTTACATTGTGACGTCACGGACTCGGAGGATTCGATTCGAGTCCTTGACCTATTACTCGGATTCGTCGAATCTCTGTAATGCCGGACTCGTCCCATCCCTATTCGAATCCGATAACAGGATTCGGTTTCCGCCTCTCCGGCGCCAAGCGTCAATTTTTGTATTTCAAGTTTCTAATTTATCAATTAAAAACGAGCGTTTTTTCTCGCGTCGAAATCTCTCTCGTTTAACTTAACTTGCGTCTGCTCGTAAAATCGGTAAACATCAAACACTGTAATCTCAATCTGCATATTCAGAACAAGAAGTCGGCGAAGTACACCTCACGGCGAAGACTCGTTATTGCACCGTTTTTGCGTTCTACTGATTTGCTATATAGCTAACGCATAATAAGTCAGTCAGTAGTTTATTTTATCACATACCAAAAGTACACAGTAGACAAAAATAAATACGAATCACATATAAGACAATCAGTACAATAATAATAATTATTATTCGTGCCGACTTACTGGCGATAATCTGATTGCAACAATCTTCAATTGTTTACAGACGTGCCTTGCTTCATTTTACATTGAGATATCTCGAGACCTGCGAGTTTTACCAAAAAAAGATGCATGTAAACCAAAACCCAGGCGTTAAATGTTATAACATTGCTTGCGATTGATTTAGATCAAATATTATTTACGAATAATTTATTACACCATTTCTGAAGTACAAAGTTATATTGCAATACGCGAAAATCTGTTACATTCAAACTCCACTCTCAAAACATTACATTTGTTTCGGTCCGTTTCTATCGTTCAAGATAGACGCACGTTTGATCGAGTGTCTGCAGTAATTTTGTCGCTGGTAAATTTAAAAAAAAGTTGCCACATCTGGCGAAGATAGTGAGGTATTGAGTTTAATTGGGGCCAAGTCTGTGTAGATAATGATATGTAACGATAATCATAGAAAATGAATTAGTCTTTAGATGTTATTACCTAATAACTAAGTACACCGTTTTCCGAAATACAATGTTATTGCAATACGTGAAAATCTGTCACATTTGAATTTCACTCTCAAAAGATTACATATTTTTCGGTCCTTCCCTATCGTTCATGATAGACGCATGTTTGATCAAGTGTCTGTAGTATTTTAGTCGCCGATAAATTTAAAAAAAGTTGCCGCATCTGGCGAAGATAGTGACGTATTGAGTTTATGCACGGCCATGTCTGGGTAGATAAAGTATATAATGATAATCATAGAAAAGGAATTAGTCTTTAGATGTTATTCCCTAATAACTAAGTACGAAATCGCATTTACGGTAACTTGGTTTTACGAGTCTTGCTCGCACAGAATAAAAAGTTGATTTTGATTGATAGTGGTTAAATTTAATATTTTACAACGGCCGCATAGGTTGCAGTGGCCACACGCTGGTCCTGCATCTAATTAATTCTCAGCGGGTATGCTTCAGTTAGTACACTCGGCAGACTAACATTAAAAATGATTTAACGCCGTTTCATATCTATTTTTGTATTTAACCGCTTACTATTATAGTGTGTAAAGCGTGTCTTAATTTAGCATTTCAGTATTTAGGGATTACATACATTTGGAACAAATTGAAGGCAAAAAATAATAATAATCCTATAATCAGTTTTATTGTCCTGGGAAATGCCTGTTTAGTATCAAATGAAATCCAATGCTCAGGACATTTCCAAATAAATAATACATTTATAGTTATACATTCAAAACTTTTTAACATCTAAATCCAGCATTGTGGAAATTCCCACTTTTTGAATAAGTATGAAAATAGAATAGGATTCGGTATTCTGGATTCGATTTAACTATTCTAGAATAGTAAATTATTCTACATTGCCCATCCCTAGTTCCATAAGCTGTTCGGGGCGAAAAAGTTCGAGAGACGCTCTTCTAACCCTCACATGAATGAATGTAGGGAAGACTAGGAGCAATGATATGGTACTGATATTTAATGGAATAGTAAATTATTCGAATCGGTTTAGAGCAAATTTTCGCCATCTTGTTTTACTCTATCCACCAATGGTAGAGGTAAATTTCTCAATTTTTTTTTCATTGAAGCCATATTTTTTCAGCGCAATTCTGACATATGACTCTTTTCCGTATTATTGAAAACGTGTTTTTTTATTGTCAGTGATGTATTCTATGTTTCCAGTAATTTAAGTGTCTGGAGGACCAAAAATAATAGGAAGTTGCATACAATATTATACCTTCTAAGTATTCGATTAGATTCTGAAATCATCAGGTATTCGAAAATGCCCAGCCTTGCTGGTGGCCGCTGAAATACCCAGAGTTACTAAAACTATACAGAAGGATGGTACTGCATTATGCGTACTCTCGGAGGTAAAGAAGACTCCTTCTGAGCAAAGTTTTGAGCGCCCACCGGAAGTTCATGCGCCTGTAAGGCTGTGGGTTTAAGTCTCATTATCGTCGCGGCCCCAACTCAATGCAGAACCCAACAATATATACATTCTAACTAAGTGATAATACTTCCAGCGGAAAATATATTGCTAATTACAACAGTGTTTAAGTTTATTACTCACAGAAACAAAAACAAGCAAAAAACAAAATCTAAAAAATAAACAGTTTGGTAACAATAGCGACAGCAGGAATCTAACTGTAGGCAGGTACGGACCGTATATAAGAATTTTGCGCCCATTCATATTTCGTGTTTCCCTCAAACATATCTATATAACCATTACTCTGTCCCGGATCATAGGGCCGTAAAGCATTGTGGTAAATACGATCCCTCGAAATAGGTGTCCTTGCTAACGGTCTCTGTTTCTGGGGTATTACTACGGGTGTATATATAAAACTCTGCTACTCTCGAAACACGTATCACAAGGTCAATTATTGAACATTCGAAATGGCTAGGTTTAATAACCAGAAGCGGCCTAGAATGTCTTAAAGAAAGTACTGTGGATTGAAATGAAAAACCAGTCGACTTGAGTTCATTGGAGAAAAACACTCGACCAAAACAGAGTGCAATCTGTTTAGGGAAGGCTTGGCCAACACAGATGCGTGGACAGGCGTTTCAACTCTTTCAAGCTATGAAAAATTGCTACGTATAATACAAAATTTTTTTTTTTTAAATACCATCACTTCGCCCATAGTGTAATACCGGTCTAGTAAATGCTTGAATGTATCGGTGGCTACTGGAACAGCGCCTCGTTCGCAGTGAATGTGCACAAGCAAGACATTATTTTTTGTTCTCATACTTGCGGAATAAAAGCATTTCATTGCTCAAATTGCTCTTTTTATACAGCGGATATCAAGGCCGAATAAAACGTTTTGAAAACAGTCTTTGTATGTGTTTTTCAAATTTCATGACATCACAGTTGTATTATAGTGGGATGAAAGCTAAAGCATTTAAATAGCTTTTTTCGGAGTTCAAGTCATGGTAGAAAACAACACAATCATGTAATAGCTAAGATTTTTGCTTTGGGCTTGCCGTTTTTTAAGTCCACGTTGTCGCTTGACGTCATACCTGACGTCCTTTCAGCATACATGGAGTGCTTCTTTTTCGTAGGTTCTTTTTCTATGACGTCATCATTTCGATCACGTCATCACAGTAGATTCGATATGGAAATATTCTAATTTTTCGTTGAATAATTCTCTTGCGAAATTGTAAAGTTCTATCTCATAATGCAGGGGTCCGAATCGGAAGAAATTCTTGGATTCGAGACTCATTTCTTTTTTGTACGTCGTTCGGGTCATGTTCTGTTTGATCTGGACAACTAGAAAAAAACGAAACTCTTGATGATATTGTAGAATAAAAGAAAGAAAGGTTCTACTAGTTCCTGTTCAAGACGTCGATATGCAATTTTCTAGATTTGGGATAAAATAGTTTTTCAAACATTTATTTCGCTCACTGAATTTATCGGGCGACGGCCCAGCGGTTGAAGCGTTAGGCTGTATTGGCATTGCAGGTTACACTTGTCCAGATCAAATTGCCAGGCAAATCCAAACTGGGAAAATCCCGGCCTTTCCAAACTTATATATCAGTGACTTTATTTCAAGGTCTTCTGGATGAACTGCATCAATCGCCCGGCAATGAGGCCCATCGCGCTAAGCGTTAGGGATACAGGGGTTAATTATGTGCGGACTCCTCGCCGCCGTAGGGTGATTCACGTAACAGCTGATCGGTCATAGCTTTCTCCACCATCAAGTCCGTACTTCTGAAAACGACTGGCTAACTAATCCCATATCCAACATGGACTTGTAACCGAACGAGAGACCTTGGTTTGCCACATGATTAAGCCGTCTTACAGGTTTTCCCTTCCCCCGGGATAAATATGTAAATCATATCCTAAATTTTGTATACGAACATCCTAATAAAAACAAGAACGCAAAACCCAAGATACTCACACTCCGATTTCCATGTTGGTATAACATCAATGAAAAAATCTGGCATCATGGTTTGAAATAATTTCAACGTATCTTCGAACTGTTCCAGGACTCCAACGACGTAATATTCGTTAAGAATATTCGATTTCGCGATCTCTGTTGCTCTCTCCTTCTGCTCTAGTGTTGTAGTGCTGTGATATAGAATAGTACAATGTAGTATGGGAGGAAAACCTATTGAAATCGGTAATTTTGGGGCGTTATGACAAGAGACCCAGAGGGTCAACAGAAAGTTTAAAAAGGAAAAAAGTACGGAACACTTTTATCACTAGCTACCGAAACTTTGAAAGCGGTCAGCCCAGTGGTGGAAAGGAAAACCAATCCTTCCACGATTCCATAGGTTCATTTTGCGTCCAAAAAAGTGATGTCATAATTTAAAAGCACAGCGTCATAGAAATAAGATGTTTCGTCAATAACTTAAGGGTGACGTCATAATACCGAACATAACGTCATGGGAGTATGATATTACGTCATAAAATTAAGGCGTGACATCACAACAATTTCAATTAGCTTTAATTTCCGAAAAGACACACTACAATAGTACATGTTTTATCGAACCGTCGTTGAGTGAATTGACGTATAATGTGAAGCCCTAATACACAAAGGCTACATTACGTCATACTACACGAATGTGACGTCATAATTCAAGATGATGCGTCATAACGTATTACTGTGGCGTTTCAGAACAGAAATATGACGTCATAATATCGTTTTATGATGCACAACAAAATTGCGAGAGACGCTACATATAAGAACAACGATAACTTACTTTGAACACTCAGGCGCTGTCCCACAGAAGAATTGCAAATACATCCAGGGATTCATGCACTCCCTGTGTCGTTTCTTAACGCATTCATCTATGTCCTGTCGGAGAAGAGAAAAAAAGTTCATTATCACATACAATGTCAATACTATCTATGATACATTGGGAGCAATAGAAAATGAAATATAATTTAACAATAATTGGTTGATCGTAACTATTTGTGAGGGTCAGTATGCAAATCCAGTTAGGTCACCAAGGCTACTAGCCCTTGCTGTATATGGGAAATCATTCAAATGGATGAAGTCAGCAATGAAATATGGATAAAATATAAATAGATTGGATTGGATTTCTGGACAGTCAATAAGTCGACAAATCATCCACATCTAGTCGGTTACAGTATTACACGTTAATGCTGCCATGCATTTGCTTTGGCAATTTTAGCCGATATTTTTGATACTTTTCTTAATCTAGAGAGTATATTTGTTTATCTATATGTCCTTACAAAGATAAGGATTAGATTGGTAAAATTAGATTTAACAGCAAGTCGATGCGACTACTAAATAGCATGCCACTTTTTTCATGGGATATTTTCATTTTGTCTAAACAGGTAGCTGTAGTTACAGTCTCGGCATAATAATTGGAGTCATAATTTCGTTGTTCTTTAGTTTGTTATTCGTCAGCAGATGCTGTAGTCGGAGTCAAAATTCTTGAACTCAAAGTTCCAAAATTTTTTTATTATTAAGTCAGGAGCTATGGTCGAAATCAATATCTATAATTCCATCACGCCCGGATTCAAAATCCGGAGTACCCAAAGTGGGCTTCAAAATTTTTACAACAATAAATCGGGAGCTGGGACCAGAGTCAATATTTTCGATTCAGGGATCCGAAGTCAAAATCCGGATCCGGATGTCAATTACTTACCATAAGTCTATCAGCTTCGCTCATTCCACAGTCAGCCTTCCTGCATCCAGGCTTCCTCTCCCAGCCATACCTCGAGAAATAATAGCGTGAAGTAAACCATTCCAATGGATCCCTCATTACGTTGATATATGTAGGCTGAGGTTGATTAGATCTGAAAACATGACGTCATGAGATTGAGACGTGCCTTTTTTAAAAATTCGCAAAGTGAGGTTTTCAGGAAATCATAATTATAAAGCATATAGATGAGAATTAGCGGCTAGTGCAGGGGTGGCCAAGATTCTTGCACATTTGGACTGGCGAGCTAAGTAAGTATGACGTAGGAAGTTAAATTTTATGAACAATGTTACAAAAGCAAAACGGAAAACAATAAGCCTCGGCCAAAACTAAATTTACCGCAATCTCAGCAAATTCCTCGCGCTATTTTCCGCCAAAATCGCTAAATTTGGCTTTAGTTCGGTTGTGACATCATCAGGCGGGCCAGTTTAAATTACCCAACGGGCCGGATTTGGCACGCCAAGGTATGAAACGTCCTGAAAAACTCATGGGCAACTTATGGAAAATTATAAGATTTCTCTCACCTCGTAAAATTCAGCCATTTATGATGCTTCAGCAGCACGAACGGCGGTTTAACTTTAGTTTTCAGTTGTTGTATTAGATATCTGTCATCAGATGTTTGTAGATCCGATGTCTCCATTTTCAAAAAGTTGAAACTGAGAAAGGAAAGGATCATTTAAGGTTGAATTTTTAGGATTTCATTATTTGTTCCGGGGTAGTGGAGAGCCGATAAGACGGCGTAATCATATGGCAAACCACGGCCTCTCGTCCGTTTGCCAGTCCATGTCGGGTATTATTTGTTTCAGATGCCTGGATTTGATGGTGGAGCAAGCCGTAATCGACTAGCGGCAACGTGAACCGAGTCGGTCAATGCTCTCGCACATAATTATTTCTCGCATGGGATTCGAACCTGCGAACCCACACAGGGTAATCAAAGGTGCGGTAGCGAGCGTATTCCTAACGCTTAGCACGATGAGCCACACCGCCCAGCCAATCCACTAAGTTCACAGTCTCACCTCATATAAGACAGCGGTGCTTAAGGATATGATCGCGAAGTGATACGGCTATGCAATCTGTCACAGCACCCTAGCGGTACCGTAGTGCAGCTGAGCAGCAGATTTCAACTTACGCAAAAGCGGAACCGCCACAAGGAGCGCAATTTTTAATTTCGATGACGTCATCACACACAAACAATTGTACACATTTATCTGATGAGCTAGCTGTGTTGTTTCGAATGTTGATTTTATTTTCCAAATAAAGCACTTAGACTTACTGATTTGCTTTGCTTAATTTCTTCAGGATGTTATTCATTGTTGAACTTCCGCTTTTCGGCAACTTGTTGTGGAAGATGAATGATGGATTAGGAGGAACCTGTGAGATCAAAGGGCATAGGTTATACAGGAAGTAGAGATTGGGAATTTGGATTTTGTAACAGTAATCAGTAGTTTATTTTATCCACCATACATGAAGTACCATACACTAATTAATACAGTATATAAAAAGAGGCGAAACTTGTAAGCCGAGGTGAAAAGGAGTCGCGAGAAACCAAGACTGGTTATCGAGCAGCGACACTCGTAAAAACACGTAACAGATTTTACATTTAATTAGAAAAAATTCCGTCACTACTGAAGAATATTCCTACCTCAGCGAATTCCTTTTCTTCCATTCGTCTTCGCCATTTCGCGTGTAATTTATTCTCATGTTCAGTAAATTCGTCCGTTTTCATCTTATCATAATCCATATTCAAAAATATCGGTTCGTTCGCGACCGCCTTTACTTTTATGGGCGGGGCAGGTTTACCTTTCCCGCCGTTTTTCTCAGATTTCGATTTTTTTGGATTTTCGTTTGACGTTAGCAAAGTAAAGATTTTTCCTTCTTCTTTGAGAGGTTTGTTCAATGGAGTGATATTTGTCATTCTTGTGACGTCATACCCCGAGGTGATGACGTCATTATCTTCTTTTCTGGCGTCAGAAATTTCATGCATTCGTTGACGACGGGCAAGCAACACTTCACTTTGTGTTTCTGTAATAAAGAGATTTTTTTCAAAAAATGCGACTTTATGACGTCATAGTCTAGTTGAGGTTGTTGCGTGGTTAGCTATTATAGCTTATCCACACATACACATAAGCGCACGCATATCTACACACGGGCGCACACATAAAATCAGTATTCAAAGTAAGTCGCTGCAAATACTATGTGCGGGTTCTCACTTTCTAATCCCATCGGGAAAGTTATGTGCGAAAGGATTGCTGGACTCCTCGCTGTCGTAAGGTAGCCTAGCTCATCAAGTCCACATATCAGAAACAAATAAGTTGTTGAATATTCCCGCACCCGACATTAACCGGTAGAAGAACAAGAGGCCGTGGATTAAATAATCCGCTTATCACGCGTCATAGAGTCCATGTAATAAGAACAAATAACTGGTTACCTATAACCAACATAGACCGCTAACCGAAGAAGAAGATGGGGTTCACATAACCACTGATTGATTACGCCAGGGCTTCCTAAGCTTTCAAGATCGCGACCCCTCCTAATATACAAAAAATTTCCACGACGTCGACATTGTTATGTAAGCGCGCCGCTTCTGTGATCCTATTTATTCTCACAAAATTGTGAGATTTATGTTTTGCACTGGTATTGATAATTGTGTTCCAGATCAAAAGTCTAAAAATTTACAATAGATATAGTAGTTTGTGTTAAATTGGTGTGTACTCTTTGCGACACCTAAAATTCGTTGCGCGCTTCCAGTTTGGTAAGCCCTCGGTTACGTCATACTCCACCATCAACTGAAAAGGATGGCTATTTCAATGCCTGACATGCCCGGCTGATAACCGGACGGGAGAATGTTGTTATTCCTATGATTTAACTTTATTGTCGGCTTACTTTTTCCCGAAATGACTAATGAAAATTCTATCCTATCCTGATATACTATCCTTTATCACAGAACTTCGCGAAAACCTTCTGTGGTCGAAGAGACACAGTTAAAAAGAGATCGTAAACAAGGACGGACTATTGCCTTGAGATTCGCAACGAAAAACAACATTAGTTATGGATTTACGTCATTTTTCTGTGTTTTTTTGCCTCACAATGTAACAACATCTGCATAATAAACACATACATGTTCAAGATCTTACTGGCCTAAGACACATTTGCGCGACATGTGCCCTTCACAAATATAACATCGATAGCAGCATAATTGAAAGTAAACTAACTTTAGGTTTTTAATTGTGATACATCTACCCTTTTGCTTTCGTTTGTTGACGTTTTACTATTAAATGTGCCGATTTACCATCAAATTTCATTAAATTCCACGTCGTTTTCTATTATTATTAAGTTCGCATGCCCTGGAGCGATACGAGCTAACCGCTGTAAGTATTTCACAGATTTGTGTGAGTTTGCGTTATGACAAAATGCCTCAAAGGATTAGCCTTGTATTACATTTGTAAACGTATAACAAGTATAATTCATCCACATAAAGAAAAAAGAGATCATCCGTACGAAGCCTCCTTCACTAGTGCAAAAATGTGTGATTTGAAAAAAACATCCCCACCACGTTTTGAGCAACAAATTAGTAATTATTTAGCTGTGGTTAGAAATGATTTAAAAATTTGAATTTCCAACGCAATCTGCATTCCTAACTCTAACGGTTCTAACCGGATAATTACTACTATTTTTTTTTTGAGCGGTTGCGAAGGTGGTTTTTGGCGGGGGTGGAGGGAGGGCTTTTGTACAAAAAATCTGAAATGAATATGTTCCCCGTACAAGCAGCAGATGATATAGGAGTGAATTGTACTGTGGCCTTTGTACATTTTGAATAGCTTATGATGTATGCATGTAAGCAGTGGTTGGATTCAGCCGGTTCGCACCGGTTCTATAGAACCGTCTCACGAAATTTCATGAGATCAGCGAACCGGTTTGCATTACTGGTTACTGTCAATGTTCTGTTTGTAACAGAACCGGCTGAAAATATGACTTTTGTGAAAGAACCAGCTGACAAAAAATTCAAATTCCACCACTGCATGTAGGTAAGACAATTTTGGTAATACCACATGCAAACAAAAATTTAAATACCTTCCCGAAAACATTCAAATCCGTGAATGAACCCGGACATAAACCCGGAAAGCGGATATCACAATACCATGAGTTCCCAGTCATGTTCATTACTGTAGCGAACCTTAGTTCGAAGCAATAGTCATACTTCTACCGACACTTTACGACATTTTGACATTTAAGTTTCATACCATTAGCGCAATTCTATCGCATCAAAAATGTCAGAAAACCGATAATAGCGCATTTATCCGCGTGTAATCAGATACCCTCGTATTAAAGAGCTTTTATAAGCAATTTGGTACTCCCGTAGTGTATGTACCAGGTTAGGTTATAATTTCATTCCGATTTTCCGTATTTTTGTTCTATTAACAGTTCGGGGACTGTCTGTCTTAGCCAAGTGAATCCCCCTGTCCATAGGTTTTAGTCCCTTTATACAACTTGATGTAAAGTAGGCGAACAAAGTTAATTACCTCCATATTGGTACACACACTTCTGGAGCGCCCCGCAATATAACACTCAAGATGAGAAGGCACTAAATTGAAATTCAATATATACATACTGGTAGGGAGGGGAAATCCCCTACTTACCTTCTGATTTTATTGCTTGATTATATTCCTCGTATTCAGCGTTGAAAAGTCCGGAAATAAAGATGAAAACCATCATTAGAGAAGCGATTTTTGTCATGGCAGAACATCTGAAAAGAATTAGAAATTTAGCTTGCTTAGTGCGTTGTTCGAAGTGAGTGTGTGTGTGTAACGCTGCATGAAAAAACTATATTTCCAGGCAAAATATTTTCGTTAATCTTTTGAATATGTCTTCCACGAGCTCATACCCAACTTCAGGGGTAAGCCAGGAATTTTTGAAGGGGGGAATTCGACCCTCAACCCCGCTGGCTGCGCCCCTTCCCAGTGCCCCCTGGCTGCACCCCTGCCTTGTAATCGCCCCTTCCGGGTACACCCCTGTTGGCAAACACTATTCGCCCAACAACCTTTTGCAAGCTGCCAAACAGAACCCTCGGTACAGCACATTGAAATAATTACTGACGCCTGATGACGTTATTACTTATCGATTTTAATGGGTAAGTATGTTGATTTGTCTGTCTGTCTGTCTGTCTGTCTGTATATCTGTCTGTCTGTTAGATGCACGCGATATCTCACGAAAGAGAGATTGAATATGCTCCAGATTTTGCATAAGCATTCATCATATCCCGCACCAGAAGCCTATTGATTTTGGGCGAATTCTGCCGTATAATTAGCGAGTTATTCTTTGGTTAGTGATGGGACACAAGGTGTCACTATGGAGTGAGAGCCCTGTTTTGGGGGATCCCCTAACTTTCGATCGATAAGTCTTCGGTCTCTGACCGATATTCTCGTTTACTTATTTAAACAGTTTTACCCGTTTGCCTCGATATTCGGAAATTTCACTCAATCAAGGTTTTCCCTCCAAAGCATTTCAATGTTTTCTATATTATAATAGTTGCCAGGGACCATGATCTCCGACCTTCCAAGTGCCATGTTCCCTTTCGATCATGTCAAGAGTTTACTTAATATTAAAAGATTACAAAAGTTGATATTTAATTAAGGAAATGATCGGTCACTTGAGCAAGGTCTTTTGTTACCACGTATCCTGGGTCATGCTGAGATCTTTGGTATGTGAGCAAGGCCGCGATGGCGAGTAGTTTTAGCAGAAGGTCGATAGTTTAACAAAGCAAAGTGAACTAACCTTCTGAAAAGTCTTCGAAACTTTTTATTATGGAACATCCCTTGATGTTTCCTGATTTTAACTTCAATTAACTCCACCATCAAATAGATAAGTAGAATCCGTTATCAGCTTATCTTATCTTCAAAATCGTTGGCAGAATCGAAGATGATTTTACATCCGATTCCTAAGCGGATTAAAAGAGTGCTCACTTCCGTAGCATTAAATCCGTGATAAACTAAATAGTTGACTAGCAATTAAATCTATCTATGTAATAGATATACTATATCAGGTTGCAGCTGAAAATGAAAATAATTTTTGGGTTCAATTTTATTTTTTGGTAATAGCTTCTAGCTGGTTATTGTTCTTTAAAGGTCAGTATAAATTTATTTGGGGGATGAGAGAGAGTCTTTTTTATTAAGGTTTAGTTGGGATCACCCAGAGACGTGGCTAGATACGGACCAGTGGGCAGCTTCCCCGGGCAGCACGTTGTATATGGCTTTTCGTTAATATTGAGTTAATCTTAATTTATAATAATGCAAACATTTCACTCTCACTTGACCTTTAAATCAATCATTCTCATGTATAACAACATTTATAATTTGTTTATCTTCGAAATTATTGTTATTGAAGTTAGGTATGAGGGGCAGCACTACCAAAAACATCGAGCCGGGCGGCAGAAAAGTTTGGTTCTCCACTGACTACACCAGTAATTTTAATCGCCCGCAATACTGAATGTACTTCTCTCCAGAACGTGCAGATTTACATTTTGCAGATTAATATTTTGCGGCAAAATTTAAATCTTGATACGCGCAGTTTAGAAACCATTGCTGAAACAGATCACACATAAAGCCATATGAATTTTACAATTTTTCTAACAGTACACTCAGAAACCACTGGCAAGCAAACTATCGCTGATTTAAATATTCATTACACATATCTGTTCCTTGCATGAACTACCCGCAGCGCCGCAGGGCTTTATAAGGCACCGTTATACTGAAAATGGAAAATGGAAGATGCACTACAATTTCATACCCCCAATACGAGATCCTGATCACGGGATTTAAAATCCGAGTATTTTTGACATCAACTAGGTTAAATGTGACGTCGTAAGCACTAGCCCACAGCCCAGACAAAACTTGGCGATTGGAAGTAATTTTCTGATTCGTTTATTTGATTACACATATTCTCATCCCCGCATGAACTACCCTTAGGGCTTGTTTGGCATCGTTGTACTATTAGAAAAATATGGAAAATTTACTGCTATTTTATAGTAAACACCTAGCCGTGAATATAGTCTAGAATAGGTTATTATCTCTTGTAAGAAATCTGCTCTAAAGAAAGAACTCATTTTTGAAAGAAACTATGGGACAGAATTACCAAGTAGTAAACATAGATTGAAGAGAGACTTTGAAAGTTCAACTCAATGTAATCAGCAAGACAGCTGCGATCTAGTGAATTTATAACAATTATAGCAACTATGGCCTGTATTGATTGACATTCAAAACGGTTCTTACCAGTTTTTCGTGTTTTACTATATTGTGTACATTCACTTATATACACTTAGGGATCTTTTGTACAAAGCCCCGTCAACGCTCAGAATAAGAAGAAAAAAATAGTAATTATCTAGCTAGGATTTGGGTTAGGGATACATATTGTGCTGGAAATTTGAATTTTCAAATCCTTCCTAACCCGAACCCGAACTGGATGATAATTAATTTGATATTTTAAAACGTGGCGGGGGTGTTTTTCTCAAATAGAAAGATTTAACGCAGCGACAAGAGCAAAAATCATTACTGTATTTTTACTCACGTGAGAGCGCTTTTTTCACATAAACCAGGGGTCGGCAACCTACGGCCCGCGGAGCACTATAATCCGGCCTGCGACGCTTCACTAACCTACAGTAACAAAACATCCGTTTTTAAGAATCTATTCTTTAGACTAAATTATATTATAATCTAACAATTATATAATTCACAATTACTCGTTTAAATGAGCATATAATTTAATTGAGCAAATGGCAACAAAACGCAGAAAAGTTGATGCTAAGTGCAAAGGGTTCAATGGCGATGAAAATACTCAAATGAAATTTTATGAGATGCAATGAGGCAACGGTTTTTCAACTTTTTTAAAATATGTGCGGCCCGCCAATGACTTGCAACTTTAATTTTAGCCCACGCGAGACAAAAGGACCCATGACATGAACTGTCCGATTAGAATTTTATGATTGACGTGAAACAATCTGAGTGTTGACAAGGGCCACACTAAATGGCTTGGCGGGCGGGTGTGGCCTACGGGCAGCCTGTTGCCCACCCCTGATGTAGTCGAATATACATAAAAACTTTTATTTCCTTCCATGTTCTGCTTAAGCGTTTCTCAGACATTTGAAACAATGTCAAACTATATGGTTTGCTTTTCATATGCTTTGCCTCAACTTACTACTTCCTAATTGTAACTAATAATTAAAATCTGCCCGTACAAATGCCAATGGCCTGTGGTGATCATAGTGAGCGCATAATAACATACAATTAATGAATTGCGGTTCATTTAGAGACAAAGACTAATTGTGTTGAAACTATCTAAACGCGAGGCAGGCAGGTGAGAATACTGTTTATCTATATATAAGTTTCTGAGCTTTGCATTGAATAATTCTACAGACAAGCAGAAACTGATAAAGCGCTACAATGTTAAGAAAAGGTTGACTGACTGATCGTGCGTTACTATGATTTCTTTATTCCGATTGGCCAGTGTTAAGGAAGTGAACATGAAATGTTTTGGCAAGTTGGCAATTACCAACCGGCAGACATGTTCACAACTAGGGGCCGTTAAACTTTCATGATCCGTGAGGCAATAGGTGTAGCAAATTTATTTCAGCCAATTTCTTTTTTAAATGCAAATTCGCGGCATTTGCAGTGATACCTAAATCATACGACTTTTCCAACATTATTTTGCTCTATTCTTGAACGATTTACTGAAAATCGGACGTTTCCCGGCTTGATATCAATAATCCTTTCAAAAATGAACCAACCGATATATTTGGAAATGAGCGGCTATGCCTTGCAGCGGACAGCGAAGTAAGTCTGTCAACTTTAAACATTGAAAACGCTATTGGGCATCCTTCCCTTCAAACTCAAACATACTCAGAGCCGCAACATCTACTCTAATATCAATGGCAATTAAAACTCTTGGAAAACCACTTATGATCTAGTTCTTACTAATAACAAATCAAATAAATTACGAATGATGCATTATGACGAAATGAGAATAACTTGTAAAATGGAAAGAGAAATTTGTTTTGACAGATTTGAATCAACTTAATGCGATACACATTACCCTTTCGCGATTTTGGAAAAGCGCTGTGTTGAGTATTTAGTGTGAAAATTTTGGCGTTATGTCTCCCCTTTTATTGAATCCCTACAACAACTAAACTAAACCCTCTTCAAATAGAAAATAATCATCGAGTCATTTGATTTATTCCAAAATTGTGGACACAAAACTAAAACCGACAAAAAGCTTGCAAAACCACGAAAACGATCTAATGTTTACCACCATGCCTAAAAATATGTCTGAGTGAATAAAGTGTCTCAGCGACTTTTAAATTCCACTTGTTACGTAGCTGTTAATACACCTTGGTGATTAGCCAATGTTAGGGAAGTAATCGAGGAAGTCGAAGCTTGGGGAAAGATCGATTAGTGAAGTGTGAAATTATTTTATTGTTATGAAACAATTACATGGATTGAATTGCTTTATGTCGTAATATGGGTGTTGCCAATGAAAACATCTGAAGGGCGTTCCCATCATTCCCAGGAAACGTATCCCCCTATTCTAATCCGATTATAGGTGAGAGTAAAGTGGCCACAAAGTGGATCAATCAATCAATTTTATTTTGATCGCCTTGACAATACACAACAACATAACAATAACAAACCAAATGTTATCTGGAAGGCCAGCAAAATTTGGGATGAATCTAAAAAAAAATACAAAATAGTAGGCGACTGGAACCAAAATCATGAAGGTGCACAGCAAAAAGAAGTATTTAAAAGTCTTGTTGCACACTAATACGAATATATTTCTTTAACGCTTCGTCTGACTAAGGCTAGGCCTTCTCAGACATACACAGTTCAACTGCAATAATCTCGCATTAATCAATGTTACACACCGGAAAGTAATTTTTCTCGCTGTAGTATTACTGTTATTCTTTAGTTTTTATAATTTTTGCCATAATAATACTTATTCATGATCAAATAATCAACTACTCAAGATGTGCAAAAACAACAGTGCAATTTTGCACATAACGCTAGCAAATGATTCATTAAAAAAAATAGCGAGGAGAGGGGGGAGAGCTCCGCGGTTGGAAACAACTTCCGTTTTTGCATACCGACGCAAGAGTATAGTTAGTACAGCAGAAACCCAATCGATCGAAAAATATACATAAACGATATAAATTTTTATTCAATTTGAAAACATTGAACACTGTGTTAACGATTTAAAAAGATCAAGTCGGAAAAACGGCTTGCTTTTATTGAAGAATCTTTCGCGAGATAACTTTATGCGTGAATCACCCATTTTTGGCATGAATCCCAATCCGATGGTAAACCTAAATGTTACTCTATGTGCGTAAAAACCATGTTTCTGTTATTTTTAATCTTTAATAAATGCTAAGCCACAGTTACCTCTAAAGCTCTATTTTGCGCAGTTTGATCAGTCTATAATATGCGCATAGATGTGTATTACAAAAATACTAAAAGACCAAACAATACTGCTGAAATACTTGCGAAGTATTTCTGTATAAAATAAATGTAGATAATAAAATATCTTCGGGTCGACAACCATCAGCGCTCATGTGCTTTGATTCTATTTTGGTTAGGATATTGTCCCATCTTATAAATGATTCATCAGTCAGTAGTTTATTTTTCTACAATACTAAAATACACCTTATGAAATATCATTTACTGTACATTCATTAGTTACCTATATTTTACTTATTCTACCTCAACCTAACATAAACAGAAGGATATACCTATTTTTCTCAGGCGATATTGGGTGAGATAGGAAATATTTTAGAATTTTTTTTTGACGAAACGATTTATATCAGTGGGTCAGTAGCATGGGCAAGCCAGATATAGGCTCAATTATATGTGAAATGATCTGGAGTACTAAATTCATGACAATTAAAATACATTCTCTACATTTACAAATCAGCAGATTTTCAAATTGAATTATTCGGTCGTATTTAATATTCCTACTATTACTTAGTTAGAACTATTAACCTGATTAAACAAATATTATATCAATTTTATAAAGTTTCAACTGGTTTCATATTAAACATGCCTTTACAATTTAAAAAGGCACACAGGCTTCACCCTACCTTAACTAATGGTAAATTCGGTCCTGACTTCTCTTCATTTCAACTCAATCTTTCACCGCTAGATTAAACATCTGTCTGAATGTTCACATAAAACTCTAATGCGGTCGTATTTCTGTAATAACAGCGAGTACGCACTTCAGTTGACTGTATTTTCGCCTGCGGGCGTTTAATAATCTTCCACTCACTTATTGAACTATGACATCACAATTAACTGTCGTCTTCTGAGAGTGATGAATTTATGACATCATAAAGAAATCTGTGACTCAATAATAGTAAAACTGGAAATTTTCGTCCACAGCCAGAAACAGAAAAAAATTGTATGACAAGACAGCAATATTATCACGAATCGGGAGAACAATACTCAACAATACCAAGAAATGACTCATTTTCCACCGCAATGTCAACACTTTTAGCGAATGGTATAAGATTTGTACCAAATGAAAGTATGTTCGTGAATTACAGAAATATCTGAGTTGGGATATCGGTCTATAGGTCTACGTACCTTGTTTCCAATGAGTATGACATTAACTTTGGTAGCTTAATCGGCGCTTCAGAAGTGTGTGTACCAATATGGAGGTAACTAATTTTGTTCCCTACTTTACATCAAATTGTGTAAAAGGCCTGAAACCTATGGGCAGTGGGTATATATACTTGGCTAGCACAGGCAGTCCCCGAACTTGTAATAGAACTAAATAAGGAAAATGGAAAAAAAAATTAACCCTGACGTGGTACACACACTACGGGAGTACCGCCTAATCTAATATCTGCGTTGTTATACCGCTACCGTAAGTTTTTTGCTTTACTTATCGTACTTTTTCGTGTTCCCTCCCAAATGATAAATCTACAAATTCACGATTTAATATCCCATAATGAAACCACACCCGTAAACTGCCTGAAGTTTAACTTTGCATCGGGCAAGATAGATAAGCTTATTTCGACTCCATAATTAGCAGATAGGCGATGAAACGGTTGATAAAAATAAATAAATAAAAACTGATTATGAAATCAGGAGAGTAAAAAAAACCTTTAATAAGGTTTAAAACGTACAGAATATAAGATGGAAGGTTTTGCCAAAAAGAAGTGGTACGTGTTCACTCACCTAAAACTACTGAATCAAATCATTCACACTCGCACACACACACACAACCATAGGGCATTTATAAAATTAGAAAAAAGTGAGAAGCTTTAGATAAATTATATGGTAACCAAAAAATAAATAAATAAACACATAAAAAAGAAATTAGAATAAAAGATAAGAAATGTGATAAATAACAAAAATTGTTTGCCACACCATTTTAATAATTTTGTAAAAATTCCCAAACAAGAGTGAACAGTATTCAAGTCAGAGTCTCCTCTTTAATTTTTCTGGTTATAGTTTTGTTCCAGATGCGTGCATGGGCGTAGTCCATAGATCGAACCACAGCTTGTAACTATTGAAAGATTTTGCGACGGCCATCATATGTCATTTTTTTTTAATATTAATTCGATAGCCCTGCATGAAGATAATATGTCGGTGTCACAGAGCTGTTAGTCGTAAAAGTTTCATAAATATGACGTCGTAATATTATGACGTCACGTACTGCACATCCTTTCTCCCATTGTCTCTATCTTCACTCTCTCAATATAAAGCAGTGGTTCTCAAACTTTTCGAAAATTTATGCATAACGGTCCCCTTTCATATTTTCTGATGACTCGCGGTCCACAAAGAAATGGAAGCAAATAGCAACGAGGTATATCAAGCATTCATCATGAGATGGGTGCTCCTGCTTGGCTTCGACTAGTTCTATATTGGTTCAGTTTTTTATAATGCAACTCTCATATCGTGTCTCACGAGCATTCTGTTTTGACATTTTGTTTTAATAGCGAATAACGTAGAAAAAGCTGCCTCACATTCGTAAATCTGTAAATTGTTGCAAATGAAATGAGCATTTTTAGTGCCATCTTAGCGACATCGGGATAGGACTGTGTCACTGGTGGTTTTTTTTCCTCCAGAACTTATCACAACAAAACCAAATTTCACATATATATGAATCGTTATATTTACATTCATTTTTTTGTGGCGGGGGGGCATTTTTAAATTACCCCGAGAAAATTTGCAATTAGATTCACATGCCTTCCATAAACAATGGACCTTTCCCCGACCTTTGACCCCCGAAAATTTCTTTCCATACTTTACGAAAACGAGGTAATGTTTACGACCACGCTTGAAAATCTGTCTGAGTGAGAAAAGTGTCTGAGCGGATGCGAAAAGGGAGCATTGTTACGTCACTTTTTGCTTCTTGCTGATTGACCAATGTCACGAAGTAAATAAGGAAGTCGATGCCCGGGGAAAGGTACGTACGCTCCGATTTACGCTATTTGCCACGTTCACCAACGTTTGTTACATAATAATGTCGATAGAGCGTGTCGTGCTTTGGAGAAACACTGTAAAAGAATGACATCAAAATTTACTTCAAATCAAAGTGCTTCTGAGCCGAGGTTGAAGCTGTCTCCGTAAAATCGCTTCACGGACCCCCAATCAATCGCGGACCTCAGTTTGAGAACCAAGGATATAGAGGGATCTTGAATTCTTACCACCGATTTACCAATCCATAGAAAAATTTCGGTGCTCCTGAAGTATGCGCACCAAGATGTCGCGTACCCTGAACCCTAACATGGTACGCAACCTGAGTTCAGGTTGTGCGCCATCTTGGTGCGCATACTTCAGGTGGTCTAAAATTTCTTATAAGCTAACGTGACGCGCTGTCATAAGGTCATGGTTTTATATTGATTTTTTGGACAAAGTTGGTTTTTGATAACCCATTCCTTCATTATATCGTTTTATTGAAATTTTATTAATAAATAAAAGTTGCGCATAATAGGCTTGCATACACGAGATTGATACAAAACATTTATACAAAGAACTCACGTATTACTTTGGCAGATTATATTTTCTTGTTTGATCTTACTATGGGGAAATTTCTGTGTTGCTTTTTTATTACCATTTCGCTGCGAGCAAGGCTCTACACCCGACATGGACAAACTAAGGCCCGCCTGATGCTGCCACAATCAAACTAAAACCAAATTGTGATGTTTTAGCTAAAAATAGTTGAGATTGTTTTTAAATTTAATTTGGCACGAGGCTTATTGTTTTCCACTTTTGCTTTTGTAACACTGTAAATATTGCTCATGAAATGTAACTTTTTACGACACACTTACATGGCCCTCCAGTCTAGATGGGAAAAATTTTCGGCCCCTGATTCTAGGACCTTGTCCCCCTCTGCTCTTCACAGGGGCATATATTTATATAAGTAAAACTGCAACCATGGAAAAGTTTAAAATGCGCCCCACATGATCGTTGACTGACAATTTGACTGTTGTTGAATTTAGGTACTTGTACGTTATTATTTAGATAAAAGTATTCATTTAAATTATTTTCCATTTTAAATACGAGTTTCAGTTATTGCCAATTTGAAATTATTTTATTAAACCATTTTACGATTGGAACTGTTCGCCTTTTCTGCTCTCCAATCCAAACGGCGCCCATGGTACGAATCATGCCTGCCATACCCTAGATACGCCACTGGCGCTACATGACTTATGATTATTTTAAGAGGAATGAGGCAGAATTTATGGAAGTATATTCATCGTGGATTGTGAACGACTGTCCACAAGTGGAAATGCGCAAGTACTAAATAAAAATAGTGTTTCCACCGAAATCCCATCATTGCCAATAGTTGTGAAAATAATAAGAACTATCAAAGTAACAGGTAACTTCGCAGTTACGTGATAAAGGTCAAAGCGTGATCCCGAAGTGCGAAAATATCTGAATCTGAAAATAGTTATTAGTCTGCTATACTGACTGACTATACAATGAGAGCGTAGAAACATTGTAATTCATATGTTTATAATACGCGTCGGATTTAGGCTTGCAATTTCGATGATCAAAGATTAATTATCTATATATATATAAAGACAGTGATGAGATTCAGCTTTTTAGAGCAGGAATGTGCAGCCTTCAATACAGGAGGGCCAGACACAAACAACTGGTTGAAAGCGCGGGCGGCACCGTTATTTAACCTAGGCTTTCTAGTAGTTGCAGGCACAAAAATTTTAGTTATTGATCTTGTGACATGCGTTGTTTGCATCACACAATCTACATGTTAGGCCAGTGTAACGTCATGGGCAAAAAAAATTGGACTCAGGAAGAGGCTTTGCAACGCAGAGGGATCAGAATTACTCGCTCGCACCAAATAAAACTAAATTGAAAACTCGTTTCTGAAGCAGCACAGTATTTGAAATTGGCACTTCTCAACGAGCCGCACATTTTTTTCTTTGCGAGACAGATTTGACCCGCGGGCCGCAGGCTGCACACTTCTTTTTTAGAGTGCCGTGATAATCAGCGAGTCCCTTCATTTTGCATTAGAGAGAGAGATATTTATTTCATCAACCAGAATACAAGAATTGAATCAATAAAAAGATATATACAATACACTATACACAAAGACACCGGGGCGAGCTATACGACAATGCGGTCATCAAAGTCAGCTTCCACTATGTTCGCTATTAAGATTCACAGTTAATTAAAGTATTTAAAAATAATTCCCAGGTTGACTAGTTTATTCATTGAACGATTGCAGCAGCGTGCATCGATGCTGACGACGAGCGTGAAAGCGTGTCATAATAATGTAGCTTACTTAGTCACAAACGTATATTTTTAAACGAAAGAATATGCTATTAGTGAGTTCGAGACAAAAGAGAACACTTTCTTAAAATTTTGAATTCCACATGGTACCAAACGCCATTTGAATGGTCGTTTTTGGACACGTAGTGGACATAACGATCGTTTCAATATTATGTTGTTGTTGTTCTTGTTCTTGTTCTTTGACACGTTTTTAAAAAGTCGCTTTTCTCTTTGATTACTGGACTAATTGCTTTTAAATTTTCAATAGTTGAAGATGAAATTTTTCTCCAGAAGGCTATTACTTTTATTTATTTCAAATATTTCTGTTAGCTCTGTAAGATTTGTTTTTGTTTGCTATGACGTCATTAAACGTTCTACGGATATCGGACGCCATTTTGTGTCCAACGGACCATCTTGCAATTTCAATTCACGCTGTCACAAGACAGGACCTTCTAAAGTTCTGGTACCGTAACACAGCGCGGTGACACTTAACTAACTCGTAGCTGTCAAAAGCTTGAAAATCCATACAAATATGAGAAATAAAAAGATGAAACTTGGCAGGTGGGTAGAGTTGTGTTTCTTTTAACCATATTTGAAAGTTTCGCGTTTCTACATTTGAAGGAGGGGGAATAGGGGGTGTGCATTTCCGATACGTCGATAATATCTTTGTCAACCAATTTGCGGCCACCGTGTTTTCGTCTGTTTGATTGCTGTGATGGGGTGCTTTGTTTATAATTTAACGAGTTTTGTTCGAAATAACCGTGTTCTTGAAATATATGACGGTCAGAAATGCAATTAGAAGCCCAATGTTTTCACGCTGTCACAAGACCAACAATTGTCAACCAATTTGCGACCACCGTGTTTTGTCTGTTTGGTTGCTGTATGGCTGCGTATGCGATAGTCTCGACGCAGCAGAAACGATGATCAAGGCTTGGAATCCGTGGTCGCACACTGGTCGTTCGGTCGCAAATGCGTCTTTCGAGTGCCGTACTTTGGGGATTTGTATAGCTTTAACCCTTTGTCGTAGAAAGTTAATACGAGGTTTAGCGTGTAGAATAAATGCCGCCAATGCACCCACGGTGAAAAAATTAACGGGTTAGATATATTGGTTTTTGTTTTATAGCGGTTTGAATGAAATTGTCCGCAGACTGGCTACACCACCCTAGGCCTGGTGAGTTGTCCGTGTAGTCGAATTGTCCATCAGCCCTAAACGGCTATGACAGTCACTGTACCAAAAATTGTACCCCGATTCGGCTGGTATTAAGTTGACGCATGTTATTTAGTAACGTTTTTATGTGAAATGTTTGACTGTGGTTCGGTACCTGATCCGATAATACGGTACATAATTGACTCATATCACGAGATATTTCAACTGATGTTTCAATTGTCACAGGACCTAAAATATCTATGACAGTCCCTGTACCGTCACGGTACCCCGATACAGGTACTGGTAAGTCACCGCCGGTATGTTAGTCGTTGGTCACCGCATATGATTTTTGGGGAATTGTTCTGCGTGTCCATATATTTGAGCATTGCTCTCTTGTTTGTATATAGATCATATATGCTGCTATTTATACACAGGAAGCTCCTTAGAGTACATAATAACAATGAGATTATTGATTAACAACTATATTTGGGAAACGCAACTGACATTGACAAATAACACACGGAACCACGAAAATGAGGGTATATTTATAACCACGCTTGAATATCTATCCTCTTGCGCAAAAGAAGTGTCTGAGCGTCGGCACAAATTGCAATTGTTATGTTGTTGTTTGCTCAATGCTGATTGGTCATTGTTACAAAAATAAACAAGGAAATCGATCCGTGGGAATATTCATTAAGTCTGTCCAATGACATTAAACAACATGATGCGCAACTCCGGCATTTTTGTCCGAAGATCGTATTCGATAGCACGCTCCAATGCACATACTTGACGAGACGAAAACGAGCGGATGTGTGCTGCTTTCAAGGCGTAGCACGAATGGTGTTCGTGCCTGCTTTGACAGTTGTTGTCGATTTTAATGATATTTTTGAAAGTTGGGGTAAAAAGAAATCGGTAAAAGGTAAGGTGAATACTATTGTTGTATATCACACCCGGGCATCGCACTGTTAAGTACATGTGGGAAAGCCAGCCTTTGTCAAATACTACGAAGTTATTAATTCAGTACGGTACGTAGTTGCCCATTTGCCGAAATTACATATTTACTTACTCCTTATGGTTTCAAATAGTTCATGCACCTCCAGTTAGATTTTTTTAATCAGTGAGGATATATACTCATTGTTGATTGCTGCTCATTGTAACATACTATTACGCATTCACTTTTATTTGCGTATTGAATCAAAGTGTTAACAAGTTCACCTAACATTTCACTCATACCGGTCTATATTGTATAGTCTGATTTCTCAAGTATTTGGAGCCACGAATGCTTGTAATTTTCTGACTAAACCCTTTTATTAGTTGGTTTATTTTCCAAAATTCAGTAAAATATTTTTTAAATAAAACATGAGATATTGGATTTATTAGCTTTTCCATTCTGAATCATATAGACTGCTTTATTTATTCTTAACGAAAATTAATAAATCTCCTCTCTTTCTTCAGATGTGAAAGTTGTGGACAAACCTGTCTAAGCATTGTGAGACTCTTGCAGCACAAGAGGCAATAGCAGAAATAGTAAGTATATCAATCAAGAAATTAAGCCGACATAAAGCAAAACTTTCAACTATTCGTCTAATCTCAATTTCCTATTATTTATTCACAGGACAACTATAGCAGACGGGGAGATATCAGAAGTCTGGCGACATATCAGTGAGAGTGTGATTCCAAGAAATACAATGCAATTGAAAATAGAAAATTGCAATAGAAAAACAACCTATGGAGGCATGCAAAGACATTTGACCCTCCGGTAGAGTTGTGTATGGCCCCCACATCCTGCAGGGCTTGAAGAAAATAACTAAAAATTCCAAAGCGTAAGATTGCATAAGCGGTCTTATTTGTAAAAAGGCACAAAACACGCCAGACATACTTAAAACAGCTTTGGAAATGAGGATTACGGGTACCTCACTGCACCTGTGTTATATTTGGTTCATCAACTTTTGGTAGTACTATAGAAGAAATTCCGGAAGGGGTATAATCATCATTCATGGTAAAATACTATCATATATTTTTTGAACAACTTCAATCTAGACCAGGGATCTCAAACTCGCGGCCCCAGAGAACTTCCAGTGCGGCCCTCGAACGCTTAACAATAATTGTAATAGTATTTTGGAAGTTTTTTTTTTATCTAAATGTAATAGATTTTTCAAACCTTCTAAAGTGAAATTGATTATTCACACAGAAAACAATTTACTGAAAGTAGTTTTGGAATATTAATTTTTTTTGTCCACATTTTGACCCAATTAAGAATACACATCAAGCTAGCAAAAGAATACTTGAATAAAACACTTGAGTAATTAAATTAAACGCAAAGTACACGAAGAAGGTGGCATTTTCGAAGAAAATGGGAGTTGTAACATTTCTGCTCTTCACAAAATTCTGAAGCACATTGTTTAATTTGTCATATTCCCATCAATACAATCAAAAAACACAATAAGCTCAGCAGTCAATATGACAAATTCGAAGACCAACTTCGAACAGAAAATTTCCATGTGTTTGTATATTAATATAATTATACAACGACTTAGTTACTAAAAATCAATATCAATAATAATTCAAGCAATCCTATGCCACGCAATGTAGTGCGAAATGTCTTGTCGAAAAAATCTGTCATTTGTTTTTTTACTGATTTATACATGAAATGATAAAAGTAACTTTTTTGCATTACTGGAATTAATTAAACATTCGTAAAGATCCAGATAAACCCATGATCATGTGGCCTCGTTAGTTAGAGTTGGTACTATAAAATCATTTCAGACTGGCCTTAGTATGCTGGTGACACAAAAAAGATGCCAAACGCCAGGACGAATGTAATTATTAAAACATTGAGTTTATACTGTAGTATTTTTGTTAATTTTAGGTTCATATATTTAGATTAAGTTATTTTTAGTGTATGTATTATTCTTTCCTTATTCAAAGCTTGTTCAAAAATGATTTTGATGGTTGTACATAGAATTTTACGATTTTTTATAATAAATACTGTAACTTGCAAATGTTGCAATAATAGTGGAATGCAAATATTAATATGTAATTGCATTTGAAATTGAAGAAAATAATAAAACTTAATCCAACTGTTTAGTTGCATCACAATATATGTCACAAACTAAAACTATCTTAAAAATATCTTTTAAGTATACATTATCAAAAACTGTTTGCGGCTCTTTTTACAATTTTCAAAATGCAATGCGGCTCTCGAAAACCCATGAGTTTGACACCACTGATCTATTCTAGACGATTCAAGCATTGCTTTGGGAAATTATATCACTTCAATTAAATTGAAATAATCTCGCTATATTAAATACAAAATCGTTGCTATCATAAAGGTAAACCAATTCAGCCACTCGAAACATATTGGCCTTCACAAAGCAATGGAGGCAAAATTGAGAGTTCATGAGCTATGAACATTTGTTCTTTTCTTTGTCTTGAACTTTCCATACTCCACAGCCCCTATTATTTTTTTTTAATTTTAATTACCATGTGATGGTCATACATATCTTTAACTTGTATTTTCTGTCATGATGTATTATCTCAATGTGCCAAACTATTAATTTGTGTGCATATTTTGCTTCCAGATGACATAAATGTATTGTCATGTTTATTATCTCAGCTTGGAGTATTGACAAGAAAAAGGTGCCAGTAAATTAGGTAAAAAAATTTTCAACTCATTGTTATAATCAGAATTCACAATCAATAGGAATTATAAACAGCCAACAATCAGTGAGAATTATATGCGAAATCCCTCAGAATAAATTTGTCTAAAATCGGAGGAAGGCAAAAAATATAGGTAGTTTCCATTCACACAAGCATTTCAAGAAGACTTGCTCGAGCCAAACTAAATGAGCATCGTCAGGTGATCGGTAAGGCTGCAAGTTGAATTCAGCCCTGCAACCGCCTGCATAGAAGATAATATTAATTAGTGGGCTATGAGCTAAATTCCTAAATTTAAACAAACCTATCTACGATGTATTATGTACCAGCAATGTTACCTACGATTAACTGAATATGTAATATGTCTAATAAATTCACCTACAAAAGCAAGTTCGATAGGTGCAAACTTTGTGTTATGGAATTGTATCGCAGCACAGTTTTGTATGACACCCTCTTTGAATGAAATTTCAATGATTAAGCGCAAACAATAAAATTACTAACTTTGAACTTTGTCATTATCTGCAAAATGTTCCACACAAATCTTTCCGCTATCGCGTTTGTAATCTTCTCTGATAAAAAAAAACGTCTATGATGTCCAGAATTGCTCTTTACAGCTTGCCTGTTATTCCAGCTTTCCAAGTAAGCAAAACTTCTTAGATATAGAGATTATTTTGTTTCGTTACAGGCGCAAAAAGGCAGGTACTACACGTAAAAAAGACGCCGAGTAGCAAAAGCGAGCGGAAAACGGACGCGAAAGGCGACGAGAAATATGTGCATTGGAGCGTATCATGAAATACAATGTTTTGCCTGTAGTCTTATGGAGTGACGTCAGAGTTGCCTATCATGTTGTTTAATGTCATTGGTCTGTCGAACCCAATTTATACCTTACCTTCACCACCATATAGCACTAGAGAGCAAATTCTTTTGTTCATATTTTCTGTTACTTCCTTGTGAAAGTGGATTGCGACATTTTGCTGTTTTGGATCAATCGTTTCTATATTTATAGGAATGTCGTCTTCGCCCACGCGTTTTGAAACAGAAGTGAACGTTGCGAATATAATATTACTTGCCAAGCGTCGTAATTTTACATGCCAAGCTGTTGATAAAAAAATTAAATCCATAAACCATTCCCTTTTAACAGATAACTAATTGAATTAATAGAAATGAAATCGCCAGTGTGTGCGTTGTTGTTATTGACATTCATATCCAGCACGATGGCCCATGGAATGATGGTTGGGGGATTCACGGAAGCAAAGGATCCTACAGATGATGTGGTTGAACTTGCCAAGCTGGTGAGTATTCTAGAATTTTCGGATTAATTCTGTTGGAAAGAAAAACTGGCGCTCCCATATTACTGTAGTATGGGAACCAGGATGGCGGACACCTGAATATAGTGTGTGTACCAGGTTAGGGTTAGGCCATAATTTTATTCCAAATTTTCTTATTTTAGTTCTATTACAGTTCGGAGACTAGCCAAGTGACTCCTGTAGTACTGTAGTACAGTAGTACTGTAGTATTTATAGCTGGAATTATGGCCTAACCTGGTTCACATACTATGTTCCGGTGTCCGCCAGCTTGGTTTACATACTTCGTGAGTACTGAAAAACCTGTATACCGTAACTGTATAATGGCGCATTCATATGATAGGTTTTTCATATTTATCTCAATGAGAGAAAATTTAATAGGATGACTTAATCATATAGCGAACCACGGCCTCTCGTTCAGTTGCTAGTCCATATCCAGTTAACCAGTTTTTCGCTTCAGATGCATGAACTTGATGGTGAAAAAAGCCGCAACGAACTTTAGTTTTTATTGGCTGCAAAATTGGAAATTTTCTGGGCTGTTAACATTTTGATCTGTTTTCGTTGATTCTCTCTAATCTCGGTTTATCATATATCTTTGCACATCAGCCCTGAAACGGTGAATTTCTAAAAATTTGCATATACAGATACATGCCAACCCTACAACCTTTACAGCTCTACGCTCTTTCTTGAGAACTTAACATGGTTAGAGATGCTGTAGCTTTTGGAATTAAGTCAGCATAAAGTCGTTTCGCTGATTATTTGTTAAGGCAATAATTGGACGAATTGACGTAAAGTTTTAGTACCAAATTTTTATTATATTTTTTGTGCAAATTAGCTGGCTGTAAATTAGAGCATTGCTTTTTTTGTTTAGTAATTTTTTCACAATTGAGTCTCCTTCACTTGATTGAGTTCCCATAACTTTGCTTAGAAATGAGTCTTCTTTACTTCTAAGTGAGTGCATAATATGTCCTTGATTTTAGCAAATTTTCTAAAAATATTCTCCATTTTCAGATGAGACCTTCTGTCGAAAAGACTTTATGCGTGAAAAAAGAATTTTGTGCGTTCGACCATTACCATGTTCTGTCGTACATGTCTCAAGTAGTTGCTGGTACGAATTATATCATTAAGGTCAGTGCTTTATACCAGTGTTTCTCAACCTATGGGTCCCGACCTAAAACCGGTTTGCCTGTTTGTCTGACAAAAATATTTTTGGTCAATGTTTTTTACAGTAAAAGCAAATTCGATTTATTAGTCCATTAATTGTATTGACCATAATATTCCATTGATATATCCATCAGGTAGTTCCCATATGGATTGAAAGAACATCACATACTTGAGAAAAAAATTTGATATTTATTATTCTCAACCCGAGTAGGTAACATAGGTGATATATCTTGTCCTATAGTGACACCATTCATTCTTTAATAATGTTGTTTTGTAACAGTTTTCCCATAATATTCAGTTATGCAGAATTCACACCCTCGTAGCTGTTTCCCTGATCCTATCGATGTCCTATGATAAATGATAGAAATGACGTGTAAAATTGTTTTAGATTCGAAATATGCGTAGCCCGTGATAAACAAAGTAATTTTTTAAATAGTTTCGGAACTTATCCCGCCAAGAAGTATTTTAAGTCGTCGGTTGGGTGCGAGCTTTCAACCGTTTACTGTCAAGTTTCAGTAATGCGTAATCCACTACATTATATCTGTCCCTTTTGACTTGAGCTGCTTTAAATCTCTTGTGACCCGGTATTGGCCAGCATTTAATGCATCAAATAAGTACACTAACTCAGTTTCAATAGCTATTGGCATTTTAGTGGCTGTGCTTCGACAACATGCCCTCTGCTTGACTTAATTGGACCAAAACTACAAAAAATGATAAGTTAAGCTTAATTTTATATTTCTGAGCCGGGCTTCATAATGTCCATTAGCCATTGTTGTTTTGATATGACCGTTACTATGAAATATTTGCCCAAGTTTTTTGGAAGCAAGACTCAAAATATGATATAACGGTGTTATAATTATATTTCAAACTTAAATATAAAAATTTAAATCGAAACTTCAAATCAAAACTGATTAAATATTGAAACAAAGTTAAAAAGGGAGAGATTTTGCCAAAGTTGTCACAGTCAAATTTTGATTTGAGAATTTACTTAAACAATATTTACTAATATTGACTCATTGGCCATTGCTATTTCCTTATTTCAACCATATGTTGTAGAAAGCCATTGAGACTAACACATACATAAGAAAATGCTGAATTTGCATATTATATAGAAAGTCCCAGTGACTCAGAAGTCCATATGTTATCCTCATTCATTTTGGATATTAAATTTAGATGAGCTGCTCGATAACCATAACCATTTTTTATCTTTCTTAATTATGTTTGTACGATGTTTACTTTCGACATGTGAAACAATAAACTACCGGTACCGACTATAACAGTTGACTACTTGCTGCCAAAATATATGGAGTATTTGAATCAATTCGGCATCAATTATTTTCAAATTATAATATTTATAATAATTTAAAATATTCATTCCGAGCAATTGAGGACAGGGCCTTCATTTATTGTTATGTTCATTTTACCTTAGACCAGGGGTTCTCAACCTTTTTTCTGTCAAGTACCCCCCGAGTCACGAAACAATCAACGCGAACCCCCGGAAATCAGACACCGAACAAAGTTGTGATATATTGACTAACAATTTGTTGCAACACCAATTTATTGACCTTAGGTAACTTAATTAAATCGTCTTGTTGATGGTATTGCCCTTGTCGTCTGCCTAACTAATGAATTTATAAAATCTCTCCAAGGTTTCAATAAGCATAATCACTTCTCCAATGCTCGCAGCTCGCTGTCTTTAGTTTAGAGATTTCACAGTTTGCATGCCGCAAAACCTTGAATTTCACATTGTTGCGCCACAATCACAACAACGCAACATCAGGGAAAATCTACGTTTCAATTGGCATCTAGTTTCAATGGGCACGCATTTTTCTATGGTAGTAATAAAGGATATTGAAAAAGATCATCACACAAAAACTCGACTGCCATCCCAGTACCCCTGGAAATCTTCTCGTGAACCCCTGGGGTTTCGCGAACCCCAGGTTGAGAACCCCTGCCTTAGACACTTATTTTGATATATTACACCATAGTAGGCTATTAGTTTATGACCAGGGGTGTCGCAAATCCAATATTTAAATCAATTATCTTCAAATGATATTATTTAGGAATATAGGAATAATACTTATTTTGAATAATTGAGGGCATTGGTTTTTATGTTATTTGAATACTGCATGACAGTAGCTTAGCTGCTCAGAACGAGGACGTCGAAAACGAATTGATTATTTCAATCAGTCCAGGATTAATTTTATTCGATACTCCAAATTTCGGGAATAATTAAAACTAGTTTAATTCAATTTCGAAAATTATAAATAATAATAAACCAATCAAATTCATAAAATATAGCGCAATATTGACTTGTGCATGTTTTTTTAATCAAATATAACCCAATTTAAAATGCATACAAAGTGACTCCAGAAAATAGGAACTCATAATTTTTGTGATATCTCGTAAGTTATTTAGCACTTTTGCTGTTTGTTGTTATACCCAGAAGTCTCAGCCAGCTGGGAGGCTTTGCACAAACGTTATGTTCTCCTTAGAATATGTTTCAAATAACCTGGTTACTGTTTTGGTGTCATCCCATCCTACATTTAAATTGGGTGAAATTTTTGATTTTATAGTAAATGGTAATACCATTAAAATTTGCCTGATTTTATAGTAATTACTATTGTAGTTCTCGTTTATCATACAATATGATTTATTTAACTTACAATTGTAATTACTACAAATCGAAATTTTTTGAACATCTCGTATATAAGTCTCAATATACAAACGAGAATATCTGTCAGAGACCGAAGACTTATTGATCGAAAGTTAGGGGATCCCCAAAACAACGCTCTTACTCCATAGTGACACCTTGTGTCTCATCACTAATTAACTAATAACGCGATCAATAATTATACGACATGATTCGTCCAAAATCAATAGGCTTCTGGTCTGAGATATGATGAATGCACAGGCAAAATCTGGAGCAGATTCAATCTCGCTTTCGTGAGATATCGCGTGCATCTAACAGACATACAGACAGACAAATACATTTCAACATAATTACCGATTAAAATCGATAAGTAACAATATGTTATTTCAAAATTTATCCATGGTGTTAAATTATCACTCAATTTTGGCCTCCTTCAAATCAGCAATATTTATTACAAATCATTCTTTCTAATTCCAGATTGACATCGGGCAGAAGGAACCCATTGCAATCAAAGTGTTCGTGCCTTTACCATACACCGAGAAACCCCCTGAATTGGTAAAAGTTGTCCAGATGGAACCAAACGAACGATTTGGATTCGAGCTGTTTGGAAAGAAAAAACACCCAAAGCGTGTTGATTTGTATTAAATCTATTTGTCGTACTTTTGATTCACAGATGCAGTATTGTATTGTATATTTTATGATACTTTGGCTTATTTTTTGACAAGCAGCAATTGGCTGTTATATTATCATGATCATTTTTAATTGAACTTAAAAATTTAATCATCAACCGTCAAACAGGAGCTCTTTTTTATTAATGTAATCATAACATACTTATCGATTATTTTCACGGGCTTTACCTAATTTTAGTGTGGACATAGACTTTGTCAAACACTCAACTGATGTATATGTATGTAGGGTACCCATTTTTTTTTTTTTTTTTTTAAGGGGGGTGCGGATTGGAACCCTCCCTTTTTTTAAATGAGAAAAAAATGGTTCTCCAGAAGTATGCGCACCAAGATGTCGTACAATCTGAATCCTAACGGGTACACACATACTATTTTCAGATTGTGCGCCAGCTTGGTGCGCATACTTCTGGGGGGGTCCAAAAAAATTTCCCATTTGCAATTGTACATAGAAATTTTTTCATAGCTTAAAAAACTTTTTAGAATCTAAAGACTCTTGAGATTCCACGTTTTCTGGCAACTAGTGGGGCTCACTAAATGTTACGGCCTAGCTTGGCATTCAGAAGTTTCAGATTTTTTTGTTTGAAAATCCTGGGCTTACACCCTGGCATGCATGCACAAATATATCGCCCCTAAATTAACTTACATCACATCTCAAGGTTTCGGGAAAACCATTTTTTTAATAATTTTGTTCCACCAGCCAAACCTGAAAATGGGCGTAAGTCAAAACTTGAAATTGAAGACTAGAATAGGTAGACTTAAAGATGACCCCTTGTCATGAGATCAGAAGTCCATTTCAGTCCACTTCAGGCAAAAAAAGATATGGCTTTAATCAAAGAGTGAATAATAAAAATTAATTGATTGAATGATAATTAACCTTAAATGACTTTTATAAGAGAGTTTTTCACACCTCTTTTCGCACCTGAGACTCAAGTTAGGCAACAAAGATCCCTTTAGAATTTCTTTGTTTCATTTTTGATTATTGTAATCAGCATCGTGAATATACAGGATGTCCAAAATTTATTTTTGGCGAAATCACTTGGACACCCTGTATGTTCTTGTACTGTTGTGAAGTTCGCCAAATGGCAGTGGCTTCTTGTGCAGGATTTTGTTTGGGGGTGAAAGGTATATTTAAAAACCTTCAATATTCAAGATACCGTATTTGCTCGTTTTGTAGCCCGGGCCCATATTTTTTTAACCAAACTCACTAATCGGGCCCTTATTCAAACCGGCCCTTATTCAAGCACGGGCCCTTGTTATCTTTAAGGTAAAATTGCGACGCCCTATCATTATTGAAATGACGCACTCCGCGACGCCCAGTTTGAGAACCACGTGTGAGTGTTATCTACCAGCGCTTAAAATTCAACAGCGTTGTGACAAAAGCGCTTCTTATTTCCTATTGTTCTCTACCACTGAAAAATCAGCTTTTACATCGGGCGGGTATTCAAGCACCGTCCCTTATTTATTTTTATGTTCTGTTCACATGGGCGGCTATTCAAACGGGCCCTTAATGAAGATCGGGCGGTAAGACGAGCATATACGATAGTCTAAATATGTTTTTATGTTTATGACACTATACTTGACATTATATCATAATTGACATTTTAGTAATGTTGCAATAAATTTCCTCAACCAATTTTTGATATGTTGGTAATCGGACTTAGCCTTTGGTTAGTCGTATTCTTATACATAGAGTTTGACAAGATAATCAATGTACGGGGCAAATTTTTTTCAAGTGAGGCCCAAATGATAAAATGGAAGAGGTAATTAGAGATTCCAATGCCCAAGAATTTTGTTGGAAATTTTAAATATAAACGCAATGTATGATCGTTTCATATATGAATAAAAACCATTTGGCAAAAAATAATGTTGGAAAAAATAATGTAATGTTGGATGTATAGAACTTTTTTGTGTATCACTGCCATGATTGAGATTTGCTGCCTTCCACAGTTTGCTGACCACTGAAGTGCGGGGTATAAGCCAGGGATGACGAACCTTTGCTAGGAATGTGTACAAAAATTATATCTTAATCATGAAGATGAAGAATGGGTAATGGATATTTAACCAAAGTTTGCATCAGTGCAATCTTCCCCGCGAGTCTTATAATCTTTAGTAAGTATGGTACACATGCAGCATTATCATGTCTTATATTTGACTCCGTGAAATTTATGTGCGAAGCCCAGATTCGCGTGCATGTAAACTACTGAACTGAAAAATGTTTGCATAAATTTCCCGTGACTTGGTGGTTCACCAAAAGAAGGGGTGCTCCCGAAGTATGTGCACCAAGATGGCGCATCTTGGTGCACAACCGGAACCCTAACCTGGTACATATACTATTTCAGTTTGTTCGACATCTTGGTGCACATAATTCTGGAACTCCAAAAAAAGATATTGAGTCACTTTTGGACCTTCAAGGATTTCCCATCCCAGGTATAGGCGATATATGAATGAGGTCAGGAAAGGTAGTAAGCTTTAGCCAAGTTTAAAACAATCAAAATGGATTTTTGAGGATAATCGTGTTTATTAGTTTGCTCAAATCAATGTCCTGGACGACCAACTAAATATGAGGATGTCGGGGAATCGAACAAAACCATGGAGTTTAAAACTACACATAGAATGTAAAAAAATAGTAAATAACATGTGTTTCATCTTCAAAGTAATAAAAATGGTACCAGAAAAAAATCATCTTTCAAAAAGTTGGGGAATATCCTACTTGGAATATTTCATCCATCCAGACGAAATGTAACCCTAACTTACATTAAGATGTGTTTTTATTGAATATGTATATTGAATGTATAAACGCCAAATTATTAGGATCTTCTTAGAATTTTTATGAGCATTTCACTCGAATAGTATTCTGGGAGATGAACTTTTTCTCTGACACCTGAGACATCCTAAATCGGGTCGGCAAACGAATTCTTTGCGACCCTCGAACTACTTCTAATATGTAAAACAAAAGATGATTCTAAATGTGTTGTATCCAAATGAATTTATGTGGTAACAAGTGCGCTGTACGTTGTAATTATAAGTCAGGTTTATTTAGATTTTTAAAATTTGAAAATGTCGGGAAACAAACGGAGGGAAGTTTGCGATGAGTACCGAACATTTAAGAGTGCTTGAAAGGAAAAATAGTTTTTTTCCCGCGCATTTCAAAACCAGTTTGCTTGCTATGCCAGGATAGCGTCGAAGTTATTAACGTATTCAATGTTAAACGTGTCATTGCAAATACAAAATTCGACCCTTGTCACTGTTAAAAAGTAAATAAAAACAATGTTTTGTTTGATAAAATATATAAAAAAAGGCAATATACACGTCTCATTGTGGCAGGCTTTTAACACAGTGCGAGTGCGCCATAATTAGAATTTGAATGTGGCGATTGTTCACAGGCGGAAATGAATGCGGCCCGGCGCTACCGGGAAAGTGGATATTTGGTTCGCAAGTTTGCCGATCACTGTTCTAAATAGTGCTTCAGCTCTGACGATACTATTATCGAATTACTATACTATTATTGATACCCGCCCACTTAGACACCCAATATCCATGTACAAATTTCAATTGACACTAGAGGCGATGAAGGCTTGTGCTAGGACTCTCATTGCAACGACGACTCAACAAGCATTCTCGCTCGCTTTCTAGTAACTTTTTATTTCTTATTAGTTAGCCTTGAATGTTGCGAGGTTTGCAGCACGAGTACGGTCTTGAAGATCTGCAAATACATGCAAATTCCATTATTTGCACTGAATTTGTTTATTAGTATTGTTGTGACATAATAAAATCCCATCTAGCGTATAACAACCTAATGAAGTTTCAATCTTAAATTTAAACCAGCAACAACAACATAAACCTCAATGCTATAATCACCAATATGGAAGTAACTAGTTTTGTTTGCTTACTTCACATCTGGAACATATCAGTTGTCACATCAAGGGACTGAAACCTATGGGCAGTGGGTATATTTACTTGGCTAACACAAACAGTTCACGAACTCGTAATAGAACTAAAATAAGGAAAATCTGAAAATTATGGCCCAACCCTAACCAGGTATACAACCTACGGGAGGAAGTACCATAACAGTTATTGAAAACTTTTGTTGGTTCATAGGAGGGGGAGTAAAAATTAGCAATTGGGTCTGTTGGCAATTAAAATATAGTGGCCGACCCAATGGCTAGTTTTATATCAACATCGAACTTAGAAAAATGAAGTTAGACTACCCCCCATCTGCCACATTTCAAATCATTAATGAATTAATCACTATTGGAATACGAGAGCTTTTTCCGACCCACTTTTCACAGTCTCTTGCGAACCAAGGGAAATTTTTTCACTTATCCTCAATTTACATGTAAATTCAATTCATGTTTAACGGTGTCTGTCGTTAGGAAATTACACTGATAAAAATACACCACAGACTTTAGGTTGCAATCCTAAGTTACCTAGAAATTCAATTATTTTTACTGAGCACGCTTAAACGTATCGTTCTGTCATATAAATATGAAATATGAACAATCAATACGTAATTTAATAATCGTGTCGTTAATTTGTTTCACGGTCAGAAATCATAAAACATGGCCGCACATAATTCATAGATCCAGTGAGGGTTTTATCTCAGGACCGTAGTTAGTCGATGGATGCTTGATGTTCTGAGCAGTCGAGAGATATCGATGTACACGAGTAAGGAAATTATTGTGATGTAACAAGGAAAGTGGGTCTAAGAAGATTTTGAAAATATAGTTTATTGACAAAGGTATAGACTTCAGAGACGCAGCCATCAGGAATTTTCAAAGGATGGTTTTGAAATTTCTAATCGTTAAGTTATACCGTAACAGCCATTGGGTCAGAAAACGTTGGGTTTTAAGAGTCAAGCGGTGTAATGAGCGTTTCAAAGCTACGAAAATTGCTATGTAAAATTCAGAAGAAGGCTTTTTCTCAAATTTAAAAAAAGGTTGGGCGATCCCCTGGTTGTTGCTATTCAAAACTGCTTAACCACGATACAAATAGACTAATCGATCTCAAATTTTCGTAGCTAAAAGATGGAATATACGGATAGAAAGCTATTAGTTTCAAATTTTTCTGATTATTTATAATTGTTTTTTACCATTCGCAAGAGCTTCATATGACATTCGGTAAAATTCTTTCAACATTCGGGTATAATATTCCTGATATTTCGTTAGTTATTTTCCCAAAAGATTGATCGAATAAGGTAGGAGTGAGATGGCAATCTTTTGGTTGAAAATATTTCCTTTGGCATAATAGGTTGAGTACCAGTGGACGGATTAATTTTCTCTTACCTTTCCACAGAATTTCTCAAATAAGTGGGTGAGGTGAAGTAATTCTTTCGCGTTAAATCTTCCATCAGTTCTTTAGTTCAAGGGAGTACAAGCTTTCATACGGAAGGGCCAGATGCAAATAACTGAGTGAACCGCGGGCCACACCTTTATTCGACATGGACTTTCGAGTTGTTGCAGGCAAAAATAATTCGACATGACACGCGTTAATTGGACTCACGTATATATAGGTTTTGCAGCGCGAAGGGATTGGAATTACTTAGCACTTACTACTAAATTCAAATCTCGTTTCACGGGCCGCGCGTCATTCAAAATTCGCACTTCGCCGTGGGCCGCGCAATTTTTCCTTGTGAGCCGAATTTGGCCCGCGGGTTGCACAGCACTGCTCTAGTCAATGGTAGGCACTGTTTTGTGAGAGCAAGGAAACTTGTATATGTAGCACTTCGGCTATCAGAGTTGCTTTTAACTCTGTTATCATTCCTTCCAATTTCAGTTGATGGATCGGGATCTCTTCAGCAAAATTGTAACATTTCTATTAGTACTCTTTCCACTTTCAGTTTATGTATCCGATCTTGCTCTGAGCAAAATTTTTCTTGTAGTACCTCTATCTTTGCCGATTTTACTTATAGGTAATGAATTTCTAATTCTGCTCGAGCAAACTTGTATCAAAACCTATGAAGAGTAAGTTTCGAGGGAAGAGTAATTGCCAAGGGAATTTATTGATACCATATATTGTTTTGACCCTCATAGATGTATTAGATGAAGTAAAAATACTTGAACAATTACTGATAAATAAACAACAAACGTAGTTAAGATAAACTGACTTCATAACAAAATTAACATTGTAAAAAAACTTTATGGACGCCTTGTGTTTATATATCTTCCGTAAATATCCCATTCTAGTATATATTCTGGTTTTGTTTGTGTGTTTTCAATTTTAGTGGCGGAATCGGATAAATCGCATTCTCAGTCATAACCGTGACTTTTTATGTTTTGTTACGTCCCTTAATCTCCATTGTTCAAGTTTTGATGTTATTATTGGGTAAGAATGCTTTCGAGTTGCCGCGGTTTCATGCCAGATTACCTTCGAATCATTTGTTAGCATTTAATAGCGTCTCGCAGTGAAGCAATTTCGATATAGGAAAGAAAAACAGGCCCCATGTACGGGTAGAAAATATGTTCTAAGCAAAGTCTCACGCACTCACTGGAAAGTAAGGAAAACTCATCTCAGAGTGAAGTTATGGGCACTCACTCAGAAGTAAAGGAGACTCATCTCCGAGCAAAGTTACGGGCACTCACTCAGAAGTAAAGGAGACTCACCTCTGAGCAAAGTTATGGGCACTCACTCAGAAGTAAAACAAACTCATTTCTGAGCAAAGTCACGCTCGCTCAATTTGAAGTAATGTGGAATTGTCTACGAGAAAAGTTACGGACACCCAGTTCCGGACCTATCAAAAATTCTTTTTATTTACTACCGGCCAGGCATAACCGGAGCTTAAAACAATTCCCCACATCTATCTATGGCCCAAAGCTATCACCAAATCAGAGCCACGTGGCAATGTTCTATCATGTAGGGCCCGTATTAAAAATCGTTCTTCAATTCTCAAATCATGCATGAAACAAACACGGGCGTGGTTTAAGCTGTCAATCAATATCAAATCAGCCACGCCCTTGATAAATGTTAATTTGCTTCGGATACAAAAGAAAAGTTATGCGTGGTTTAGTAAAACCTGTTTCTGTTTTAAACGTGAGGTGCGTCTTCGTCAGGTTTAGTTTACGCAAAGGGAGACGGGCCTGTGGGTTTGTTAGACTATTTACTGCACTAAGCGTTCGAAATGTCAAAAATCTTGGTACTCGCGTAGTATGTGTAACAGGTTAGGGTTAGGCCATAATTTTATCCAGATTTTCCTTATTTTAGTTCTATTACGAGTTCGGGGACTGTCTGTGTTAGCCAAGTGAATATACCCCCTGCCCCACCAATAAGTTTCAGTTCCTTCACACAACTTGATGTAAAGTAGGCGAACAAAATTAGTTACTTCTATATTTATACGCACACTTCTATAGCGACACTTCATATACTAAGCGTTATAAATGTCGAAAATTGACGATGACACGGTCGTTTAGTTTCTGTTTTATAGGTAAGCTACGTTAATAGAATATTTTATTGTTGCGGAGGGTTACGTTGTTGATAGCGTTGGTCCAGTAGTGTAGGGTTAGGCATGCAGTGTATTATAGAGGAAAGGAAAGATTAGGTGGCATAATTTTTTATGTTTCTGGTTTAAACGTAAGGCGTGTACTCGCTACGTTCGAAGGTTTAGTTTAAATATTGGAAAACAAGGGTAGTGTGCGCATGATTCTTGGGTTTAGTAGAGTTTAGTCCATAAGTAATTTTTCGATTCTGATTTGAAGATGTGGTACGTCGCCGGAATACGTTAGTTAAATAGCAGGGGCGTAGGAGCTGAAAGTCAGAACCCCCCCCCCCCCCCCCCCCATCCCATCTTTTGCAATGTAAATAAAAGCAGATATATGTATCGTTGCACATAGCAATTTTTCGTAACTTGAAACGCTTTTTATTCCCTTAAGACTATTAAAACCCCACGTTTTCCGGTATCTGGTCAGACGCGATAGCTTTTTACAGTCTAACTTGGTGATTAGAAATTTCAGAACCCCCCTTTTCGAAGTTTCTGGCTACTTCCCTGGTTAATAGAGCGTCACGGGTCACCATCAAGCGTCACGGGTCGTTAAATTTACTCAGTAAGCGTCACGGATCATTACATTTACTGATCATGCTTGCCAACTCCAGAAATTGTATTTGCTGTTAAAAATGTAGAGCAAAGTTACCAAAATTAACGAGAAATGCCCAACAATCGTTAAAATAACATTCTACTTGGTCTGGGACCAGATAGAGGGAGGTGGGAAAGGTTTTTAAACCAGGGGCCAACATTTTTGCACATCTACACTGGCGGGCCATGTAAGTGTGACGTAAAAAGTTACATTTTATGAACAGTATTTGTGCTAATATTTTTTTTAGCTAAAATGTCAAAATTTGGTTTTAGTTTGGTTGTGGCAGCATCAGGCGGGCCAGATTGAATTACCGAACGGATCGGATTTGGCCCGCGGGCCATAGTTTACCCATATCAGAGATAGATGGAGGCTTAGTATTACACCTAATATTATTGTAAGAATGTGGGAGTTGGGGTTTATGAACTAAAAAATGTTGAGTCGGGTTTATTTGAGGGTTACCCACTTTCACTTTAAAAAGATCACTGGCAAACTATAACACTTTCTTGAAATTAAAGTACTTTTAGCTTAACAATTCAACTTGGGCTATTTCAGTAATTATTTATTCACTATACGCTCTAGTCTAGAGTTACAATATGAAATCTTCAACCTGTATTCTAAATAAGCAAAGGTAGGCCCCGCTAAGTATAACTTCTTGTCAATTTTTTTTAAACTTATATTGAATAATCGGACCTCCTGAAGTATGCGCACCAAAATGGCGTACAACCTGAATTCAGGTTGTGTACCACGTTGGTGTTCAGGTTATGCGACATCTTGGTGCGCATACTTCAGGAGCACCGAATAATCTATACCACAATGAGAGATTACTCATGCATTACTTTTATGTCTCATATTTAAACCTCATTTGAAGTTGTGGCGGCATTCCTGAATTTCCGTACTGTGTGCTTGTCTCATAAATCGCAATTTTTTGTTTTGTTTCATGGCGTAGTTATAATGTATTTTATCTGTAGCCATCTTAATAAGTAAGCTTTGTGATGGCATGAGTCAATGACTATGAAATCCTATTTATTTCACGTTTTTTTCATCAAGCCAGATCAGCTGCTTTCGTTTTTAGTTTAAACAATAGACCGGAAATGTCGTATCATATGTCGACTCGGTCTAAAATATAGATAGAACGTAGGGTAGTAACAGTTATGGTATTACTCTATTAGTTAGTGACAGTAGAAGCAGAGTAGTAGGGTATATAGTGAATTGCGTAGGCACTGCAATACAGGCAAGGTTGAACAGTTAAGCAAAATAAGCACGTGTTTAGGGCACCACGAAAAAGGGGTCACCACAGAAATATTCATGGACGAATTTTCAAGTGTATCTCAGTGCTTAATAAAGTAATTTGAGTTGGTCAGACGATTCAGACTTCAATATTGGGTCGGTTGAATTGAATTTTTGATTATTTTCTCTTTCTCAAAGTATCATCTTACACCTCTGCATAAATGTTTGCATATGCATGAGAATTATTTTTGAAAAATATCATGTACATAAATCATAACTTGCATTCAATTAGTAGTGAATACTGAAACTTGTTCAGGTGATATGGATCGGATCACTAGATTTTATAAATAGGGCACCAAAGTCTAAAGTGAATACGTCATCTGAAAAGCGTGATCCGGCATGAATACAAGGCACAGCCATTATTAACTGGCGTAGGGCGCTTGCAGACAATTAAGATTTCATATTTAGTTCAATTTTAAACCCCGTCACAAATTTTTGATATGTTTGCTCTGATTCTGTTTATGCGGGATGGTAATTTGGAGAGTTGGCTTATATAAAACATCATATATCGTCTCGTTTTAGCATAGATAAAACATACAGTGCGCCGATAGCCTTTGCAATATTACAATTAGGAACCGTAACAGTGGCCTGCCTATATTGGGTATGGTAGCTATGGGCGCCATTTGGAATTGGCCGCAAAATGGGGTAAAAAGTTTTAATACTAAAATGTTTCAATAAAATAATTTAAATTCGTTTTTTTTTATCAAATAATAACGTAGAAGTATTTCCATTAGTAGAAAATTAGTTACGGGCAATTATTACGTGTTAGTGCAATAATCGTTATACAAAGTCTGTCAATATCTTGCCTCAAATCTTGGTATAGACCAAATAGGCTTGTAGTATGGATCGATATTAATTTCAGGAAGAGGAAGCCGATAGGATGTTTAACTTAGATTTCCATATTTATCAGAAGAAGTCGGCAATAGGACCCAATCATAATAGCGAACCACCAGATTTTTGTTCGATTACTAGACCATGGAGATTTCCTAATACAACCGAATACCTTTTCGTTTAGGGTATTAATTTTAATGGCATTATCTATCAAATTGTCAGGTGTTAGTTTATAATCATCAGGCGATATATATATACTTCCGTGTGCTTAGTTGAAAGGTAAAAAATGCACAGATGAGTTAATATTTTCTCGGAAAACATTAACTTCCAGTTAAATATACAAAGACTGGGCCCATCCTATTTGTACAGGCAAGGCCTATAGTTAGGGTTTGTACTGCCAAGGGCCGATCGTAGGCCGTTAGGAAGAAAACACGGTCGTTCGCTAACGTTATTTGCAGAAGATAATTGTGTTGATTTATTCTATGACGTCATAGTTTAGCGTATGGAAAGTTGTTGAGAAACGCGTCGTGTGTTAAAGTGTAAAGTAAAGGTGCTTTGTAGGCCGGCATAGTCGGTTTATATAGGATATAATTTTAATATTTTTCCAGGAGGAGAGGAAAGTTGATAATATAACGCAATCGTAGGTTAGGCATCGTATATTTTTCCAATGGTAGATAAAAGGCGATAAAATGAGGAAATCGCGCCGCAGGATGCGAATTTTTTCCGTTTCGGGAATCGAATTTTTAGCATGTGGAAGCAGTACAGTGTTGGAGGTAGAAATCCCTAAACCCTGAGTCGCAGAGTGAAGTAGAGTCAAAGGTCATCCGAGTTATTAGTAAATATTATTTACAAGAAAATCTAAAAAAACTCCCAATCGTAGGTAAACCGTTTTGCTCGCTAGACAGAGAGTGGTTTTTAAACCTTTTTGGTCCCGAATTATGTTTCATTTCGGTTTGCGCTTTTGTTTCCGGGTTCAGGTCAAAAATATTTTGCATGTAACGCTGAACCCAAAGTAGAATAACATTTTGGGAATTATAGCTGTATAAGCCAAATTAGTTTTAAGAAAACCTTTCGCTTCAAACAGCATTTACTGGCGCGTAATGTTCCACAGTAAATCTAAATTGTCTCAGCATCTCTCTGTATTTCAGCGATTTCTTGTAACTTTGCTCAGAGATGAGTCTTCTTTACTTCTGAGTGAGTGCCCATAACTTTGCTCAAAGTTGAGTCTCCGTCACTTCTGTGTGAGTGCCTGTAACTTTGCTCAGAATTGAGCCTTTTTTACTTCTGAGTGAGTGCCCGTAACTTTGCTCAGAGATGAATCTTCTTTACTTCTATGTGAGTGCCTGTAACTTTGCATAGAGATGAGTCTCCCTTATTTCTGTGTGAGTGCCTGTAACTTTGCATAGAGATGAGTCTCCTTTATTTCTGTGTGAGTGCCTGTAACTTTCCTTAGAGATGAGTCTCCTTTATTTCTGTGTGAGTGCCTGTAACTTTCCTTAGAGATGAGTCTCCTGTACCTCTGAGTGGATATTTTTCGATAAGTGTTTGTAACTTGGCTCAGACGTGACTTTTTTTTATTTCTCGTAACTTCATCTAGGGATGAGACTCGTCTGATTAAGTGTGCTTGTCTTTACTCTGGGACATCAGTGTATGATACTTCTATTGGAACGAACTCTCGAAGCGATGTGCCAGTTTAAAAAATGACGCCAACAAATATGATCTTATAATGTTTACAGTTATAGATAAAAACAACAGACGCAACATTTTTCGAATTGGGCATTGTAAGGATTTCGGTGGAATTCCCAAAACTGTAGTTTCCCCGTTTTCCGTATGTTCACGACCTTTTTTAATTAAAGATCACGTGTCCTTTTCGATAAATTTCGATGGAGAGTAAACATCGCGGGTTTTCATGTTTTCCTTCCTTAATGAGTTTATTAATTTATTTTCATATTTCGCCAGACTCGGAAGAAAATAATATATTCGCGAACGTGTGGTGTGTCATGGAATTTGTACATAGAATTATGGGGACATCGAAGTGTAAATATGATATCATACCGCATGTGACGTTATAATAGTAAAACTGTGACGTCGTCAGAAAATGTGACGTCATATCACAAGTGAAAGATTTCAGAGATATCGCAGAAATTATTTGTAATCTTGTGACATCATAATACAAAAGTGACATCATATCAGAAAGTTTACGTCATAATAGAATGGGATTTCATATCACGGAATTTTCGGAAAGCTATGTCTCTATAATGGTCTTGATTGCTTGTGAGGTGACTTGTACGTGGGGTCCGAAAGTTTACATTCGAATCACAGAGTTTTATATTATTATTCGTATATTGTTTGCACATAATCAAATACACATGTAAATTATAATAATTGTGTTTTACTGGTGCCCAAACGAAAGACCTTCAGGGGTCCGCGTCAAATTGTTTTTCCACATTTTTTAATCGGACATTTTTATGGTAACAAATATTATAAGCTATACAGAATGTCCATAAAGTCCTTTTGAAATTTCATTTTTGTTATGAAGCCAGTTCACAATATACATGGTGTCCATAAAGTCCCTTTAAATTTCATTTTTGTTATGAAGCCAGTTCACAATATACAGGGTGTCCATAAAGTTCCATATAAATTTCAATTTTGTTATGAAGTCAGTTCTCAATTTATCTTAACCAGGTTTGTTTTTCTTAACCAGTAATTGTTCAAATATTTTCCATTCATTTAATACATCTGTGAGGGTCGAAACAATATAATATGGTATCGATGAATTAATTCACTTTGCAATTTCAGAACTTTATGGACACCCTGTACAAATAATCAAATACACACTGTTCCTCGAGTTTCGGGAATATTTCATCGCAGTTCCGCTCCACCTAGAAAATTTAAAAACCATCGAGAAAGAATATCACTACACATAAGACAGCGATGCATACTTCATAGTTTATTATAAAAACCGCAGGGTCAGTTCGATCGCTGTTGAAATGTAAACTAAAACTCATCGGGCGTGGTTGAATTCCATTCCTATTATGAACTCACAATCCAAATATTTCGAGGAGTCTTCAGCAAACAAATCTGTCGTTTGTAGAAGTCGCGGCTTTCGAGAAAGTATTTGTCGCGCACACACCGGATTATGTCTAGGTAGAATAGCATTTTTTTATTCATTGGGGGGAGTGGAAATGTGATAAGATGGCCTGATAACATAGCATTTTTGGGGGCTCCCGAAGTATGCGAACCAAGATGGCGGACATCGGAATGTAATATGTGTACTAGGTTAGGGTTAGGCCATAATTTTAGGTATAAATACTACAGGAGGCTCTTGGCTAGTCTTCGAACTGATAATAGGACTAAAATGAGGGAAATTGGAAAAACATTATCGCCTAACCCTAACCTGTTACCCATGTTACGTTCCGATGTCCGCCATCTTGGTTCGCATACTTCTGAAGCACCCATTTTTGATACTTCCCGAGGAAAAGAAAGTCGATAAAAAAGCGCGTTGAAACGTGGTTGCTTTCGAGAAAGTATTTATGGGACGCGAACTTGTACATAGTACTAATCTTAGGTGAAGATTTCTAAAATTAATCCTGAAAAGGGGGAAGTAGAAAAAAATCGCATCGAAATCTTGCAGCTTTCGTAACAGTTTTTGCGGACCGGGGGCGTTTACAGAGACTTATGAGATTTTCATGTTTATCTCGGGGAGATGGAAAGCCGATAACAAAGGGGGTTCGAAATGCTGCAGCTAAATTTATTTTTTCGTGGATTAGATTTTTTCCAGTCTGGGATCAGTGTCCTAGAGACACTTCGTATCCGAGTCTTATCGGTTTAACGCTTCATAAGCATGCTACTGCGTGCAGTAATCATCTACTTCAGGGGGATTCGGTATGCGCCGCGCACCAGCAAGGCACAGACCTCCACCCCTGGCTTCTGTATATGCTATGTGTAGCACAGCACGTGACATTATGTGACATTTCGATGAATTCTTTCAGATGTAAAACGTGTTTAACGAGCGTTCTTACTATTTGCCGAGTTGTTATTGTGGGTTTGGCAAAGTCATTCGTTTCCGAACAATGTTTGCTATGTCGTGAATTATGATCCCACGAGTGATTAAAAAGTTCTATGAGTACTATAGAATTCCTTATCTTGTGAGCTTTAAGCATAAAATGCTACATATTCAAATAATTTCAAAATTATTGATATTCGATGTTTCAAATTCCGGAATTTTAGAAATAGTTGATGAAATATCACAGAATCTTAGGACAGAAACTTGTATTAAAATTAGATTGAAGATCTCTGCTAATTGAAGTGACTATAAAATGCTATCTCTTTCATTATTTTCTGATTATTACTAACAGTATCGTCTCCCTTTACAGTTTTGCTTGATTAACTCTGAACGGTTCCGACGTGTTTATTTTTTCAACGCCTTGAGATTTAACGCTCTTGGTTTAACCGCGCGTTAAGTGTCTTGGCGTTGCAACTTGTACTCATGTGTTTGGGAGCAAGAAGGAGTTAGAAATCGTATGAACGGTCTGCCTCGTTTCTTCGTAAAAGTGGGTTGCCATATAGACAGCTGGTTAGGAATATGGAAGGATATATGGCCCCAATCGCCATTTAAATGGCCTCCTCCATACAGGGTTATTGTGCTGCCATATAGATAGAAGGTTAGAGATAGGGATGTATATAGGATCCCAATCAATATTTTACCGCCAGCTTCATGGACGGGTTTTATTCTGCCACGTAGACAGCAGGTAAGGGATAATTATATGGTTCCAATCACTATTTGTAAGGCCTTTTTCATAGAGGGCTATTAAGCTGCCATTTTGCTAAGGAGTTTTATACCTTCACCACACCCGGCCACATTACATAAATGGCATGATCGTCGAAGGTGTGGATACATTCAAAGTCGTAGCCAGGAATTTTTAGGGGGAGAGGGGGGGGGGGGGGGATTTCTATTTGCCAAGTTAGACCGTAAAAGCTAGCAGACCCAAAGGCTAGAAAACGTCATCTAAAGGCGTTTCAAGCTACGCAAAATTACTATGTATGATATGGAAAAAAGGTTTTTTTTTACATTTCAAAATGGGGGTTTCGACCCACATACCCGAGTATTTATATCACTAATTATGCTTTTTTTACATCACGTTGCAGTGACTGCTTAACTATACCCCCTATCTTGGAGAATGGAGAATAGTCCAGATTCTGTTTCCCTCAAAAAATATAGGCTTTTTACGTATCAGCGGCTGCTAATGCAAAGTCTTGTTCGGAATGAAAACGATTTAAAAATTGCAGGATTACTCTCACGACCCCTTGTATTATTTTTGGAGCTCCATATACCAAACACTAACAGTAGTTACATATTTATTTCAGTAAACAAACGATTTTTCTAACTTGATGATTATCGTGTTCAGTAGACGTGAAAATATGTGTATTTCGTGTCAACTATTTAAAATACTGACAAAAGTTACGATTAGTTGGGCGTTTGGTTTACTCCCGAAGTATGTAAACCAAGATGGCGGACACCGGCAGGTTAATTTCAGGTACAAATACTATGGGAGTCACTTGGCTAGTCCCCGAACTCGTAATAGAACTAACATAAGAAAAATTTAAATAAAAGTTTGGCCTAACCGTAACCGTATGGTACACATACTACGTATCGGTGCCCGCCATCTTGGTTCACATACTCAGAAAGTATCTTTATTTTGAGTACCTTTCATATGAACTACTGGCAGAAGTTACACATGATTGAGTTTTTTGTCTTATTTTCTGACAATTATGTAAGAATTGCCGACAGTCACGCTTGGTTTGGTTTCTCGTTTATTTCGTGTCAATTATGCGAATACTGACTGAAGTTTTGCTTTATAGAGTTTTGGATTATTTTACGTAAGATTCTGGGAGATCTCTTCTCAGGGTTTCATTACATTTGAACCCACGGCAATTGCACCTGCATACTATTGAACCTATGGACATTTTTTTTGTTTTACGGATATTTGAACCCATACTAACCCTAACCCATGGGTTTTAGCACCCGCATATAGCGGATACCCGTACCCGCGGATATACAAATGGGTCCAACTGTACGTGGGTTCAAATGTACGGTCACCCCTCTCAGTTATATTAGAAATACTGGCAGAATTCATGCTGTGTTCGGCTCCCGACTTTTTTCGCGACATTTACATATAAGATTGTGACAGAGATACGCACATTTGAGTTTTTTTTTTATCTCATTCTAGTCATTTATATAAACCGTGACAGAATTCAAGCTTAATTGAGTTTTGGACTTTCAAGGGTGGGACTATGATTTAAACATTCAGTTTTTAGTGACATTCCCCTTTTCAAGTTATTATACTCTGTGTGAGATGGCGGGCGTAAAATTCGAACCCGAGTTCTTTAAATTCCTTACAATTTATGTAAGAAATACTGACAGAATTCACGCTTGGTTGGGTTTTTGAACTTATTTCGTGTATCATAAATATATAAGATACTGGCAGAAGTCACGTCTGGTTGGGTTTCGGCGCTTGTTTGTGTAAGATTTTGGCAGCAGTCACGCACGATTGAGTTTCTGGTCCTATTTTTAATCCTTTGTATAAATGATGACAGAATTCACGCCTGATTGGGGTTTGACTTTCTTTAAATTATAGCGCTAAATAAGTCGAGTCCTACGCTTTTGCAATTCAAGCGACCTGAATTATACATTTTAATGATTTCTCAAAAATGTTCACGGCAACCATTAATACATATCTATCACTCATCAGTCTTCAAATTGATTAGATTGCCTTCGGCAACCAGGTGAAATAATAAATCAATTAAACTATCACAAGCCATACGACATCTCAACTTTTAATGTTCCATAACGATTAATTAATGGTGGGCACGGATTAAAAAAATCAGAAAATTAACTTACTTTTTACCGTTATTGGTATTTTAGTTACATTATTTAGACTTGCTTGTCCTCATTGTACATTTGATGTAATGTAAAGTTTGTCAATGGCCAAGCTTGCATCAAGTGTGATATACCTATATTTGATTTGCTTTGTAGCTTCGAATACATAAAAATATAAGTTACTTTTACTGTTTTTCAGACAGTATAGTCCTTAGCGATTGATCTATATTATCTTAATATATAGGCTTATTATTCCGTGACGAAATTATAGGAACGCTGAGAAATTGAGTTTAGGCAGATTACAGCATGTATTCGTGTGTGAGTATGTTCATGAAACTTTGCTCAAAGCAAGGTCCCAGCCCACAGATAGAAGTACAGACAGTACGAATAGAGGAATTTTAAAAAAGATTTATACTCAACCGGTTTCTAAGTGGATGTTATAGATGTTGAAAGTTGTAGTCCCCATTTATTATACAACAAAATTTATTCAAATTTGCAATAATGCTATGAAATCGTATATTGTATACACCCTGTATATTGTTTTACGTGAGTTTGGAAACAAAGTTCCTTAAAGAAAAGTCCAGAGTCCTTGATTAAAAGTGGAAAAAGTCTGCTGTGAATTAATGTAGCCATAACTAATGGTACTTAGTGAAGGCCCTCGCTTTCTGCCCCTCAGAATCACTTCATGGCCCCTGACCGGGCTGAGAACCTCTGCCTTGAACGCTCTGCCTTTTTGTTGCACGATTTTAGAGGCCTTGCAACAATGTTAAAAGGTTCGATCCATGAGCTATTTGTTAACTTATTAAAATACTGACTTGGCTAATTTTGTAACTGTCCAAAGAAGCATTTTAACGAGATTTGACAACGGCATCGTCGAAATGTGGCAACAAGCGGTAATGTAAACATGACATTATCTATAAGTTCCAATACATAATTTTCATTTTAAATTTTATTGTTAGGATCCGTAAATAATAGTCAACCTTTTCACGGGCTCCATAACACCAAGTGTTTGAGAACCCCTGCCATAGGTGAGGTCGAGATGTCTCCTTGATAATTTCCGCAATAAACAGATTTATTTTTGTCACACAGTTTTCAAATGTAAATAGGCCTTACTTAGAGAGAAATATCAATTAACCATTAGTCCAAGAATGGGTCGGAAACTGGATCTGGGATCTTTGACGGAAGAAGAAGAAAAAATAATATTGCAAGTTATTAAAAGGGATTATACCGTGAGAAAAGTGGAAACGAACAGAATCGGGTAAGCTATTTTTTGCGCGTGTATTAATGTTTTTGCATAATTTCCGAAAGAAACGTGTTCGTCATCGCGTTAACGTGGGAGTAAGTTTGCTTGAAGCAGGGCCACGCATAAATGCACATTTAGTAGGGTGTATCGAATACCAGAACCCAGATCATATAGGACATATTCTAGGGAGAACATAACTGTTGTGAAAATCGTCATAGGTTACTGAAACTATGGTACTCCTGAAGTATGCGTACCAAGATGTCGCACAACCTGAACCATAACCTTGTACACAACCTGAGTTCAGGTTGTGCGCCATCTTGGTGTTACTCCCACGTTAACTTTTGGGCACCATCAAGTCCATGCTTCCGAAAACAAATAACTAACTAATCCCATACCGGAATTGGAATGGTAACCGGACGAGAGGCCGGGGTTCACCATATGGTTAAGCTGTCTTATCGGCTTTTCTCTCACCTGGGATAAATATGTAAATACTACCCTCATATGCCAATCATACATAAACAGAAGTTCAAAACAGAATCCAGGTTGTTTTGAAACATATTACAGATAGAACATAATTTGCGTCCGTGATATATCGAAATGGCATAAGACAATGGCATAACTTAAACTAGTCTAAGTGATTCAAGAGTCTTGCTGCTCACGAAGACAAATATATTTCTGTAACGTTTTGTCTGACCGAGGTCTGACTTCTTCAGACGAAACGTTACAGAAATACATTTGTGTCAGTGTGTAGCAAGACTCTTGAATCACTTAGGATTGTTATCTTTACTCTTGCTACAGCATCCTTGCACTGGTGACCGTACATTTAAACCCATGTACATTTGAAACCATGCGTATATCCACGGGTTCAATCTATATGCGGGTGCTAAAACCCATGGGTTAGGGTTAGTATGGGTTTAACTATCCGTGAAACAAAAAAAATTCTATAGGTGCAATAGCATACAGGTGCAATTGTCATGGGTTCAAATGTACGTGGGTTCAAATGTAATGGAACCCCTTGCACTATATGCATACGGATCCGCCGACACAAAAGCATAGAAGAAGGATAAGTACTTAGTCTCGCAGAAACCAAATCATTAGCACAACTTGAACTAGTGGCTCTAAAATTGTCGTGGCCATTTGCTCGTTCCAAGCACCTTTACTACTATCGTTTTCATAACAACAAGTGAATGAGATGCGATTTTAAAAGTTTATGAACCCTTGTTATAAACATACAAATATTGTCTGAATTGGTGATGCCACATTCCACTACAGTTCCATCATATCATCGCTACGCGAGACCCCAGCCCAGAAAGTAAATATGTGCATAACTCATGTCTGGACTCGCCCTTTTTGTTAGAGTTGCGGTGAAGATATTAAAAAAAAATTATAATTTATCCGTGTTTTATATGTAATGAGTGTTTTGTGTAGTATCATAATCAGCAAAATGTTGTTCAATTGAACGCAACCGCGGTCAACCGTTTGGTCAAGAAAATTCGTTTAACCGACCAACCACTCGCAAAACAATTCTAAATATCTGTCCTATTTAAATCTTTCCTATATATTGAAACACGCAGTCAAATATGATTTCATGGCCCCTAATTGAAAACTGAACGGAAACCCGGTCAAATGTTTGACCACGAAATGTCGGTTAACCATTCAACCGCTCGTTGTCCGTCATTTCAACTATATTTTTTGGATACCGAGTAGTCGTACGCTCTAGTCTAGAGTTCAACTATACCATTCTATGGTCAACCGATAATTCAGTAAAAAACGGTCAACCGTTAACAATCATTTGAAATGCCCTGAAAGACAAACCGTCAAAAAGTATTAATACATTTCAATTGATTTGGTTAATTTAACAATACAAGAAAGAAGAAGTTTAGCCCTGCATGACTTGCGTGAGGATTATAAATCAAAAATACTGTTGTATTACATGGAATTTCATAGTATTTTTCGGCTCTTTAACGTCAATCTTTAGAATTCAGTTTTGAAAGGTTGTTTTCTGTTTTATTTTTATATTTATCCGAGGGTAGTAGGAAGCCGATAAGGCGGCTCAGCCACTGCCTCACGCGCGATTACCGCGAGTTGTTTGTTTGAAAAGTTTGAAGCCGTTACCGATAAACGAGTGCTACACGGTGCGATCACTGTAAATTTGCTAGTTTTTGACATTCACGGGCACACCTTCATATGACCACGGTACATAATTCATAAACATAATTCTTTTAACAAAACATTGGAATTATGCTGACATTGGAGTGGCCATATTAATCATTTGCCTTCATTGGTATTGGAGACGAAGTGTATCGTTTTGTCGTTATGTTGTTGTTCTCGATATTTTTCTTCCCTAATGTTATATTATATAATAATTGCTTCTCTCATTAACTATAGGATCAATTGCTTCGAAATTTTCAGGGGGTGAAGATTATTTTTCACTAGAAGCCCGTTACTTATTTTTTTATATTTCAAAACTTTTCGTGGGATTTATGGGATTCGTTTTTCACTTCGAAATTGTATGTGATGAACTTTTTAAAATTGTTACTAATTATTTGTAGCGGTTCTGTGATCTCTCTCATGCTACTCCCGCGCTACGCGGAAGTCGGAACGTTTTTTGACCGTACCGTGCAGTACACCAGGTAAGGTACTGTATAAGATGAGGCGGGTCACTTCTTCGTTTTAGCTTTCGTGTATTAAATAAACTCCGCAATTTAACGGTCAATCGATTTTAAAATCTACGACGAAGAAAGCTGAATAAAGCCGCTAGATGACTATAATTTAAAAACAAAATTCTATGAATTCTTTAGGGCACATTATTTGGTACTCCTGAAGTATGCGTACCAAGATGGCGGACACCGGAACGTAGTATGTGTACCAGGTTAGGCCATAATTTCATTCCAATTTTCCTTATGTTAGTTCTCTTACGAACTCGGGGACAAGCCAATGACTTCCGTAGTATTTGTACCTGGAATTATGGCTCAACCCTAACCTTACACATACTAAGTTCCGGTGTCCGCCATCTTGGTACGCATACTTCAGGAGTACCAATTATTTTAACCCCAAGTTTTTCGGGTTCTCATCATTAACGGGCACACCCTAATATGACATTCAATACGAATCTTCATATGACATTCGGCGGGGCATTTATGTCAGGTGGCGAATTCGCACCAGATAAGTGTTTGTGTGGGTGGGAACGAACGATCATTTTCACAAACGCGGTTTTAAATGTTTATTTTTGGCGCGAAAGTTTGTTACTAATATATTTGCCGTTGGAACTGATAACACGGCAATCGGAGAGAGCGTCATGTAGAATTCCACTCCGAGAGAATTTTAAAGAAAGATAAATTTCATCGGCGCTTTTTCATGTATATTTGCCTCTAACATTACCAATCCGCAAACCCCAAAAAATTTCCTGTTGGCGCCCTCGTGTGTTTATTTTTTTTTTATCCTCCCTCTTTTCAGATAATCACCCCTTTGTATCAATGGCTCTGCGTAATCAGTCACTGACGCTCGCCTGGGCCAATCGAATCCAAATATTCATTATTTAGCAATGACTAAAGTTTTCTATGAGTTCTTTGGGAAATTAGGTACAAATATTCGTACAAGATCCGTTCAATTATTTTAGCATTGTGATGACCATAATATTAATCGTTTTAAATCTTCGTGCCCATATATTCTAGCATTGCTCTCCTATTTTTATGCCAAGTCGCGTGTTTCCCCGAAAATAACACTTGACGTGAATTTCAGAAATAATTTTGATTCAAGCCTTCCCACTAGATTGAGACCTAGTTAATAGCGCAAAATTATTTTCGACGTAGTCGATAGCAAAAAAACTCTCCTACACGTTTTAAATGATTCATAATCTATGATTAGAAGTTATTTTAAATAAAAACGTGGTATTTATGAATACATGGATATCGGTTTTCATATTCTGTATATTTAAAAATCTGGTAATTCTCTAATTTGTAATTTTGATAAACAAAAGACATCCCTCCAAAATAAGCCCTAGTGTTATTTTTTCAAAAGTAAATTGAATAACGACACTGTCTTATCTTCGGGAAAACACGTCAGTGTATTCGCACCAGTTAAGTGTTTGCGTAGTTGGGAACGAGCGAGTACTTTCTCAAACGCGGATTTAAATGTTTATTTTGTTTTGAGCGCGTAGATTTTCGACGATTATATTTACTGTTGAAATTGATAACACGGCGATGGCAGGTTAACACGGTTAACCAGTCCATGTCGGCTATGAGATTAGTTTAGGACTTAGGGGATTGTCTGTGTTAGTCAAGTGAATATACACCCCTGCCCATAGCTTTCAGTCCCTTGATGTAATAACTTGATGTAAAGTAACCGAACGAAATTAGTTACCTCCATATTGGTACACATACTTCTGTAGTGCCCGTAAACCACCCTACGCCGGGGAAGAGTCCATCAATCCCTTCGCACATAATTATTCCCCACAGAATATTACTAACGCGTAGCGTAATACGTCACCCCTCAAGTATAATCGCGATACTAAAACTTTCAATTGCATAAATTTTTGAATGCTCTTAATACCAGTGATAACACTATAGATCAGGAGTGGGCAAAGTTTTTTGACCCAAAATTATGTATCTAGATTCTAGACCAGGGGTTCCCAACCTTTTTTTAGAACGACCCCAACGACAACTTTCAAGTGTCCAGTGCGACCCCAGGTCAATATATATGCTTTGAAGCTTCTTTCACTGGACTTTTGAGTTTGGTCATGTGGTGATATTAAGTAAAATAAGCTGGAACCAAACAGTGATGTCGCAATAAGCACCTACATTTTCTATAGCATCAGCATAGAGCGATGCCTATGGGCCTGTTTTTCAGTACGCCATGGTACAAGCTGCTAAATTTAACATGATTTATCAAATCTTAGATGTTTTGTACATTCATCCTCCACCATACCTCAGCGACCCCACCGACCCCATGACCTGTTTGCGACCCCACGTACTTATCACTCCGACCAAATATGGGGTCGCGACCCCTGGTTTGGGAACCCCTGTTCTAGACTGACGGACCATGTAAGTGTAAATTAAAAAGTTACATGTAATAAACAATATTTACAGTGTCACAAAAGCAAAAGTGGAAAACAATAAGTCTCGCGCTCAAAACTAAATTTAATCGCAATCCCAACAAAATCCATGAGCTATTTTTAGTTACACATCAAAATTTGATTTTAGTTTGGTTGTGGCAGCGTCAGGCGGGCCAGATTGAATTACACATCGGGACGGATTTGGCCTGAGGGCGGTACTTTGCTCATGTCAGGTTGAGAGCCTTGTTCGGAGTAGAGGTGTAGAATGCCATATGAAAAATTTTTGACGTCGCTGTTTTTTGTGTGTCGTGGTGTCATCAAAAAAATTACGCACCATGAGCCGGTTGCGCGATAGAGTGCATACCCGTACTTCTTCGTTGTGGCTTTCGTGTCCATATATTTGAGTATCGCTCGCTTGTTTCTGTGGAGCTTTGTTTGGAGTGAGGGTGAGAACGTCCCGTTAAAAATTTGAGATACTTACTGAGGTTTTTGAAGCGCATAATCGCTTTTTGTAAAAGGTAGTTTTTACGTTTTCGCTCAGAAAAATACTCTGCTCTCAAAACGTACGGAGTTATTATATTTAGGAAAGAAAGTAAGCATTATGGTTCGGCTTACTAAATTTACTTTCTCCCTTCCGATCATATATATTCAGTCAATACGTTTACAAGTTCTTGCTAAGAAACTTGTTCTGAGCGATGATCAAGTGTGTTGTAACTCGGTTCCTATAAGCAAGGGGCAACAGAGAAGTTCGAAGGTCACCTGGGCCAAAAATGATTTTACCTTTCCCTTTCAAGTAAACATCCATTCCTAGTTTCATTGCTTGCTAAGGTTATTTCACAGGGTGTTTTCATTTTTATTGAGCATGATTCGTTTGAACATAATGGGTTTTGGAATCTACCAATCATAGTAACACTATAAATTCCACTGGAGTGATAAACAGGGGGCCATGAGATTAAAAGCCCTCCGAAAGCGGGCCACAAGCCATAAAGGGTTGGTAACCACTGTCATAACTTCTTACAAATATTTAACAAGTGGGCTGAACCTGCCAAAAACGTTTAGTGGTTAACCGCTTCCTAGAGTGAATATAAACCGCAATAACCACGGCAAAGAAAGTTGAATTGTTAATATAATTGAGTTTAAACATCGGCATTACGTAGACATAAAAATAATATGGGATCCCGGAACTTATATCAGGACTGTGGCTGGGCATCTCGAATACCTGGTAGTTTCTGAAACGAATCAAATATTTTTTCGAAGCGAATCTAGAATTCTTCAGTACTTAGAAGATTGATAATTGTATGTGACATTTTTATTGTAATGGGCCCTCCAGGCGCATAAATTACTGAAAACACATAAACTCCATCACTCAGAAAGCACAAAAAATTCCTGTCGGCGCCCTCGTGTGTTTATTTTTTTTTAAATTCACCCTCTTTTTTGATTATTTATCCCCTTGTATCATCTTCATTGACAACCATAAATTCGAAAATTGATTTACAGAGAACTTTCCAAATCTGTTGAGAATGAGGAACTAAAGCAACAAGAAATTGTGAAGGAGGCGGTTCAAGGGGAAGTCCCTATTGATACTCTATGTGCCAGATGTGGGAGTAAATTTATATGGCTCATCAATCCTAAGGTGGGTGTGACATGTATACGGTTAGCTTATGTGCACACACTTGCGTGTGTGCGTGTGCATATTTTTTATGTGTGCTGTTGTGTATGTACATATTGTGGTGGATGTATGTGAGCCTGCCTTATGTGCGAGATGTGACAGTAAATTCACATGGCTTATTACGGAGGGGAATGTGGAATATATATGGTCAGTTTATGTGTCTGCGTTTGTGTGTATATGAGCTCTATATGACAAATACGAAGGCGAGTTTGAAATATATATGGTTGAATATGTTTCCGTGTATGCTTTTGTGGCGGGTGTGAATATATCTTTTCATGATTCATTGAAATTAAGTCAGGTGTGAAATCTGTTTGCTTAAATTATGTGTGCTATTGTGTATGTGTGTGTGTGTGTGTGTATAAAGATGTGCCTGATGGTACAGGTAATGGGAGTAAAATAACATATCTCAATAAAATTATATCTTTATATATAATGATTCATTTATTTTGAGTCGAGTGTGAAACCTGTTTGTTTGCCTTATGTGTGCTACTCTGTGTGTATGTGTATACATATGTGCCCAATGGTACAGGTAATGGGAGTAAAATACCATGGATCAGAGTTGTATGTGAATGTGACTGTGTAAGTTGTATGTGACAAGTTGTATGGGAATGTGACTGTGTAAGCTGTATGTGCCTGCCCCGAGATAAATCTAAAGATCTTTTCACCTACAGAATCAATGCAACGGGTGCGACCTCTACTTTTGCAAGAACAAGATTGAATGTATCGTTTACGACAAACTCACAGATAAATGCTTCTGCAATGCCTGCTTGAAACAGAGGTAGGAAAATGCAGGGTGGTGGATGGGGGAAAATATACAGGGTGTCCACAAATCCCTTTGCGATTTCAGCTTTGTCATAAAGTCAGTTCTCAGTATATCTTAACCGGATTTGTTACTTTTTAATCGGTGATTGTTCAAATATTTTTGATTCATTAAATACATCTGTGAGGGTCAAAACAATATATGATATTGATAAATTCCCTTTGCAATTTTGAAAAATGTTAAGACTTTATGAATATACATTCGACTCGGAACAATTTGGAAAAAAAACATACAGACTTCAAATCGAAAATAAAAATTGAACTTGGCTCTATATCTGATCTCGAAGATAAATTTGGTACTCCTGAAGTATGCGTGCCAGTATGTCGCACAACCTGAACCATAATCTGGTACACAACCCGAGTTCAGGTTGTGCGCCATCTTAGTGTGCTTACTTCAGGAGGTCCATAAGTTTTTACAAAAATTAAAACTTTGGATTGCATGCGGTTTGGAGTTTAAAGAGTTTAAAACTACAACTCCAATATTATGAAAAACTAGCTTGCCACACTTTGACTTGGCAGACTTGAGAAAAAATTTAAAAATGTTCAAGGGAATCGAGAAAACTATTCTGTGACCGGAGGGTGAAAAGCCTAGGTTAAGAAACCCTCCTTGATATAACCTACCTGTGATAGCCTGTACAATCAGGCGAAATTCACTCTGACTTAAAATTTTAAATTGACTTCAACTACCAACTTCAGGCTGCTTGTCCAGGCAAAGTCCGATGCTTTAACAGTAGCCCATCGTGCCCAAAATGGATAGATATTTTCAGAGTTCAAGTTCGGCTGACTCAGATCGCTCTCCCCTGTATTTACCAAAAATATGGGGTATTTATTCGAATCCATCCATCCAACTGTTTACTATCATTAATTTTAGAGATCTCCATGCACTTGCTGGTAACTGGTTTTATACAAAATTGAAAGGAAAGTTTCGACGGCATGGGGGCGCTAAAGTGTCGAGGGAATTTCAGAAAAGAAAGAAAACAAGAAAATCAGAAAGTGGTAAAATTGCTTTTTTGAAACATTCAAATAAAAAATATTTTATAAGTAATTCAAGAGTCTTGCTCAAATTTTTTTGCAGAAATACAGGGTGTCTCAAAAGTAAGTATACATTTTTATTTGCCTTTCAAGTAGTCATCATAGAGAGTTCATTTCTTGATAAGACATGGTATGGATAAGTAGTAAAATTTAAGTATTGTTTGCATTTTTCATCAACCCACAGAATGACGAGAAGATTATCCCAAAAAATGAGGTGCAAAGTGCTGTTTGGCAAGAAGCATTTAAATCAATAAGACAAACTCAGTGTATTTTTTAACAGAGAATTCAGAATTATTTCGTCTCAAGGAGTGTTTGTTCTTTGGTCTTCTTGATTTTTGTGCATCAGCTACAGATCCAATTTCCATAAATTTACGATGAATTGCATAAATTGTTCGCTGTGTAGGAGCCGAATTAATTCCAAATTCTCTATTAAAGAGGTGCTGAGTTTGCCTTACTGATTTATATGCTTCTTGCCAAACAGCAATTTTGCACCCTATTTCTTGGATTAATCTCCTTTCTGTGGGTGCTATTTTGTGGGTTAATGAAAAATGCAGACAATACTTAAATTGTACTACTTATTCATAGTATGTTTTCTGAGGAAATGAACGCCATATGATGAGTATCTGAAAAAGCAAATAAAAATTAAAAGTGTATACTTACTTTTGAGACACCCTGTATATTCATAATTATTGTGCAGTAAGACTTTTAAATCATTTAGAATAGTTATCTTCATTACTGCTACAGAATCTCTCACATAATGTGCTTACAAATCCAACGATGCAGAAGCATAAAGGAATGATAAATACTTGGCCCCACAGAAACCCAGTCAATAGCACAAAATTAATTATTGTCCTAGCAAATAGTGAACATTAACTGAGCAATTTCCGAACTAATCAGTTATCTTAAGACATTAGGAATCAGTGAAAAATATATAAAAGTCTCCTCAAAAAAGACTGTATATTAAAAGCCACTGTGCTACAATTTCTTTCCTGCTCATCCTTGCCTGCCCACTGCATTGCACACTGAATCCCATTGCTGTTTATGATTTATCATACTCTCTGTTACATAAGTTTTCATGGTAAAACAGAAATTTCTGATTCATTTAGATGGGAGATTATGACTTACTTGCAAAATTTGATTTCCAATTTTTATTCAAACTAATTCTATGCGGAGAATTTTTATATTATAATAGGCAATAGCTATTTATCCTGTTATGAACCAAGTTAGGTTATCACACCACTTTCTATGTTTATCCTATGTTGTACAATACTTTCGCAAACCTAGTGTAACCTAAAATATACAGATATTCAAACGGCCAAAATGGAGCAATAAGCCAATAACAACACAAAACCTCAAATTTTTCTTATTTCATATGTATTTTTTACATTTACATTTACAGACAGCTCTCCTGGCCCATCCAAGAAACCAGCAAGGCTGACAGTGGAAGTTGAGAGAAATGGTGAGACAAAAAGTTTAACTATGTTTAAAGTAACTGTGACTTCCTCCACCACCAAGTCCATTCATCTGGAAACAAATAACTGGTTAACTCTCATTCAGTTACTCAGTTACCACATATTTCAGTATTTGTACATTTGTGCCATATACATGGACTTGCTGGCAAAAACATAGCCAACTAGAAATTACATGAACCACCTTATGAAAGCGAGTAATGCAGCAATAATCTCATCCACGGTGTTTTCAAACTTTCTCATTCAGCACATGGCAAAATTCAAAAATAAAAGTCGCCCCACTCTCCTAAATAACAAATTCTATATACTTCTGTAGACTCAATCTCCTCTATTGATTCCACATCGGCACCATCTTTATACCGGCTCCCATCAGACAGAAGCTACGACAGTTCCAGCATCACAACTCTAGAGGAAGGTCGGGAAATCCAGACGCCTCTACATGGACAAATACAAGAGAATAAGAAAGATTCTGAGTCGGAGAAGAGTGATGAAGGAATAATAAAGCAGGTGAGGTTAAGACTAGTTTATTGGTAAGAATAATAAGTAGAGAAATGATTGGCTCGGCGATAGTGGTGAACCATTCAAAGTGTTAGGAATACGCCTCCACCACACCTCTAATTAACCTACGTGGGTTCGTATCCAAGTGCGAGACAACTCACTGCCGTAGGGTGGTTCACATAACCGCTGGTCGGTTACAACTTCCTCCACCATCAAGTCCATTCTTCCGAAAACAAAATAAATAGCTAATACCATACTTGACTTGGACTTGTAACCAAACGAGAGGCCGTGGTTCGCCATATGATTAAGTCGTGTTATCAGCTTTCTTCTCTCCCAGTTTGAAAATCCTATCCTAGAAATAATACGATTGGAGTGTACAAAGCTCAAGTATTTATTTTTTCCTATGTTTCATTGTTTTGGAAGCTGGAAAGCTGATAAAAATTATAGTCCAGCAATATTGCTTATGGGGAGGGGGGGGGGGGGGAGGGGTCAGATCAGCAGTCATCAGTGGTTGTAGTATATATTCCAATCAATACCTTTGTGGGTGCGATGCCTTGGGGTGGTTTAGGGCGTTTATCTTACTGACATGGGCTTGACGGTATGTCGCATTGTGCTAAGTGTTACGATTATGCTTGCCATTGTACCTCTGATTACATTGCGTAGGATTGCTAGTTCGAATCTTGCTGGCCAAGATTATGTCCGAAAGAATTGCTGGACTTGAATTGTCGGTTGGTTTAAGTAATCGCTGGTCGTTTACGGCTTCCTCCACCATCAAGTTCATGCATCTGAAAAAATCAACTGGGTAACTAATCCCATACCCAACATGAACTGGTAATATTATGATGGGGTAAACTTGTCCCACACTCTAACAAAATTTGATGGCCCCATGGATCGAAGCCTCGGCTCTGCTGACAATCTTAAATCTCAATCTCAACGTGTTTATCACATATATTCTAATGCTTTTAGGATTATGATGTCACTATGGGTGCAGTTGTCATAGGAACGGTTGAAGCTCCTCTCCAATCAGCATCAACTGAAACTCAAAGTCATTCATTTGACATTGAGATTCAAACGGATGACCTTGACAAGGACGAGGACAAATTATCAGCGATCAAGGAAGAACTGGAAGCTGCTATATCTAAGTTATTGCTGCCCAAGTTGGAAGAATGTATGTCTTGATTAATTTTATTAATATTTTTTATTCATGAGATTCTTTTATTCAGGAGAACATGGCCCCAATGGCTTAGTGGGGAGTAGATACAATCAGATAAGGGGGGAATTACAGCCTACAAGCCATATCCGTACCATCTCATCGGCCCATCGAAGTATTTCACATATGTCTGCTGAAATTATGATATACAGTTTTATGGATATAAATTTCTGTTGAAAATATCAAAATAATGTCATATTAACCCTGATTGTTACGCTGTGCTTCTTATTATTATATAAATGTTAGCCTATAGTTGTCAGACTAGCTTTTGTAAATAAACTGTTTTCCATTCATAGTTTTTCATATTGAGTTTTTAGCCGCCATCCCAGTAACCAAGTCTATTATCAGTAACTGGCCTACTAAAGAAAGTAGTTGTCTACCCCTGATTTAGAGGCTTTTTTTAATCTTAAGTTCAGTAGTTCAGCAGTTTGATTGTAATTTTTATTTCAGTGAAAAGATCTCAATCAGAGCATGAATCAGAACTGGAAAGGCAGAAAAAGATCGATGAATCGGTGAAAATGGCTGAAGAGATGATTGACAAGGCTTTGGAGAGAGCAAGAGAAAAACATTCTAATATGGTAAGAAACATCAGCACTATAGAGTAGGAATTGTGAGGTTGATCTTTGCATGTTTTAGTGAAGTTGTAGCTGCTGTAGTATTTTCAAACTGCCATAGTCGTATTTAAAATTATGATGTTTTAGACATTCGATGGTGGATAAAGAAGTAGACAAGAACTCATAGCTTGTGACTAGATGAGAGGCCATGGTTTGCTACATAGTTTTGTTACCGGATAGAAAGAACTGAACACTTCTTGTTTTGTCCAAGTTTTATCTATATGTTGTATACAATAGCTTGTTTAGAGCAAGTGTACATGGTCGTAGAAGATGGTCATGACTAGACCCTTAAAATCAGAGTTTAAATTGAATAACAAGTTACTAAACTGGTAGCCCCAGTTAAACCGTAAGTAGATTCATTTCGATTTTTTGTTACAACAAAACAATGAAGCAGTACAGGGCAAAACAAAAAAATATACGGGTTATCAAAAAAGTAGGCAAAATCTAAAAAGATTTAAGACATGCTGATGTATGTGCCCACTTACCCCGAACATCAAACAACACATTGAAGTAAATTTCGAAAAAATAAACGGACCTTATTATTTAATATCTAACAAAACAACTGCTTTTTTAGAGAAACGTGTACTATTTGCCAGTCCAGATCCCTAAAGTGAAGTTGGAAAACACTTCTCACTAATAATTCTCTATATTGTCTACTTGCATGTGCTTTCACTCACCCTCTCCCTCTTTCTTTAGCCTCAAGGTCCCGAGGAGAACGTTCTCCTGACCAAATACCTCACTGATAGCAAATCTGAACTGATGGATAAAGTTTCTTCGCAGCTTTACTATGAGGTTTGCATGGATTACTATGTTACTGCAGAGTGTGAATTTTTCATCTCAAATTCTCCCCTCTTCCCCCCTAAAAATAATTAAGAATTATATGCCTCCTGAAAATGGAGAAAAAAAGGCGTTCTGTTTTTTTATTAAAATTGACCCCCTTCTCAAAGTCCCCTAAAAAAATTGAGATTTACATGATTCATTAAAATGAAGGATATTGTTTACCCTCCCAAAAAAAGAACCTTTGCCCCCTTTGAAAAAAATGTAGATTCACATGCCTCCAGGAGAGAAAAGGACATGAATTACTCACTAAATTACTTCTTGCCTGCGATTTTTTTTAAATTTCCCCTCCCACCCAACCAAAAAATTGAAATTTGTCAGGCTCCTGAAATGGAGACCAAATGACATTTACCTGTTATATATTTTTATTGAAATGAACCTATGTAACACCTCCATCTCCAAAGTACTTGAAAAAGTGAAGAATCTTTCATTTATTAAATATTTGAATGTGACACAGAATTTTGGATTCATCTCTGAGCAATGTTACTGTACGCATCAAACCTTGTCTAAGGTTTTATTTGCTCTTCTGACTTCTTAATTTGTTTTTATTTTTTTGTTTTTATCAATCATTCTATTGTTATGCTGTTTCTGGAGTCAAAATAAACTTATACTTATACTTAGGACCACCAAAATACCATATATGTTTTGGAGAATAAACTTTTACTTATGAGCAGTATTCATTATTTCTTCCACAATTCCAGGCTCCAAATAATTGGCTAACTAATCCCATACCTTACCTGGACTGGTAACCGAACGAGAGGCCGTGGTTCGCCATATGATTAAGCTGTCTTATCGGCTTTCCTCTCCTCTGGGATAAATAGGTAAATCTTATGTCTATCCTATCCATGCGATCTGTATTATTTATTTCTTCTGCAATTCCAGGCTCATGACAACAATGAGGGATCAGCTCGATCATCCATGCGTGAGACTGGGACAATGACCGAAACTTCAGACAGCGAAATGGAATCAATTAGTTCTCAATCTATTACTAGTGAGTCAGGAGTCTTTTGGTGTAGTGCTTTTAGGTCTGTGTTTGGCAAAGTTATTCAAGTAATGCCCAAATAGTAAGTAAGAGTAGTAATGGTTTCAAGACCCAACAATTTCATTGGAAATTTTAAATTTACCCACATAATAAACTTGCTAAGGGATATTTAATTTGTTTAGTTGGAATGAACATGAACGTAATGTATAATCGTTTGATATATTATGAACAAAAACCATCTGGCAAAAAAATTATATTTAATGTTGGATTCATAGAACTTTTTATGTATCACTGTCATAATTGAAATTTATTGGAGGCCCACTAGAAAATGCTCGGCAGTTTTCTGTCCATTGTTTTAGATGTAGATAGTGTTTCTATTTCTTGCTGGAAAAGAGGGAATCTAGTACGGGAATAGTTACCCAGTTATTTGTTCCAAATGCAAGGACCCTTCCATTTACATGTGGGAGAAAATCCAATAATATAGTGAACCACGGCCAGTTATCAGGCAATGTCAGCTGTGTACTTTCTGCAGTCCTTTGCCATGTAAGCGTGACCTTTTTTGAGCAAACTTCCATGAAAAAATTTAAAATTGTTTTCAGGTCGCCACCGATCCAGAGATATTCCACTATCAGAAAGACTTGGTAGTCTCAGCCCAGACTCTTTGCGAAATACATTGAATCAAAGTCAGGTAAGATAACGAGTTATGTCAAATCAGGTTTTTTCTTGTATTTTTGTGAACACTATGTCCCTGCTTTGAGTACTCCCGTAGTATGTGTACCAGGTTAGGGTTAGGCGATAATTTTATTCCAACATCCCTTATTTTAGTTCTGTTACGAGTTCGGGGACTGTCTGTGTTAGCCAAGTGAAAATACCCCCTGCCCATAGGCTTCCGTCTCTTTACACAACTTGATGTAACGTAGGCGAACAAAATTTGTTACCTTTCTATTGGTACACACACTTCTGGAGCGCCCTGTTTCGAGGGTCTTTTCAACAATCCAACCAAGCAGACAGGCCTGAAAACTACTACTGGCCCTATTTGAAACTACTACGGCCCTATGCAAATCAGATAATGCAAGGCCTTATCTGCGTAGGGATAAGGATAATAGCTGAAAGTTTACATTTGTAATGGAAAATGAATTTGTTTTACATTTCGTTACCTTTCAACTACCGGTAAGTACAAAATCATAACTGAGATAATTTTACCTTATAATTGTCATCTAGAATTAGCACACTGACGTGGTGTGGCACATCGTGCTAAGCGTTAGGAATACGCTTGCCAATGCATCTCTGATTACCATTTGTGGGTTCGCAGGTTCGAATCCCATGCGGGGATGATCATGTGCAAGAGGATTGCTGGACTCTTCGCCGCCATAGGGTGGTTCACGTAACCGCTGGTCGGTTATGGTTTCCTCCACCATCAAGTCCATGCTCCCGAAAACAAATAGCTGGCTAAATAATCCCATACCCGACCTGGACTGGTAACCGGACGAGAGGCCGTGGTTCACCATATGATTAAGCCATCTTATCGACTTTCCTCTCCCCCAGGATAAAATGTTTAAATCCTATCCTATCCTTTTCATACGTGCACATGATTATAATTTATCATAGTAGAATTCAATAACTTACACTGAAGATTAGCACGGGACCTATGGGAGTACAGGGTCCAATGAGGATGCATAGGTCACGTTGGCCTGACTGGCCCTGGACACCGGTATATGCTTTCAGAAGATACTTGAATCAGTAGCTAAGGGCAAAAATCAATTTGTTATTCTAACAATAACAATACGTTGATACGGGTGTTGCTGCTCGATAACCAGCTTTGGTTTCCTGCAATTTCCCTTCCCCAGTATAACTGTAAATTATCGTTTTCTCAAAATTTATGCTTGTGATGTTTTTTTACTTGTTGGAAAAAATAAACTTGACTTGACTTTGCCATTGTTCTTCTATATCCATCAGCTTTTATTCTTAGATTCACTTCAAGTCCAGCATGTCAAAATTCCTTTTTTATTTATTTCAGAATTCATCTGGAAGTTCCATCACACAAGGAGTTGTGCTGCAGAAGGATCAGTTGGTAGCGAGGGCTGATATCGATAATACTTTGGGACAAATATTAGGTGGGTATGCCCATATGCCGGGAGCATAAATAGTTGTCTCTATATTTGATTGAAATATTCCAATATGATAGAAGTGTGTGATTGTTTAGAATAGTGGTTCCCCCAACCCCTCATTTTACAATTAGTCAAGTCTCGTGCCCCACCTAAAGAATAACTAGCTAAGAATAAGCTAAAAATCACAGATAGTAAGGCAAAAGTATGTTTTATTCAAAAAATATGTGGAGGGAAGGAACGTAAATATTTAAAATAAAGAATTGTAGATATCCAGAAAGATTAAATCTTTTTATTTTTAATTAACATCATGCCCCCTCAAAACATTGGCTACTCCTCTGTTGTGGGGCGTTCCCAGCCGATTCGCACCGGTTCTATAGAACCGTCTCACGGAATTTTATGAGATCAGCGAACCGGTTAGCATTACTGGTTACTGTCAATGTTCTGTTTGTAACAGAACCGGCTGAAAAATATGACTTTTGTGAAGGAACCAGCTGACAAAAAATTTGAATCCCACTACTCGGCGTGCCCCATCGTTTGTGAACCACTGGTCTAGAACCTTGTTGTGGGCAAGGATGTGCACACTTAATTAAAAGCAACCAAAAACACCAATCAGCATGATATATTTTAGATGAACAAGGAGTTATTGTGTCTGGTACAAACTCGCCACAAGAGTTCAGTACAGAGCTGAAATTTACTGCAGTGGGAGGAGGGGGCCAACGTAGGCGTCGATTATCAACAGAAGAATTATCAGACTCAGACTCTGATCATTCAAGCGAACATTCTCACGAACTTCTCAAAGAGAACGAGAACTGGTCGGTACCTGAGGTGCAGAAAAGGCCGTCACAGTTTGGAAAGGTTTGTAAACTTTTGTAAAGTTTAATTTTCTTTTTTCAACAAGAGGAAAGTCAATAAGAAGGCCTAATAATAAAAATGAATTTTGATTTTTATACTTTTTGTAATTTAATGAATATCGAACCATTACGCAGTTACATAGCGACCCTAAATAGCTCTTATATTAATGGTTGCTCATCATCTTAGGATAACAACTTACAATCTGGCTCAGTTTTCTTGGTGTATTGTTTACTTATAATGAAGATGCTGTTAAATTATGAGGCACATAAGCATATCTACTTTATAGCATATCTAGTTTATTGAAAAGCAAGAGAAGCCACCAAATTTCCATTCTGTTTGGAATAATTTTTTATTTTTTCCCAGGTTACAAGCAATAACAGTTCAAGCGCTATGATGTCACTGCAGAATGGTTTTGAATCGCCTTATGACCACTTGAGGGAGGAAGACAGTGATTCGGATGATCGAGAACATGTAGAAGAGGAACAAGTGCTTGCGAGTGTTGTCAGGTCTAATTTCAATATGACATTTTGTTTTGACTCACTCAGAATTATTATCTGAATTAGCAGCAAAGCTGTGAAGCCAGGTCGTATTTTTAAACTCCCAGATGTCAGAGTCATAGTCGAACTTTGCTCGTACCGGAATAGTAATTCCATACTTTCAGAGGTGATAAAATGAGTCAAAACTTCTGACTAAAACTGCAAAAAGAATAAATTTTACCTGGCGTTCTCAATAGTCTATTGAAGAGCTTATTGCGCAACTTTTTCTGCCAGTGGGCCATGTAACTAACTTTAGACGTCTAGCTGAGTCACTTAAAAATGCGGAATGCAGCTATCACTTATCCTTACAGTACTAAGATTCAACGCAGCGACAAAAGCAATAATCATTATGTATTTTTATCCATGTGAGCGCTCTTTTTATCATAAACTGTCGGATTTAGGATTTTATGCTTGATAATGAAAAAGTTGACCTTATTGATAAACAGCGAATAATGATATTCACTGGTTTGAATCCCATTTGGTTGCACAATCTATGCCAACGCGATTTGAATGGCAAAGAGGAAAGCAAAAGTCGAGTGTTGACAACGGCCAGACTAAATGGCTTGTTGCTTGCCCCTGGTCTAAATTATATTTAGAACTTATGACACTTTAAAGACAGCGGAGTGAGCAGAAAAACATTTTTACCCATGTGAGCGCCTTTTTGAACATTAACTGTAGATTTGGGATTTTAAGCCTGATGGGAAAAAATCTGAGTGTTCTCAAGGGCCACACTAAATGGCTTGACAGGCAAGGTTGTGGCTCGTAGCCCACCTGTTGCACACACCTCAACTAAATAATGCTACTAAAACAACACCGAATACAAAATGACCTCCGTTGTTATAGTTAAAATTTTGGTAATTTTGGTAAAATTTTGTGTGCCAGGTTAGAGTTAAGCCTAATTTTAGGTACAAATACTGCCGGAATAACTTGGCTCAACCTGGTACACATACTATGTTCCGGTGTTCGCCATCTTGGTTCGCATACTACAAGTGTACCAAAATGTTATTCCCGCATTGTGAGGAATTTAACCTATTATACCCTCGGTCTCATTAAGTTATTCCAATATCTTTATTTCAGGCGTCCTGATAGCACTATGTCTCCTCCAGCTCTTATGAGCAACCAAGTTGAAGTCGTTGAATCATTACCAGCGAAAAAACCTCATCTACCAGTAGATGTCGCTGTTGATCCACAACTCCTCCGATCACTGAGTGAGGATCTGGATAGCGGAGAAGCGTTACCAAAAGTAAAGGTGTGTATAAAACATTACCATTGGCAGGTTACGTAAATCTAACACATAACTTTCGAATATAACACTGCAGCTGCGGTTACTCAAATTACTTATTTCGTTGCTGTACAGACCTTTACAAGTAATGGTGTCGCGCGCCTCTTATCCTATTTCTCAAATCTCCTTTTCTGGTTTTAAGGTTGAGTCACCCAGGACTCCGCCAGTAGAGGAAGAAATCATTCAAGCAGTGGACCGGGAGGCACGAGAATTCCAGACTCCTTCCACCACCGAAGAAACCACAGAAGAAATTGTGGTTCACGAAGAAAAACCCGCTGCTAAAAAGTGAGTTGCCTGGATCATACGAAGTCATTTACCATAGCAACCCATCAGGGTAATCATAAATTTTTTTACAATTTTAATTTTCTTATGAAGTCAGTTCTCAATATATCTCAACCAGATTTGTTGTTTTTATCAGTAATTGTATTTTTTACCTCCTTTGATACATTTGTGAGGGCCAAAGCAATATATGGTAACGCCGAATTCCCTTTGCAATTTAAAAAAAATGTACAACTTTATGGACACCCTGTATATGAACTTCATGTAGAAGTCATTCATTGACCAACATTCATTCTCACCAAAAGGTGTAAATTTGCTTCCATTTGTAACCTTATTACTGTTATTTATTTTGTTTTATTTGTTATTTTATGTCGTTAAGCAGTTGCTTATCTAGAGCGATGTTTAGGGAGAACATGGTAAAACATCTTACAAAGAATCATTTATTGACAAATATTCTTTTTGAATGAAATTTTTTTTTTTTTTGCTTTCAGAGACACTATCCATTTTTCGTCTCTTTCATATTATTTTTCATTCATTCTGTTCATCCATTCAGACGCATCCTCATTCCACCTCCCAGAACCCCAAGCACTGAATCTGATCTCAGCATCATACCAGAGGCAGAACAGGAATTAAGGTAAAGATCACTGGTTCACTTCAGGTTCTCAAACTTTTTACGAAATTTTGCATAATGGTCCTCTTTTTCTAATGAAATGCGGTCCACTAAAAATTGAAATCAAATAGCATCGCTTTATATCAAGTATTCACTCATTGTAAAGTTCAATGGGTGCGATTGCATGGCCGGTCATCCATTTTTCAACCAGCTGTTTATCTATTTTGAGTTCTTTTCGCGACAGTGCAACACTCATATTATGTCTCATTACCATTCTTTTTCAAAATTTTGTTTTAAAAAAAGAGTAGCGTATCAGAGACAGACAAAAAAAACACTAAAGTTATCTTATTTTCAGGTCCAACAGCTCAGATTCGGAATCCTCGGATTCATCAAGCGGTTCCTCAGAAAAGAGAAGCGTCAGGAGGTTTGTTCGATATTTATATCACTGAATTTTCATTATGTTGTTTGAGCTGGAACCTGAAAAATTTTTTGTTGAACAAGACCCAATCTAGATTCCCTAGTACAGGAGTGAGCAAGATTTTTTGTCAGTGGGCCATATAACCAACGTCAAACACTAGTTGGGCCATGCAAGAGCCCCACTGTATGGTTTGGCGGGCCGGGTTGTGGCCGATTTGTAGGATAGGATTTTCGTATTTATCTCGAAGGATAGGAAAGTCGATGAGGCGGCTTAATCATATGGCGAATACAGCCTTTTGTGTGATTACCAACCCATGTCGGGTATAGGATTAGTTTGCCAGTTATTTGTTTTCAGATGTGTGGACTGTGCCATGTGAGCACCCTATGTGGCAAGTAGCCCAGAAATCTATTTGCACATAATTAACCTTGCATGAAAGTTCAAATCTGCGAACCTACGAAGAGTAAACATAGGTGCGATGTTGAGCGTATTCATATCGTTTATTACAATGCGCCACACCTCATAATGTATTTGATATCCAATGGTAAAAATAATATTTCAGAATGTATTCGGAATAGTAAATTTTTGATTTTGGCCATGACTGCTCTTCTAGCATAACTAACTTAACCATTAAATTTTACCTAGGTCTCAAATCCTGCAACCAGCACGGCACTCTGTAACTTCACATGATCATAATATAAAGACGAACAATCTGTCACCAAACCATGACTTGATTCCTGATGACGATGATTTTGGAGACAAAATGGCCGAAGCTATTGCTGCACAACAGAGAATTTCTGGACAAAAAATGGAAGAAGGTCTTGACGCTGAAGAGAGGGAACTATATGAACCTAAACAACAAGAGGTAAAGTGATTTTCAACAGTTTTTCTATACAATGTTTATCACGCCTTTCACTACGAACAAGGCTTTATGTGAGTAGGATTTCAGCAATATTTATCTCGAGGGAGAGGAAAGTTGATAAAACGGCTTAATCATATGGCAAACCACGATCTCTTATCCGGTTACAAGTCCAAGTAGGATATTGGACCAGTTAGCCAGTTATATGTTCTTGGATACATGGACTTGATTGTGGAGGAAGCAATAACCGACCATCGTCAGAGAGGAGTCTAACAATTCTTTCGCACATTACTATCCCTGCAAGGGATTCAAACCCAGGGTAATCCCAGAGGTAGGATGGCGAGCGTATTTCTAACGCTTAGCAGGAAATGCCACACTGACAGTAGCCACTGAATTCTGAAGATCTTAATTTACACCCTGGGTGGTATTTCAACTTTAGATATGAAATCATCGATACTAACATACCTGAGTATAACACTTCAACGCTATACCTGACAGGGGCAAACTACGTACCATTTGGTGATTCAATATGGCTCGTCTGAGACTGCCATAAATTTTGCTTTTAACCAATTCTGCGTGCACTACATAGTTGTTGTAATAGAAATCCCGAATCTGTTAGAAATCCGCAAATGCCACAACCACAACCAAACTAAAACCAAATCTTGATGTTTTAACTCAAAATAGCTGTAGGAATTTGTTGAGATTGCGAATATATTTAGTATTGGCACGGGGCTTATTGTTTCCACTTTTGTTTTTGTCAACTCTCCATAAATTGGAACTTTCTACATCACACTTATATGGCATGCCAGTCTGGGGGGGCAAAATTTTTGGCCCCTGGTCTAAAAACCTTGTCCATCCCTGCACTGGGCACACACTCTCTTCTCTGACTATCATAAAGAATTCATTTCTTTCAAATTAGTAGGTTCTTGCTTATTCTTGAAAAATTGTTCCAAGTAAAACATGAAAGTACATTGTATAAAAATTTATTGTTCAACTCGTTTCACACTTGTACCAGAATAAAAACCACCATGAGATTAATCCATGCTATTGTCATCTCTTCCGGAACAAATTCAAAAAAGTCTATTCTATCCTAACTAGGCCAAGGCCACAATATTTCTTAAGCCAAAGCCCAACTTACTCGAGATAATGTCAAATTTCAAAGCTATATTGTTCAAAAGAGGCTTAACATATAATTATCTGGCAAGCATGTAATTTTTTATCTTAAATCAATACCCAAACACAAAGGCTTATGCCGGCTGTATTACACTAGACACATAATTATATTATCTCAAGTCTATGAAACTAACTGAAGAATAACTGGTTAACTAATTTCGTACCTGACGTGTACTGGTGACCAGACATTGGTATGTCATATGACTAGGCCATTTTATCGACTTTTTATCCTTCTGGATAAATATGAAATGCTTGTAAAGAAGAGCAAGGAATGGGTATTGAGTTTTTTGTAAGGACTTGGGGTTTATAGTATATGTCATAATAGTTCAGAAATGTAGAGTTGAGCATAGTCAAACTATAATAAGGTAGATTTTATCTATCAAGAGAATTTCCTCAAGGCTCAATCACTCACTCAGTAGTGAAGAATACTCATCCTTGAGCAAAGTTACAGGCACTCACTCAGAAGTAAAGGAGACTCATCTCTGAGCAAAGTTACAGGCACTCACTCAGAAGTAAAGGAGACTCATCTCTGAGCAAAGTTACATGCACTAACTCAGAAATAAAGGAGACTCATCTCTGAGCAAAGTTACATGCACTCATTCAGAAATAAAGGAGACTCATCTCTGAGCAAAGTTACATGCACTAACTCAGAAATAAAGGAGACTCATCTCTGAGCAAAGTTACATGCACTCATTCAGAAATAAAGGACACTCATCTCTGACCAAAGTTACAGGCATTCACTCAGAATTAAAAAGGACTCATCTCTCAGCAAAGTTACTGGCACTCACTCAGAAGTAAAGGAGACTCATCTCTGAGCAAAGTTACAGGCACTCACTCAGAAATAAAGGAGACTCATCTCTGAGCAAAGTTACGGGCACTCACTCAGAAGTAAAGGAGACTCATCACTGAGCAAAGTAACGGGCACTCACTCAGAAGTAAAGGAGACTCATCTCTGAGCAAAGTAAAGGGCACTCACTCAGAAGTAAAGGAGACTCATCTTTTAGCAAAGTAACGGGCACTCACTCAGAAGTAAAGGAGACTCATCTCTGAGCAAAGTTACAGGCACTCACTCAGAAGTAAAGGAGACTCATCTCTGAGCAAAGTTACATGCACTCATTCAGAAATAAAGGACACTCATCTCTGACCAAAGTTACAGGCATTCACCCAGAATTAAAAAGGACTCATCTCTCAGCAAAGTTACTGGCACTCACTCAGAAGTAAAGGAGACTCATCTCTGAGCAAAGTTACAGGCACTCACTCAGAAATAAAGGAGACTCATCTCTGAGCAAAGTTACGGGCACTCACTCAGAAGTAAAGGAGACTCATCTCTGAGCAAAGTAACGGGCACTCACTCAGAAGTAAAGGAGACTCATCTCTGAGCAAAGTAAAGGGCACTCACTCAGAAGTAAAGGATACTCATCTCTGAGCAAAGTAAAGGGCACTCACTCAGAAGTAAAGGAGACTCATCTTTTAGCAAAGTAACGGGCACTCACTCAGAAGTAAAGGATACTCATCTCTGAGCAAAGTAAAGGGCACTCACTCAGAAGTAAAGGAGACTCATCTTTTAGCAAAGTAAAGGGCACTCACTCAGAAGTAAAGGATACTCATCTCTGAGCAAAGTAAAGGGCACTCACTCAGAAGTAAAGGATACTCATCTTTTAGCAAAGTAATGGGCACTCACTCAGAAGTAAAGGAGACTCATCTTTTAGCAAAGTAATGGGCACTCACTCAGAAGTAAAGGAGACTCATCTCTGAGCAAAGTTACAGGCACTCACTCAGAAGTAAAGGAGACTCATCTCTGAGCAAAGTTACATGCACTACCTCAGAAATAAAGGAGACTCATCTCTGAGCAAAGTTACATGCACTCATTCAGAAATAAAAGAGACTCATCTCTGAGCAAAGTTACATGCACTAACTCAGAAATAAAGGAGACTCATCTCTGAGCAAAGTTACATGCACTCATTCAGAAATAAAGGACACTCATCTCTGAGCAAAGTTACAGGCATTCACTCAGAATTAAAAAGAACTCATCTCTCAGCAAAGTTACTGGCACTCACTCAGAAGTAAAGGAGACTCATCTCTGAGCAAAGTTACAGGCACTCACTCAGAAATAAAGGAGACTCATCTCTGAGCAAAGTTACGGGCACTCAATCAGAAGTAAAGGAGACTCATCTCTGAGCAAAGTAACGGGCACTCACTCAGAAGTAAAGGATACTCATCTCTGAGCAAAGTAAAGGGCACTCACTCAGAAGTAAAGGAGACTCATCTTTTAGCAAAGTAACGGGCACTCACTCAGAAGTAAAGGAGACTCATCTCTGAGAAAGTTACATGCACTCACTCAGAAGTAAAGGAGACTCATCTTTTAGCAAAGTAACGGGCACTCACTCAGAAGTAAAGAAGACTCATCTCTGAGAAAGTTACATGCACTCACTCAGAAGTAAAGGAGACTCATCTTTTAGCAAAGTAACGGGCACTCACTCAGAAGTAAAGGAGACTCATCTCTGAGAAAGTTACATGCACTCACTCAGAAGTAAAGGAGACTCATCTTTTAGCAAAGTAACGGGCACTCACTCAGAAGTAAAAGAGACTCATCTTTTAGCAAAGTTACAAGCACTCACTCAGAAGTAAAGGAGACTCATCTCTGAGCAAAGTTACATGCACTCACTCAGAAGTAAAGGTGACTCATCTCTGAGCAAAGTTACAGGTGTCAGACTAAATGTCAAGAGCTAACTGAACTATATAGAATTTTAGTGGTGGTAGACACCCATTCCATATTCTCTAAGTTACGTTCTGGTAAGAGTAGATAATAGTTGCCTAATTTAATGTATCTGATATGCTATGTTTCAGGTCAATTTTGATACTTCAGTCACAATCGAACACAAAGTCCAGGAATCTATGTCCAGCATCAGTGGGGATGAATCGACATTAGATAAAGAACAAACAGAAAGGGAAATTGAGGAGGTGAGTTTGATGATTTTTTTTACTTCTTTATTCTCAGTAAAGCTTTGGTTTTCAATCAGGGTTCTGTTGCACCCTAGGGTTCTGCCAGTAAAGTCCAGGGGTTCTGATCGTTTACGCTCGCCATCGCCCTCTGATTACCCTGTGCGAATTCGTAGGTTCGAATCCCATGCGGGGTTATTTATGTCTGAGAGGATTGCTGAACTTCCCGTTATTGTTAGTTAGACCACATAACCGCTGGTCAGTTATGGCTTTATCCACCATTAAGTCCATGCATCTGAAACGAATTCCTGGCTAAATGATCCAATATCTGACATAAACTGGTAACCGGACGAGAGACCGTGGTTCATCATGTGAATAAGCTATCCAATTAGTTTTCTTCTCTTCTCGGATAAACATGTAAATCTCTCTTCTCTCTCCTCCAAACACTCACTCAGACAGACTGACTCAAACTGATTTTCTCATGTCACTCAGTCTTGATCATTTACTTAACTTCGACTTTTTGCATTTCCAGAGTGCAGTAGCAATGAGAATGATCAACAACAAATCTATTGAAATTCTCTCTGACACAATTCAAACCATAGAAGAGGTCAAAGGTCATTCTTCATCAGAGTCTTCAGATTCAGACTCAGATGACGAGTCATCAAAACATGAATCATCAGAAAATATTCACAAAATTAATGTAGCAGAGGAAGAGGTCGGTTATACTCTGGTCTTGTGATTGGTCGGTTATATATTCAAATCATCCATCAGTCCCATGCTTCTGGGATGTTTATCTAATTAAATATTTTTGTTACCTGACTTGGAACTGTAGCCTTGGTTTGCTATATGATTAATCCATCTCATCATCTTTCTATCCCTTAACTGAAAAACAATAAATTTTCCGCAGACCAAGATTTTTGATTTTATACATTGGGATCCCTTTCATTTATCTCAAATTACATTTTCATCCGCAATAAAATATTCCTCTTCATTAGTTTAATTAATTTCAATACTGTATATGCTCGTTTTACCGCCCGATCTGGATTAAGTTTGAATAGCCGCCCGTGTGAACAGAACAAAAAAATAAATGAGGCCCGGGGCTTGAATACCCGCCCGATGTAAAAGCCGATTTTTCAATGGTAGAGAACAATAGGAAATAAGAAGCGCTTTTGTCACAACGCTTTCCAATTTTAAGTGCTGGTAGATACCACTCACACCTCAGACGTCCAATTACATAACAGATAGCATTGATAGCTCAAGTGCGTCGTTTCAATATTGATAGGGCTTCACAAAACTTTTCTCCTTTTGCAGATTTGTACCTGCGGTGCGTAGAAAAAGTCAAAATTTTCGGTATTCTCGTTTAAATCATACTTGAGAACTAGAAATGACAATATATTAATCATTGCAATGATCGATCTTATCTATATATATATGTATGTTTTTTTTTTATTTTTTTGTGTATAATCTTACTTTAAAAAAAAATAACAAGTGCCCGTGTTTAAATAAGGGTCGGTTTGAATAAGGGCCCAATTAGTGAGTTTGGTTAAAAAAAATATGGGCCCGGGCTATAAAACAAGCAAATACGGTATTTCCAATCATTATACAATGTTTCAGTTTTCTGTTCACTTTTCAGTCTGAAAAAGGCCATTTACAAAAACCAATAATATGCTAAGAGCTAATTTTTTTGGCTTTGTCATTTCCCCCCCTATTTATTACACCCTGACCGAGAGAAGTGGGGTCTAAATCTGAGATGAGTAATCTGCAACCCCACTTTACATTTTAACTCTTAATTTAGATTTATAAGAATGCAGCCAGAACATTTGTGATGGAAGAACGAATGGATCAAATACAAAGAGATGCTGAAAACCTGAATCATTCAACCGTGGATGCTGTCGAAAGATTGAAACAACTTGAGGAAGAAGTCGGATTCATGGAAAAGAAAGAAACAGAAGTTAGACATGGAGTGAGTTACAATATTTTTACTATTTCATTAAAGTGTTGAAACAATCGTAGAGGTAGGTATTAACAGAATTATGTATTTTATATAAGACCTAAATGTAATAATATCGAGAAAATAATTGAAATGTCTGTGTGACAAAAACCATACTTTCAATAATACGTATTAATACACCTCTTTGCTTTGAGCATGTGAGACCTGAATGTAATATTTAAAAAATATGGGTTTAAAATGTTGGGATGTCTGAGTGGTAACGGCCTTCAGCGTCTGTTAACAGTTAACAAACACATACTCTCTATATGACATATTGAAACCCCTTTTTACTGTGAACAACGCTCTGTAAATGCTGGGGTAAAAATTGTTGATCATGTCTGGGTGATATCGCCCCTGTTCTTCAGTCCCCATTTGGGTAATAAATATATGAGAGTATCTGAGTGGTAACTTATTCAAGTGTCCGTAAAAAAGTTGGAGTGTCTTGGTGATAATGTCCCTGTCCTTTGGCTTCTAGGGGTACAAAAATGTTTAGTCCTATTGGCAGTTAACCGTGCTACAAATCATACTATCATAATAAGTATTTTACAAAAATACTTTAGTCTGAACAAGGCGATAGGTAATTATAGCTGGGAAGGATTAGAATCGTTTCGGTCAGCATTGCCTTCCCCTTCAATTACTCCCTGGGGTAGGGGAGTATGGGGTTTCAACCCGGTACTTTTGGTGCCATCACAGTCTGATTTTTACTTATCAATCTTGATCGGTGTGTATGTTGAAAGGTATTTGTCTGTATGCTTGTGTTTCTGTTTGACACTTTCGCATGTTACGCGATTTCTCATGAAAGCGAGGTTGAATCTGCTCCAAATTTTGCATGTGCATTCATCATTACTAGGACCAGAAGCCTAATGATTTTGGATGAATTATGTTGTATAATTAGCGAGTTATTAATTTATTAGTGATGTGACATGCTGTGTCGCTATTGATTCAGAGCGAAGGAATCGAAACCACAGATTGATAAGTCAGCGGTCTCTGATCGTTATCTAGTTTTACTGATAGTCCATTTGTTCAAAGTCCAAGAAAAAATAACCGTGCTGACTAAATGTCATAGCAGGCATTGGAATTGCAGAATAAACCCTCTGATAAAGTTACAGAAGAATATCACTGTTTTTCTGATACAGGTAAAATCTATTGATGACATCATGAGGGAGTTAAGAGAAGCAGGATTGAAGGCTGAACGGGGAGCATTCAAGCGACAATCACTGGATTCTGCAACTGCTGCAGCTTATAAAGAAAATCAAAAGGTAAGCCAGGGTATAAAGATTTAATTCAGAATTCAGAAAAACTTTTTTTAATATATTTTTTCATAAATCTTGCGAGTCCGCGATAGGTTTTCTTAACTCCCCATGAAATTTACAATTTATCCTAAAAATAGATAAGTTATCATTTTATCCTGCAAGAAGGAAATCAGATACGATGACCTAATCATAAGCCATACAATGAGTGCTCGTCTATGTCGAGTATGAGATTAGTTAGCCGGAGTTTGTTTCCAGATGCATAGACTTGATGGTGGCGGAAGCCGTGACTGACCAGCCGTTACGTGAACCATCCTAGGACGTTGAAGAGTCTAGTAATCCTCTTGCATATAATTAGTTCTCGAACCTGCAAACCCGAGTAATTAGTAGTGCAATGGCAAGCATATTCCTAACGCATAATCCGCCCTGTGCCACGTTTTTCTAGCTATAGAACAGTCATCATGATCTTGCTTCAAAATAGGTTATTGTAAATACATTATGACTGAGCTGAGTTTCCATCCTCATTTCATATGAAAAAAGTGAAATGCCTTAATATATGAAATAATCACGGTACCGATAACTTACACAATTTACACTGAAATAAGTGTGGATCAGAGGGAAATTTTAAAAATAAAATAGGATAGGATTTACATATTTATCCCAGGGGTGAGGAAAGTTGATAGAACGGCTTATCCATATGGCGAACCACGGCCTCTCGTCCGGTTACCAGTGCATGTCGGGTATGGGATTAGTTAGTTATTTGTTTTCGGAAGCATGGACTTGATGGTGGAGGAAGCCGTAATCGACCTGCGTTTACGTGAACCACTCTATGACGACGAGAAGTCCAACAATCCTCTTGCACATAACTATCCTCGCATGGAATTCGAACCTGCGAACCAACGCATAGTAAGCAGAGGTGCGATGCAATTTTTTTTACAACAACAACAACAAATTGTGAGTGAACATGTACCACTTTTCCTTTGCAAAGCCTTTCATTTTATATTCTATGCGTTTTAAAGTTAATCTAATTTTTTGTTTGTTCTCTCAATTTCATAATCAGTTATTATTTATTTTGTTTTTATCAATCATTTCATTGCCTGTTATGCTGATTATGGAGTCAAAATGATCTTATACTTATTATAAGTTAGCAAAGTACCCATATCACCACTTCATGTTCAATTATTAATACTTTCCGTTTTTTAGAAGCCATCACGATTCAGTCTCCCTCCTCGAACTCAAACTCACCAGATACCAGTGAATGCTGCATCAAGAGAGACTCCTTCCTGGTCGGAGAGAACATTCAAAGTCACTCCAAGTATGTTATTTGATTAAGTTGCCCAGAGCTATAATTAGGGTCTTGAAAACTACCTACCTACATATAAATATTTTATTGGCCTAGAATGTAGTCAAGTGTCATATTGGTGTCGTTTTTGTAAAGCTTGCACTGCCACTAAGCCCCTCACCAAAGGTATAAGAGATTTGAAAAGCAATGCTGATAATAAAAAGTATGATACTTTCGATAAATAGTAGTGTTTTTGTGTACGATGCTAACAATTCAGGTAAGAATCCATAGCCCATCTTACCAAGGACAAAACAAATTGGATATGCTACATGTCTATTAAAAATAATGTGACAATGACGAAGACAATGGGGGTTTCATGGGTCGGGTTTGCACTAGCTAATGCTTTTACTCTTCTATGCTAAGAGTTTTCATTCTGAAACTCTCGCTTTCTTGAATTTTTCAAGGTGGTTTTCTAATCATAGTTTAATGTTATATTCACCACAGTATTTCAATAAAGACAATACATGATTCCTGTTTTTTCCAATGTTTTGTACTTTGGAGTTAAAAACCTTGTATTGTTATTTAGGACCGACAGCTGCCCCACCCATAGAAAACCCTACGTTCCACTCAACGCCAAAGTCAAAGTCCTCAAGCTCGAGTCAGTCTAGTCACTCAAGCCATAAATCCAGAAGTCACTCAAGCTCCTCAAGCCATTCTGGGACTCGCTCAAGAAGTGAATCTGACGAGAGGAACATGAGCGCTTTTGAGAATATTGAAGGTTAGATAATGTTATTGCTTATACTTTCTTGCCTTTAAACCCCTTTGTTTTGGGCAGTTGGTGCATAAAACTGAGTATTGCCAACACCCCTGCTGATCACCCTACATCAGTGGTCAGCAAAGATTTTGGAGCTCCGGAAGTATGTGCACCAAGATGGCGCACAACCTGAACATAGTATATGTGAACCAGTTAGGATTCAAGTCGTGCGACATCTTGGTGCGCATACTTCTGGAACGCTAAGTTTTTTAAGTATGTAATGTTGGATTTATAGAACTTTTTTGTGTATCACTGCCATGATTGAAATTTATTGGAGGTCCACTAGAAAATGCTTGGTGTCCCAAGATTGCGCTCCGGCCCACAGTTTGCCGACCACTGCTTTTCATGGATTTGAAGGTTCGAATCTCATGAAGAAAAAATATATATGCAGGAATATCTGGACTCCCTAATGTTGTAGGGTGGTTCATGTAATCATTGTTCTGTTACAGCCCGCTCCACAATTCTTCTGCAGTCTGGAGCAAATACTTAATTACATGGATTGGTTTACAATTGAAACCTAAGGTCTGCCATGTGCTTAACTGGTTTTAACCACCTCTCCTTTTGAGATACATATGTAAAATCAATCCATTTTGATATCGGTTCTTGCTGAAAATAGAAACTCTTTACATACCAGTAGCTAATTATATAGCCTTAATCTGGGAAAAGTATAAAAACACCCCATAAAAGAGGTTAAAGGTTAAAGATTCAAACCTCGTGTTCACTCTTACTGAAGTTTACCATGTGATGGATTTTTACATCTTTGAAGTCAATTACTCTTCTTCATTTTACAGCAACCATTTCCGCCCCTATTCATGCATCAGTGGACACGCCACACTCTAGTGGTTCTGTCACGCCCACCCATTCAAGTCGATCTGCCACGCCCACAAGATCTATAACACCTACTATAACGAGTCCACATAGTACGCACTCTAGACCTCACTCTGAAGAAAGGAAAAGTGACCATCTAGATACAAACCATACTAAAGGTAATATTTCTATATTTAACACAGGCGGAGAGAGAAAGCTGGTTAGATGTTTTAACTACATAATAAAGCTGGCATGGGATTTCACATTTATTCTGACAGATAAAAAATGACCCCTAATTCGGTTAGCAGGAAATGAGAATTCATCTAATGATTCTCATTGAGAACAAGAAATAGGTTTCTGGGAGGATTTCAAATAGTGGCTCCTTGTCCAGTTACCAGTCCATTTCGGATATTAGTTAGCCAGGTAAATAAATCAGATGCATTGAGAATACAGAAATATGTTTGTGAAGAACAAAGCCAGAGGTACAAAACGCTTACTCAGGATGGCAGCAACCAATGTTGTAGGCTTTCATTCGAGTCAATATAAAACTGATAACTTTTTAAACACTTGTTAAAAATCCAAAAATTTGACTTTGTGAGTTCACCAGACAGGTACTGGATTAGAATAAGTGACCTGAGTATGTTCAGAAGCTGACAAGCCTAACAACGCCCGCAACTGAGTAAACCTAAGAATTGAAATCTCGCTTATATCAACACATTGAAACATGTCACCTATTTCAGTTATGACCTTCAAATTTAATTCCTAATTATTGTCTTCTGTTCTTTCAAATTCATTCATTTTTATTCAGTTCCAGTTATCATTCCACTGAAAGATTCATCAATTTCATCCAATTCATCAAGTTCTCTTCATTCAGTAAATTCATCTCATTCCAAAACTTCTTCTGAAGTCGGTGATAAAAAATTAAAAGAAAGGATTCCAGGTTTGGCCATTAGATAGGATAGTATAGGATTTACATATTTATCATGAGGGAGAGAAAAACCGATGAGACGGCTTAAAAATAAGTCAAAACACGGCCTCTCGTCCGGTTACCAGTTCATGACAGGTATAGGATTACGTTGTTAGCCAGTTATGTGTTTTAGATGCATGGACTTAGTGGTGGAGGAGGCCGTAACTGACCAGCAGTCGCTGTTGTGCCAATTTCAATCCAATTTATCACTTTGCCGGGGTGGTGAGCATGGGTCTTAAGCATAATGTAGCAGGAATAAGAATGAAGCTTATTCTAGATCAGGGTGGTCCAAACCCAGGCCCGCGGCCACATGTGGCCCGCCGCTTCGTTATATGTGGCCCGCGTCGCAAGCGGAGAGGAATCAAAAAATCGCATTTCGTGCTGTTTCGTCATAAAATTAACCAAACCAAATCTTTTGACATATCGTTGCATCACTAATGTCACTGAATTGACTAGTGTTATGGCTTGCTGAGGCAACTAGCGAAGTTAAATAAGCGAAGTTTTTGGCACTATTGTGGCCCGCGAACAATGCAAAAATAATTTTATGGCCCGCGGAGCTGCCAATTCTGGACCACCCTGCTCTTGGTGATTAAATTGTCATTTGTCAAGTGCTGCACAACATCACAAATGCATTTCTCTAACTGGCAACACTATTGTGCGCTGCAAAACTCTTGAATCACTCGAATTACAGTCTTGTTACTCGTCATAACATTGGAGAGATATAACTTCTCATCCTAAATGATCATGCTCTTTTTTACATATAACCATACATACTCAAAATTTATTCTCAGCTTCTGTCCTTATTCCCCACAAAGAATCTTCAATTTCATCTCATTCAGCGAGTTCTGTTCATTCAGCCAGCTCAAAATCCTCTTCTAAGAGTGAGAAGGAATTTGAAGAAAAAATTCCAGGTAGAGGAATATTGTGTTCTATGTATAAGGGGTATACAAACGCATAAACTGGTAGTTTTTGCCTAATATTACCCGCCTGGCGATAGTCAAAGAACTTTTTTCCCTGTGTGCGCTCTAGTTTACCACACGATTTGGTACTCCCATACTATGTGTACCATTTTCCTTATTTTAGTCCTATTACTAGTTCGGAGACTGTCTGTGTTAGCCAAGTGAATATACCCCCTGCCCATAGGTTTCAGTCCTTTCACACAACTTGATGTATAATAGGCGAACAAAATTAGTTTCCTCTGTATTTGTACACATACTTCAAGAGCGCGATTCATTTATTCGCAAATTAGCCGCAAAATGATTTGAATTATATGTGATGTGATTTTGAATATTCGATTTTTTCGACTGCCCTAAAACAAACATGGTCCTTGAACACGGCTGCAGGCAATCAGACACTTGCAAAATCATTTGGTATTAGATATGTTCTATATAATTATGAGGCTGGCCAATTGGCACAAATCTGAACACTATAAAGCTTGTAATTCATGGTTACTATGTGCAGGTTTGTAGTCTCAATCCAGCAAAATAGGCATAGACAAATATTTGTGTTGTATTTTGGGGTACTTCATGCATTCACTACAAGGATTTCCCTACACCCCACCCTATAGGGAGTGAACATCTTCTAAAATTTCAAACACTTCCCCTTCTTTTGAGGTGTGACAACATGTATTATACCTAACTTAAGTATAATTGTATTTGAATAACCAGAAAGTGGCCTATTTATCAGTGTAAATGGTCTGTCATATTCATGTCACTGTATCTGTTCAGCTTCCATTTCCATTCCTCAAAAAGATCCATCAGTTTCATCTCATTCAGCGAGTTCCATTCATTCATTCAATTCAGAAAAATCAAGCAGTTCATCTCATTCAAAATCTTCCAGTGAGAAGGAATACCACATAAAGCATGAAATACCAGGTTGGGTTTTGATTGGTTAATTGGTTGCTCAGGACAGGAGAGATAGCCTAATTCAGTGGTTCCCAACCATTTATGGTTCGTGTCCCCCTTTTGAAGGCTTTCAGACCTCCATTGGTTTTTATAGTGTTATTTTGATTGGTGGATTCCAAATTCCATTATGTTTGAACAATTTATGCTCAACAAACATATAAATAGTTGGCTCCAGAGACTTATTTAGGGTGTAATAAATGGCAAGAGCCAAGCCAGGAACAGAGTTTAATATGGCGAACCCCTCATCTGATTACCAGTCCATGTCGTTATGGGATTAGTTAGACAGTTATTTTGTTTTCGAAAGCACGGGCTTGATGGTAGAGGAGGCTGTCTACTCTATGACAGTGAGAAGTTCAGCAATCCTCTTACACATAATCAATCAAACATGGGATTCAAACACGTAGTAGTACGATGGAGAGTGTTCTTTAAGTACTGCCATAGTATGTGTACCAGGTTAGGATTAGGCCATAATTTTATTCTGATTTTCCTTATTTTAGTTCTATTACGGGTTTGGGGACTGTCTGTGTTAGCCAAGTGAATATACCCTCTGCCCATGGGTTTCAGTCCTTTTACACAACTTGATGTACAGTAGGCAAACAATGCGCCGACTGCCAAGTCATACTGCCATAATATACTATTCGCTTTTGCTTTTCATTGCTTCATACATTTCATTTTTTCAAATTTATTCATTTTTAATCAGTTCCTGTTATCATTCCACTGAAAGAATCGTCAATTTCATCTCGTTCAGCTAGTTCTGTTCATTCTTTAAATTCACTTAGTTCAGCCGAAGAAGAATTGAAAGGGACAACCTACATGCCAGGTTTGTTAAGTTGAAATTATCAGTTTGTCGACTTCCTAATTCTAACACCTTTTCTAATTTTGTGGGCATGATGACACAGTAGTTCAAAGCAGGGCCATTGATACCCCTAGTTCAGATCTCTAGAGGTCACGAGCAGAGGAGTTCACTAGTTTTCAATTGCAACATTAACATTAGTTTAAAGTAAATTAACTGTGATTTGTTTATTTCTCCGACCGTAATGCATTTTTTTTGCTTTTATAAAATCTTACAATTTGGAATAAAACAGTAAAATTACTTGACTTTAAGATCAGATATGAGATTGTGTGAGGCAGAACCTTATGGTTGAGAGATGTGTTTTGTCGAAAATTTCAATTTTCAAAACCAAACGTGGCCGATGTGATGACGCAACATGAGTTGGGGTTAAATGTCGCTATAAGAGGTTCCTTATTTCGTGGCAAGAGATTATTGAAATTCCCTCCCCCTTTTCAGGTCTTTCAGCAGCTGAATTAGAAGAATCTAGAATCCCAACCCCAGTTCCAAGAAAAAGAATGGAAACCTTTCAGATTGAAGAATGTGCGACATTGCCGGCCCCGATACCAAGAGAAAGGAAAGCTAGCAGCAGTAGCAGTAGTAGTTCAGGTATCATTTTTCTCTGCCCATTATATGCACTTTCACAACTACCGGTAAATCTAATTTCCAAAATGAGTATTATGCACCAGTTGAGAAAAATATCAAAAATAATACTTGATAATTCATCCTTAACTGTCTCATACTTGCCACGTATAACAGTCTTGTTTCTGATATTTGTTGTAAAGTCTGTTAGAACTGTGATATGCTCATTTTACTGCTTAAGTTTTTGTTTCAATATTTTTAGATACTTTCACAAAGGATTGTGTTTAAGATATGCTTTGTCTTGTCAACTCTCCTCTCTCCTGAGAATAGATAAGAAAATTATAACTTAACCAAAACGCCTACATGAAAAATATTTGAGGGTTGGATTTTAGTACTGGCTGATATTATTGTCATATGATTGAGCCGTCCTATCAACTTTTCTCTCGCCTAGTGTACATTTGAAAATCCGAATACCTAATACCTATTATTACATCACAGATGATGCGCAGACAACTCTCGAAGAATCATTACCAGCGAAAGATGTTCGGAAAATAGTCAATAAGTTTGCAATAAAACAAGAAAAACTGGAAGGAAAGGAAGGAAAAGTGGAGACAGATGAATCAGGAACTGAATATACTGAACCACTGATTACGATGGGAATGAATCCTGAATTAGAAGAAAAGAAAAAGAGAATTTTAACGAAGAAAAGTCAGTTTAACTTTCCTACACCTTTGTCAGTTATTTTTTTGCCCAAACTGAATTTGTACTTCTTGATTCGTTGGTGTCTGCTCTTCAAGTGGGTTTGAGCTTTTTATATACTGTATTTTACAGACCCCTTTGAATCCTTTCGTTCATAAAGATCAATTGTGTGCCTTATATGGATCATGCAGTGCTTTATGCTGTATTTCTTACACTTAAATCCAGTGCCGGTAATGTTTTAAAAACGAGTGCATCTACATGCGCCTCATGTATAAATAAAAACCCAATCTAAGGTATTTATTGACAGTGCGCCTTGCAGTTTATTGCGCTTTAGCATTATGGTTTGTAAAATACAGCAACATTCAAGATTGTGAAGTAGGGAGATTGAAGTTGCTTCATAGATTTCACAGCTTTTTAGATTTATGTACCTTACCCTGAATTTTATACAAATTTACTCAAAGCAAAATATATTTATGGAAAAAAGAATATATCAGGCAACTACCGATGTGCTGAGATATTTTCTATACAACAGAAATTTCACTGAATAGAGGTTAACATAGATAGAATTTACATATTTATCCCGGGGGAGAGGAAAGTTGTTGAGACGGCTCAATCATATGGTGAACCACGGCCTCTTGTCCAGTTTTCAAACCATGTCGGGTATGGAATTAGTTAGAAAGTTATTTGTTTCCGATGCATCGAAGTCAGCCACCAGTTACATGAATCACTCTGCTCGGCAAGTATTCCAGCAATCCTTTCTCACATAATTATTCCCAACAGGATTCGAGCCTGCGAACCCATGCAGAATAATCAGATGTGCAGTGGCGAACATACTCCTAACGCTTAGCATGATGCGCCACACCACCGAATCAGAACTAGGAAAAATAAAAATCAACAAATTATAATCTAATACTAATTTACCATTCCCGAATTTCCTTACAGAACCTCTGATTAACACGCAACTCAGCACTGAATCTGAATCTTCAGAAAGTATTGAAAGATCTGGGAAGAGAGACAGTAAGTTGTCATTTTTTTCTGCATTGTAAGTGGTGATGTGTGACTGGACAGAATAATTGCATTCTACTATCAAGGCAGTGATTCTGTCAGTCATGCTCAATTACTTTATTTGTAGTGATTTTTAACGTTTTCTGCAAGATTTTTGGTGTTTTTTCACAGTTTTTGCACATTTTTGCAAGATTTATTTTTTTTTTGCGGTTTTGTGATTTTTCAAAATTGAAACGAGGCATTTCCACACTGAACATGTCTCTATGTAAAAGCAGACACTGATATGTAAGGGGTTTCTATTATATTAAGACTAAAATCTTCGCGGTTTGTTCGATATTGCCAACCCAATTTATTACGTTCTGGGTGAGGCGGTGGGCATTGGATCACAATTTGTATTGAGTTAAGATGGGATTGTCATATTTAATCAGGGGGATAGGAAAGTTGATAATACAGCTTAGTCAAACAAAATAACCCAGCAAATTTCCAGTCTAAATAGGATATGCGAATAGTTAGCCAGATGATAATCTCCTATTCTTGGACATCCTGTAAATGTGGGTCTAATTCAATACAATTTATTCAACCTTTGACCCTTATTTCAGAATCGAAATACAAGAAAGATGACAGCTGGATGCTTCGAAAAGAAAGTGATTTTGATTCGGATTCTGCTTCGGTTTCCAGCAGTTCAAGCAAACATAGCAGAGGTGAGTGCTCACATTGTAGGAAAGAATATGATTTAAATATAACCCAGGTGGAGGAAAGCCAACATGATGACTCAGGATAGAATTTATATTTATATCAAGAACAGGGCGAAATCATATGGCGAACCCTGGCCTCCCAGTTACCAGTCAATGTCAGATATGGAAACGTTATTTATTTATCTGCTTCAGAAGCATGATATTGATGGCAGGGGAAATCATAACCCATGAGAAGTTACGTAACCACCATACTGTGTTGAGGAGTCCAGCAATACTATTGCAGATATTTATCTCCCACCGGATTAAAACCTCGGAACCTGTGCAGCTCATTTCCCTTTTCTCGATTAAAGCCTTTGATATATATATATAGTAGGATAGGATTTACATATTTATCCCGAGGGAGAGGAGGCGGCTCAACCATATGGCGAACCACGGCCTCTCGTCCTATTACCATTCCATGTCGGGTATGGGTTAGTTAGCTATTTGTTTTCGGAAGCATGGACTTGATGCCTAGTGGCCCTTCTTTTCATTAGGGGCAGACTGCTTATAGCCTTGTTCAGAGATGAATAGATCATAATGAACAATATTATTTACAGAAACAGGTAGGAGCAGTAAAAGTGGGATGTTCCATAATTTATCTGCGGCCGAACAGCGAGAGATGGCTCGGATCGCTCTGATGCATTTACCAGAAACCGCAATCGCTGAGGACCGATACAACACAAAAACGATAAAATTTGTTCGGACAGAGGATTCTTCCACTAAGTCTCCCCCACCAACTAAAACTGAAGTGTTGCCTGCTATGGAGGTGCCAGTAACACAAAAGGTTTGTTATTTGATGTTTGTATGAGATTGTGATGTGAACCACGCATCTGGAATGAATGATATTGGTCTTATGGTTGTTTAATTAATATAACCTTTCCTATATAATCTCTGGTAAGCGGTGTTAGTTAGATATTTTATACGGTACTCAAGACTCCAAAATTCAAACTTTTTGAATTAGGTATTAGAATCTGGGTCTCACTGCTCGATAACAAGCCTTGGGTTCCCTGCGACTTCTTTCCCAGTAAAACTGTGTAAATTATCATTTCCTCGTAATTGTGCTTGTGATATTCCTTTTACTGGTTGGAAAAAATAAACTTGACTTGAACTGGCTCACTATTGCCACACTTAATATATGATTTTCATATTTATCCCGACAAAAAAAGCCGATAAGACGGCTTAATTATAAGATCAATTACAATCAAAGTAGACAGAATATTTCTTTATCTCTGGTCTAAGCCAATGAGAATCCAAAACACTTAACTAGATGAGATAGACCCCCGCTGGCAAGGTCATGTTACCCTGAAAAACAAAATTAAATCATACAAAATCACACTAGACAGAATAATTTTATTTATTTAGACCACAATCCAACAAGAATCAACACCATCTAAACCACCACGCAAGGAGGTGGCTACAGCACAGATCCATGTCCAGGGGGATTCCCCCATATTACCACAAGGGATGACACTGGGAGAAGCAAAGAAGTTGTTGCAAAAGGAACTAACAGTAAAGGTGAGCTGGCATGGCATTGTGCTAAACTTTATGAACAGACTTGTTATCAAACCATTGACCCTTGACCCTGAGTGTGTTTGCAGGTTTGAAACTTGCTGAGAATAAGTATGTGTGAGTGGATTGTTCTGTATTCACTATTTTTATTGAAAATGCGAAGCATTTGCTTAGCTTGCCGATTGGCACATGCTCCAGATTACCCTTCATTCAGGTTCAAATATTGTGAAAAGAAATTTGTATTGCTGTATGGCTAAGTGATGTATGGTGCGCTAACAAACTTAATCAAAAAGCATAAACGCCCTACAGTCAAAAATTAAAAATTCACGGGTAATTTACTCCAATGCAATGCAACCTTTACAAATGGCATCGGCACTTTGTGAAGGGATTTGCATGGAACTGTCAGATAATTGCTCTGTGACTCTCTAAAAAATGATAGGATCAACATCAAGAAACACCGATATATATCTTTCTTTGAAGTGAGTAAATAAATAATATGACATATTGACCTTTAACCTTTCCCAGATAAAAACCGATGACTCAGGAACCAAGTTTGCAAAAAGAGAAGACGGGTGGAAGGGAACGAGTTTTAATACAGAAGCAGAAAAAGCTAATTTGAGAAATAGCTTTGATGGGACAACAGTCAGAAAGCTGGAATCGAATGGAAGTGCGAAGCATGAAACTCATCAAATGGTAGGTTTTAGATTTGACAAAAGCTTGGTGAATATTGTACGGTGCTAAGCATTAGAATACTTGCCATCGCGCTTCTGAATAACCTTGTTGGTTTGAAGATTCGAGTTCAGATAAATATGGAAATCTTATCCTATGATTATGCCAACTTATCAGCTTTCCTCGTCCCAGGGTAGGACTGCGGGACCAACAACATAATAGCTACGAGTGTTCAATAAAAGTCAAACAGAGAAAATATAGCAAATGTATATTTGATGCGTTATCTTATGGGGAGAATAGGGAATTTCCAAACTCGCAAAGGGAGAGAAATGAATCAAAAGATCTGAAAACCCTTGTGGACGGAGAGGGAACCCGACTTATCCTAATTAAAGAGGAATAACATAATAATGATCTTCATTATTGAAAGATTCTGTTTGGCTGGTCCACACATTCCCTCCTGTAACTTGTGCTATTTATCTTCCAGGATTTGTCTCCCACTGATCTTGATCGCTCTCAAGTGGTCAGGGGATCCATTACAATGCGAGGAGGAAAAGCGATGGTTTTGACTACGAGCCCAGATGGCAAAGAAAAAGCTGAATTCAAGGTATGGGAGATATGCATGATTAATTACACACTTGAAAATTAAGAAAGTAGTTTTTCCATGAGCAGTTGATGACCTTTTAAATAGGGTTGTGGACTCGAAAATTTGAATTTAGAATGTTTTCTCGATATTGAAATCAAAGTTGTCAGATCTTGATTCAAAGTTTTGAATTTCCTGAGGTCCCGCTCGAACTTTGAATTTCAGAGTGGATAGTGATAACTGAAGTCAAAATTTTTGACAAAATACAGTAAACCTATTAAGCGTTCTCGGCAAATGCTCAAGGTTTGGGTATCAAAATTCGGTTTTCTAAGAGATAGAGTCAGATTCAATATTTCAACCTGATTTGGATATTGGAGCAGCAGTTGTTTTTTAATAATTTGGAGTGTGTTGTTTTATGATTTTCCCCCTACATCAAAGTCTCGCCAGTGGTTAGTTGAGTCCCAGTCATTCCATTTTATAGATGTTTCAAATCACTTCGAGCCTAAAGAAATGGCAATTCGAGTCAAGTCAATATATCGAGCCTTCATAACATTGCCATATAGTCATATCATAATTGTGAATAAAGATTGTTTCATGGGCCTTAGAGATTAAACTAGGATTAAATATCACTTTACACTGTATACTCCATATCATCCACTATCCACTGGTATCTCTGACACAAGATTCAAATGGTTGAAAATTTCAATATTTTCAATGTTGCACTCATCACCTGAAGTGATGCTGAGTCCCATAGCTGATATTGTATATACCATATTCCATATTACAATAAGATTGTTCCATAATACTACAGGACCTATACATGTTACATTGTTGTGTAGTTGAGTTTCAATAGGCATATGTGAATTGGTGTTTCTTTTCTTCTTCAGTCAAGAGAAATTACCATTGTTTTGAGTAATTCAAAGTTATCCATTGCTAAGTGGATTCATCATGAACATTTTCATTTTCTTTCATTCCTAACAATCATTCAGGTTATTAGAACTCGCCAAACTGGCTCCCCTCTGTTTCCGCCTGCTCCTGCATTGAACACTCATAAATATACCAAGGTTTGATATGTCATGCATCATTAACCATAGGGTCAGAGTTCAGTTCTTTCCTAATTGTAATTTTAACCTAATTTTTAGAAAGCTATAAATCTGTGTGTCAACAATTTTGTTCATGTGAAATTCAATTTTAATTATTTTATGAGGATTTAAAAAATCTAAGTTTTTTTGACAAAATTGTCACAAAACAGTAACATTGCCTGATCGTAACTTTGCTCACAGAGATGAAGTTCTCCTACATTATGAGTGACTGTGCCACCATAATTTATATATTTTCAGTAGCATTTGAAGTTTTAGTGGTCACCCTTAACTCAGAGATGAGGATCCTTTAGTTTTCTTATCATTCATTTAACTTAAACCCAGAAATAAGTCTCCTTCACTTCTGAGTGAGATCACATAACTTTTCTCTGAGATGACTCGCCTTTACTTTTGAGTGAGTGCCCATAACTTTGCTTAGAGTTGAGTTTCCTTTATGTCTGAGTGAGTGCCCGTAACTTTGCTCAGAGATGAGTCTCCTTTATGTCTGAGTGAGTGCCCGTAACTTTGCTCAGAGATGAGTCTCCTTCACTTCTGAGTGAGATCACATAACTTTTCTCTGAGATGACTCGCCTTTACTTTTGAGTAAGTGCCCATAACTTTGCTTAAAGATGAGTCTCCTTCACTTCTGAGAGAGTGCCCGTAACTTTGCCAAGAGATGATTCCCCTTTACCTCTGAGTGAGTGCCCATAACTTTGCTTAGAGTTGAGTTTCTTTTATGTCTGAGTGAGTGCCCGTAACTTTGCTCAGAGATGAGTCTCCTTTATGTCTGAGTGAGTGCCCGTAACTTTGCTCAGAGATGAGTCATTTTTACTTCTGAGTGAGTGCCCGTAACTTTGCAAAGTGATGAGTCTCCTTCACTTCTGTGTGAGATCACATAACTTTTCTCTGAGATGACTCGCCTTTACTTTTGAGTGAGTGCCCATAACTTTGCTTAGAGTTGAGTTTCCTTTATGTCTGAGTGAGTGCCCGTAACTTTGCTCAGAGATGAGTCTCCTTTATGTCTGAGTGAGTGCCCGTAACTTTGCTCAGAGATGAGTCATTTTTACTTCTGAGTGACTGCCCGTAACTTTGCAAAGTGATGAGTCTCCTTCACTTCTGTGTGAGATCACATAACTTTTCTCTGAGATGACTCGCCTTTACTTCTGAGCGAATTCCCGTAACCTTGCTCAGAGATGAGTCTAGTTTACTTCTACTTTACTTAAAGATGAGTCTTCTTTACTTCTTAGTGAATGCCTGTGACTTTCCCCAGAGATAATATCCTTTTTTTCTCACTGAGTGCCCGTAACTTTGCCAAAAGATGAGTCTGCTTTACTTCTGAGTGGGTGCCCTTAAGTTTGCCAAAAGATGAGTCTCCTTTACTTCTGAGTGAGTGCGCTTAAGTTTGCCAAGACATGAGTTTTTTTTACTTCTGAGTGAGTGTTCGTAACTTTGCTCAAAGATGAGTCGCCCTCACTTCTGAGTGAGCGACGGTGTGAGTAAATTTTTTCCTAATAGAACTAATTTTAGACCAAGAACTGAACTCTGCTGTTAATTCTTCATAACATTCACTTGTGTGATGCATCAGCTCAACAAAGCAATTTACTAACCTGTAGTTGGATAGACTTTAATTATTTTTGTCATTTTCAATATTTTTTTTATATATTAGTCATTTTGTGAGTGGTTTTGTAATATTTCTAGTTTTAACAGGCTAGTAATTCTCTATTGAGATCTTTTTAAATCTGTAATACGTTCATATTTGTGTTCAATTTTTTAATTTATATTTGGAGAAGGGTCATATTTTTTAAATTAAAAGTCAGGAGTCAATGCTTGGTGCTATGGTGCATTGTGCCAAGGAAGGAAGGAATTCACTGATCACAGCATCTTTGATCGCCTTGCGTAGGTTAGAACCTCATAGCAGATCATTTTCTAAGAGAGGATTGCTGTAACCGCTTGATAGACACAGCTTTCTCCACCACTATTTCTGGAACAAATAACTGGCTAATCCCACACCCGACATGTACTGGCGACCTGACAAGAGGCCTTGGTTCGCCATATGATTAAGTCGTCTTATCGGCTTTCTTCTTACCAGAATAAATATGTAAATATCACCCTATTTTATCGATTGTGAATATCTCAGATTTCATAACTCTGCTCTCCACATCAAATTAATGTGCAATGCAAGTAAGAAGAAAATTATATTTATACAATTTTTTTTTTCAGGACATCTGAAGACAAAGACAAGATGCTGACATATATTTGTGAAATTTTTATTTATTTTTCTGTGAATTTCAACATTTTATATATTTTGTCTAAATATTGTGCATGGTACAAGATAATGTAGAATGGGGCAAGCTAAGCATGGTGGGGTAAGGACATTTATCCTGGGGGAAAAGGATGTTTCCAAAACGGCATATTCATGGGATAACACTTTTTGATAGGAAGCTCATAAGTTGGCTTGACCACACATATATTTAGTCTGTAGGAAAGGAAGTTTGATAAGATGGTTTATTAATTGGTCACATTTATTTCAATTAATTAGTCGCATTTATTCCTTGAGAAAAGAAAGCCGATAAGATGGCCTATTCATACAAAAACGTTAGGCATCCATATTACCTTTCTTTTTTGCAATTTGCCTTCCCACAAATGCTATCTTCATCCATCAGTAGAAAGCTTTTGGTTTCTAATCGTAGAAATCCAGCTGTCTAAATGTATATATTCGCATGTGGCTTACTGAAGTATTTTGATATAAAACTTTCCCATATTTATCAAATTGCATATTTTCCAAATACCCCCCATCATATCCAAAAACACCCAATATAAATACCATTTTTTGTATCTAAATACCATTTTTACAATAATTTTGAGTCCTAAACGGTACAGAAAGTTATTTTTTAAATTTGTATTCTATATTTTTAATTTTTTGAAGAAATTATTTTGAGAAGTTGTTTGTATCGTATATCTTTGAAAGAAATTCAAAATTTAAAAATATTTTGCTAATCTGCTCCTGTTGTGTGTGTACCAGGTTAGGGTATGGCTGTTTTTTCATTCCGATTTTCCTTATTTTAGTTCTATTACGAGTTCGGGGACTGTCTGTGTTAGCCAAGTGAATATAACCCTCTGCCCATAGGTTCCAGTCCCTTTACACAACTTGATGTGAAATAGGCGAACAAAATTAGTTGCCTCCATATTGGTACACACACTTCGCGAGCGCCTCATTATACTCATTGCTTATGGCTCTCTGGCGAGGCACAATAATGCTGCTAGGGAACTCGATTAACTCTTATGTTTATTATATTGTCACCATATTTGCACTTTTATATTCAACTTTGCACAAAACGTTTATTTCTTCAACTTTTTTTCTTAAGTGCCATTTTATCATTAAAATCATCTGTATATTTTATAATTATATCTTTATTCTCCTCATGAGATTTAATCTTTATCTCGGGAGAGGAAAACCTATAAGACGGCTTAATTATATGTTAGGATTTTCATAGTTACTCGTGAGGAAAGGAAAGCTGGTGAACTTGATCTTTTGATGAACCACGACCTCTAGTTCGTTTACCAGTCTAGGTGAGTCAAAGTCTGGTGAGATTTTTTTAAAGAGTATCATCCCCCTTCATTGGATGACAAGCATGTTCCAAAAGCTGGACTTAAAAATTGGGTACTCCTGAAGTATTTGAACCAAGATGGCGGACACCGGAACGTAGTATGTGTACCAGGTTAGGGTTAGGCCATAATTTCAGGCACAAATACTATGGGAGTCACTTGGCTAGTCTCCTGAACTCATGATAAAATTAAAATAAAGAAAATTGGAATAACTTAACCTGGTACACATACTACATTCCGGTGTTCGCCATCTTGGTTCACATACTTAAGAAGCACCAAAAAGACAGCTGGTGACCTTATGACGAACCACGGCCTCTAGTTCTTCTCGATGAGTCAAGTCTGGTGAGATTTTTTCAAAGAGTATCCCTCTTCCCTGGATGACAAGCATATTCCAAGAGCTGGACTTAAAAATTGGGTACTCCTGAAGTATTTGAACCAAGATGGCGGACACCGGAACGTAGTATGTGTACCAGGTTAGGGTTAGGCCATAATTTCAGGCACAAATACTATGGGAGTCACTTGGCTAGTCTCCTGAACTCATGATAAAATTAAAATAAAGAAAATTGGAATAACTTAACCTGGTACACATACTACATTCCGGTGTTCGCCATCTTGGTTCACATACTTAAGAAGCACCAAAAAGACAGCTGGTGACCTTATGACGAACCACGGCCTCTAGTTCTTCTCGATGAGTCAAGTCTGGTGAGATTTTTTCAAAGAGTATCCCTCTTCCCTGGATGACAAGCATATTCCAAGAGCTGGACTTAAAAATTGGGTACTCCTGAAGTATTTGAACCAAGATGGCGGACACCGGAACGTAGTATGTGTACCAGGTTAGGGTTAGGCCATAATTTCAGGCACAAATACTATGGGAGTCACTTGGCTAGTCTCCTGAACTCATGATAAAATAAAAATAAGGAAAATTGGAATAACTTAACCTGGTACACCTACTACATTCCGGTGTTCGCCATCTTGGTTCACATACTTAAGAAGCACCAAAAAGACAGCTGGTGACCTTATGACGAATCACGACCTCTAGTTCGTCTCGATGAGTCAAGTCTGGTGAGATTTTTTCAAGAGTATCCCCCTCCCCTGAATGACAAGCATATTCCAAGAGCTGGAATAAAAAATCCAGTAATATAAGTATCATTTGCTTGGTAGCTTTGTTTGTTTACTAATATAACAAGCCTCCTTTTTCATCATTTTTTTCGAAATTAGGGTTTTTCTGGCTGTGTACAACTGTATTCTATATGCCACTTAGCTGAGTTTCCGACCATGAACCGTGGCATAAGAACCGTTCTAAAGATGTATTGCAGGTAAATCGGAGATATCAATTCCTGTGAAAACAAAATTGTTGTAAAATGCTTGTCTGAAGAATTCAGAGTAAACGCTACAGCAGTTATGCAGCAAGACTATTAAATCAAATAGTGCAAAAGTTTTGATAACATCATACGATTGTAAGACTTCTGCTTACTGTAGATAATTAATGTCATCTAAAATTTCATGTTTGAATAATTTTTCACTTTCACATTTATACTGTTTATTAATGCCGGGTAGCTTTGCAATTCAGTAATTTCTGTGATATTTCAATTAAAACCGTGAAGTGTAGAGCATTGTGTGTTGAGTACCCTAACAATGGGATAGGTATTTTATATTTATTCAGAGAAGAGCCGATAAGGTGGTTTAATCAAATGTTAGAATTACCATATTCATCCTTGGGAGAGAAAACCTGGTTGATAACCACAGATTAAGCCAAGTCATTGCACTACCGTGTCATAATTTGTGTTATTTCACAGGGAACATCAATTGTTGTGAATGTATATAGCTCAATTTGAGGCGCTCCAGAAGTATGTGTACCAATATGAAGGTAACTATTTTTGTTCACCTACTTTACATCAAGTTGTGTGAAGGGACTGAAGCCTATAGGCAGGGCGTATATTCACTCGGCTAACACAGACAGTCCCGAACACGTAATAGAATTAAAATGAGGAAAATCAGAATAAAATTACGGCATAACCATAACATGGTACAAATACTACAGGAATATCCATTTTGAAAAAAAAACTTGCTTTTTTAAATAAATGTAATTTTTAAAAACTGATCGGTGCTATTTGATCTCAACGGTTGTGTAATCTCATTTGAACTTAGTTAAGATTAGGAATTGAATTCTATGAGAATGTATTTATGAGATTAGATTCATACCAAAGTGGCACCATGATTGGTCCACTTTTGTGCAATTGAGATCATGTTAAGCATGTGATATCGCATACACCTATTAAAATGGTGTCAGTAATACAAGGTATTGACGCCCTGAGAGATTGAGATTTCGTTTATATTAATGTGTAGTAGGATAATAAACTGCCGGCCAAATTTTCTTGAGCGAGACTAAATTCACACCACAAATTAGCTATATTTAATTTTGGACCGTCTATCCTCGTAAAGACGACAAATACACAAAGTTTACATAATCAAGGCTTCGAACAAATAACCATTTGTCATCGCTCGACTCCTGCTAGAATCTTTGTTACGATATTGTGCTTGATGTAACAACCATGGGATGCCAAGGACTTCCTCGGTCATCCAAATGAGACAAATAAATGAACATTTTCATACTCGAATAAATTGCTCATTCTCTGGAAACAGAGAACTGCCAACAACCATTTTGCTAACAACAAGTATTCACAAACCACCCCTCTCTTGGTTATGGATTAGTTCGACCCATTTGACAAATACACTGAGTTTATAAGTTCATACGAACAACCATTTGTCATTGTTCAAGCCCGATTCGAAACGACTTCCGCTAGAAACTTAGTCACCACAATGTGGTAACCCTGGGATGCCAAGGACTTACCTCCACCATTCAATTGAGACAATTACCGTATAGGACTATTTTCATATTCAATTGCTCAATCTCTGGAACTGCCACCATCTCTTGGACCCATTTGACAAATACACTAAGTTTACAAGGTCATACGAACAACCATTTGTCATTGTTCAAACCAGACTCGAAACGACTTCCGCTAGAAACTTAGTCACCACAATGTGGTAACCCTGGGATGCCTCCACCATTCAATCGAGACTATTACCGTATAGGACTATTGTCATATTCAACTGAATTGCTCAATTTCTGGAACTGCCACCAACTAATATTGACCTATTACTCACCATCAATAACTCACTAGGAAAAAGAGTGTCGTATGTCAGAATTGCATTGTAATAATATGGCTTCAAGAAAATAAATGGAGGATTCAACCTTCAGTGGACAAATAAAAAAACAAGTAGCAGCAATTTGAAATTTTTGTTTGAACTCATTCGATTTGAAATGTCCAGCCCAAGTTATCGATCAAAGAACTATTAACCACTGTCAAAAAAAGACATGAAATAATGAAGGAACACCCCCGCTGGACTTCTTGCTGTTACAAAATGGTTCCTGTAACCATCGGTTGGTTATGATCTCCTCCACCATCCAAATCCATGCAACCGTTACAATAAACTGCTTAATATGATTTTAAGAACTGCTAACCAATTGACTAACACACATGAAATATAACAAAGAATCCTTCACTCTCAAATTCACTTTATTTACAATTATGTCATTTTTTTAAAATGCGACAAAAACACGATTCAGGCAAAGAAATTGTTAGAGATGGTTTTGTAAGCAAAGCTTCAATACAAAGTTAATTGTTCGCAATTTTTTAAGTAACTTTCTTAAAAGCCATTTTATGAGATGTTTACACTTTCACGTCTTTTGCTAAGTTTTTTTTTCTAATTGTTCCCAAAGCAAGGTGACACAAACAGGAAACTTATAGAATCATGATGGTGCACTCATTCATTACTATCAAAATCCAGTATAGAGAGGACATGCAAATAGGCAAGCAAGCCAGTGAAGTGTCTGAATGAGGCAAACGCTACAAAAATGAACTCAATATAAAGAAAAATTGGTTAAAAAATATAATAGCAAGGAGAGAAACACACACAAATTTCGCTTGAGAAGGGGGTAATAAAGTTTTAACAAATCCAAAAATGGGTCTCTCTGCAGGCTCGCAAAAGTAAAAGTGTATTTGAAAAAAAAACTAAGCGGCTTGAAAGATTGGGTAAAAGATATAACATTGCTGAGTAATTAAGTTTAATAACTAATAACTAATTTAATTAAGTTAACAAAATTTTGCTCAAAAGTTTTTTTTAAGTTGCAACAAATCCAGAAATGGAAATTTCAGTTTATTATTTCAGACATTAGACGACCTTAGCAACATGCAAAACAGCTGATGACTAGAGCTATATTTGACGCTTGGAAAATTATTCATTAGATTCACGTAAAGCAAGTCATGTTAATGCAGCTCATGTAATGCTGCAGTTTCTTATAAAGCTCAATTTCCAAACTATTTTCCAAATTCTTCAGGAAAATTGTTGAAAAGTATAAGAATGAGAAGTCTGACTCTGACTTCTGTCTGACTGAGTGTTTATTAGGAACAGAATAAATAACAGTTTTTGAATCCCATAACTGGTTTAATTCCACGTGGAGAAGTAAATGACATTACAGTAAATCTCACACAAAAACAAATTTGGAAGCGTCATGCAGCAAAAATAGAAATAGGTTTTACAAAATGAGGAAATGTATAAAATGCGATTCTGGACGTTGCTTTTTCAGCCGAATTGGAAATGGAACTCTCCTGGTCCACCTAAAAGAAAGAAGATAATGAGGTGGTATCACACAGTATTAGGGGGGGGGCTCGGGCCAACGATTCGCCTCCTGTATCATCACCAAGACTTGGATCATCAACTAATCCTGGGCTCTCCAAATTCATTGATGGTGTATAAATAATGCAGATATTAAATGAACTAAATATTGCTGTATTGAGCCAAGTTTGTAGTGAAAGGGCAAGACCATCTCATTAAGTATGGACAGCTTTCAAAAACTAATTTTTTGGTGCTCCAGAAGTATGTGCATCAAGATGTCGCACAACCTGAATCCTAACCGGTACACAAATACTATGCTCAGGTTGTTCGACATCTTGGTGCACACAATCCAGAAGTTAACAGGATAGGCATGTACTTTTGAAGTACGCCGAAATGCACTGTATTGGTTTTTCAGGAAAAAAATTTACTTACCTCCCCCACCACCTGGAAAATGGAATCCACCCCCGGGTCCCCCTCCCCCGAAAAACATCTGAAAAATGTTCGAGGCATCAAAATCTCCCATTGATGGCCCGTCAATATCTTCACCTCTGTCATAACGATCCCTGTAATAAGAGAATGAACAAAATTAACGATGTGAAAGGTCTCGTTCCCGGAACTAGAAGACATTCCATGGAAGAGAGAGAGAGCTAAAAAAGATTTCCCTGGAAGAAGAAAATATTATTTATTAACGCAAAATTTTTTCGTTTCAGGGGCAAGTTATACAAATATCTTTGTGAGGAGAAAGAATACAATTATTAAAACATGTCTCCCGTTTTGGGCACTAATCTGGATAAATTATCCCCGGAGTACGTAAATGAATACAGTAATAGGTAAAAACCCCTCGTTTCAGGGACCCACTGTGGAAGATGAGTTTTAATAAAATTGGTGCCAAAAAATTTCTCATCCAAGATAATAAGCTATACGGACTCTAGAAGAGAAGGAATAAAATTAGTTGTGATATTGCCTACTTTGGAATCACCGAATTACCTTTAATCTAGACTCCCAACATACAGGGTGTCCATAAAGTCCCTTTACAATTTCAATTTTGTTAGGAAGTCAGTTCTCTAAATATCTCAACCAGGTTTGTTGTTTTTCAATCAGTAATTGTTCAAGTATTTTTACTTCTTAATACATATGTGAGGATATGTGAGGGTCAAATCAATAAATCTTATCTATAATTCCTTTTGCACCCTATATGACAAAACACTCACTTTTTCTTGGGATCACTCAGAACAGCGAATGCCTCCCCGCATTCTTTAAATTTCCTCTCTTCTTCCTTCTGAACTTCCTCAGAATCATGTGAGTGGCGATCTACAATATAATACGAGTGTGAGAGGTTAGGTGAGTAGATTGAAAATACTCAGAATGACCATCTACAACAGTGGTTCCCAACCTTTCCTGGCTCATGGCCCCCTTTAGAAGGCTTTTAGCACTCGTGGCCCGCTGTTTATCATTCCAGTGGAATTTATAGTGTTATTTTGATTGCTCAAATCCAAATCCCCTTATGTCCAAATAATTCATGCTCAACAAAGTGAAAACATCCTGTGAAACAACCTTATCAAGCAATGGAACTGGGAAGAACTGTGACTTATCTGTGGTCTCATTGGTGGGCCACTTGCCCCCAGTCAGAAACCGATGATCTACGATAATTAAAGAATTTTGCTCCAGACAAGGCTGCAAAGTAACCACTGTTATTTGGAAGAATCAGAATCTTCTGGTTCGACATTGCCAACTCAGTTTATTTTATCCTAAGTAAGCATGGGCTTTGAATCTGTGATGTGTAAATTGTGACGGCACTGAAGTAAAGTCCAAAAGACCAGAAAGGCTATCAAACATCACATTCATATATGCTTCTCAAACTGTGTTCCGCGGAACAGCAGTGAGCTTCTTCAGAGTGTTCTGTGGGTAAAGGATCGAAATTGCGACTAACTTTTATTTTCACCATAGACTAAATTTTTTTGGAAAACTCCCTTTTCAATGGATGCTGTGATAAGACTCACCAGGATGATGCAGTAAAGCCCGCTTCTTGTATGCTTTCTTTAGTTCTGGCTCTGATGCGTCTTTCCCGACTCCCAGTATCTTGTAATAATCTTTCCTTTGGCTCATTTTCAATCTTTTCTCAGCTTCATCAACATGACGTTTGTGTTCTGACAAAAAATCAAAACTCAAATTAAAAACAGGTAATGAATTCTGGGATCTTAACAACAATACAATATACACATGATTGACAGTTGTGTTGTATTCGATTCGCTAATCGTTATTCGAATATTTGGTACTCCCGTAGTATGTGTACCAACATGACGTTTGTGTTCTGACAAAAAATTAAAACTCAAAGTAAGAACATTATATAGGGGAAGTATCTCAGTGAATGGAAGAATTGAATTCTGGGGTCTTTATATTATTATTGGCCGCTAGAAAAATAGAAACTTTGTCAAACAGCTATTTTTCTTACAGGGAAAAACTTTTACAAACATTTTTGAAGGCATGTGTTATATAAAAATAAAACACACATAGAAATCAAATATATAGAAATCAAATATGAATCTTGAAGGTATCAACCTAGAACCTACAAAAAAAAAAAATGAGCGTGCGCGCATTTTATTCGTGATCTCATGTGACCATCAAGTTTTCTACTTTTCTAGCATAACTCTGTACATGCGAAATGCACATTCGAATCTCGATTCGCTATTCAAATATTTTGCTCAGTAAAACTCATCTCTGAGCTAAATTACGACAAACCAAAGAAATGGCTAAAGTTAATAATAATATGGAGATATACGGTGATGCATTACGTAAACTGATTCAGGAGTAAAGAAGACTCATCTCTGAGAAAAGTTATGTATGACCACTGGAATGCCAAAAGATACTAAAACTGTTCACGGTGGTGAATTACATGCACGTTCACTCAAAATGGTAAGAGCTACTGAAACTATATAGAATGATAGTGATTTATTACATATTGATAACTGCAATCAACAAAAACAACGAAAATTGTCCCCAGTTATGGGCCGCTACTGTACAAAAAATACAAACAATGTTTATAGCCGCAAATATACAATGTACGAGATGTCTCCTCACCTCTGGTCTTTTCCATTTGAAACACTTTCTTGTAATCTCTCAAGGCTTCTTCAAATTGTTCCTCAGCAGTGCACCTGGAAGGAGTTAATGGATATGATTTCATATTCATTACAGGGGAGAGGAAAACCAATCAGATGGCTTATTTTAACAGCATACAACGGCCTCTCGTCCGTTTACCAGTCCATGTTCAAGTATGGGTATAGCTATTCGTTTTGGATGCATGGACTTTAAGAATAGATGGCATGGAAAGGCTTTGCCCAAAAACAAAGAAAGGCCTTCACCGATCACCATTCGTGATGATATGAGACTATGACCCACTCATTCTTTTGATGTGTTTTTTATTATTTAATACATAGCATAAAATAACTGACGGATTTAGTTAAAAAAACAGGTATTCTGTTGGAAGGGCAGAGAGCCACAAGTAAGAGGGGGAAGGGGTGTATGGATCATAAAAGTTTGAGAATCACTGCGATAACAGTGTTTCTCAACGCGAGTCGCCTGAAAATTCTTTCGGATCTCGCTGACCAGTTGTGGCGCTTGTAGCTATGTTTATGAGAGAAGTTTCGTAAAACATTATGTCATGACACTCCACAAAACTCATTTTTCAAAAAATTTGGGTCGCTTGAAAAAAAAAGTTTGGGGACCACTGCTCCAATAGAGGGAAGGCAGAACAATGAATACTCACAGCTGTGCTCTCTTCAAATAAGCTTTCACATATCTTTCATCCAATTCTATGGCCACATTGCAGTCTGCTATGGCTTGAGTGTTCTTGCCGAGCTGAAAAAATAATTAGTCATGAAAGATAACATTCTCTACCTGTTTAGGTTTCAGACCAGACAAGGGCTCCCCAAAGTCTAAAAAAGTCCAATAGATATACATATTACTTTTTGTGAAATTAGTGTACTTCTTGCGGCCCCTAAAATTCATCACATGAACCCTGTTTGGACCCCTAGTTTTAGACCATGATGGCATTGCAGGTTGAAAATCCTATGATTATTATCATTTTTGTGCCTGATGTTCAAAATACCTGGGTGTGGCGTGAAAATAACATTGCTGTTAATTTTTGATCTCTTGATGACCCAAGCTATGGAGTTGTAATATTTAAACTGAAATGTCAAAACTTCGTCTTTATTTCAGACTTTCAATGGTGATAAAATAAGTCAAAATTGTTTACTACTTCCCTATAGTGGCTTGCATACACCAAAATCAGTTTTTTTCAGAGTTGGAAGTTGGATCCCAAAATTTTTTTTTTCAGGCTGGAATTGGGAAAATTCTCTCCTCGGCTACATAGCAATAAATCCTATCAGAGCAAAACGGAAAAACGACATAACCTACCTTTGAAGCTACCAAAGCTCGATTGTATCTCAACTTGGCGTTGGTTTTGATATTATTGTCATCGATGAGTAACGCCTCCCCATAAAATTCCAGCGCCTCGTTAAATCTTCCATTTTTATACGCTTCATTGCCTTCTTCTTTCTTTGCCGCCAAAGCTTTGGCTTTCTAAAATAAAAAGAGAACTTGATTATTTGACTTTGAAGGTCAAACCAAGGTCACAATGGTCTTTATTTGACTATACTGAGATTCAACATAGATTGAATTAAGGCCACTGAGTCCCAATGACCTTGAATCGCAGCTCAAGGTCACAAACTCATAAGAAAAATGGAACTCTATACATTCATTGGACAATCAGCCAGCAGTGGTAATTTATCCAGAGCATGGTTCAGAGTGAAAATGCCATGATAGTGAGTTACTGCAGATTAGTGACTGCTTGTTAGGGGGGACAAGCAAGCAGGGTGTGGGTGTGGTTCTCAAATGGTGGGGGTGTGGATCAATACGAAGGTAACTAATTTTGCTTGCCTATTTTACATCAAGTTGTGTGAAGGGACTGAAGCCTGTGTATTCACTTGGCTAACACAGACAGTTCCCGAACTCGGAATACCATTATGGTCTAACCTGGTACACATACTACGGGAGTAACAAATTGTGCACATAGTAGCTCATTACATTCAGTTCCAAGCCTTGTTCGTAGATGAGATTTAAAAAAAACTTGGAAAAAACATACAAAACAAACCTTCAATGTTAATCTTGCTTTCTCCAAGTCAGGTGAGAGCTTCAAAGCTTGAATGAAAAACTTCACGGCTTTGTCAATGTTGTCGTCGTAATATAAGCAAAGAGCACGAACGTAAACTGCGTCTGCGTTGTTGACATCTATCTGTAGTGCGTCCCTGGGGGGAATAGAAAAAAAGTTCATTCTAAATGTTAATCACCTCCCCATTTAGGAAAAAATTGATAGTTTGGAAATTAATTATTTGAGAGTCAATCAGGATCAGCATTTCCTAATGTGTACTGCACAACCACAGAGCTGTTATAAGTTTCAGTGTCTCTTGGTATATTAGTAGTCAGTCGCTCATTACTTTGATCAGAGATGAGTCTCCTTAATCTCTGAGCGAATGTGTATGAAACACTGTCATAATCTCATGAGCATGTAGGTATCTGATAGGCTGCACATAACTTTGCTCATAACTATGTCTCATTTTCTCCGGGTAAGTATGTGTAATGCCCTATGATAATTCTGTATAAATTTTGTAGCCATTGGCATTTCAGTGATTGCCCGTAACTTTGATCTGTTATGAATCTTCTTTACTTATGAGTAAGCGTGCGTAATGCCCCATCATAACTCTGATTTGGTTTTGGTTGCTCTGTGAATTTGGTGATTGCCTGTTACATTGCTCAGAGATAAGTCACTTTCAATTCTGAGTGAGCTATTGGCATTTCAGTGGTGGACTTTATCTTTGCTCAAAAATGAGTTTATTTACCTCATAAGCAAGCGGGTGTGGCATGGCATTCCTTATAACAAATTAGGAAAAGCGTTTCATTTTGTACGATACTCGAACAGTTTGAATAAGAGTTGTAGCATATTTGCTGATATTCAAAGTTCAGGCTGCAGAAATTTGAAAATATGATCAAAAATATCCCAGTACCGTACTTACATAGCAATGCTCTGGGCTTCATCGTATCTTCCAAGCAAGGCCAAGCATTCAGCTTTCTTCATTTTATAAGGCATACAGGCAACTGCTACGTGAGATGCTCGGTCCATACAAAATACAACCTTGGAAAAAAGAAAAATCAGAACAGGCAATTTAGGCGAATGGTTTTAGTAATATATTCTCTGAATTAGACCCAGGTCACATAAAAGTCAGAAAAAGACTTTTAAAAAAGACTTGTAAAAAATATAGGTCAGTTACAATTTTTCAAAGAGTAAATACAATGGCCTGGTGGCTTAAAAGTTATGCCTTGCAGGCAGAATACCTCATGTACAGACCGTGTGCACACTACCACACCTAGAGTGCAATAAACAGGAAGATTTTTAGAGTCCTTCAATAATATAGTAGCACCTCACATATTTGCTATTACATGTTACAGAGCCCCAGATCAGAGTGAAAGACAACATAGCCTTACGAGAGTGACACTTCGCCTGTTCTTCTGCTCCCTAATTTCAGTTCAAGTCGGACTTGTGAATAAAAATTTGAAAATACTACTTCAAGGCTGTCTCCAATCGCAGAATTAAGGACCCCAATCATAAGTTAAGATTGTCCCCATATTTTGTTATACAAGTTCCCGACTTACCTGTCTGAAATCCCTCTTATTCCAGCATTCATCGGCTTTTCTTTCATATTCAGTTAAAATTCTGGCATTCTGAACCTGGAACAAAGAAATTAGGAAAACATGAATAGACTTAATTCACTTTAGCATGGCGGGCTTCAACCAAAGACAGTACAATCCAGGGTTCTGCAAATTTGCATAAAAATAATTCAATACCCACTAGGTTTGCCACTATTATTAAACTTGCCATGCTTTTTAGATACCATTTCATTTTACCAGTATTAGGTTTGCTTTTATATATTCATAGTTCAGACAATAAAAGACAATTAAACAACATGATAGATCCTCTGTAAAGTTTCATTTGGGTTTCGCTTCACCAAAAGATAGAAAAGAACCGCCCACAATATCTGGTAATATTTTTGAACCAACAATCTAACCCAGCGTTTCCCAAAGTATGTGTACCAGGTTAGAGTTAGGCCATAATTTTATTCCAATTTCCCTTATTTTAGTTCTATTCTACGAGTTCAGGGACTAGCCAAGTGACTCCCGTAGTATGTGTACCTGAAATTATGGCCTAACCCTAACCTGGTACACAAACTACATTCCTATGTCCTCCGGGAGTACCGAATAAACTTATTTGAAGCTTTAATTTTTTACAATTGTGCCACAAAATTTGTTTATGTTTTTAGTTTACACCGCGGGCAAAAAAAGTTTGAGAACCACTGAAGCACCGGTTCTATTTTTGGTTCAGACTTATTCACTTCAGGTGTTCCTCGAGTCTTTGGAATGTTTTATCGGGGTTTTGCTCCAGAAGGTTGAAAACCACTACAATAGGAGTCTTAACTTAGTGACTGAGTCGACTTCAGACTCAAAGCTTAGTTGAACCGTGAATTAACAGTAGAACATGAAAGAAGAACCAGTTATAACATTATGATTTTATTCGCTTGTCAAATAAGCAAAAATTCTGTTTATAACAGTGTGGTATCAACAAATAAAGGAGTCATGCATAACAAAATAACAACTAAAATCTTTAAAACAAATTCAACAATATATATGATGTACATTGATCGCAAATCGATATCCAAATAATACTTTGGTATCCAGTATTTATGTTTTGCAATTTATTTGAACTCGAATATTCTATAGTTTATAGAAAAAACATGATATAAGGCGGAATTCACAGACAAATCTCCAATATTCATTAATTCCTTTATGAATGTTCTCTCATATACTCAGGTCACACATTAATAATGGTGCCTCGTATTCTCAAGTTAAGCATCAAAGTTCTGTCATATTCACGGGTCATGCATCAATGTTCTGTCATTCACACAGGTCACGCACACATCAATGTAATCTCATACGCATAAGTCACGCAACAATTTAATTTCATACGCATAAGCCACGCATCAATGCTCTCTCTCATATTCACATGTCACACATCAATGTTCTCTCATATTCGCAGGTCACATATCAACACTCTCTCAGATCCCAGGTCATGCAACAATGCTCTCTTTTATCTTCTGTATCTCCTCATAGCTCCTATACTTTCCATCTCTGCATCTGATCCATTTACTTCTACTCTTTACTTCACCAACTGGCAATTTACCTCGCGCTTCTCGTTCTGACCGTTCTCTGTAAGAATATCAAGTTGAGAACCTTTTTGCCGTGTGAGATAGGTGGATAGATAAGGTATTATAGGTGATATATGTAGATGTAGTATAGATGAAATAAAAGTGTTAGATATACACAGGATAAACAATGTGAATCAGATAGCATATATAGATAAGTCAGGTAATGTGAGATAAGAAGGGTAGATTAGGTTATATAGGGTAGATAGCAAGATAAGACATTTAACAATAACCAGATGAGATACCTCATTATATTATCAAGCTATCTCTCCTATACTGATACATTTTAAAAAAATTGTTTTGAATAAGGAATGGATCCATGTTGCATTCTCACCTGAAGTCTCTCTCAATCTCTTTTCCTATAGCCTGCATTATTTTGTCCATTCCTTCCGATGCCAACTCTTTCATTTCGGCTAGGATTTCTCCGCTAGATGGCGGCAATGCACTCTCCCATTCTTGGTACTGGAGTAGGCAATGTTAAGTTAGGCACAATATTGGGAGGAGCAAGTCTTTCAAGCATTTGACAAAACCTCACTCTTCATGCTAACCACATGCAGTACAACACAAATCAGAAAGAAACTCTTCCGTACAACTTAAGTTCCAAACTCGAAGCCGTCTAAATACAACCAAACATCTTTCTATCTTAATACAACCAAAGACACCTGCCATCTTAACACAACCAAATACCTTCCCATCTTAATACAACTCAATACCCTCCCTTCTTAATACAACCAAATACCCTCCCATCTTAATACAACCAAAGACACTTGCCATCTTAATACAACCAAATACCCTCCCATCTTAATTCAATCAAAGACACCTGTCATCTTAATACAACCAAATACCCTCCTATCTTAATACAACCAAATACCCGCCCATCTTAATACAACCAAAGACACCTGCCATCTTAATACAACTCAATACCCTCCCATCTTAATACAACCAAAGACACTTGCCTTCTTAATACAACCAAACACCCTCCCATCTTAATACAACCAAAGACACCTGCCTTCTTAATACAACCAAACACGCACCCATCTTAATACAACCAAAGACACCTGCCTTCTTAATACAACCAAACACCCTCCCATCTTAATACAACCAAAGACACCTGCCATCTTAATACAACCCAATACCCTCCCATCTTAATACAACCAAACACCCTCCCATCTTAATACAACCAAAGACACCTGCCATCTTAATACAACTCAATACTTTCCCATCTTAATACAACCAAAGACACCTGCCATCTTAATACAACTCAATACTTTCCCATCTTAATACAACCAAAAACCCTCCCATCTTAATACAACCAAATACCCTCCCATCTTAATACAACCAAAGACACCTGCCATCTTAATACAACCAAACACCCTCCCATCTTAATTCAATCAAAGACACCTGCCTTCTTAATACAACCAAACACCCTCCCATCTTAATACAACCAAAGACGTCTGCCATCTTAATACAACCAAATACCCTCCCATCTTAATTCAACCAAAGACACCTGTCATCTTAATACAACCAAACATTTTCCCATCTTAATACAACCAAATATCTTCCTATCTTAATACAACCAAATACCATCCTATCTTAATACAACCAAACACCCCCCATCTTAATACAACCAAATAATGTAATTATATAATTTTGTCTATTGGAAAAATTAGGATTAAGTTTGCTTACCCGTGCCGTAATACAACCAAATACCAAATTCCTTACTGGTAAAATAAAAATGCCCACTATGCAGAGTATGGTATTCTATTCATAATATAAAATAACGCGCACAAGCAAAGTATCGCTTTCCTCACTGAGTATTGGATCAATTGCTTTGAAATTTTAAGTGATTAAGTTTGTATATTTCAGTATTACGCAAGTGTCTGTTACTTTCATTCATTACAAAAATTTCTGTAGGATCTATGGGATTCATTTTCTGTGTGCGATGTCATCATCAAAATAAAAAATTGTGCACCCCATGGCGGTTCCGTGTACGCATGGTCAGGTGAAGCCGAGAGATTGCGTTCCCGTACTACTTTATTTTGGCCTTGATGTCCATATATTCGAGCATTGCTTTCTTTATTAGAATATACTCAATTTCATATTCGGAATTGACCATCCGTGGCATCCACAATACAAAAAAACATGCATTAGAGGGACAAGACAGACTGGGCAACCCACCTCTTGCATTATAGCTCCGGCACTTGGATCGAGATCTTTGGCTTTTTGTAACGAGAGAAGAGCTGCTTTGGAATTGCCAAGTGCAATATGACATTTGCCTTCACGAAGATAACCCTAAAAAAAAAAGAAAATTGTATGTTCTTATTTATGAAGCACCTATAAATTGTCTTATAAAAGTTTTGTCATTACTTGAATATTTTTCTATACAATGATTGTCCCGAGTTCTACATCTACCCAATGAATTATAAATTGTTACTTGTTATTTGGAAAGACCGAACATTTGCGAATTCACGTATCTTGATAGCATTCCTCTCCCCGAGTATAAATTTACAAAATGATATCTAACTGCAGCATTTTCCATACCCAACCTGAACTGATATATCGGCCTTGTTTTTCCCAAATTTCGAACTATCGGTATCGGCTAAATTTACCGATAGTTATCAGTCAATCAAGTGACTGCCAAGTGTCAAAAATACGCAGGAAAACATCGGTATCGGCTTATCAGCCTAGTTTTAGAAAACCATCGGTATCAGTTTAAAAAGGCAGTATCGGTCGGGCCATAGTATTTAGTATTATTTTAATACCTGTATTTAGGAGCGCACAAATTATTCAAACGGTACAAAAACAAGTGCGTGTTACACATATCATGCAAGGTTTTTGGTGGACTTTCACTGTTTTCCGCGTTTTTGCAAGGATTCTGCACGTTTTTGGTGGTTTTTCACTCGAAGAAATATGTCAAAATATGTTCTAACAATCTGACCTTAGCAAAGTGTGGGTCAAGTCTGACACTGGTCTGGGCATCTTCAAGAGCTCTTTTATAATTGGAATCCATCATATAGGCTGCTGATCTATTCCCGTAGAAGGCAGCATTTTTTGGATTTAGATCTGAGAATAACAAGATGGAGAATTGTGAGCAGGAATCTCCAGATTAGATTGAATATTCTCGAGAGTGATCGAAGAATTGGAATTAGATATTTTGGTAGACCCATGGGTTTGTTTCCCGTGCCCATTGTCTCACACAAGGTGCTACAAACTGAGCGTGAAGGATTCTGATAGTTTCAGTGACTTCTCAGTAAAGTAGGGACAATGTCACATTAAAAATATGATCGTAACACTATAATTTAAATTTCAAATTTATAGAATTGACAATGGCTTTAATGAAAAATATAGCCATGTTAGCATTTGGCTGGCAATGCGAAACGAGAAAGGTTTCAGTCGTTTTAAAATTAGTAACCAGTTGTCTCTGGCTTGTTTAGAGAAGAAATGTGGTGGAAATGGCCTCCTTAAAATACATTCAAAATTATGGATAGTAACCTTTTAAAATAATAATTTCGAAAATAATTTGGTTTTCCAAGCACTTGACATTTTTTTCAATTATCAATAACTTCAAACCAGAGAGAGGATTGGAATTACAGATATATCCCATGAATTCGGTGGTCTAATATTATAGTTATTTAGTATTATTGTAAGTCATGTACCGGTAAATATGTTCACATTATAGACCATTCAAACTGTACAAAAGTCAGATTGAGAGTTGTGCGTATCACTAACTAGAGATGCATTAAAAATTTATCAAATAAAGGAAACAGGGCTTCAATGCATAGTGAGAGAGGAATAAAAGAGATCCGGTGCTCCCGAAGTATGCGAACCAAGATGGCGGTCATCGGAACGTAACATGGGTAACAGGTTAGGGTTAGGCGATAATTTTTTTCCAATTTTCCTTATTTTAGTCCTATTATCAGTTCGAAGACTAGCCAAGAGCCTCTCGTAGTATTTATACCTAAAATTATGGCCTAACCCTAACCTAGTACACATATTACATTCCGATGTCCGCCATCTGGGTTCGCATACTTCGGGAGTCCCAGAGATCCAATATAGGCAAAAGGAGGAATGTATTGAAAAATGTTGGTAACCACCGACTTTAAAAATTCTACGTTAAGCTGAATTTTGAGCACCCCTAGTGGGCAGACTGTTCAACACAAATCTTACCAATCGCCTCAGAGTAAAGTCTAACGGCTTCTCGATAATTTTTTTTCTTGTAAAACTCATTTCCCTCAGCTTTCTTCACTTCTGCACCCCTAAAAAAAAGTTAAAAATTTAGTTATAGAGAGAGAGAAGCAGGGGGGTAGAGTACTTTAAAAAATGAAAATTATTATTAGTAATAACCACAGAAGCACAGATGGCCAAATCTATTCCAAAACGATAGGCCTATTTTTAAATGTGGAACATATTTATGTGATGTTTTCTGTAGATTCTTCGTTGCCCGGTCGTTGTGCTGTCATTGTTAAGCAAAGAGGTGAACATTTATTGTCCAAAATATTCACACACAACTGACACAAGGTAATATAATTTAACCGCCATTTTTTGTCCAAAACTCACTTGATGTCAATCTCTGGATCTACATCCATCGGAGTTTGAGATGACGCTGGTATCTGCTGACTTGAGTCCGTTGAAGGCATCACTGCTGCCTCAAGTGTCCAGAGTTTTTTATTGGGAAGGTAGACGTTGGCTTTGATTTAGCTCTAAATGATTATCCAGAATTTTCGAATCCGATTTCCAAATGTAGGCTGTATCCTTGAAGGATTTTTGGAGTAGCTACTTCACTTTATATTCTACCTAATCCAACCTGAGTACAAGCAGCCGAAGGCCCAGTAGCAGCCACTAATAATACAAAACAAAGCATCAAATAGGTGACCAAATGGATTCATACAAATACATATTGATTTAACATGGCCCGTGCTTAAGTTTATACACCAATAGGTCATGCACAGAAAATCAAAAATTCCAGGATTGTCATAAATGAAACATATAAATCAGTGGTTGTTCCCAAAGTTGATTGACAGGAGGCCAAAATTAGAAGCGGAAGGATATTGTGGGCCTGGAGAGAGCAAGTGTGAGACATGTATGTAATCCCAATACCAGTATGTACAACCAAGATACCGATATAATTAAATTGTTACGAATATACACAAGCTCGCAAAAAAAAACACAAAAGGGTAAAAACGTAGAGTGTGGAACTATTTTACTCAAGTTTAGCGGGTCATGTTAAATTGTTATGCTGGCCGTAATTAGCCCACGGACTGCGATTTGGGAACCACTGATATAAATGAACAAATTGCAAGAAGTAAAAACAAGATCCTTCATCTTTTAAATACCAAATAATAACAGAAATGAAAATGAAATTCCAGGGCCTATAGGTATTAGCGCGTCACTGTTGTTAAACTTGGCGCAAGCGGAACATTATAAGTAAATCGAGGGCTTCAGCCTTCAATCCAAAAAGACTTGAAAAATATGTTTTTAGGAAATAAGGAAACACAAATTTTTGACTTTTATTTGAACTACTCAAACTTTTTATTGAAATAATTTGATGGATATTGTTTCAAACTTCGAGAAATAGAGAAATCCACTAAATCAAACTGTTACACAGGTCTTGTAAGAAATTCATCAATAGTTCAGATACAGAATATCATCACTGATGTGAAAATAATATTAACATTGCCAGCCAAATCTAAAACACGCTCATGTTATTAAATAACTGTTAAAATAGTAATGTAACAATGTGAATCACAACATTCCTACTTTTAGAAAGCAGCCCTCAATACCAACATAATCTTGCAATTCAACAAATAATAGGGGCAGTATTGCTTAGAGACTAAGAGGGTGTTTCTTTTTTTAACCTGACGAGCCCACTAAAGGGGCAAGAGAGCAGTTGGATGGGGGCCACCAGGCTAGACCCATAACTGATTTTACTTTTTCTTCTACCGCAAAACTCGTTCTTTCATTGCTTGATAACATTATTTCACAGAGTATGTTCAATTTGTTGAGCATCAATTATTTAAACAGAATGGAATTTGAAATATACCAATCAAAATAACACTATAAATACCACTGGAACAATAAACAGGTGGGCATGAGTGCTAAAAGCCCACAGAAGGGGGCCACAAGCCATAAAAGGTTGGGAACCACTGTTCTGAACATTCCTACTTTATACAGCCCTCCAGACTATCACAACCTAGCTAATCCCCAGGCCTCAAATGATATCGCCTCGTCAGAAATAGAGATAGACTAAGAATGTGTTAATGGTAATCTCACACTTCCAGAAAGTAAAAATACCTGTCACCTAAATGGTTAATTAACGTTACTATCCCAATATGGCCCGCTGGAAACTGAGATAATATTTTTTCAAAAATGGGCAATGCTAAATTTTACCCATTAATAATATTTTCAATGTGAAGTGAAAAATAAAGAGAGATAGTTTATTTTTCTTCGAAAAGCTCAATTGTTTTGTATAATCCAGTATAGTCAGCAGTCCATATTACATAATTCCACAGTTAGTTGTAGGTCATATATCTTGGTGTTGAGCTGAACTTTGCATACGACTTAATCACTTTGTTGACAGCTTCCAGAAAATCTTTTTCCGTTGCAACTTTTCTTCGAGCACGAATAGCGTACATTCCAGCCTCAGTGCAAACGCTGCGAATTTCAGCGCCAGTGCTGTTTGGGCACAAACGAGCCAAAAGCTCGTATCGAATGTCACGCTCGACACTCATACTCCGAGCATGGATTTTAAAAATGTGGGTTCTGCCTTCAAGATCTGGCAACCCAAATTCTACTTTTCTGTCCATTCTGCCTGGACGCATCAGCGCTGGGTCTAAAGTGTCAGGCCGATTCGTTGCCATTAGTACCTTGATATTTCCACGCGGGTCAAATCCATCCAATTGGTTGATGAGCTCCAACATTGTACGTTGAACTTCATTATCCCCGCCAGCTCCGTCGTCGAATCTAGCGCCACCTATGGCATCAATTTCATCAAAGAAAATTAAACATGCTTTCTTAGTACGAGCCATTTCAAATAATTCACGAACCATTCTGGCTCCTTCCCCGACATACTTCTGTACCAACTCCGAACCAATAACACGAATAAAACAGGCATCCGTACGATTAGCAACTGCTCTCGCGCAGAGCGTTTTCCCTGTTCCTGGGGGTCCAAAAAGAAGAACCCCCTTTGGAGGATCTATTCCAAGTGTAACGAAACGTTCAGGGTGCAACAGAGGAGTTTCCACTACTTCACGTAACTTCTGAATTTGCTCCTTGCAGCCTCCAACATCCGAATATGTTACATCTGGTTTTTCTTCAACCTGCATCATGGTGACAGTGGGGTCTATTTTAGGGGGTAACGGGATATGAATTTGGTATTTATTTCTATCTACCCCCACTCTCATGCCTTCTTCTATATCAGTCGGAGCGACCTGATCCCCAAGGTCGACGACGAACTTCGCAAATTGCTTTACATTGATGATATACTTCGCGTTATCTGTGTCAGCATCAATAATTTTCGTACATCGGGCAACTTGCAATGGTTGTTCACTATGCAACGTTTGTTTATCCGCGGCAAGATCCCACAAAGCCGGTGGGGCGAGTCCAGTATCCGATTCTTTAATTCCTGTGAGCTCATTAACACGTTTCGTAATTGCTATAATGTCATCTTCAACTTGTTTAATTTGCTTTGCATACGGACCTTGTCCGTACGTCTTCAGAAGTGCGATATCTCCTTCATCCAGAGCTTGGATCGGTTTCTCGTCCTTATTTTCATCGTCACGGACTCTGCGTTGGTCATCTCCCAAATAGTCTGGCATTTTTATTGTTATTTACTTTACTTTATAAATTATTATAACACTAGAAAAATTGAACTGTTATTGAAAAATTACATACAGACTTATATATTATTACTTATCGATCTTAAGATCGGTAAGTATATTGATAGGTATTTGTATGTCTGTGTGTGTGTGTGTGTGTGTGTCTGTTAGATGAACGCGATATCTCACGAACGCGTGGTTGAATCTGCTCCAAATTTTGCATGTGCATGCACCTTACCTCGGACCAGACGCCTATCGATTTTGGGTTAATTATGTCGTATAATTAGCGAGTTATTAACTAATTACCGATCTAAGATCGATAAGTCTTCGGTCTCCGACCGATATTCTCGTTATTATACATTATTCGCTATTCGATTAAGTTTTTTAATCTGTAAATGTAATTAAATCATTTTACCATCTCTACACGTCTGGCAGTCATCGAGTGCAGTCGCATTTTTCAGCGGTGCAGAAGGACTGAAATGAACCAGCACTGAAGAAATATCAACATGTAAATACTGAAATACGAAAAGGACATTGTAGCATTAAGGCAACATACAGACATCATAACAGAATCGGAAGATAATAAATCAAGAATATGAGGAAATCTATGGGAGTGGAATGCGACTGTCAGCAGATACTGCAAATGCTATTACTACAGTACGGCACACTATACAAATCGGGTGACATTGTCACGTTTCAGAGAAACCCATTTTACAGATGATCAGACACCCCTACTTTGGGAGACGTCTGGACATTGTTGTCCCTCAATATCGGTAATAATACAGTATAATGAAGTTGCGCAAAATACTACAAAAAAGCGCAATTCAGTAACGTCATCATTGAATTTCTTGGGGAAAAATAATCCGATTTATCAAAGAAAAAATTTTTTAGCGTAGCATTCGAGAGTTTTTAGCAAAAAACGGCAATTTTGGTCATGTGACTGCCGCGATTAATTTAGATTATTATTGAGACAAGCATGGTGTGATATGACACATCTGACGTGGCCCCAGACACCCCTTGTTTGTGAGACACATAGAGTGTTTGGTTTATTGAGCCAATTGGAGGGAAATTCTTGAAATTTGGATAGGGTGCTGTACTGTGCTAGAAATTCTACTTGAATACTAAATGAGAATTCAACTATATATGCGTAAATAGTTTTTAATGTAAATTGATGTGACCATATCAATGCTCAACGTTTTTGAACATTCATTTGATGGCATATTTTTGTTTTGTTCCCTTTGTGTATATACTGTTTTAACAATAAGGATAAGGATAAAGTTTACATATTTATCCCGGGGAGAGGAAAGTCGATAAGACGGCTTATCTATATGGCGAACCACGGCCTCTTGTCCGGTTACCATTCCATGTCAGGTATGGGATTAGTTACTTGTTTTCGGAAGCATGGACTTGATAGTGGAGGAAGCCGTAACCGACCAGCGGTTACGTGAACCACCCTACGACAGCGAGGAGTCCAGCAATCCTCTCGCACATAACCATCCCTTCATGGGATTCGAACCTGCGAACCCACGTAGGGTAATTAGAGAGGCGGTAGTGAGCGTATTCCCAAAGCTTAGCGCGATGAGCAACACTGCCGCCCAACAATGCTGGCCTTGTCGATATATCAATTAGGCTACAGACCTGTTCACGTGTGATTAGTGTTTTCCTGAAAATGGTTTTTATTAGCGTTCGTACACCGAGTTTACCGTCATAGTTTAGAGTCCGAACAGGACCAATTAGAATTGATTTTACATGTGATACGTTCGCTAACAATGTTAGCGGAAAACAACGAAACAAACAAAATACCGCATTCACTTTCAGTAAGTATAGGCTAGCGTTCACTACACAGCAACAACAGTAACGAGAATATGTTTGTGTATTATGCTGGATGGCTGAAAGCGGATGGATTTTGGCTGACGTGTCGCGACAAGACGCTAAAAAGCGGGACTGTCCCGCCTAAAGCGGAATGTACCGTAAAAGCGCCTAACTTCGGACAAAATTACCATATTTTCATCAATAACTCAAATCATTTATTGTCCAAATTGCGCCAAAATAAAACAGTGCTCGGTAAAACATTGATGCGGTAAGTTACATTCCCTGCAAATTTCGTGCCCATAGGAATATTTTTACTATTGAAATAATCGTTTTTCTTGTCATCTGACCATTATCCTTCACTGCCCTAACTTCGGACAGCCATTTTCCTCACTGCGTAACTGCGACGCACAGAGAGAAGAGTCCTTCGACGCGGATAACGTAATCACGTCGTTGCGTGAAGATAAGACGCTCGATCGGCGTCGTAACGTAACATCGAAACGTCGTGGCAAAAATGCATTATTTGAAATTTCCATCGTCCTATGTTTACCTTGTTGCATTTATTTGATATTTTAGTTACGTCATATCAGTATAATAACACGTTGGCCATTCTAATAAGAATTAACATACGCAAATAAATCTAATGCAAACCGTTTCGGTCTACAATGAAACATTTTAACCGGCTTGTAAGTCTTTGAAACATTAATATTCCCAACAGATGGCTTTGTTGATGTTACGCTGTTATCTTTATAAGTAATTAATTTTTCATCAAACTAACGTGAAATCAATTGTCACGTTTAATCTTCAATTCAATTTCGCTAAATAACATTGAGATAGGTACAGTGATTTTGGTTCGGAATAAAATGAATTCTCCACACGGGTGTATCTAATAACTATCGATTTTGACTTCAAAGCGTAAAATAGTTGTTTTCGTCAGTATACAGTGCCACATGGACAATGCATTTCTCTAATTTTATATTTTCGAATCTTGACGACATTGGTTACGTAAGAAACGTATTGTCGTAATGTGATTTTGGCATATGTTCACACATGGACCGAACAAAATACAGGAATATTACACTGGAATACATCTTTACCTTAAACGGAAATTGCTAATTTGGCACCGTTGCGTCGGGCGTCAAGATTCGTTTCCGCGAGGCAGTGTGACGTCGTGTCGGAAGTGAGCAAAAAATGATACTACGTGAGGTGAACGTAACTTTTGACGCAGCGTGAAATCTCAATAATTTTACGAAATTTACAATTCAGAATTTTACGTTTTATTTAAATCTCGTATGACATCTTGCGATCACTCTGATAAATTATATACATTGTTATTGCCCTCTACCGGATGATGGTATTTTGACGACGATAGCTAGCTTGAGTAGGAGCGACGCTCTGTGCCGTTGAATAGCGGGCAGTCATTTTTCGGCAATATTTCCGTTTTTTCAAGAAAAAATAATTAGGGTGGCTTACCCACCCTACGGCCATCAACTTCATCGATTAATTTAATACCAAAAAAATTAACGAACCGCGACGATATTTCTCACACATTTTCGTTCATTCATTCCTCATAGCTCTGTGAAATTACACTAAAATGCAGCCACAAACAAAAAAGTTACGACCGAAAACCCACCCAAAGAAAAAAACGGACCATTTTGTCATGTCGCCAACTACCCATTGTCCCTTCAAAAAAGCTTGAAAATCTATACAAATATGAGAGATAAAAAGATGAAACTTGGCAGGTGGGTAGAGTTGTGTTTCTTTTAACCATCTTTAAAGTTTCGCGTTTCAACATTTAAAGGAGGGAGAATAGGGGGGTAGCGGAATTCCAATCTATCTATCTAACTTATCCTATCTATCTAATAGACTACACACTTTTTAGCTTTTCACAAGCATGCCAAAACCCAGACCTATTAACAATTAAATGCGGCTTATTTATAACTGTGAATACAAACCTTTCCTTTACAAGACAGTCTGGCGAGACAGTCGCCACAAACCTGCAAACTGATAAATCCAGAAATTGGCATCCCAGCACCGCGCAATAAATCATGAAGCACAATTTGAAGATCACCATTCTGCCTCAGAAAACAATTACTGAATTACGGTATCTCATCCAAGGTCAAGTCTTAAGAAGTCTACAGATTGCCATTTGTTCTATCTTATCCTTACTAATAGTGAAACTTTCCCAAATTAACTCAAAACGAAAAGAAACAGGAACGAAAACTTGAACAAGAACTGAAACGAACGACCAACAGCAGTGGCGCTCTGGCTGAATCATGTAATTGTGAAAGTATGAATAAGCAAAACGTATTTCGTCATGGTTGCAGTGGTGATGGGAGTCGTTAACATGTCTTCATATGCGTATGGTATGGACCTTTCACCGAGCACCGACTTCCTTGTTTACCTCGTGACATTGGCCAATCAGCTACATGCAAAAAGTGACGTAACAATGCCCCCTTTTCGCATCCGCTCAGACACTTTTCTCACTCAGAAGACAGATTTTCAAGTGTGGTCGTAAACATTACCTCGTTTTCGCGTTTTTGAATTCTATTCGTTAGTTTTCAGTTGTGTTTCGGAAACTTAAATATAAATCAGATAATTCAATGATCACTCTGTCTTCCTAGGAGTTTTAATTTAATTGCAGTAATAAAAAAATAGTGTAGAAATAGTTGTGATACCCTAAGCTAAAATTCTTTATCAGTACTTTTAAAAAACAGATTGTTATATGCGATGAATCATAATGATGGTTCAAAACACATACCCAATTTTACAGGCGCCAACTCGCACAACCACTCTTAAAATAGCCCCCAAAATTTTGCAATGGTAAAGTATAGGAAGAATTTTTCGGGGGTCAGAGGTCGGGGAAAGGTTCATAGGATAGGATTTACATATTTATCCCGGGGAGGGGAAAGCCGATAAGACGGCTTAACCATATGGCGAACCACGGCCTCTCGTACGGTTGCCATTCCATGTCGCGTATGGAATCAGTTGGTTACTTGTTTTTGGAAGCATGGACTTGATGGTAGTGGAAGCCGTAAGCCGTTGTGTAGTTATTTGTTTCAGATGCGTGGACATATTGAGAGAAGAGATAAGATAAGTTTATTTCGACTCCATAATCAGCAAAAAGGCGATAAAACAGTTGATAAAAACAAATAAATAAAAACTGATTATAAAAATCAGGAGAGTAAACAAAACCTTGGATAAGTTTTAAAACGTACAGAATATAAGATGGAAGGTATTGTTACAAAGAAGTGGTACGTGTCCACTCACCTAAAACTACTGAATCAAATCATTCACACTCGCACACACACAGCCAAAGGGCATTTAAAAAATTAGAAAAAAGAGAGAAGCTTTAGATAAATTATATGGTCACCAAAAAATAAACACATAAAAAAGAAATTAGAATAAAAGATAGGAAATGTATTAAATAACAAGAATTGTTTGCCACACCATTTTGGTATTTTTGTAAAAATTCCCAAACAAGAGTGAACAGTATTTAATATAAGGACAAAAAAAATTGATTTCGCCAAGCTGATTGTAATTGAAGTCAAGTGCCAAATTGCCCAACCAGAGTTGCCAAAGTTGAGTGCACGAAAAGGTGGGCTAAACCTTTTCATTCACCAAAGACATGCCAAAATATTGCCAAATTATAGTTCAGATTACATCAACTATCAAATACTACTGGTAACAGTTTAAGTACCGGTATATTATAATTAGACTTGGGGATTTGATACTGAGGTAGGTATTGTAATTTATTGGGTATAAAGGGCGGGAGCAAGAATAAAGGAATTGAGGATGTTTTTCATAGGATCCTTGGAGATTAATACGGGAGATTCATCAGAGTCAGTCTTTAGAAAATTGTTAACATATTTCACGTCATTCGATGATTGTGACGTCGCCTGAAAAACAAAAAACAATCTGCGAGTAGGTGTTTAAAAGATTGCATATATGGATATATGTTGACCTATTAATTATTGGGAGATAAATGAAATTGTTAAATTTATTTTAGGGGGTATTGATCAATGACTGAAGTCCTTACTTACTCCCGGAATTCCTTTTACCCTCTAGCGGCAACGATCGACTCTGCGAACATTTTGCAAGCTGGTGTCGTCTTCTCTGGCCAAACAACATAATGGAAATGATGACGTCATAAGTTATCTGAAAAATTACTTTATTTCATTTCGGTTACGTGAGTGGAATAAGAAATGATTGCAAGAGCGTATCACACGGAATAAATACGCAAATATTATGCAATCAGCTAGGTATTTTTGGACACGTTAGTGGACCTATGGATTGCTTCAATATTATGTTGTTGTTGTTCTTTGACACTTTTTGGACACCTAGTGAAAAATCTAAAAAGTCGCTTTTCTCTTTGATTACTGGACCAATTGCTTTGAAATTTTCAGTGGTTAAAGATGAAATTTTTCTCCAGAAGGCTATTACTTTTATTTATTTTAAATATTCCTGTTAGCTCTGTGAGATTTGTTTTTGTTTGCTATAACGTCAGAAATTTACATAGACGACCTGCAATAGAATCCCAAGGAAAGCATTTACTTGTCTTAGAAGAACAGAAAACTGATTGACCGTACGTTACATTGATTAGCTATATTTCATCATAATCGGGAAAAGATGGCGTAGTTTCAGAATAAGTACAAGAGAGCTACGCACAAATATATGGACACGTTAGACCAGAGCGAATCAGTCCTTACCGGTACCTTTGACGCTACCGGTACCCTCAAAAAAGTTATGAATTTCCAGTAGCAAGAATTTTGCAGAATCAAAACGTACAGCCAGTCATGACACTGACTAAAATCCGTGTTCCCATGGATAAAAAATAATACAGCAAAATTTTAGACGAAATATCAAATTTCATAGAATTCACGCAAAATTTTGAAATAAATAAAAGTAATAGCCTTCTAGCGAAAAAATTAATCTTTAACCACTGAAAATTTCAAAGCAATTGGTCCAGTATTCGAAGAGAAAAGCGACTTTTTAAAAACGTGTCAAAGAACAAGAACAACAACATAATATTGAAACGATCGTTATGTCCACTACGTGTCCAAAAAGGGTACATCCATGGGCTTGTCTAGAAGGGAGCCATATATGCAGCATAGGAACAGACAGCGCTCCAGAAGTATGTGTACCAATATGTAGGTGACTAATTTTGTACGCCTATTTCACATCAAGTTGTGTAAAGGGAATGAAACCTATAGCCAGGGGGATACTCACTTTGCGAAATATAATTAAAAATAGGGAAAATCGAAATAAAATTAACCTGGTACACATACTACGGGAGTACCGAACAGACTCCCCGGGCATCACATTATCGGGGTGAGTTTGTTTCTTAGTTTGATGATTGAAATAGTAATAATAATACAAACATTCCACTCTTACTTGACCATATATTTTATTTATTCTCATTTCCAGCAACATCGATATTTGTTTGATCACCAAATTATTTTGAAGTTAGGAATAAGGGGCATCACTATCAAGACTTGTCACGGCCAGCAGGAAAGTTTGGCACGCCCCTGGGCAGACCGCACGTGCATTTCGTATCTGGTGCGTGCGGTAGGATGTTTAATCTGTCGCGAGGTTTCTACGACAAACTTTATGTGGTTTCTCCTTCTATTTTCAGTATGTATGTAGCAATGTAGGGCGGCAGTGGTTCCCAACCACCGGTCCACGGAAACCTTGCTGCCGATCCGCCAAATTTATTTCAATATATATATATACAAAGTATTGACAGCATGTCCATTAATTTTGTGATTTTTTAACTCTTATTGATTCGTAGTACCGGTATTCGGTTATTTTGGAGGTCCGCAAAATTTGTTTTGAAATCGTATCAGTCCGCGAACTGAAAAAGGTTGAGAACCACAGATGTAGGGTGGTCACGTAACTGCTTTTCTCCGCCAACGAGTCCAAGCTTCCGAATACAAATAACTAACTAATCCCATAACCGACATGGACTGGTAATCGGACGAGAGGCCGCGGTTCACTTTCCGATTAGGCTGTATTACCGACTTTCCATTCGTCCGGGATAAAATTTAAGTCCTATTTCCCTATCCTATGTATGATATCGTTCTATCTCTAAAAATAGAAAATATCAAACTGATGAACGGCCTTCCAGTTTCACTATTTCTCCGCTGTCAGTTCGAAACTTGGTTTGCGCTAAATTATCTTCTGCGTCCTGTCGCCGATGATCGCATAATAACGCACTTTTCCTGTCAGTTTATTATCCGCATTTACAAAGTTCAATGGGAACCATAGCGATGGTGCTCCATCATTGAGAAATGCTCGCCCTGACAAATTCAAAAAATAACTGGCGACGATTCGCTGAGGAAATTTATAGGATGGAATCTGCAGCTAAAATTTCCGAATAAATTCATTCTGATTTTCGTTTCGGCTCTGATTGTTCATACCGCCTTCGTAAAATTAAAAAAATATCAATATCTATATGGCTGGCTCCTGGATTCGTTTTCTTTTTTCTGTTTGTATTTTTCTATCGAGTCTAAGTTATTTTTTCCTTCAAAACAAAACCTCTGAATTGGGGATTCGAATTTCACCAAATGGCCTACTAAAAAATGTGAAACTCATGCGATATTGGCTTATCATACGTCCCGCTGTAGACGGGACAGTCCCGCCGTCCCGACAAGTCAGCCAAACGTCCCGCTTTTGCGTTCAGCCATCCAGCATAATATACGAACATGTTTTCGTTACTGTGTAGCGCAACGCTAGCGTACTTACTGAAGGTGAATGTGTTATTCTGTTTGTTTCGTTGTTTCCCGTTTTACATTGTTTAGCGAACGTATTACATGTAAAATTAATTTTAGTTAGTCCTGTTCGGACGTTCACGTGAATGTAACATTGAACAACGATTTTTTAAAGGTGTTATCCACAGAAAAGCATGCTTGGGTGAATAAGTAAATTCTTTATGCTTGAAAACGGCAGACTATTTCATTATTCTTTATTCCTTTTGTTGTACATAAAAAAATCTAAATTCGGATCATTTGTATCGTTAGCGTCTATTCCTTTGTATTTTTCGAACTGAACCCGATATTTAGACAGAGAATATGCGCATGAACTCTCGATGACGATATGGTCAATGAAGGCAGCCGGGATGGCTGAAATGTAGGCCTATGTAGTAAAATCGGAAACCGTAAAGTTACAGGAGGCGTCCCGCTTTGGAGTCAAAAAATATGGTAACCCTAGATATTGGTGCCCAATTAGATCATCTAAAACAGTGGTCGGCAACCACCGGGCCGCGGCCCATCGCCGGTCCGCGGAAAGGTTACTGCCGGTCCGCAGAGAGGTGACACAAAAACGGAAAAGGCCGTAATAAAACCTCTACAATCTAACCACAAACCCAACGACTAAAAACAGCACCCAACACAACAGTAAACCAGACAAACACAACGCCGAGGGTCGGCAAAACTGCGAACCGTGAGCTAATTTGTTGCGGCCCTCGAACGACCCGACATTTAATACATAAAACCAAATATGATTCTAAATTTATTATTGCCTCTACACGGATTTATGTGGTAACAAGTGCTGATGTACGGTGCTTGTTTTGTAATAAGTAGCGTTGGGTGTATATCGTTCGAGTTAATTTTGATTTTTTAAAATTAAAAATTTCTGGGAAACGGAGCGACGAGGGTCGAGCATTCCAAAGTGCTTGGACGAAAACATATTTTTCTTCTGTGCTCATCTGTGCGCTAGTGAAAAAGGTGTAATGTGCACGGTCGAAAGAATATATGGCCTTGAGCAGATTTATCTAAAATGCATTACACTTAGAATAAATTTCGTACTCGCCTGTCAGATTATTATTTGGACGACAAGTTACCATAAAATCATCATCTTTCACATTGATAATAAGTGAAGTTCAATTAATGTAGCGATTGTTCGAAGGTGGAAATAGAAATATTGCGGCCCGCGCGCTACCGGAAATGTGTATATTTGGCCCGCAAGTACATGAAGTTTGCCGACCACTGCACAACACTATTGAGCAGCATGTCTGACTTCATAAACAATTGCTATGTCCGTATGTCGCAATAATGCTGGGTCAATTGTTATCTCTACGCCCGTATAAGAATGCCTCTTATCAGTCCGAATAAGATCTCCTCAAGAAAATGATACATGCATTGTTAACTTTCCCGAAATCTTATTAATATGAGGCCTGGTTTTCAATATTGATAACTACAAAAACGAAATAATATAAATAAATGTCGACCATATCTCGAATATGGGAACAGTTAATGGCCATCAAACAAATACAGATATCGCGTTAAATAGCATCACCGTCGTTTTTAGTATATATATTGTCAACATAAATTTCATAATGCGTTTAATGTATTCCATAGGCTTAGTTCGTTTGTATAAAGGTGGTCCGCCAACATTTTGGTCAGGCTTTACCGGTCCGTCACTTGAGAAAGGTTGCCGACCACTGATCTTAAAAAATCGCAGCTATTGAGTTACAGGAAACAAATAGATAAAAAATAAATATACCACTCAATTTTAAGGTGAGCGAAAGGAGCGCGTAGACTCGTGTTTTTTTTTACTTTATTTTTTTACTCTGACTCCAGGAAGTTTAAAAATTTGGTACTCGCGTAGTATGTGAACTAAGATGGCAGGCAAGGGAACATAGTACGGTATGTGTACCAGGTTAGGCCATAATTTCATTCCGATTTTCCTTATTTCAGCTCAAATACGAGTTCGCTGACTGTCTGTGTTAGCCAAGAGTGTATCCTCCTGCCCATACCGGTAGCTACTCACGTAGTATGTGAACGAAGATAGCGGACACTGGGACATGGTACGGTACGTGTACCAGGTTAGGCCATAATTTTATTCCGATTTTCCTTATTTCAGCTCTATTATGAGTTCGGGGACTGTCTGTGTTAGCCAAGTGAATATCCCTAGGTACTCCCGTAGCATGTGAACCAAGGTGGTAGACACCGGGACGTAGTGTGTGTACCAGAGGTTAGGGTCAGGCCATAATTTCAGGTACAAATACTACAGGAGTCCCTTTGCTAGTCCCCGAACCCAATATAGAACTAAAATAAGGAAAATTGGAATCAAATTATGGCCTAACCCTAACCTGGTACACATACTACGAAAGTTTGAAAACTCGACCCAGCGACCCGGACTTCTTGGGAATCCAAAAAAGAAACTTATTCTGGAACATTTTATTTTTTAGGAATCAGAGAAATCGCACAATAAAAATAAAGATTTGAATTTTTAATCAACTAGTTTCGTTTCCATGAATATAATGACACCGGCCACTATGAGTCCACTCAGCCATCCTCGCTTTGCCAACTGAAATAGAAAAAATGATGGTTACAAGCTGGCATCCATCCACTCATATATAGCATTATATAGAGCAGGAGTGTGGCCACCCGTGGGCCAAATGCTGCTCACAGGGAAAATTGTGCGGCGCATGGTGAAGTGCCAATTTTGAATGATGTGCGGCCCGCGAAACAAGTTTTTAATTTTCCCCTTTTTTGACGTCATAAGATTAATCAATCAACATTTTTGTGCCTGTTACTACTAGAAATCATATGTTAAATAGAAGTACGACCCGCGGTTTCGGTCGGTTATTAATATCTGGCCTCTCCTGCATTAGAGGTTGCACAACCCTGATATAGAACAAGGGTGCGCAACATTTTTTGTCAGTGGGCCATATAACCAACTTTGGACATCCAGCTGTGCCACGCAAACAATTATGTTTTTCCATGCACACAACGAATTAAAAAATAGTTTACTGAATGACATCAAATTCTAGCTAAAGTGCCAAGCAACCACAATGAGATATTATTATGTCACAAAATAATGTTGCAAACAAGCGTTAAATGAAAGCCTGCAACTAACAGTGATACAGGCACCAGGAAAAACGACGAAAGATTTAACGCGGCGACAAGAGCAAAAATACTTATTTTTACCATATTGATGTCCTTTCTGAACATAAACTGTCAGATTGGGATTAGTAACAAATTTGCAATTTGTCACTTCAAATCATCGAATATTACCCCAATTAATCTTAAAAACTTGACTTTCGACTTAGCACCTGTAAATTTCCATGAGCATAAAAAGATTCCACAGGACATTGAAATCATCGCTATTTTTAAACTTAAACTAGGTCATTTCATAAACTTTACAAGATATTCGACCTAAAGAATAGTGCCGATGAAATAAGAAATTATCGTGTACATCCGAAATTCCTCCTATCAAAAACGAGACAAACTTGAATTTGATTGGTCGAGGAAAAACCTTCTTCCCGAAAAAGTAATAAATAAAGATAGACAAATTATCCTCTAAATTGAGAAACCCCCAATTCCATTTAAATAGACTGATCGGGAAAAAGAAAATAGAGTGTTGGGAGAAAGGTTAGCTGTTCTAGTTAATTCTGCTGCTATCTAATGGACAATGCTATTTAAGGTACAATTTATATTTTATGATTTAAGTCGTGTTTTATATTTTCTTGTTATTGACGATCGTAATTGTTTAACCGGAGCAACAAAATTATACTAAAGGATGGATATTGAGTTGATCTGTTATATAAAATTAACAGGAGCTCCCAATTGAGCACGTATACCTTCTGATTAATATAATTGTTTTATATCGAAGTCTAGATAGTAGGAGCACAATATATATATCAAAGTAGTTAACTAGTAAACATCAACTAACGAAGAAGATAGCCAACAGCAATTTTTGGTTACAGATTTAATGCGTGATGGGGAAAAATATGAGTGTGGACAAGGCACACACTAAACGACTCGCGGGCCGCCTGTTGCACACCCCTGATATAGACTCATCTATAGCTCGAAGCAAGGACTGCTACACTGAAACAATACGACTAATTGGACATTTACGGAAGAGTGAATGGCATAATATGGGGAGAGGTAAACTGATGTGACAGATAAATCCTATCGCGAGCAATGGTTTTGTTTGGCTATCATTCCAGGGCAAGTACAAGAATTGCTAACTAGTTCATGATGTGAAGCTCTGCTCTTACTAAAGACGATAAACACCTACCACACAAATCATCCATGCATGAGCAGAATTCAACACAAAAATACTTACAGTATATAATGTAACTGGTGGTCTACTTCTGATAGCATATTCTGCCCAAACCTCATTCCTAAGCCAAGGATCCTTGAGACCAATCTTTGCCAATCTCTTTTGTATAGGTTCGTAACTTGTGCCTTCCACTTTCCATGTCCTGGGAATAAAGAACAGCCCTTAGCAAAATAGGCAGAGAGAATTACGGTATTTCAATATCAGAAATGAGACCCCAAATGCCCAAGGGTTCCAATACTAGGCTCTTGTCTCCCTAAGGCACCACTAGAAGAACATCTATTAGCCAAATGGACAAATATGTGAAACATCTTACCAGATTTTATTATCACAAATTACAAAGTAAACACTATGATACATTTCAGTTCAAACAGAAAATATTCCAAGTGATTTAAAGACTCTTGTTACACAGCAATAACAATGTATTTCTGTAAGTTTCATCGGGCACATATTACGCAATAACGAAACTAGGGGGTCTGATTTGTATTTTCAAGTCTCCCAGAGACTAAGTTCTCTGAAGTCGAAATTACAATTTACAGACTTTCAATGTAAATGAATTAAGTCAAAATTTTCCCCAAAAACTCAAATTGTTACGTTTTGTTTACTAAGCTGTATCAGTAACAGGCTACAAAAAAAAAGGCTCACAAGTGCCAAAGTTTTCATTATCAAAATTTGTTTTGGCTCCGATCTGGAGCTGAAGTCAAATTCTCTTTAAATGTTATAAATTTTTCCCTGACTTAACCGCCCCGCACCCACCTAGGGCACCGAACCCCTCACAAAATCCCTCATAGGATAGCGAAAACCAGGGGCGGGTAAGGTTTTTGGACCAGTAGCAATATAAGTGGTTATAAAAAGTTATATTCTATGAACAAAATTTTATTTACAGTGTTACAAAAGCAAAAATGAAAAAGAACAAGCCTCGTGCCCAAACTAGATTTAATCACAATCTCAACAAATTCTTCAAGCAAAAACATCAAAATTTGGCTTCAGTTTGGTAGTGACAGCATCGGGCAGGCCAGATTAAATGACCTAACGAGCATGATATGGACTGCGGGCTGTAGTTCAATGTCAGCTATATACCCTCGCTGTGTGATCAGTGGTGCATTTGAAAGAGCGTTCTTATTGAATACAAGGCTGCATATACAACACAAGTTCAAGCAGTAAAAATCAGCAATAAACAATATTCAAGAAAAAATTTAATCACTCAGTTTCACTGGGGTCAGGAAGACGCAGGAAACCAAAGCTGGTTATAGAGCAATGATACCCAAGATTCTGAAATCTAATTAACAGGTCGGGCGCTTTCTTTACAAAACCACCGTTGTTGTTGTGACTTGTGAGTATCGTACATCGTATGGTACGATAATCTAACTAACATCTCTCACATCTTTATTAGTGATTTTTAAGAGCTATCAAGGCCACAGATGAACGAGGTATTTCCCGCTTCAACTGGATCACTTGAAGTCATGACGCTTCTGCCGTGAAAAATTAAAAGATGGCTCGATCACCCACGTTGTTACGATGGCAAGAGTTGAAAGATGAAACTTCTGGTTAGTCACGGTTTCATCCAAATTAATAAAAAAAACTGTGGCTTTCATTATAAGCACACTGACTCAATATTCAAATCCAAGACTCACCTCCAACTAGGTTTATATTCTTTCGGGATATCGTTCCAGCCGATGCCCATGATCTGTGCTGTTCCAGAAATTAATATTACATAAATACTAGTTGGCTAAAATTAAACGGATATCATTAGGCACAAAATTAAAGAAGATAGTACGATTAAAAATATACATATACTAGAAAGATGAAAAATTTGAATAATTATGCCACTGGTAGCAATTTTCAGAGCATGGCATGTCGCGAAAAATTATGGATTTCGCCACTAGCAGCAACTTTCAGAACATGCCCTGTTCGCCACTAGTAGTAATTATTTGAGAATGATATGTTTTGATAGATCGACATCAGGAATGCTGGTCTCCAGCACCCTCGGAATAAAAATAAAGGTCATAGATTAGCATTTTTTCCCGGAAGTCGCCCCTAGTAGGAATTTCGGATGTGATGCATGCCAATGCTCGAAAATTTTAGAGGATATATATTTTAGAAGTGATACCTCGACAGTCAAACATGATTTGGTCAAGATTGGTGTTCCACCGCCAAAACTATTTTTGTCATGAAAAACAATGGTATGTCAACTCGTTATCATGCGTTCCAAAATAATACCAAAGCATATACATTATAAAGATTAAATACATAATCCATAATAAAGCTAGGTATCGCCACTAGTAGGTATAATTGAAGCATGTCACAAAAATGATAGACGATATATACTTGAATATGAGACAAAAAATGGAGTCGGATTTAAGCTAACGGGACTTTGCCACAGGTAGGAATATTTGAAGCATTAATGTCACAACAACAATCATACATTTTGCCACTATGGCATTCTACAAATAAGTCTAATTGTTAAATTTTTTGGATCATGATATGTTTTAAACAAAAATATAGATCTAATCTAGGTCTAATTGAAGCGCGTCACAAAAATTATAGAAGCTTTATACTCGAATATGAGAGAAAACAGGGTTGAATGAAGCTCACAAGATTTTGCCACTAAGGTACAATTGAAGCGTGTCACAAAAATTATAGAAGATACATACATGGATATAAGAAAAAATGGGGTCGGATGAAGTATGTCATATCGTCATGGCCTTGAATTATGACAGATTTGCCACGAATAGAAAGCACAATTATGGACAAATTTACAAGCAATAGAAATTTTGGGAGCATGTCAAATCACAACAACGATCAAAAATTTTTCGGACATAGTTTTTGAAATATAATTTGGAACAAGATAGCTCCAAAGAAAAGTACAGAAGCCTAATCACACAAAAAATCAATGTTGCATGACAATACAGAATAAGTCCATCCTATTTGATGGGGGATGTTGCTGCCGAACGAAACTCAAGCAAAACTAAATTTCAAAGTCAACGTCCGACCATTTTTTCAAAACTTTGATCATATCGCCAGATTCCATAGAGATAAAATGCAGGCTCTCATTATCTTTGGCCATAGATACTACGTGCTCAGAGTTCTGTTGACTAACGTACTCAAGTCTTTGCATTTTAATCGGAAACTTCGTTATCCGAAATATCATCATTTTCAACGCTGCTACGGTCATAGATCGTGGAAGTTTTTTCTTCAGTGGTTTTATATCCGGTGTGTCTGGAAAGGCAATGATAACATCCAGTAAGTTACTCTTTAATGCAGTTGATTTGACAAAAAACTCGGCATCATCGCAAGCGCCATGCTCTTTCACTAGTTCCATATACCTGGGGTGGTTTCGGGTGAATTCTGGCGACGGGTTATTTTTTTCAGGGTTTTGATTCCCCCCACTTTCTCTCCAGTACCTCCCGTTCTTTTTTAAATAATCCATTTCCGCGCCTTGACGTTCGATTGTGTCCACTATACTCCGATTCAGCATTTTCAAACGAGCGATTTTCGCTACAATGATTTCACGCATTGTGTCCGCTGTTTCTTCCAATAAAACAGGGTTTTTTCGAAACATCATTTTTTCCAGATTTTTCAAGTTGTTCAATTGGTTGAAAACCTCCATTTTATCGAACTTATTTCCAGATAAGCAAATTTGTTTCAGCCCCACAAAATCTTTTCCTGTCAATTGTGCTTCATGGAGTTCGCATTCATTCAAAATCAGCTCTTCCAACCCTGAAAGGTTGGAAAGACTCAGAACATTCTTCCAATCCTGAATCGGATTCGTAGCGAGGCCTAGAACTTTTAGCCGAGCAAACATGCCGTTCTCTGGTCTGCTTATTTCCTTGATTTTATTTTTGTCGAGATATAATTCGACAATATTGGGCCACAATCCCAAGCATGAAACAACATCTGACCACTTGAGGGAGCAGCTGTTTAGAATGAGTGTATGTAACGAAGCAAAACTGTCCATTAGCATATCGGGTTGTTGCGGAATTTGCATGATATTCCCACTCACATTTAACTGTTGAAGCATTTTCAATTGCTGGCAAATTTTTGCGATGCTTTCCCACTCATGAAAAAGATTTTTTGACAGATCCAAGTCCTGAATATTGGGAGCTTGGTTCAACAAAAAATTTTCGTCTCCGGGATGCGAAATATTTTCAAATCGCAATCCAACCATGGTAAGATTTTTCAAGTCTTTGAATACTTTTTGTACTTGTTCCATTCCAATGGCTTCCACTTTTGTTTTTTGAGCTGTTCCTGGGTCTTCAAAGTAAAGTTCCTCTCCTGGGGCAGTCCCATCCTTACAGTTATAGCTTGCATATCTTTCCACAAGGGCTTGAGATAATGAAATTCCAGTTGACAACTTATGGGGTCTCACAAACGAACCACCAGTGTCCGATTCACAGGTGAAATAACTCACGCCATCTTTTGTCCCATTGTGCTTACCCCTGGACGTATCATCCCATTCAATACCAACCCAGTCACCCTTAGTAGTGGGTACTGGCCCTACATAGCGTACAGTTCCAAAATATTCTCCCACGGAAGCGCGCTGCCCCACGTAAATTACTCCCTCGGCACCCATTGTCCACCTCAGTCTGGAAGGCGACCTGACATCAGGAATGATTGTCTCTGGCGCCCTCGAGATTAAAATAGAGGTCATAGGTTAGCCTTTGTTTCCACCGCATGTATATTTTAAGAATCTAAAATCTGGGAAAGACATAAAATTTCAAATTTAAGAATGTATCCAAAATTAATTATTATTATTAGTATAGACAAAACAGTCTATGCAACAAAAAACTGGTAAAGTCCACCTGTGTCCAGCTTAACCTTGCATGAGGCGATGGCCAATGAATGAGCCGTCTTATCCACTTCCTTATCCTCAAAATAAATTTAAAAAAATTTGATAACAAAACACACCCTCTATCTATCTATATTTCACGTCGCAATACTTTTGAAAGGACGACACAAACGTAATTATCCTTTGCACGACAAGCGTTCTAAACTGTTTCTTTGTGTGAGAGGTAACGGCCCGTGGCGAGGTATAATTCATTACTCGCTATATACTTGTACTGTTATATAATTTAACGGGCTTCGTATAAAACGTTTCAAAATACACGTCATGTGTGTTAGTGAATAGGTCTTTATTGCTCGTATTTCCACTGCCCATGTTGGTATGATATCGCAATCTTAAAGTTCGATTAGAGAGTATCCTATCTCATCGTATTCTTTTACTTATATTCATGTATTCTTGCATTGTTCACAAGCTTAAGTTCCGGTAAATAGTATCTTATTTTGCTTTTTTGTTTCTATGTCACAAAGCGAAATTGGCAATGTATTACTTTTAAACCTCATTTACAGTTAACCTTGCTAATGTGAGGAACGCCGCTATACTAATATGCACCAAGACAATCGATAAGTATATGCCAAAGCGAATATATTAAAGCGATATTTAGAAACTTGTCTAATAATTTAAAGATATTGGAGCACAATGCGAAAACTGTTTCTGCATCGTTTTCGTACTAAGGACTTTCTCAGACTATATGAAACAACATTATATTCACAATAATTCACACCGCGAAGGTATAAAAAAGAAATCTCTAGCTTAATATCTAACGAACGGAAACCACATTCTGGTTAGTTTGCAGCCAGATTCTTCAATCACATAGAATTATTTTTTTGCTACAGCATTCTTGCAATATACGAGTCTGATTTTTGACTCCGGTCTGGCAGAGTGTAATAGTGCGCTGCAAGACAATATCCTTACCCTTGCTACAGCATTCTTTGATCATAAGCGTACAGTCGGTCCGATGCAAACGCTTTGGTATGGCAAAGGTATTATTCTCACAAAGGTATAGAAATGAGTTAAGGTTCTGCAGTAGAACTCTTAAATCACTCAGAAGAATGAGTACTTAGTCTTTGCAAAATATAGAAATACATTTGCGTCAGTACATGCGGCAAGACTTTGACTTACTCAGAATAATCTCCACTTTTATTACTATAGAATCATCGCATTATACACAAACTCACTAGCGCAGTAGCATACATATATACACAATCAATAACACACAGTAATTTTTCAGCAAAACAATCCATAGTACTTACACGCACTTAGCGTAACGCTGTAGCCTCAGCAGTCTGACAATACACGACTATACTTGTAATGATTCAAACGCTCTCACTTCCTCGATGACGTCATACCTGGTTATCTACTTAACATGAGCGGAAACTAGGTCGATGACAAAGGAAAGAGGGAAACGCAAATACGGCGTAGTATACATACTCAAACAAATATGGGCCGTACTTGAGGCGAGCCAATATCTTGCTCGACTAAGCTCCTTGCAATTAAATCTCAAATCTTTCAATTGACAAGGCAATGTGACGGAATAAAACTGACAAATTACATCGTTATGCTTTATGCATTATCAACGCTGGCCGTAAATGGTATAAGCCTAATTCTTTGAACGCCAAATATGCGGAAGACGTATGGTCGGCCGCCTTACATGGCCCGTAGTTCAAACGTGTAAAAATTCAGGCTGTATGTCAGGTCAAGCATGTCTGATATATGCTTTATATATTCGCATCATTTGCCGTAGCAAACATGAGCTAGGTCGTGGGGGCGAAAATGTTTCGTCTATCCCAGTGGTTCTCAACCTGTGGTACGCGGAAGATGATCATGTGGTACGCGAGCAGCTTCGAATTATTGCAACAACTAACTTTTGAGTTGGCTAAAATATGCCGACAACACTTCGTCTTCCATACTTTATGTATTCGTTGAACGGCCTTCATGAATTTTTCCCCGTGCATCAATTTCTTCGTTTACTTCCGTATCCAGCAACAATCAATAAACATTGCCTTGTTTTTGTAGTTTTCCGTGTTATTTGTCAGTTTTCAGTTGTGCTTCGAAAAAATAGTTGTGATTTGAATAACTTAATTGTCATTATGTCTTCAAAATAGCATTAATTTACTTGCTGTAATCATAAATGAGTCTCGCAAATGCTGCGATAGACCAGTCTAAATTAAGCTATCAGTGCTTGTAAGCGGCACATGGTTGATTAATTTTAGTCAAAATGAAGGTTTGAAACACGTAAACCAGCTTATTAGCGCCAACACATCAAAACACCCTCAAAAAAAGTTTAAAAATTTTGCATTAGTAAATTATAGAAAGAATTTTTTTCTCAGGTCAAGGGTCGGAGAAACGTCCCATGAACTAGTCCAGTCTTTATCGCCTGCCATTGTCCACTAACGAATCGAAATGGGCATGTTTTCGTTTCGAATTAAGTCACAAAGGATGTAGTGCCACATTATAAAATACTTCCATAGCGCGTTTCTTGTGCCATTGTTCCCCACGTCAAAAAGAGGCTTCTTCGGTAGTACGCAGCCAGAGTAAAAAACAGTAAAGTGGTACGCGGTCATTAAAAGGCTGAGAACCACTGGTCTATCCCAATCCACTTGAATCTAGTTCTTTCATTGGAGAGAGGCTAATACTCTTCGCCACCCGGGGGCTGTAAAAATACGTACATAGGTCGCTCTTCCACAGACTATTCACAATATAGTAAACGATTTATAGCGTATTATCGACTTAACTAAATACGTGGAAGACGTATGGTTGGTCACCTCACACGGCCCAAAGGTAAAATGATTGAAAATTCAAGCTGTATGTCAGGCCAAGCATGTTCGATAGATGCTCGACTGTGGCATATGTGGCCCTTACATGGCCTGTAGTTTGAACGAGTGAAAATTCAGGCTTTATGTCATGACAAGCATGTCGGAAAGATCTATATATGTATATCATCATTGGCCGTAGCTGACACGAGGTAGATCGTTGGCACAGTATCGTTGACTGCAACAAGTCGATTTCAGTTTTTTTTAATTTGTTCCTTTTTATATTTATTTTATATCGTATATTGGTTTGACGAAAATAAATATCTGAATCTGGAGGGATTAATACGTTGAAGAGAGAATCATTAAAACAGTGAATATGCCTCACCACGCATAAGGCTGTAGAAGTACATTGGTCGCCGAATTCGCCGATAATTTAATATGCGTAACATGCGTACTTGGTCAGACGAAACGTTACAGAAATATATTTGTGTTAGTGTGCAGCAAGACCTTTTAATTACAAAGAAGAGAGAGAGGCAAATATAGCGTTGTACACTCAACCAAATATTCGTGGGATATGTGGCCCTTACATGGCCGTAGTTAAAATGAGTTAAAAGTAGTACCAAGGTCGTTATGCTAGGCCGAACATTTTCGATACATGCTTCATATATATATCATAAATAGTAGCCGTAATTGAGACGAGCTAAAGCTTAGCAACGTAATTAGCAAATAGCTTAACTAAAAACGCTCTTTCACTGGTAAAGGAAAGATAAAGCCGCAAATATGATTGATACACAATCAACCAAATGTGTATGGTATACGTGGCCGTAGTTAAAACGAGTCAAAATTGGTACTGAGGTCGTTACGCCAGGCCGAGCATATTCATAATATGCCCAGTCCATCATCAACATTGGCTTTAAATCAGACGCGCCTAATGCCAGCGACGAAATTACGCACTTAACCGTACATGTTTTGCATGTGCTTTGTCGTACACTTGTAAAGGATACATGTCGTAGGTATAAAGGTATTCATGAAGTATGCGAACCAAGATGGCGGTCACCGGAACGTAGTGTGTGTACCAGGTTAGGTTTATGCCATAGTTATATTCTAATTTCCTTTATTTTAGTTTTATTACGATTTCGGTGATTAGCCAAGTGACTCCCGTAGTATTTGTGCCAGGAATTATCACCTAACTCTAACCTGGTACATATACTACGTTCCGGTGTCCGACATGTTGATTCACATACTTCGTGAGTACCAGAGATAAATATATTTCCATATATAGATCATTTCTTCATAGACAAAAGTGAGAGATATCGACGAGATCTAGCTCGGCTCATACTTAACCAAATATGGCCCGTACCTCGAGCGAACTAAATCCTAGGAAAGACAAATTTCCAGCTAAACCAAGATTGCGCTAATGATTGGGTTTCCGCGGGACTAACAACTTATCCTTTTTCTATGCCTTAGGATCCATATGCATATAATGCAAGGATGCTGTAGCAAGGGTGAGGGTAACTATCCTAAATGATTAAAGAGTCTTGCTGCACACTGACAAAAATATATATTTCTGTGGACGAAACGTTGCAGAAACACATTTGTGTTAGTGTGCAGCAAGACGCTTGAATCACTTAAACCAGTATTCCCTGGAATTCACAATCCAACTTTGGCTATGAATTTATACATAGGGCGTTTAATCGTTAATAATAGAAGAAATAGGTTGCACATATACTTAGACCAAATAGGGGTCTTAAATCAGGACAGCTATGAAAAGTTGCTATGTTTGATTCAGAAGAATGGGCTCTGCGGAAGTATTCGTACCAAGATGACAACCTAAACTTTAAATCTGGTACAATACTATGTTCAGGATTGGGGCATCTTGGTACGAATACTTCGGCAGAACCGAAGAATATTTTTAGAAATCGAATATGTAAGGATTCGCCAGGAACAAGTGCTACAAATGAAATCGTGTTATTCGGTGACAATCACTCACAATTATACAGAGCATACAATATAGACACGGATTAAAACAAAATGACTCTCAAAATAATAAAACATACGCATGAAAGCAGCGTCGTGATTCATATTCTCCGGGCTAGGAGCTGAGGTCGGAGTCAAAATAATTTACAACCCGAGTCGGGATTTTTCTTATATTGTGGTCGAAGTCATTTTTTTCAACTAGGCATTGCCCATTGTATATTTTCCCGATTCCATATCCCTCACGCACAGTGACGAAATAACTCCTGTAAACAAATAATTTCTCACCAATAGAAGACGCTAATGAGTAAAAAATATGCTTACGAAAGTAATCGTTCGATTTAGATCAGGTTGGTCCAATCGTCGCAGCTTCCAAATTTGTGGCCTGAGTCGCATTTGGTGTTGTTTCTTCATGAAATTAACCAGGAAAATCTTTTGACATATTGTTACATAAATAATGTCACTGAATTGATGGGATTCATGATTTTGGAACGGGTTCTTTTCTGTATTCGCTGTATTATTTGCTGTATAATTAAGTTCACAGATATTTACTACTGGTTAAATAGTCCTAGAATTAATATTGTTTCGAACACAATGGAAGGAAAATTCTATGAAATTAAAAACAAGCTGGACCTTATGGAAGCAAGAATAACCAAAAATTTGAAAATTGAAATCAAAGCTATAGTTGAAGACAGTATCAAGGACCTTCTGGAAGAATCAATACACGAACATGATAAAAAAAATTCGACCCAAATAGACGAATCCGTGTTAAACAAGACACGTGAAATGGCTGATCGCTTAGAAGGCATGTTTAAGCAGACTGACAGCCTGATGAGCAAAATGAATATCCTGATGGAAGACCTGAATGGCATTCATGCTGTGAATAATGCTCTTCAGCAAGATGTGCAAGTGGTTCAAGCCAGCCAGAATTTTATTAACGCTGAGTTTGAAATTCAAAAGAGTTACTTAAATGACCTCCACAACAAAGTAGCAGAATTAACAGCGTCAAACAAAGAACTTGAAGCACTGGTTATATCCCTTCAACATAGATTTAACAAGGATTTCGAGGACTTGGCTCAGTATGTTCGAAGAGAAAACTTGGAATTGCATGGCATCCCTTACGCTTACACAGTAGGTGAAAGCACAGACGACATAATCATGGCAATGGGAAAACTTTTGGATATCAAAGTGGAAAAATGTGACATATCTGTTTCGCACAGACTCCCCCGTCGCGACAAAACAAAAATTCCTCCAATTATTGAGAGATTTACCGCCAGGAATAAAAGAAATGAATTTTTAGATAAAAAGCGTACTACATCAAGCATTGAAAACTTTGGAATAAAGAGCATGAAATCTCTGTACATAAATGAGAATCTAACGGACTTCCGAAATAACTTGTTTTACAGCGCTCGCATATCAAGAAAAACAAATAAATACGAACGGCTTTGGACCACAAATGGGAATATATATATGAGAAAAAACAAGGACACTCCGAGAATTGCCATCACAAAGCTGGCTGATCTTCAAAAATTGGATTGAACAGCCTTCAATTAAGTGGGTATATTTTATAACTGTTTTAAAATGTCGTCCATACCCATTTGTGCCTCTTGTAATAATCCATGTTTAGATCATTTTATTATTTGGAATACTTGTGGTTCCAGAACACACACTATATGTTCTTTTTCAATAGATGATACATCTTTAGTGCCCAGGGCTTCCAACTACTGTTATGCATGTTTTAATCTTGTCTCACCATTTAATAATAGTCCCAACTTTAGTGGTAATGATTTACAACATACGGTTTTGAATACCACTGATTTTGATTTTGAAAATGTAGAAAATTGTGTTTCGCTTTTTGATCGAAAAGATATACTAACTGCCCTCACTCGATCTGATAAACACTCAGTCACTATAGCACACTTGAATATTCGATCCCTACAAAAAAATGTAGATGAATTGTCTAGACTTGTATACGAATTAGAATCCACCCCATCCATCATAGCAGTCTCAGAAACCAAATTAAAAACTGATCCTTTCTCAAATGTAGATATGGAAGGCTATGACTTCTACCATACACCAACAGTTACAAATGCTGGCGGTGTTGAATTGTATTTAAAATCTTACTTTTCACCAAATTTCATAAGTTGTTATAATCTAAATGTTGTTGGTTGTGAAGAGTTATGGGTTGAAATTCCTATAACATCTGCTAAATCTACTTCTTTAACCATTGGGGTCCTCTATCGACATCCAAACTCTGACTCCTACGACTTCCTAAATAATCTTCAAATTAGCCTACACAATCTATCTCAAGATAAGAAAAAGTTTTTAATTGTTGAAGACATAAATATAAACTTGATTGCAAACACAAACTTCACGAAGCAATATTTGAATATGCTCCGGTCCCATGCCACAATTCCACTAATCACAATTCCTACCAGGGTAATTCTGAAACTTCAATTGATCATATGTATACCAATTTGACTGATAAGACTATGAAGCCATTTGTGTTATTTAATGATATATCTGATCACTTTCCTATATTCTGCCAGACTAACATGCAACATACAGCTCCCAAGCATGAACTGACATGAAGCGAGACATGAAGCATTTCAATCCTGAATTTTTTTTTAAATGAAGCCCTGACTATATTTAGCGTTGAAATTTTGCCTCCGCAAATAGGTGTAGATAATTTTAACATATTATTTGATGAATTTGTTAACAAAGTTCAATATTTAATTGATAAACATGCCCCACTGCGAAAATTAAGTAGGAAAGAATGCCGGTTGATGCGAAAACCCTGGATCACTCCTGGTATGTTACGTTCTGCCAAAATTCGAAACAAAATGCATAAATCTTTATTTTTAAATGACACTGAAGTTGGAAAGCAACAATATAAAAAGTATTCCAATACTCTATGTCATAATAAAAGTAGGGCCAAAGATGATTATTATGCTAAATGCTTTGAGAAACATAAGACTGACACGAAGAAGACTTGGAATACCATTAACTCCATTATTAGTCAAAGAAGTAGGAAATCTCATCCAAACTGTTTACATGATGAGACTCAAAACAACTTAATTCAAGAGCCAGATGACATTTGTGATCTTTTTAATAAATATTTTTCTCAGATTGGGCCTTCTCTCGCTTCCACGTTTTCCAATAATAATAGATATGAATTTGAGGTATTTGGATCCACCTAACAAATCATCTATGTTCTTGGAGGAGACCACCCCTCATGAAATAGAAGTAGTTTGTAATTCTTTTATAATTGGAAAGGCTGAGGGTCATGACCATATGTCTATCTATATGCTTAAACTGTTGAAAAATATTATTAGTCCAATTTTATGTCGATTTTTCAACACCTCTATATCTATAGGAATTTTTCCGAAGCATTTGAAAATTGCCAGAGTGGTTCCTGTTTATAAATCCGGTAACAAGGATAAAGTTTCAATTATCGCCCTATCTCAATTTTATCCTGCCTTTCGACTCTTTTTGAAAAATTATTATTGAAAAGATTAAACTCTTTTTTAGAAAAAAATTCAATTTTCGCAATGGACACTGCACATCTCATGCAATACTTGACATTGTTAGTAAATATTATAATATTATAGATGAGAGTGTAGTAGGCTGCAGTATATTTTTGGATTTAAAAAAAGCTTTTGATATCGTGGATCATAATATTTTAATTAGTAAATTGAATCATTATGGTGTCCGTGGGGTTGCTAATAAGTTGTTTTTTAGTTACTTAGAAGGTAGAGGCCAATTTGTATGTTTGGCTGGTTCGGAATCTCGGAGAGAAGCTGTGTCTGTTGGGGTCCCTCAAGGCTCTGTATTAGGACCTACCCTCTTTCTTATCCATATCAACGGTATAGTTAATGCCACTAAAGCTTCAATAAACCTTTTCGCAGACGACACTAGCGCTACATTCTCTGCCGCGAATATGACAGACTTGGAGCGAATAGTTAATAATGAACTAGTTCATATATCCAATTGGCTCACTTTAAATAAGCTTACAGTAAATCCTAACAAAACACAAATCATGTTAATTAACTGTAACAAACACCCAGAAACTTCCAACTTCATCCCAAAGTTTATCCTGAATGACTCTGTATTAACTATTTGCAACTCGGTCAAGTATCTTGGTGTAATTTTATATAGTAAAATCAATTGACAAATGCATATCCACCATCTAGCAAGCAAGTTGTCTAGAGCAGTGGTCACCAAAGTGTGGGTCGCGACCCCAAGTTGGGTCGCCTTAAATATTTCTGGGGTCGCCGAGTGCCCATCGTTGTCTTTTCTTTTATTATTTTTATTATGTGTGTGACTTCTCGGATTAACGCTAGATACTTCAAACAAAAAAAAGAATAACAAGCACGCAGACAGGTAATACCAAGAGCAATTACGATAAATTAATTATGGAAGCAAGAATAACTAAAAATTTGAAAATTGGAATCAAAGCTATAGTTGAAGACAGCATCAAGGACCTTCTGGAAGAATCAATACACGAACATGATAAAAAAAATTCGACCCAAATAGACGAATCCGTGTTAAACAACACACGTGAAATGGCTGATCGCTTAGAAGGCATGTTTAAGCAGACTGACAGCCTGATGAGCAAAGTGAATACCCTGATGGAAGACCTGAATGGCATTCATGCTGTGAATAATGCTCTTCAGCAAGATGTGCAAGTGGTTCAAGCCAGCCAGAATTTTATTAACGCTGAGTTTGAAATTCAAAAGAGTTACTTAAATGACCTCCACAACAAAGTAGCAGAATTAACAGCGTCAAACAAAGAACTTGAAGCACCGGTTATATCCCTTCAACATAGATTTAACAAGGATTTCGAGGACTTGGCTCAGTATGTTCGAAGAGAAAACTTGAAATTGCATGGCATCCCTCAAGGCTCTGTATTAGGACCTACCCTCTTCCTTATCCATATCAACGATATAGGTAATGCCACTAAAGCTTCAATAAATCTTTTCGCAGACGACACTAGCGCTACATTCTCTGCCGCGAATATGACAGACTTGGAGCGAATAGTTAATAATGAACTAGTTCATATATCCAATTGGCTCACTTTAAATAAGCTTACAGTAAATCCTAACAAAACACAAATCATGTTAATTAACTGTAACAAACACCCAGAAACTTCCAACTTCATCCCAAAGTTTATCCTGAATGACTCTGTATTAACTATTTGCAACTCGGTCAAGTATCTTGGTGTAATTTTATATAGTAAAATCAATTGACAAATGCATATCCACCATCTAGCAAGCAAGTTGTCTAGAGCTATTGGTGCAATGACTAAACTAAGCCGATTTGTGCCAAAAAGTATATTAAGAACTGTTTACTTTGCACTATTTCACACTCATCTACAATATGGAATTGTGGCATGGGGCTCGGCATGCAAATCCCATCTCAAAACAATATCTGTTCTTCAAAACCGTGCCCTGAGATTGATGACTGGTGCTCGTTCTAGACATAGTTTGGGACCAATTTATAAAAAAAAATGAACATCCTTAGACTTGAGGATGTGTATAAACTTGAAGTGGCGAAAGTCATGTTCCAGTTCAAATTCGGTATGCTGCCCATTGCTTTTAACAATTATTTCACCAGTTGCAGCAATGTCCATAGTTATAACACCCGTTCAGCTGGCAGAGTCTCTTATTTTGTTAGAATGACAAACTCCACCCTGGTGCAGAAATCTATAAAAATTGCTGGCCCAAACATATGGAATAACATTCTAAATTTGATCAAAGAATCTTCGTATAATAGTTTTAGGAGTAAATTCATGAGGCATCTCATTGATAAGTACTGAAGGTATGACTTTGTCCAAACTTCATGATACTTTCTGTATCCTAGCATATATAAATTACTATTATGTTTTTTATGTTTATCCATATTTATATATTGAGTACTATTTGTGTACTCACAATAACTGCCATCTAATTTTGAGGCAAACCCTTGCTAAGTCAAATAATAGTTTATTTATCCATATTTATATATTGAATACTATTTGTGTATTCGCAATAACTGCCATCTAATTTTGGGACAAACCCTTGCTAAGTCAAATAATAGTTAATTCTCCATATTTATATAATGAGTACTATTTCTGTATTTGCAAAAATTGCCATCCAATTTTGGGCAAACCCTCATTTACTTATATTTATATATTGAATCCTATTTGTGTACTCGCAATAACTGCCATCTAATTTTGGGGCAAACCCTTGCTAAGTCAAATAATAGTTTATTTATCCATATTTATATATCGAATACTATTTGTGTATTCGCCAAAACTGCCATCTAATTTTGAGGCAAATTCTTGCTGATTCAAATTATAGTTTATTGATCCTATTTATATTTTGAGTACTGTTTTATGTATTCGCCAAAACTGCCATCTAATTTTGAGGCAAATTCTTGCTGATTCAAATTATAGTTTATTGATCCTATTTATATTTTGAGTACTGTTTTATGTATTCGCCAAAACTGCCATCTAATTTTGAGGCAAATTCTTGCTGATTCAAATTATAGTATATTTCTCCGTACTTATATATTGAATAGTATTTGCGTATTTGCAATAGCTGCCATCTAATATTGGGGCAAACCCTTGCTGATTCAAATTATAGTCCATTTATCCATATTTATATAATGAATCCTATTTGTGTATTTGCAATAACTGCCATCTAATTTTGGGGCAAACCCTTGCTGATTCAAATAATAGTTTAATTATCCATATTTATATTATGAGAACCATTGGTGTATTTGCAATAACTGCCGTCTAATTTGGAGGCTGAACCCTTGCCATATTCTTTATATTGAGGTCTATTTTGTGCATTTGAGAGGCTGACCCTCTCTATTTCAAATAATGTTTATTTATCCAAATTTCCACTTGATATTAAGTTTACCAAAATTGTTTCACATTTGGGGTATATAATAGTTTATAAATTGGTACTTATATATGTATTTGTGGGTATTAGTCACCCATCTGTCTAGATTCTTCCTTGTTATTAGGCTGATTCCACTCTTTATACAATTGTTCTCTAATATTATATTCACATGACTATGAGTACCATTTTGTTTATCTCCTGAAACTTATTTTTACATGTGAGGCTTACCGCATGCTGACTCAAACAATTGTTATGTGTCCAACTTTACATTTGAGTATAGTAGTCCAATAACCAAATTTGTTTTTTTATTCATGGGACTTAGACCTCGCTTTCAAATAATAGTCTGTGTAATAGTTGATTATTCGTTCAAACTGTTTCATTTCTCAAAGACAAATCTTATCTTTTAAAAATTGACTTAAAATAATTTTATTTTTTTTTGTTCAATTTGTATAACGCGCCTCAGCCCATCTCTTATTTTCTCATTTTGTTTTTAATCATCACATGTTGATGGCTATGAAATTTATAGCCCAATTGCAGGCAATTTAGGTAAATTAGATAACAACATCACATGTAATATCAAAACGATAAATAGCATCCCGATCCCGCTTACATATATTTTCCAAATATGTATCCATGACGAATGCTTGTAATATCCTTACCTGACCCCTTCATAAATTATTCTCCCAGTCCAAAATGAATGCAATATTTCTTCAAATGAAAAATAGTAATGGGCTTCTTAGTTGCATCATACCACATTTATTTTGTTAGTTTTATAACTTTTCTGTATTACTATGTTTATTCAAATTGTGTGTTTGTATATATAGATGTTAACAACAACAATTGCTTAGTCCATTTTTTTTGTTTTGTTCGTTTTTTTTATTTCAAATTTTGTTTCATGAATTTTAACCACTTCAAATAGTCATATTTTACTGTAAACTTATCAGCGTAAACTTGGAGGGAGCTGACTCCGATGACCGCATGGTCCTTCCAGTCTATACCGAAAAAAGTGTATTTTTTGTCACCATTATTTATTGTTATGACTGTTTTTTTTTCTGGTTGACGAAAATAAAAAATCTCTCCCTCTCTCTCTCTATCAAACTCACTAACAACAGGTTCCCTCAAAAAAAAGTGTTCCCAACCAAGTGTTCCCTTTACCTACTTGTCTAACCTAGATAAAACTATTTTTAAATTTCCAATTTTCCGAGTAAGCTAATCTCTTAGTTTTCTGAGAAATAAATTTGATCTCTATCATTTTTATAATTCATCGATAACGTTTTGTAAGACAGTTTTATTCACACAAAGTAGCAAATAATATTTCTGCACTGAAAGTTTACATTATTTTTCATGAATTTCATTTGTTAAGTTCAGTTCGTGAAAAATTATTTGATGTTTTACTGACAAAATATTTTGCCAAAAAAATGATAAGATCCAGAAACACATCTAACAAATAAAATATCTGTATATAGATATTGTATATCACACTGATTCACAGACAAGTAAAATGAAAAGCGAAGGAAATGAAATCTTTGCCCATATTTGGAGATCCCCATGGTTGCATACAAAAGATAAAACTTGATCATTTTAAAGAGAAGACAATGCTGTAATTTGTTGCTTTTTTAGCTATTGAATAACCAACAAAATATCCTATTTAATGGCCTGATTCCTAAAAAGGCAATCATATAAATACCAGAGCAAATATAATAAAATAATCATCAATCCTTACAATTCCCACACAAAAAAAATAAAATACAAACAGGGGTGTGAGTAATAAAACTTGTTGATTGTAAAGCGAAGACAATGCTGTAATTGATTTGAGTTTTAATAACTTTCTGATAAAATAAATTCCTTATATTTCATTCAAATCACGATGCAAATTTATTTTAATGAAAATTGAAAAACATTACAAATTCAAATCCAAAATACAAATTGAAAACTCGAACCCAAAAGTTTGGGTAAATAAACCTGATATTTGTAAAAGATTTCTCAGCGAAATTCGATTTTCGGTGAGTTCGAGTGAAAAATGCGACATGCTCGGGGGGTTACCCTCTGAACATTTTTGTCTTATTTGGACAATTTGGATATAAGTCTTTTTTAATTCCAATTCTCTGATTGAGCTAATTTCTTAGTTTTTTGAAAAATAAATTTAGTCTCTATCGTTTTTAAAATACATCGATAAAATTTTGCAAGACAATTTTATTCACACAAAGTAGCAAATAATAAAGTTCGAATTAATTTTCATTAATTTCATTTGTTAAGTTCAGTTCGTGAAAAATTATTTGATGTTTTACTGACAAAATATTTTGCCAAAAATGATAAGATCCATAAACACATCTAACAAATAAAAGATCCGTATATACCTATTGTATATCACACTAATTCACACACAAAAATGGAATAGCAAAAGAAATGAATTTTTGAGTGTGACGTCATCGAATGAGTCGATGGGCGGCAAGTCTGGGAAGTTAAGTCAAAATTTGATTTCTGGGAGTTCGAGTCAAAATTTCGGGTTGGACAAGTTTTCACAAGAGCCGGAATCTGAATTTGTCGGAATCGTAGATATGAAATAAGTCGAAACCTCCATATTAATCCAAAAAGCATTAGTTCACTGAGCGTTCGTAAGTGATCAACGGAGTAGTTTGCATTTACCGTAAAGTTTTAATCGTAAAAATGAGATTTTTTTCAGAGTCGATTGTGGTTTTCTTCCGATTTCACAGCTTTATCAAAATAAGGTTCAATGAAATATATCTGAAGACGATGTCTTTTTATAATTTTTGAAAATTGAAATTTTAAGATATTCAGAGGTTACAGATACGATGCCGTTATTCGGAGAGTATCGAACATATTTGTAATTTACTGAAATTTCTTTAACACAAATATATATTTGAATAAACCGAATCGCCAACATTTTAAGAATATTTACATTCACACAGAAACGAATTGGGTTAAAATAATAAATAAAAACATTCCCTGAACACATCTAAGAAATAAAAAAAATAGTTTGTTCGGTAGAAATCTAACAATGAATGCAGATTTAATGAAATTTCTACCCAAAAAACAAGTCAGGCTTTTACGGGAACTCTATTATTGTGACGTTTTAAATGCATTCATCAAATAAAAAATTTTGGTAAACTAACCGTCTTATACAAGTGATAAATACCCTACACCGCATGGGACTGTGCCGCATGTGAGAGTTATATACCGCATTTTCATATGCTCGTTCAATTGGGTGTAAATTAGGTTGTATGTATAGATAACGAATGTTTGGGAATACAATAGCATATTCTTGTTCTACTGTGGAAATAGTAATTCGAAGTTTTAATGAAGATACGAAGGTGAATAACAATTACTCTGAAACTCAAGCAATTCTACAGTTTATCAATCATTCAATGGACATAGTTATAATTCATTTTCACAGATGGCTCCGTTATATATGGAGGCAGGAGAAGCATTTAAAATCCCTTGATCATCCGGGTTTTGATTGACAAGAACAACAACAGTTGTCCACGATACATCGGAATCCGGATACCCATTATGCCAAACCTCAGTTGGTAGAGACATAGCTTGGCCCGTCGTTGAATACAGCTGACCGCCCTGTCGATATAAAATATATTTTCAGAAATATAACAAAGTGCAGTTTGAGAATTTGGTTGAACCAGTAATCCTTGCCATAAGATCTGACAAAGCAAAACAAAATTATTTGGTCTTCCGTAAAAAACCTAATGAAGCGTGACGTCATCACGTGACTATTCTGCTCAGTCACACTTCAGTGATTACCGTTGGTAGATGAGAATTATGATGATTAGATGAGAATGAAATAGACACATAAATCAAATAAGTTTGGATTAGTCTTCTCTGATTTAGTATCAGAGCTGTAAAGTTGAAACGTTCCACTGATGTTGGAGTCAAATTTTGAGTCACCCTGAAATATTACAGGGAGACGAAAGTTTGAAGTTGAATTTTTTGATAGAAAATGGAAATCCTGCCAAACGAATTTTTCTAATCCAAGTAGGATTCAATTTGAACTTCTCTCCTATGCTACAGTTATATGGGTTTAACCTCAAAATTAAATGTAATAGCACATGGTAATGCGGAAACAATATCGACCATAACATTTATATATCTTATTATAAATAACATTTTATAATGATTTCATGTATGGCCGAATAAGCAGCATGATTCAGACTCGACCTACCTTGTAAGTCATTCCAGTGCGAACAGCAATGTTTGTCCATCCATCAGGAATCATTCGTCGTAAATAATCTAGAACCAGGTTGTAGTGTGTGACGTCATAAAAGGTAGCCAGTTTGTTTTCGCAAAGAGAATCAGCGACGCTTGATGTGACGTTCTGTGCTTTGTAAACGATCGCTCGAAAACATTTCAAATTATAGATAAAGTCACATTCTGAAAGAAAAACCACAGTCGAAAGAGTTTGAAGTCAGATATTTATGAAACAATTTTTAAGGAGAATATTTATTTCTACGTTTTATTTAAGAACCTTATTCATTTTATTCAGAATAATTGTCTTTTGTAGTTTTTTAGACTAATATGATTGTTAGCCCTTCAGTAGTTTTGATCATACGTAATCATATTTGCCCCAAGAAAGGTCACGCAAACTCACTCGGAAATAAAATGAACGTTTCCCAGAGCAAATTACGGGAGGCCACTGAGCTATTAGGGCTGGAGATATATAGCATTGAATTATTCGTCGGATATTACAGACCGATGAGACTTGAAGTAATTGAGCTTTAATATGAGTAGGGGAACAGTTATAACGTATAGACAAGTAGATAATTTTAATAGAAATATTTTTTTTAAATGTAGGTTAAAAACTCAACCCATTCGAAGTTGGCCAGGTATAGGGTGCCAATCCTTATTTGAATGGTTTCCTCCATACTGGGCTATTGGGCTGCCATACAGACAGTAGATTAGGAACCGAGGTTGGATGGTACTGATTGTCAAATGGAATAATCTTACTTGTGCACACTGGTGTTGTGGACCATGAACCGTCAGCTTTGCATGTTCCCGATTGCCCCCCTTCCAAAATGGAATCACTGTTGCAAGAGTAACTGATCTCCTGATCCTCACTGTACAAGTCCTGCTCAGGTGAAATTGTTCCGTTCTCAAGATTTAGCTTCGCACAAGGTGTAGCTACAGAAAAAATCAAATTAGAAAAAAAGATATTTGTTTGTAATTATTTTAAATTTGTTAAGTTTTTTGTCACTCAAAGCAACTGATTAGCCACTGATTCACACTCACTCCAAGCAAAGCGTTGTGCAACTTCAAACAAGAGCCATCTGCAAGCGGCCTTTGATACAGCAGCATTGTCTACCCCAATTTATTAACCTGACTGACATGTTGTTTAAACCCGAGAGGATCGTAGGAAACCTTCAGAGCTCCAACAACTTTGCCATTGACTAAATACATCTTGATGCACTCACCTAGACCATAACATTCGGAAGAGTTCAAAGTTGTTATGTTGTCTAACTCTACATTCTCCGATGCCTCAAGCTCAAGTTGGACCTGAATGAAATAAAAAAAAAATTGCAGTTTGAGCAGGGCTGCGAGGTAGACTCTAGAGTAGAAGTTGAGAATGCTTTTTCGAGAAGTCGGAATCGAAATTTCTGATTACGAAGTCAGCAACCTGGATTCCAGATTTTTGAATGTGTTAATCGAACACAATTTTCCGACGCATTGCTAATGCATTACGTTTACTGAGCATTCTCAACTGGCTTGCAAAAATTTGGTTTGACTCAAAGTTGGGTGAATAAAATCAGAATGTCAATTTCAGTCATTGAGTGGAGTGGAAAGCTAATAACACGGCTAAAATGTCTTCCCAGTATGAAAAGAATGCAAAGAAATAATTCTATCCTTCTGCACGTTGATGAATCTAGACTAAGCCCTACCAAAATCCAAAGAAACTTTTGCTTAATGGGAGATGGAATTCACATCCAATCAATCCCAATTTAAAAAGATTTTTGCTAACAAATGTGTGGCAAACCTCGGTATCTGTAGAGTTTATTTTCTTAAAAATGAATTTCTCGGTTTTCCAGGTAGTCGAGGCAGAAAACGGCCAAATTGCTTTCCTAAAAATTACAAAACATATCATTGCTGTCTTCACATAGACATCCAAAATAAATCGAAATTAGCTATAATCTGCTTTTTCAAGGAACTTCATTTATATGGAATTTAGATCTTTTACCCAGCGCATCAACTTTAACTGTCTCAAGTCTCTCGCCAATCAGTATTTACTAATGTGGAATGCACCGCTATAGTTAGTTATTCATAGTTCCAGCAGCTCTTCATATTACAGTGGTTGCCAGTAATTTTGTTCATAGATGATCCTCAGAGCAAAACTTTTTTTGTTGAATAAATTTAAAACAGGGGTGTGTGTGCAATCTTTGATACAAGCGGGTCAGACACAAATAACTGGGTAAAACCGCGAGCCGGACCTTTACTTAACATTGGCTTTGCGTTACAACATGACATGCGCTGTTCATATGCATAGATAATAAATTGGACCAATACATAGGTTTCGCAACGCTAAGGGATTCGCGTGCCGCACATTAGTCAAACTGGCACTATTCCGCGGTCGCACAAGTTTTTTTTGTGAACCGCATTTTCTCCTCAGTCAGCAGGTTGCACTCCCCTAATCTGAAACAATGAATTTCAAATTCCGTTATTGGTTTTTAAAAATAATGATTCCTTACTGTACATTGACTGCTTCAAAGTCTGCTTTGGTGAAAAAGCGGCAAATAGTCGGGTAAAAGAGAAATGCAATGTTAGCTACTCACGTTACAGCTCCATTGTGAGCTTTGGCCACCAGTTCTCCATCAGATGTCACTTTTATGTCGACACTCATGCATAGTTCCTCATTACCATCCAAAGCCTTGGGTAAGGATCTGATTGTACCATTACCAGCAAGAACATAACCTAGGATGAATTGGAATAAAAAAAATGTGAGGTTATTTGGTTTGAGAATCGGGATAAAGCGCGAGTATTTTTCGAGTTACAGACACACACTCAGAAGTAAAAGTGACTCATTTGCAAGCATAGTTACAGGCACTTACTCAGAAGTAAAAGTGCCTCATTTGTAAGCAAAGTTACAGGCACTCAATCAGAAACATTTCATATAGAAACAATACCTGTAATGTCATCATCTCTGTATTCTCTCTGAAATGTTCCATTAACTCTCGTGTAGCCGCATGTAGGGTTGGTTGAAGACTCAAAATTACATGTAAGATCGACTGAAATACACGAAAGAAATTTTTAGAGCCTTGTATTCTGGCCTAAACTGAATATTATTTTATTGTGAACAAATTCACAAACGACATCAGATTTAAACAATTTTAACACCAGCTGACCTTTAAAGTTCAGAGATAAATAAATATCAAAATGTCAGACTTTCAATGGTGACAAGTCAAAATTAACAATAAAAACTCAAAAAGAAAGTTTTCTAAGAATTCCTAACAGTATATTTATTGAAGCTTGTATGAATTGGACTTGAGAAGTGCAAATTTTATTTGAATAAGAGTCAGATTTTGATTAGAAGTTAGATCTTTCAAGATAGGATTTTTGGTAGGGCCGATTCATTTCATGGGAGAGGAAAGTCAATGAGACGTTTTAGTTATACTGCGAATCCCATGTGTGGTCCTACCAGTGCATGTTGGATTTAAAGTTGTTAACTAGTTATTTGTTCCGGATACACGGAATTGATGGTGAAGAAGCCGTATACGACCAGCGGTTACGTTAACCACTTTATTATAGTAAGGAGTCGAGGAATCCTCTCGCACATAATTGTCCGTTATTGGATTTCAAACGGAAAACCACACAAGATAATCTGAAGTGCAATTACGAAGAAATGCCTCAAACTTAGCACGAGGAACCAACCACCGAACAACTTGGGGTTTAGAAAATTACCCCCTAATACACAGCGCTACGTCAACACTTACCTACACAAGTGGGCACTTCCCCCCAAGTTCCATTTAATTCACATTTTCCCATGTTTGATCCTTGAAGAACGTATCCAGCATTGCATGAATATTCGATAGTCAGACCAAACTCTAAGTCAGGTGCGGTCGTATTGTTTACAGTCCCGTTGTCTGGAGCTTTAGGTGCCTGGCAGGTATGTACTGTAACTGAACATTGAAACAGTTATAAGGGTGCAGACTAGACTTTTTAACAAATTTGCCAAATTCCATATTTTATAAGTATTTGCACCTCCTTAAACACGAAAGAAAAACAAGAATTTAGAGCCTGGATCTGGGGATGGGCAAACTACAACCCGTAAAAGGCTTTCGTGCGGTCAATCAGCTTTTGAAGAAAGTTGTGAAAATTATTTACAACTACCAGACTACATACAGAAATTAGACTTGTTTTCAAACTTAACTTAAAAGATCTAATCTGTGAATTGTTGAAAAAGTATCAATGTTTTTTTTATTATTTCCCGTTCAGAAACCATTAAATTCGACTCCACCATAGCAAGTAGGAATAGTAATTGTGATGTCACATACAATTTTCTGAATAAGGCCCTTGCTAAAAAAAGTTTGCCCCCACCCCCTCCTCTAGAGTCGAAACAAGACAATTATTGAAATATGAGGAGCCCCTATTCCTGGATCACAATTTTTCCTGTTTGGGGCTGTTCAATTCTGTACTTGTCTTGAGATCGTTAAGGGTCTAAAAAGCTTTTCAAGATATGAAAATTGCTATGCTTGATACAAAAAGATGCTTTAATTTTTTACATTTAAAAAAAAGGAAAGGGGGGGGGGAGGGGGTAATGATACCAGACCCCGATTTGTCGAGTCGAACGCCGAAACGACAGCACCAAGGGGCATCAAGCGAGGCTACGCCAGATTACGGACGCCATCTTAAAGCAATTTTGTTCTTTCCTATATTGAGGTGCCTTGCGGGGACAAAGAAAGTAATTTTTTCAAGAATAAATCGTAGGCGAACACGTTGATATCTTACATTCAAGCAAATACGTTTGGTGTTTTGTGATTCGTTTTTGAATCTCGCTCCTAAAAAGGCGCTAGACAAGACAATTACTAATACATAACAAACTACCCTTCTTGGAAGTGTCGCAATTTTCCCTGTTCTGTACCTCAGGTGCTGAGGAATTTCTAATAAAGATATTTAAGGCGTACTAAAGAGCGTTTAGGGGAGAAATATTTTCCGAATGAAAACGAGAATAAGGAGGCCACACCAACCTGTACTCTGTTCGACTTTTGTAGTTTGAGGGCGAAAAGTAGAGAGAAAGGCTTCCTTAGTTGACCACGGGGATGTAGCAGGGCCGATCGAAGTACGGGCAGAAGTAGTTTTCTTGTCTTTGAATCCTGTGTGAAAAAGTGAGTTTATATTAAAAGTTCATAGTAACATTTATAGTTTTGATTACTTCAAGGTAAGAATGAGACACTGAATTGCAATGTCAATATATTTCGAAATATTTCTATTTCAGCGTTTTCGCACAATCGCCTTATTACCGAATACTATGACTGAAAAGGATCTTTGTAATATCTATTCTATTGCATGCGATACCAAATACCATAGACTTTCATACCCTGAGGAGTGGTCGTTTCTTTGACTCCTACAACAGAGGGCTGCACTGAGTTCGTCTCTGATTCTTCCATCACTTTTTCTAATCGATTGAGCTCACTTTTCATCCCGTCTAACCGTTCCGTTAAAGCTGCGAAGCATAAATAAAACAGAATTGAAATTGAGCCATAAGTTTTACAATACATTTTCACTGAATTTTTTGTTATAAGATTTGAATCGCTTCCTTTCTGGTTAAAAATAGGAGAGATATCAGATGGGTATTGCTAAACTACACGTCATGATGTGATTGTTAAAAAGGGCGCGATAAAAATATAAAAGGATTGAGATTTTTCTAGTAAAACGATGGTACTCCAGAAGTATGCGTACCAAGATGGCGGGCACTGGAACGTAGTATGTGTACCAGGTTAGGGTTGAGCCATAATTTCATTCCAATATTCGAGTTCGAGGACTAGTCAAGTGACTCCCGTAGTATTTGTACCTAAAATTATGGCCTTACCCTAACCTGGTACACATACTACGTTCAAGTGTCCGCCATCTTGGTGGTACGCATACTTCAGCAGTATCAAAACAATTGTTTAGGGGCATTGTTTGCTGTCAGACCGTTTGAAAAATATGAAAACATAGCATACGTATTTCGAAAGAAATTATATTGTGGACACGAACCTTCCAAAGCTTTCTCTTCTTCTTTTGTGCACTGTCCTTTCTGAAATAGGACAAGAGAGAAATGTTTGAACACATGAAGATGAAGGCTGCACACTGCTAAAGTAAAGGGTTAGCTGAGCAAGTGTTCAAACAAAACAGTCAAACAAAACAGTTATTTTTGCAAATAATACTGCCTATATGCAACTACTGCTGAAACTCTCACCGTATTAACGTCTCTCCAAGTAGGTTTCCCGTCGCAAACCATAGGCGCCAAGCATTTCTCACCTGTTGAGAGAAAATTAAAATTAGAAATCGAGGGAATTGTTTCGTTTGAAATGGATTAACGAAAGTTATGTTATTGAACTTTTTTTATAACGAGACTAATTCAGCGCGCATTCGCCAATTCCATATATAATTTTACACTGTCAAGCGAACTATTATTCTCGGTGGTGATTGGTTGAATCAAATTTGAAATATTACGCCCGCCTTGGCGGAACCTACCAATGTTTAGCGGTCTTACGGGCATAAACGAGGATCTGACCGATAACCGCTGTTCAATTTCTAGTTTTTGAGAATCGTTTCAATGTTTCTGGAGAACATTGCACTCGGTAAAGTCAAATTCTCTCATAGTTTGCTGCTTTGGACTTTTCGTTTAGACTTTGATTAAGATAGTTCCGAATACTTCTGAAGTTCATTTAACATCCTTCAATGACTTTTATTTGACGTTTTATACGCTTTTCTACCCGTGTGAACGCCACTGAAACGTAATTAGCTGTATATTTTGAATTGGCAGCAATTTTGTTGGTTCGGCATTGCTTATTAGGTTTACAATACCTTGGGTGGGGTTGTGGGTATAAAACCAGATATTATACCACGAGATTCCAAAATAAACTAGTCTAATGCAGTACAAATGAGCCACCACGCCCGCTAATCTACGACCAAATATTCTCGTCTGAACATAACGATTTGAGTATTACGCTACCTAAAATTTAAGTTCAAATGCCAAAACATTTTGCGTCTTATCGCATATATTTAAAACTATATTATGATGAAGGAACGGCAATTTCGCAGGATCTACTGTACGGCAGGGAACACGCATTGAATACAAAAAATCATTTATATTTGTATCAATGACGGTTTCCGCCTTTGGAGTAATAAATATCTAGTTAGATTTTCACTTTAACTAATCTGATCTCTAACGCAAACCCAACAGAGAATGCACGGCTATACTAACCTTTAATCAATGGAAATGCCCCGATGAACATAAGAAGAATGTATGAAATCTTCATTTCGAATTCAAGAATTACGTCAACTTTGCTTCAATGAAAGTCGATTTCCAAACAGCGTAGCTTAGAATGAAGCTTCAATTCATTCGCATCGGAATATATTCTATGCAAGCTCACTCACTACATTATAGCGGAAAGAGAAATTGTTTTCTCTCTTTTAAGTTTCGGTAGACGTGTTGCGTCACAAAAAGAGATTATGGGCTGCTCTTTTTATCTTTATGTAACGCGGACGACGACGGCTCTGATGACAATTTTATTCAAAGTGCTTTATACATTTCTATTAAAACTGAAATAATATAATTATATAATTACAGACTCGGAAAAATTTCGTGATTTGGGGACATGCAGAACGCTGGATTTTAGCTCTGCTTGAAATTTAAATCGGAATTTAAATTGAAATATTTCTCTGAAAACTGAGATACACACATGATAAGGAAACCAAATACCGCGATTCAAGGACATTTATACACTTTGAAAATGTTTGACAAAAGATTTACTGTTGAAATAAATTTCAGAGGAACGTTTATTCACCACTTATAGCAGGGTGTGTGTGGAAATCACTATTTCAGAGTGACGTTTATTCACCACATATAGAGGGTGTGTGTGGAAATCACTGTCTCTAGTGATACATGCATAATTGATGTTGCTTTAGACGACGTTTCCAATCAATTTTCCGTTTATACTAAAACATATTCAACTGGTAGAAAGCAAACAATACAGTCCAGTCAATGTTTTGGGTGTCAATGCCAGTGGTTTTCGGCGGAGAGGTAATATTTGGAAAGTAATATTTGGTTTAATTCGATGGCAAAGTTCATAACGAGTAAATCTGATGCCAGGGTTATGTTAGTTTAATAATGGCAAATGTTTCAAACACTCATTTCCTGAAATCAAACAAGTCAAATAAGTTGAAAATAAATTGAACAGGTCAAAATATTATTTATATCGATTACTCACTGTTAAATCAGAAATATCAGTGATTATTGTTGTGTTATGCAACGTGTCCTTTCTCTGCTAATGTCCAATTGCTGACACTGTGAATAGCTATTTGTTTGCCGTTTATATAACATTATGTAAAGAAAATTTAAGACTGAATATATATGTCAAGGACCTGATTATGATATTACCTAAAGCACTTTCTAGATTTCTCTAAAATCTGAGACAACAAACATGATATTGAAAAAATACCGCGATTCAAGGACATAAAACACTTTGGGCCCTGGCTATGATGACAATCTAAAGTTCTCTTAAAACTGAGATAATACACATACAGACTCATACAAATATCGAGATTCAGGGACAAAGAGTTTGCTGTATTTCAGCTCTTCTTTAAATTTCAATTGAAATTATTTTCTTATATTTCGGATTCAAAATATCAAATATAATTAATTTCAATTTGATTCGAATATTTAACTTGTTTTGGACGTCTGAACTAGTTGGCAGATGGGAACAAACCAGTCAGGAATGATACTAGGAACAATCACTTTCCAGTCTTGGCGGAAATTTCCGAACCTCGATTCCATGTCGAGTCAATCACTGTGTTTTGTCTTATCGGTGGTTGGTTGCGTCCGATTTATTTCATACAGGTAACTCAAGTCGATTCAGGTCATTGATTGATTGTCATTTGAGCCTTCACAGCGCTGCTACTTTCTCGTTGCAATATTTGAGATAAGCTTTATTGTTAAAATAAATTTCAGGGAAAGGATATTCACCCCGTATAGAGGGGATGTAGGAAAATCACGGTTCGTAGTGATACATGCACAATTGCTGATAACTTTAGCCCACATTTAAATTTTTTTTTTTTCATTTTCTACTAATAATAAAAACATTATAACCAAACAATACAATTCAGTCAATGTCTTGGTTGTCGACGCGAGTGGTTTTCAAGCCTTTCGGTGGAGCGTTGATATTTGAAATGTAATATTTGGTTTTATGGTTAGAATGTGCAAAATTTGATGTCAGGGTTATGCTAGTTTAAAACGGCAAAAGTTTCAAACGCTCATTTCCTGAAATCAAACAGGTCGAAAAAGTTGAACAGGTCAAAATATTATTTATTTCGATTACTCACTGTTAAATCAGAAATATTAGCAATTATTGTTGTGTTATGTAATTTTGCTTTTTTTTATTACATTTTGTTTGCAATCTATATAACACTATGTTGAGTAAATTTAGCACTAAATATACCAGTGAAGGACCTGATTATGATATTAACCAAAGCATTTTCCAGATTTCTCAGAAACTGATACAACGCACATGATAATGCAACAAAATACCGCAATTCAATGAAATGCAACACTTCGAGCCCTGGCTATGAAGACAATTTTGATCAAAGTACTTTTTACAGTTCTTTTAAAACTGAGATAATACAAAAACAGACTCATGAAAATATTGAGATTCAGGGACAAACAGCATGCTGTATTTTAGTTCTGCTTGAAATTTTAATCGAAATTCTGTCCCTATATTTCTCTGAAAACTGAGAGTTAAGCCGGCGTCTTATGACTCAATAAAATATAGCGCGCTGTATTATTTGACTTTTGCCCTAACAGAAAACTCTGGCGATTTATTCATTTGGTACGTAAGTGAGTTTTTGTATATTAAATGAAATCGTTTTTGGTGACGCAATTTGAGATTTCAGGTGTTAGAGTGACGGATTTAAAATATCGAATATAATTAATTTCGGTTGATTTGGATATTTGATTCGTTCTGGACCTCAGAATTAGTTGCCGAATGGGAAGAAGCCAGGCAGAGGAGGCACTTCCCAGTTTTGGCGGTAATCTCTGAACCTCGAGGCCAAGTCGAATCAATCACTGTGTTGTGCCTCATCGGTGGTTAGTTGCGTTCGTGTTATTTAATCTAGGTAACTCGAGTCAATTCAGGTCATTGATAAATCGTCATTCGAGTCTTCACAGCGCTGCTATAGTGGGAGGGGGGAGGGGGATACATGCAGAATTGCTGCAGAGCGCCTACGAATTCCCGAATATTTCCCCAAAACACAAACTTATTCACTGCCTCTAATCTACAAAACGGGGAATACCCCAAATTACTATCTGATGTATTGCGTGGCTGTCTGATACAACCTAGTGTAATGACGACTTCTCATTAAACAATGCTATATTGATCTTCTAAAATTAAATTTTAATTAGATAGTTTAATCTTGGGTGCCGCTGCTAGATATCCAACTTTGGTTCCCTGCGGCTTCCCCTCCCCGTGAAATTATGTTTTTTAATTTTTGCTTGTATTTTGCACTGTTTATTACTATTTTACTGGTTGGAAAAAATAAACTTGACTATGACTATCAACTATTTTTGTCACTAATTCAGGAGAATGGAGAATAGCTGTATTGACAATTCTTCCACGCATCATATTATGTGTGCATTGAAGCATGCAGTTTATACCCGCGACTTTCGCAGTCTGTTTTGACATGGTGGTTTGTTTTCACAGAACAACAGAAAAAGACAATCGGTACCGCATTTGAGAAGTTGCTATCAGGTCAGGTAGTTACAGTCGGTATTGTTATGCATTAGTTCTTAGGCCTATTCTTGAACCTAAGAACTGTTATATTGTAACGTAACGATGTACCTATACCAATATCATTTACTGGCTAGTGTGTTTGTACCACAGAGACATATAAATATAGAGTGTGCTTCTCTCTCGTTTTCGCGGGACCATTTGAAGCCTCTCTCGTTTTGACGTTAGACTTCCAAATTTTGCGTAGCGCGTAATGTATTTCATATGGGATTTGACAGATACCAATTATTTGCGTCGATTTTTTTGTATATTCGCTTGATCTTGATTCGTTTCTTATTAGGTATGAAACGCTAATACATCCAAGCTCGCCATACCGTGCTAATTTTTCATTTTGCATTAATCGTGGATGAATAATATTGACTAACCAATCACACAGTAGGCTACATTGCTCCGAGTGGCTTACCGGAATCGCCAACCAATTTTCTTGTATTTGGCCATAGTTTACCTAGCCCGGCTTCATATTTTGTGCGCCTTAATACCATTTTTTGCTAATTAAAATGTTATCGGAGCTAAGACATTGATTATTGTAATTTTCCAAATGAAGTTGTTTCCAATTTAGAATATATTCGATTTCCAATGTTCAAAAAAACTTTTCATAACATACCGTATATGCTCGTTTAACCGCCCGGTCTTGATTAAGCGCCCGTTTGAATAGCCGCCCGTGTGAACAGGACATAAAAATAAATACGGGCCGGTGCTTGAATACCCGCCCGGTGTGAAAGCTGATTTTTCAGTGGTAGAGAGCAATAGGAAACAAGAGAGCTATGCTCAAATATATGGACACGTAGAGTCACATAATTTTGATGACGTCATAGCGAAAAAAAAAGTAATAGCCTTCTGGAGAAAATTTTTACCTTTAACCACTGAAAATTTCAAAGCAATTGGTCCAGTATTCGAAGAGAAAAGCGACTTTTTAAAAACGTGTCAAAGAACAAGAACAACAACATAATATTGAAACGATCGTTATGTCCACTACGTGTCCAACAAAGAGATGAGAGCTGAATTCACGGCGGTACCGGTACCTAACGTAGGTGCGGTACTGAGTTAGCAGTCAGCCAGCATCTTACCTGTACACTGTAGGCCATATACGGTAATTGATCACAGAACAGTTGTTCCCTTGCAAATTTTATGTTATTTACACTTTAGGACAGATAATTGATCACAGAGCAATTCTTCCCTTTCAAATTTTATGTTGTTTCCAGTAGACTCTCATCAAAATAAACAAATATAGTAGGCTACAAGTGCTACAACGCTTGCATTACTGCACTGGTAGGACCGTGAAAGAATAAGTTACCGGTACGGTAATTTCATTGTGGTAAGACACCGGTACCGGCACCAGTATCGTACTTACGTACTGAGCTACCAGTACCGGTACCGAACCTGTAGGTCTGATATTCCGTTCCGCATACGATAGGCTATAAAACTTGCATTGCAGCATTAGTAATACCGCGGAAGGAAAAAGTCAATTTCACTGCGTTACGGGTATGGCAACTTACCAGTACCGACCTACAGTAGCTGTAGTACTGAGCAAGACAATCGATCGCGAAACCGCTTGAAATAAGTGTAAAACAGTGTTCCCATGAGTAAAAATAAATACCGCGAAATTTTGTATGAAATATCATATCTCATAGGATTCATATAAAATTTAAGAATAAATAAAAGTAATAGCCTTCTGGGGAAAAATATAATCTTTACTCACTGAAAATTTCAAAGCAATTGGTCCAGTAATCAACGAGAAAAGCGATTTTTTCATAACGATACCAAGAAGAAGACAAATAAGAACAAGAACAACAAAAATACCAAAACGATCGTTATGTCCACTAACGTGTCCAATAAGAAGCGTAATATGAGGGAATTACTCTTAAGACGTAAATAATTTGCGTTTGACATGGAAAAAGGATTAATGTCGTCAAATATTTGTCTTCAAAGATACCGGTACCGTAATTTTTGTGTATAATTTTACTTTAAAAATAACAAGCGCCCCTGCTTGAATAAGCGCCGGTTTGAATAAGGGCCCGGTTAGTGAGTTTGTTTAAAAAAATAAGCGCCCGGGCTATTAAACGAGCAAATACGGTATTCTGTATAGCCTATTCAGTTTTGGCCACACCTCTGTAATATAATAGGAATCAGAAAACTTGGATAGATAGCGAAGTTTATTTAACATCCAGTCATTAGCCAACAAACCAAACAAATATTAACACACACTAAGTAAACATCTCCCCCACATGAATAAGGTTGGCGGTTCACATTTTACATTAAACCTATAATAAAGCATGTTAATTTATTGTAACTAATAATCGTGAAACAAGAGTAATGACACAAATAGGACAAAATTGAAAACAGTAGTGGCAAAAAAAGCGTTTCATTTTATATCGCACAAATGAAAACGTACGAGATGAAAGGTATGAATCAGTACTTGTTCAGAAAAGACTGGAAATACTTCTTAAAACAAATTTTAAACTTAAAATTTATTTTAGGTTTCCGTTGATATGATTCCAAATTATCACCCACATTACGTTATTTTGGCCATGCCAGGATGAAAAATGTGATACAAATAGACAATGATTGACCTTGTTTAATAACTTTATTTTAAAATTATTCATTGCCAAAGCATGACCTGTTGAGAAAATGACGAAAAATTTTCCTCACTGGTGCTGAAATATATTTAACTTTGACAATTTTTTTCTTATATTAACTGCAGAAGCTTGGTCATTAAACTCTCGTGCCATATGTTTGGCCCTTATGCCAAAACTCACATATTTTTCTGAAAATAGAGGGGAAGAGATTACCCGGGTCCTAGTAGAATTCATAGTCACTGGCATGCGCCTCATTTCAACTGTGGAAGATGCAGGATTTCAAAATCTGATGTAAGTAACGGAAATCAAACATCATAATACCATTCCGGCAAATAATAACGCGCAAAATTGTTCCAAAATTTTACGATGTAAAAGATAAACTTAAAGCCAAAATTGACAAAGCAAACTTTATATTGCACACTACTGACTCAGGTATGGAATAAATTTGGCATCACAGCACATTTTTGTTCTGAAGATTTTGTTCTTCACAGTCATATGTATGTAAAGCCTGTACATGAAAGGCACACTGCCGACAATATTGTAGAATGGATTTGTGAAACTGTCGGGCATTACAGCATTATAAATAAAGTAACAGCTGGGGTCACAGATAATTGCTCCAACATGCTGAAAGCGAGAAAAATCCTGGAGACTGACAAATATTTTTGGAATGTTACCTGAGCAGCACATACTTTACAACTGCTTCTTTAGTTTCATTTGTATTAGTATTTCAATTGATCTGTGTAAAATCCCGTTTTCTTATTGTGCAACTTTGTTTAATGCAACTGCGTCAATATTTGGAAAAAGAAATGTCTGGAGTGGGTCAAGGTGAAATCTATGAACAAGATTCAATAGAATGCCCAGATGTGAGCTAGAATCAGCAATCAACGTCATCACTTTGGTTGGAACTCATTTCATATTCATAGGATTTTGCTGGTTCAGAAGGATCTGTGGCAACAGAAAAAACAGCAATTGAGCTCAACCATTACATGAGATGCAAGACTACCTACTTTGATCCACTTACATGGTGGCGTAGTAACAAAACATGTTATCCTAATGTGTCACAGCTTCCCCTCAAATATCTATCAATTCCAGCGACCTCAACACTTTGTGAACGTGTTTTCTCATCTGCAGGCCGTACAGCTAGAGAGTTGAGGTCTAGCCTAACAGGCAAACACGTAGAGGCCCTGGTTTATTTGAAGGGAAATGCGGATTTATGATTGCATGCCATATTTATTTTAATTATTCTTTTCTACAATGATCATCAGTTTTATTTTATTTATAACATTGTAAAATTTCATTAGGATATTCTGTTTTGTACTATTTGCAAACTGTTTTGTCATTCAGCACCTCTGTGAAGAGAATAACTTGAATGAAGTGCTTCGAGTTAATATTTCATGCTTTCGAATTAGTTTAAAGTGTTTCACGCATTTTGGATTTAATCCTTGGAAATATCTCTTATTATACATTATTGTTACATTTAATATTCGATGTGTAGGCTACTAATGGGGCCATATTTAATTGTTTGTAAAAACTTGTGTTTAGTTTCGATCTTGCTTCAAAAATGAAATTTTGTCCGGATTTGGAAACTCCATTGCCTGGCCACCTGACACACCATTAAATTACATTTGACACGATTCCCTCTGCGATGGCATGTTAGTCATATGGCCTTGTTCACCTTATTTATGAGCGTTGCACTCTAATATTGGAAAATATTGACATAGGTGAACAAATCTTGTTGTTGGAACGATTATTACAATAAAACGAATCGGAGAACATCACGTGATTACAGAAATAACATTTCAGCAAGCAAAATCGTCATCGGGTTATTATGATCGAAAAATTTACAGTATTCTGCACTGCACAAAAAAACTGTTGAGATTTGGATTGTCTGTGTTCCTTCAAAGGTTGTCTATCTCATTGGCATTGCTTGTACGAATGAGTATTCGTGGACATATGTGTTGTTTTGTCATCTTGTACACTTACTCGTGTTGTTACCGCATGTATAAATCGCCATGGACCAATTGCTATAAAACTTTCAGATTTACTTTTGTTTCAAATTTACTTCAAAATTTTCAGTGACTTGTACGCGGTGACTTCATGAAAATTAAAAAATGGCTGCGATACCTTTCGTGTTTATTTATTCGAGAATGTCTCCCTTGGTGCTATAGACGATGCTGTGAGCCAGCTTCTTCCATTAGACCATATTTCAGGAGAAACGTTGGATCAGACGGCCTGGTCAACAAAGGTTACCATTATAAAGTGTTTCTTGCATCTCGAAGGGCGACATGGAAGTACTCGCAAGAAGTAGAAACCTATCGGAGATTTTTCTGATGTGAGTTTGTTTTTTTGTTGCCGAGTTTGCTATTGACCTCCAACCTTTGAATTCTCTGCACCTGTTTACCTTTCAATCTGTGGCCTTTGCTGTGATGGCATATTCGACAATAAATCTTTTTATATGACAGTTCGACCCGAACAACTCTGTATATACAGCCACTGATGAGCGTAGAGCTCTCTTTTCTAATAAACCCTGCTCGTTCAGAGCTTTGTTTAGGGCGAGAGAATGAACAAATCCTAACATATTTTCACAGCATTGATGTAGAAAAGGGATAATTTATACCCGGATCGGTGAAGATCTTGATATTCTGCCAGTGTCGAATAGAGATGACTTGAACCTGGACTGACGGGAGAAAATATACGACTACCATGTCTGCAGTGGCGTATCTACGTAAAATGGCGCCCATGAAATTACTCTAATATACGCCACCTGATTTGTGATTAGCTTCGCCAGTTCATCAGAGAGAAAGAGAGCGACGATTATATTGTTATTTCTTATTGCTTCATGTTTTCATACGTCAATATAGCATCTAACATTAACTATACTGCCGTTAAATTAGTCAAACTGCCTAAAAGGAGGTGCACGTTTTTAGTCATCTAAAAACTAGGTTTTTATCTGACAAGGTTTGGTAGGAGGGTGGTAAAGTTGTAAACAAGTATAAAACGTAAAATGTGTGAATTCAATTGTAACGACAGACATTGGCTTGTTTAGGGTTCGTCTTGTAGTCCGTCAGTCAGTAGTTTATTTTTGCCAAAATGAGCATACACTTGATGAAAACAAACGCTAGAAAAAAAAGCATGAAAATGACATTTCACGTTGAAGAGATGCGAGAAAAATAAGCGAGCAACAGACAGACAGCCCAGTCCTATGTTATCCGCCATCCATTTTTTTAGGTCGGTGGCCGGTATATGACAAACAGGACGAATGTTGCACAAGCAAAACAAGTGTTGTGCAAGCAAGACAAGTTTGATATAAACATCACTGATGTGGGACAAACTAATCAAAAATGAATTCAGCGTGTTCTTAACATGTATTTATTCTAAATTTGATGAAGAAGGCGCCATAGCCTAACCGAATTCAGGCTGTATTTTGAAAATTTGTTATTTCTGATCAAAAATAATTTATTGTATTGAAATTATTGAATGATAGAAAGTTTGCAAGAAGACGAGAATCCGAAATCACGTAATCCCAGGCGGTCAGCCATGCAAGTTTTAACCTAGGATGACTTTGCTCAACTTCCGACCTCAGACGTTTACGGGTTTAATTAACGTAACCTGGTCGCGGACCTCGGTCGATGCTTCTTCTGTTTGGTCATTGTAATTAAGCTACGACGTTCGTTCAACAGCTGAGACCTACAAAGCGTAATGTTGTAAACAACTAGTATTATTTATCATAAGTATAGGTATATATTATATGAGTAAGAATATATTCGGTTTGACCGGGACACCGTTAAGCAACATACACCCCAGTCGTATTTGGTCCTCAAGCCAATTTTATTAGAAAAGCTCTAATAATTTATATGTCCCTCTGGTAAGTAAATACACAATGTTAAATGTTAAGTCTAAAGCAGCATAGAATTCGGGACGGTAATTGTGACTTTCTAATAAAATTGAAATGAATAAAGCAATACAAGTGTGACGCAAACAGCAGAAGTGGAATAATGACAAGTATATAACAAACAGGAAAAGTGTTTTGCTACAAGACAAGTGTGATACAAACATTGCAGATGTGGGACAAACGCAGCAAACACGAAACCAGTATGAATTCGGCGTGTCCTCAAATAAGTATTCATTATAAATTTGATGGGAAAGGCACCGTAGGCTAATCGAATTCAAGTTGTATTTTAAATATTTTGTTATAACTGATCAAAATTATTTTTAATGTATTGGAATTATTGAATGATAGAAAGTTTGCAAAAGGATCAAACATCAGGTAATTCCTTGCAATTACTATGAAAAAACAATGGTTGCTAATGATCCTTGTATTTGCGCCAAAACATGTAATTTGATTTGAAAGTTGCTGACGACAGTGACATTATCTCACCATAATGGGATACACAACTCTTCGATATATACGTAAATAGGAGGTTCGCGAAAAAATCTGATTTCTTGGAGTTCGAGTTAAAATCTTATTTTTGGGGGTTCGAGTTGAAATATAATATTTTGGGAGTTTGAGTCAAAATTCGATTTTCTTTAGATCGAGTGCTCAGGGATTACTCCTGAAATTGAATTTTATTTGTTAAGTTCAGTTCGTGGAGAATAATTTTAACTTGTACTGACAAAATATTTTGTCTACAAATGATAAGATACAGAAGCACATCTAACAAATAAAATTTTTGTATCTGCATATTATATATCACACTGATTCACACACAAGAAAAATGAAAAACGAAGAAATGAAATTTTTGCCATGTTTTGAGAGCCTGAGCAGGGGAGAGGCATACAAAAGATAAAACTTGATTATTTTAAAGAGAAGACAATATTTTGTCTAGAAATGATAATATTCCGAAACACATCTAACCAATAAAATATATGTATATACATATTGTACATCACACTAATTCACACACAAGAAAAATGAAAATCGAAAAAAATGAAATTTTTGAGAGCCTGAGGGTGGAGGGGATATGAAAGATAATACTTGATTATTTTGAACAGAAGACAATGCTGTAATTGGTTTTAATTTTAATAAATTTCTAACATTTCCTCATATTTTGTTCCAGTCACAGAAATTTCAAACTATTTTTCAGTTTTTTTTTAACTATTGGATAAGCAGCAAAATATATTATTTAATGGCGTGATTCAAAACAATTTAAACATATAAAATACCGGAACAAATATAATGAAAAAATCATAAATTCGTATCATTCACACACAAGCAAAATAAATTGTAAATGAGTTAGTAATAAAACTTTCTCATTGTAATTCGATGACAATGTTGTAATTGATTTCAGTTTTGATAACTTTCTGATGAGGTTGAATTTCATATTTTTCCTTCGGATCGCAGCAAAACTTTAATTTAACGGAAATCGAAAAACATGTCAAACGCAAATCTAAAATACAAATTGAAAACTCGAACCCAAATGTTTGGGTAGATAAACTTGATAGTTGTAAAAGATTTCTCAGCAAAAATCTTCTAATTAATGTTGGTATTTTATATATATTGGAATATATGGACATTAAAATTGATATAAAAAGTTAACAACATCGGCAATATGAGCTATTGGACTTATCGGAAATAATAATCGGAAATAAGTTTGAAAACTATGTGCAAATCATTTTGGTCAATAACGGCTAGAAAACAATTATCCTCGACGCAGTTTTAACTAATTGTGCTTTTAATCGAGAGTCGACCTTGTGGAAAGGTGTTCGTCGGTGAAATTAAAATGACAAAAACAAAGAAATTCTGTGAAATAATAAAGAAACGTAATGTAAACCCATTTCGGCTAATTATGTTTATATCAAAACTATTCTGAATTTCAATGTTTCAAAATAAGTTAAAACTTCCTTATGAATTGAAAAAGAATTGATTTTAGTGAGCATTCGGAATTGTCTCTTGAGGAAAGTTTACAATTACCAAAGATTCAATTATCAAAATTAGAATATTCCTGAGTCGATTGTAAATTTCCTCCGATTTCACAGCCTTGTAAAAATAAGGTTCATTGCCAAATATTTGAATATATATATGTTTTTTTTTTTTTATAATTTTTCGAAATTAAAATATTCAGATATTTAGAGGTTACAGATTGAAATTTAATTTTGTAATTTAATGGAATTTCTTAAACATGAAATATATATTTGAATAAACCACATCGTCACCAATTTAAATTTATATACATTCACTCATAAACAAATTGGGTTAAATAATAAATTCAAACATTTCTTGGGTGTAAATCAGGCTGCATGTGTGGATAACGAATATTCGTGAATAAAAAAGCATATGGTTGTTCAACTGTGGAAAGTTCTTTAAAGTTTTAATTAATCTACTTGGATGAATAACAGTTACTCCTAAACTCAATAATTCTACAGTTGCTTGTTTATCGATCATTCAATGGGCATAGTTGTAATTCATTTTCACAGATGGCTCCGTGATATACATAGGAAGGAGAAACATTATAAATCCCTTGATCATTCTGTTCTGAGTCATGGTTGACATCAACAGCAACAATTGTGCGAGATGCATCGGATTTCGGATGATCAGGTCGCCAAATATTACTTGGCAGAGATATAGCTTGGCTCGTAGTTGAATACAGCTGACCGTTCTGTTGAAATATAAAATATATTTCATGAAATATAACTAGTGGCAGTTTGAGAATATAGTCGAGTATGGTTGAACCAGTAATCCTTGCCATATGATCTGACAAAGCAAAACAACCTTTTTGGTGTCCAGTAAGAAACTGAATGAAGCGTGACACTACCACGTGATTATTCTGCTCAGTCACACTTCAGTGATTACCGTTGTTGGATGATAATTGAATAACAAACACGACACACAAATCAACTTAGTTTGTATTAGTCTACTCTGATTTAGCATCAGAGCTGTAAAGTTGAAGCGTTCCACTGGTGTTGGAGTGAAATTTTGAATCACCCGGAAACTTTAAATGGAAACAAAAGTTTGTGGTTGAATTTTTTGAAACTGAAAAAATCTGGCAAATGAATCTTTCTCATTCGTAGGATTCGATTTGAACTTCTCTCCTATTCTACAATTATATGGGTTTAACCTCAAAATAAAATGTAATAGCACATGGTAATGCAGTAACAATATCGGCATAGAATTTACATATCATATTATAATTAATATTTTATAATGATGTCATGTATGACCGCATAAACAACATGATTCAGACTCGACCTACCCTGTAAGTCATTCCCGTACGAACATAAACGCGTGTCCATCCATCAGGAATCATTGGTCGTAAATAATCTAAAACCCGGTTGTAGTGTGTGACGTCATAAATGTTAGCCAGTTTGTTTTCGCAAAGAGAATCAGCGACGCTTAATGTGACGTTCTGTGCTTTGTAAACGATCGCTCGAAAACATTTCAAATTATAGATAAAGTCACATTCTGAAAGAAAAATAACAAAAAAGTGTTTGAAGTCAGATATTTATAAAACAATTACCAGGGAGAAAATTTATTTCAACATTTCAATTAATATCGTTTATTGATTTTATTCAGAATAATTGTCTTTTGCAGTTTTTTTACAATAATATGCTTGTGATCCCTTTAGTAGTTATGATCATACGTCATCTTGTTTGAATCAAGAAAGGTCTCGCACACTTACTCATAAATAAATTAAACGTTTCTATGAGCAGATTGCGGGCAGCCTCTGATCTATTAGGGCAAATATAGCAGTGAAATATGCGATGGATAATACAGGCCAATGGGACTCGAAGAATCTGAGCATGATAAATCTATAACGTACTGAATATTAGATAAGTGGAATTCCTATATTTGTTTGTGTAGAATGTTGTTCTGAGTGAAAGCATGAAAACCGGAATGTTACGTTCAACAGGCCAGCGGTAATTTTGCCGTAATTACGGAATTTATTTCGGTCGTGCAAACCTATGACCAATTCCCATTCAAATGGCTTCCGTCATAGAGGGTTACCGGGCTGCCATATGGGCAGCAAGTTAGAAATAGGGTGGATATATGGCCCAATCCATTTTAATGGCTTTCTTCATACATGTGCTCTCAAAGCCATGTTCAGAGGAAACATACACAATTTTGTGGTCACGATGACCTTGCGGTAAAAGAGTTAAACACAGCTGTGTCTGTATCTCACATACATGGATATTTGATGAATATATGACCCCAATCGCTATTTACTGGCCTCCTGCATACAGGGCTATTTGGATGTCATATAGACAGAAGGTTAGGAATAGGAATGTATATATGAAATATCGACAGCAGGTTAGGAAATGGAAAGGATATATGACACCAATCTCTATTTAAATGGCCTCTTCGATACAGGCCTACTGGGTTTCTATATGGACACCAGGTTAGAAATGATGATGATTGAATGATCTTAATCGCTGAAGAAAAAAACTCACGAATGCACACTGGTGTTGTAGACCATGAGCCGTCAGCTTTGCATGTTCCCGTCTTCCCCCCTTTCAAAGTGAAACCATAGTTGCAAGAGTAACTGACCACCTGATCCTTACTGTACAGGTCTTGCTCAGGAGAAATAGTTCCGTTCTCAAGATTTCGCTTAGCACAAGGTGTAGCTGCATAAAAAATGATAAAAGAGTTTAACTTAACTCGCAGAGTATTTGTTTGTGGAATTGTTTGTCACTCCAAGCAAGGCTTTGTGCAAACAAGCATTGATACATTTTTTTAAAATCTTACTTACTTACCTAGACCATAACATTCGGAAGAGTTCAATGTTGTTATGTTGTCTAACTCTACATTCCCGGATGCCTCAAGCTCAATTTGGACCTGAATGAAATAAAAAAGATTGAAGTTTAAGCATGGCTGCGAGGTTGAGTCTAGAGCAAGATTGGGCAAGGTATTCAGACAAGGGGTGAAAATATAGATTACTCATGTCGGAGCTACACTATGCCCCATCAAAATTTTAAATGTATGTAGGATGTTATTCACATCCAAAGCAATTCCGATTTAATAAGATTTTTGCAAACAAATATGCTGCAAACCTGCGTATCTGTAGAGTTTACTTTCTTTAAAATGAATTTCTCGGTTTTCCAAGTAGTCGAGGCAGAAAACGGCCAAATTGCTTTGCTAAAAATTACAAAACATATCATTGTTGCCTTCACATAGACGTCCAAAATAAATCAGAATTAGTCATATTCTGCTTTTTCCAGAAACCTCATTTATATATAATTTATAATTTAGTTCTTTTTCCGAGCACATCAACTTTAACTGCCTCAAGTCTCTTGCCAATCAGTATTTACTATTCGAAATGCACCGCTATAGTTATTTGAAGTTTCAGCAGCTCTTCACACTCACAGGTGATTCTCAGAGCAGGTTTTATTATTTTTTTCAATAATCTAAATTAAAGAATTTCAAATTCCGTTAATCGTTTTAAAAAATAATATTTTTTTCACTAAAGCCCACTTTGAAGTGAAATCGGCGAATAGTCGGATAAAAAAATATATGCATTGTTAGCTACTCACGTTACAGTTCCATTGTGAGCCTTGGCGACCAGTTCCCCGTCAGATGTCCCTTTTATGTCAACACTCATGCATAGTTCCTCATTGCCAGCCAAAGCCTTGGGTAAGGATCTGATTGTCCCATTACCAGCAAGAACATAACCTAGAATGAATTAGAATAAAAAAATGTGAGGTTATTCGGTGTGAGAATCGGGATAAAGCTTGAGTATTTTTCAACGAGCAAAGTTACAGACACACACTCAGAAGTAAAAGTGACTCATTTAGAAGTAAAGTTACAGGCACTCACTCAGAAGTAAAGGTGACTCATTTGTAAGCAAAGTTACAGGCACTCACTCAGAAGTAAATGTCACACTCGTTTATAAGCTGAGTTACAGGCACTCACTCAGTAGTAAAAGTGATTCATTGGTAAGCAAAATTACGGACACTTACTCGGAAGTGAAATGACTCATTTGTAAGCAAAGTTAGAGACACTCACTCGGAAGTAAAAATGACTCATTTGTAATCAAAGTTGCGAGCACTCAGAACAGTGGTTCTCAACCTGTAGTACGCGTACCACTAGTGGTACCTACACTAGTGGTAGTGGTACCACGCGTACCACTAGTACGCGGGAGCTTTTCAAGTGGTACGCGAGCAGATTTGAATTATTGCAACAATTAACCTTTCAGTTGGCTAAAATATCCGGCAACGCTTTATCTTCTTTACTGTATGTATTTGCTGAACAGCGTTTATGGATGTTTCCCTAACCATCAGTTTTCTTGTTTATTTCCGTAATTATTACCTATTAGCAAAAAGTCAATAATGACGCAACACGTAACAATTGCAATTTTTGCACTCAGCCGCTCAGACACTTCTGTCGCTCAAACAGATATTCAAGCATGATTGCAAACATTACCTCATTTTAGTAATTTTGAGTGAATCTGTCAGTTTTCAGTCGTGTTTCAAGAAAATAATAGTGAATTAATTAACTCAATTGTCATTATGTCTTCCGCGGAACTTTACTTTATAGTTGCGGTGATCGAAATTGAATCTCGCGAATGCTGCGATGGACAAGGCTAAACTTAACTATATCAGTACCTGCAAACGGCACACGGTTGATTAATTTTAATAAAAATTATGGTTTCAAACACGTAAACTAGTTTATATGCGCCAACATACCAAAACACTCTCAGAATAAGCATAAAGTTTGCAATAGTAAAGTATAAGAGTAATTTTTCCGGGGTCAATGGTCGGGGAAACGTCCATAGCACTGGTGCGCTATCGGTCCTTGTTCTTAGAGATCGCCCTCGCCCGCTATTGCCCATCTTAAATGAAGCAATATGGGCATGTTTTTATTCGTTTTGCGTGTTACGCCACGAAGAATGTAGTGCCACATTATAAAATACACACATAGCATGTTTCTTGTGTCTTTTTCCCCACGCCAAAAAAGGAGCTTTGTGGGTGGTACGCGGCCATAGTAAAAAACAGTAAAGTGGTTCGCGGTCAGTAAAAGGCTTAGAACCACTGACTCAGAAGTTAAGGTGGCTCATTTGTAGGCAAAATTACAGGCACTCATTCAGAAGTAAATGTGACCCATTTGTAAGCTGAGTCACAGGTTCTCACTCAGAAGTAAAGGTGACTCATTTGTTAGCAAAGTTGCAGGTTCGCAATTAAAAGTTAAGGTGACTACTTTGTAATCAAACTTACAGGTATTCATTCAGAAGTAAATGTGACTCATTTGTAAGCAGAGTTACAGGCTCTCACTCAGAAGTAAATGTGACTCATTTGTAAGCAAAGTTACGGGCACTCACTCAGAAGTAAAGGAGACTCAGTTGTAAGTAAAGTTACAGGCTCTCACTCAGAAGTAAATGTGACTCATTTGTTAGCAAATTTACGGTTCGCAATTAGAAGTTAAGGTGACTACTTTGTAATCAAACTTACAGGTACTCATTCAGAAGTCAGTGACTCATTTGTAAGCAGAGTTACAGGCTCTCACTCAGAAGTAAATGTCACACTCATTTATAAGCTAAATTACAGGCACTCACTCAGAAGTAAATGTGACTCATTTGTTAGCAAAATTACAGGTTCGCAATTAAAAGTTAAGGTGACTACTTTGTAATCAAACTTACAGGTACTCACTCAGAAGTAAAAGTGACTCATTTGTAAGCAGAGTTATAGGCACTCAATCAGAAAGCATTTCATATAGAAACAATACCTGTAATGTCCTCATCTCTGTATTCTCTCTGAAATGTTCCATTAACTCTTGTGTAGCCGCATGAAGGGTTGGTTGAAGACTCAAAATTACATGTAAGGTCGACTGAAATACACAAAATAGATATTTAGGGCCTTGTATTCTGGCATAAACTGAATATTATTTTATTGTGAACAAATTCACAAACGACATCAGATTTAAACAATTTTAACACCAGCTCAGCTTTGAAGTTCAGAGATAAATTAATGTCGAAATGCCAGACTTTCAATAGTGACAAGTCAAAATTATCAATGAAAACTCAAAAAGAAAGTTTTCTAAAAATTCATAACAGTCTATTTATGGAAGCTTGCATGAATTGGACTTATGAAGTGTAAATTTCTTTTGAATAAGAGTCAGATTTTGATTGGGAGTTAGATCTTTTAAGCTAGGATTTTTAGTAGGGCCGAGTCATCACAAAAGGGGAGAGGAAAACCAATGAGACGGTTCAATCATACTGCAAGTCCCATGTGTGGTCCTACCAGTGCATGTTGGATTTAAAAGTAGTTAACTAGGTATTTGTTACGGATACATGGAATTGATGGTGAGGAAGCCGTATACGACCAGCGGTTACGTTAACCACTTTATTATAGTAAGGAGTCGAGAAATCCTCTCGCACATAATTGTCCGTTATTGGATTTCAAACGGAAAACCACACAAGATAATTGGAAGTGCAATTACGAAGAAATATTTCAAACTTAGCACGAGGCACCAACCACTGAACAACTTGGAGTTTTGGAAATTTCCCCCTAATACACAGCCCTATGTCAACACTTACCTACGCAAGTGGGCACTTCCCCCCAGGATCTAGTTTCTTCGCATTTTACGATGTTTGATCCTTGAAGAACGTATCCAGCATTACATGAATATTCGATTGTTTGACCAAACTCTAAGGCAGGTGCGGTCGTAGTGTCTACAGTCCCGTTGTCTGGAGCGTTGGGTGCTGGTGCTGGTAATGATACCAGACCCCGATTTCTCGAGTCGAACGCCGAAACGACAGCACCAAAGGGCACAGAGCGAGGCTACGCCAGATTACGGACGCCATCTTATGGCAATTTTGTTCTATCCTATATTAGGGTGTCTTGCGGGGATAAAGAAAGTAATTTTTTATAAAATGAATCGTAGGCGAACACGTTGATATCTTAGCAAATACGTTTGGTGTTTTGTGAATGGTTTTCAAATATCGCTTCAAAAAAGGCCCTAGACAAGGCAGTTACTAATACATAATAAACTACCCTTCTTGGAAGTGTCGCAATTTTCCCTGTTCTGCACCTCAGGTGCTAAGGAATTTCTAATAAAGATATCTAAGGCGTACTAAAGAGCGTTTAGGGGAGAAATATATTCCGAATAAAAACGAGAATAAGGAGGCCACACCAACCTGTACTCTGTTCGACTTTTGTAGTTTGAGGGCGAAAAGTAGAGAGAAAGGCTTTCTTAGTTGACCACGGGGAAATAGCAGGGCCGATCGAAGTACGGGCAGAAGTAGTTTTATTGTCTTTGAATACTGTGTGAAAAAGTGAGTTTATATCAAAAGTTCATAACAAGATTTATAGTTTTGATTTTTTCAAGGTGAGAATGAGACACTGAATTGCAATGTCGAAATTTTTCGAAATATTTCTTTTTCAGCGTTTCCGCACAATCCGTTATTACCAATTACGATAATTGAAAAGGATTTTTCAAGATTTATTCTAGTGCATGCGATACCAAATAACATAGACTTCCATACCCTGAGGAGTGGTCGTTTCTTTGACTCCTACAACAGAGGGCTGCATTGAGTTCGTCTCTGCTTCTTCCAACGCCTTTTCTAATTGATTGAGCTCACTTTTCATCCCGTCTAATCGTTCCCTTAAAGCTGCGAAACATAAATAAAAACAGAATAGAAATTGAGCTATGTGTTTTACAATACATTTTCACTGAATTTTTTGTTATAAGATTTGAATCGCTTTCGTTGTGATTAAAAATAGGAGAGATACCAGATGGGTATTGCTAAACTACACGTCATGATGTGATTGTTAAAGAAGGCGCAATGAAATTATAAAAGTATTGAGATTTTTCTAATAAAACGATGGTACTCCAGAAGTATGCGTACCAAGATGGCGGACACTGGAACGTAGTATGTGTACCAGGTTAGGATTAGGCCATGATTTTATTCCAATATTTGAGTTCGAGGACTAGTCAAGTGTTTCTCGTAGTATTTGTACCTAAAATTATGGCCTTACCCTAATATTATATTGACATACCCTGGTACACATACTACGTTCCAGTGTCCGCCATCTTGGTGGTACGCATACTTCAGCAGTACCAAAACGATTGTTTCGGGGCATTGTTTGCTGTCAGACCGTTTGACAAATATGAAAACATAGCATACGTATTTCGAACGAAATTATATTGTGGACACGAACCTTCCAAAGCTTCCTCTTCTTCTTTTGTGCACTGTCCGTTCTGAAATAGAACAAGAGAGAAATGTTTGAATACATGGACATGAAGACTGCACTACGCTAAAGTAAGTGGTTAGCTGAGCAAGTGTTCCCCGTGAAAAAGTGTTCTCGTGTATTAAAGCGAAAACGTAAAATATGGGACGAGACATCGATTAAAAAGTAAGTTTCCAACCTCTATTACTTATAGATATAGAAACGTTCAATTTTTAAATTTTTTTTTAGATTTCAAAAAAAACAGTTATTTTTGAAAATAATACTGCATATATGCAACTACTGCTGAAGCCCTCACCGTATTAACGTCTCTCCAAGTAGGTTTCCCGTCACAAACCATAGGCTCCCAGCATTTCTCACCTGTTGAAAGAAAATCAAAATTAGAAATCAAGGGAATTGTTTCTTCTAAAATAGATAAACCAAAATTATGTTACTGAACTTTCTTCACAACGAGAAGAATTCAGTACCTATTTCATTATGGTCCATATTCGTCCATTCCATACATGTAATTTTAAACTGCTACCCACGTCAAGCGAACTAGTATCATCGATGGTTATTGGTCGAATCAAATTTGAATTATCATGCCCGCCTTTGCGGAACCTACCAAAGTATAGCGGTCTTGCGGTCATGGACGAAGATCTGACGATAACCGATATTCAATTTCTAGTTTCTGAGAATCGTTTCAATGTTTTTTGGCAAACATTGCACTTGAGAAAGTCAAATTCTCTCATAGTTTGCTGCTTCGGACTTTTCGTTTAGATTGAGATAGTTCCGAATACTTTTGTAGTTCATTTAACATCCTTCAATGACTTTTATTTGAAGTTTCATACGCTTCTCTACCCAAACGAAACTATGTGCCACTGAACTACGGCCACTGAAACGTAATTAACTGCTATACTTTAAATTGGCAGCAGTCTTGTTGATTCGGCATTACCTATTCAGTTTACAATACCCTGGGTGAGGGGGTGGGTGTAAAACCAGATATTATACTACAAATTCCAAAATAAACGAGTCCAACGTTGTACCAATGGGCCACCACGCCCGCTAATCTACGACCAAATATTCTCGTCTGAACATAACGATTTGAGAATTACGATACCAAAAATTTAAGTTCAAATCCCAAACATTCCATGATCCTCTTCCCGCAGATTCTAAAACTAAAGCGTTCTATCGCATATATTTAAAACTATATTATGATGAAGGAACGGCAATTTAGCATGATCTACGGTATGGCAGGGAACACGCATTGAATACGGAAAATCATTTTTTGTTGGTATCAGTGACGGTCTCCCTTTTTGGAGTGCAATGAAGATCTAGTTAGATTTTTATTGTTACTAATATGATCTCTAACGCAATCACAACAGAGCATGCACGGCTATACTAACCTTTAATCAATGGAAATGCCCCGATAAACATAAGAAGAATGTATGGAATCGGAATCTTCATTTCGAATTCAAGAATTAAGTCAACTTTGCTTCAATGAAAGTCGATTTTCAAACAGCGTAGGTTAGAATGAAGCTTCAGTCTATTTGCATCGGGATATATCCTATGCAAGCTGGCTCACCACTTTATAGCGGAAAGAGAACTTGTTTTCTCTCTTTTAAGTTTCGGGAGATGTGTTGCGTCACAGAAAAGAGATTCTGGGCTTCTCTTTCTATCTTTATGAAACGAGGACGACGGCGACTCTGATGACAATTTTATTCAAACTACTTTATACATTTCTATTAAAACTGAGATAATATAATTACAGACCCATTAAAATGTCGTGATTTGGGGACAAACAGAACGCTGGATTTTAGCTCTGATTAAAATTTAAATCGGCATTCAAATCGAAATATTTCTCTGAAAACTGAGATACACACCGAGATGCCAGGGTTATGTTAGTTTAATAACGGCAAATGTTACAAACGCTCATTTCCTGAAATCAAATAAGTTGAAAACAAATTGAACTGGTTAAAATATTATTTATATCGATGACTCACTGTTGAATCAGAAATATCAGTGATTATTGTTGTGTTATGCAACGTGTCCTTTCTCTGCTAATGTCCAATTGCTGACACTGTGAATAGCTATTTGTTTGCCGTTTTTATAACATTATGTAAAGAAAATTTAAGACTGAATATATATGTCAAGGACCTGATTATGATATCACCCAAAGCACTTTCTAGATTTCTCTAAAATCTGAGACAACAAACATGATATTGAAAAAATACCGCGATTCAAGGACATAAAACACTTTGGGCCCTGGCTATGATGACAATTTTAATCCAAGTACTTTCCAAAGTTCTCTTAAAACTGAGATAATACACATACAGACTCATACAAATATCGAGATTCAGGGACAAAGAGTTTGTTGTATTTCAGCTCTTCTTTAAGTTTCAATTGAAATTATTTTCTTATATTTCGGATTCAAAATATCAAATATAATTTATTTCAATTTGATTCGAATATTTAACTTGTTTTGGACGTCTGAACTAGTTGGCAGATGGGAACAAACCAGGCAGGAATGATACTAGGAACAATCATTTTCCAGTCTTGGCGGAAATTTCCGAACCTCGAACCTCATTGATTGATTGTTATTTGAGCCTTCACAGCGCTGCTACTTTCTCGTTGCAATATTTGAGATAAGCTTTATTGTTAAAATAAATTTCAGGGGAAGGATATTCACCCCGTATAGAGGGGATGTAGGGAAATCAAGGTTCCAAGTGATACATGCACAATTGCTGATAACTTTAGCTCACATTTTAAAAGAATTTTATCTTCCACTAATAATGAAAACATGATAAGCAAACAATACAATTCAGTTAATGTCTTGGTTGTCGACACGAGTGGGTTTCAAGCCTTTCGGTGAAGCAGTGATATTTGGAGAGTAATATTTGGTTTTAATTCGTTAGCCATGGTTGGAATGTGCAAAATCTGATGCCAGGGTTATGCTAGTTTGAAGCGACAAAAAATTTCAAACGCTCGTTTCCTGAAATCAAACAGGTCGAAAAAGTTGAAAACAAGTTGAACAGGTCAAAATATTATTTATTTCGATTACTCACTGTTAAATCAGAAATATCAGCAATTATTGTTGTGTTAACTAAATTTGCTTTTTTATTACTCTTTTGTTTGCAATCTATCTAACACTATGTTAAGAGAACTGTAGAAAGTACTTCGATTAAAATTGTCTTCATAGCCAGGGCTCGAAGTTTTACATGTCATTGAATTGCGGTGTTTTGTTGCATTATCATATGTGTTGTATCAGTTTTCGAGAAATCTGGAAAGTGCTTTGGTTAATATCATAATCAGGTCCTTGATTGATATATTTAGTGCTAAATTTTCAGGAATTGGACATGAATACCAGACAGCACGCGATCAAATGCTCTTCGATAAAACGAATATCACTTCACTTACAAATCCCAGTCTTGTTTTATCTTGTAGGTGACGTATAGCTCTTCTAAAAGAGAACTCTTTCTCTCGCATATCAATCACGTGTCGACCACAGCGTTAAAAGTGAGAAACTTTTTCTCGAAATTTTTTGAAATTTCTCTCTTCTTACCGTCGTACGGCGTACACATTTGCGCTACGTAATTTGGGCGCGTTTTAGTGGAAAGCTACGAAAATAAGCTTTTTAAGGACACATTAATGATGTTTTTGGCATTCTTGGTTGGTGAAATATTAAAAAATTATAGAGGGGTGTCAAAATGACCCAGGGACACCCGAGATCAGAAAGTTAACGTATCCAGAGATGTATCTCGATATCGACAATTTTTCGACCCTGACAGTAGAAGACATTTTTCATATTTTAGCTTACAAACAAAAAAAGTTGAAAGCCTGACCCACTGCCCTGCATTCTCTCAACCTCGGCTCGCTGTCATACCTCCCTCCCGGTATCTTATCCCCGGCCCTCAGCCATCTTACCCTCGAACCACTACCCTATCCCCCTCCCGGTTCCCTATCCCGACCCTATACCCTATCTCCCTCAGTACTCCTATCCTCGACCCACTGTCCCAACTCCCTAGCCTTCCTATCCTAGACAATATAATCTGTCTTCCTTCTCTCGACGCTAGCCTCATCCCGCTGACCTCCCCTGACCCTCCCGCTCTCGACTCAATCATACGCACGTCCTGATCGTCATATTCAACCCTCTTTGTTTGCGAATAACGTCCAGGCTTTATACAGATCAAGCATGCCAATGATATTATTGAAGCGTACGTTGAGTACAGACAGGTTGACAGTTAATATAGGCTTATATGCCTGGAATCTCAAATGGTGATTACCATAATTGTTAGCTCAGAAATGGGCAACTTTATCCAATGTATACAGAGTGTCTCAAAAGCGAGTAGTGTATACAATTTTGATTTTGATTTGCTTTTCAGGTACTCATCATAGAGCTTTCATTTATTTAGTATCATATTTCATTTATTTAGTATCATAGCTATTGAAAATGAATGAATAAAAACACTATAACGCAAATATAAAACTCAATTTCGACGTGATGTGTGTGTTCTCGTGTGGTCGTCAAACAACCGCAAGTGTCATGTCCACGCCCTGTGTTACCAGATATTCGAATAGTAGACTGCTATTATGATATTCGACTTGATATTCGGATAATTTTTCAGCCCTACTCAGTAAGCTGAAAGCAATTATTATATTCATTGATTTTATGTTAATAAACTTGCCTTTTATGTATTATGTAAATACCTACATCGAAATCAGGACTTATAGCTGGTATTAATGTTTGGTACAAACGTTTTCGGCCCGCAACAAATTTTGAAAAATGTTGGGCAGGCCTGTTGTAGGGTATAACTAATGATAGGGAAAAAAAAGTGTTTCACTGGTCACTAGATTACATGAATTCATGAACGTCAGAACGTGGACACAATTTAAATTGGATACGGTATTTCTGTATTTGGCCTAATACTTGTGCATTTATGTATAGGACATTTCATGCATTTGAGCTATATTGACCACAGTAAATTCTGTAATTCCATACTGGCACTAGAATTCAATTTCACAAAAAAAGTGGCATCCTGCCGATCCAGTCTGCGCCCGCGTGCAACTGACTCCGACCTCCGGACTTTAGATACCGTACTCTCAGACTGCTCAATATATCTGCGTGAAATTATTGGATAAAAATATGTTGAATCAGAGCAAAAATTGACCTTTGACCCGCAAACATTATTTCCATACTTTGTCATTACTTTTGAGAGTGTTTGTGCGACTTTGGATGCTGGCACTGACGTTTGACCTTTGACCCGCAAACATTATTTCCATACTTTGTCATTATATTTGAGAGTGTTTGGGCGACTTGGGATACTGGCACTGTTCAGTTCATCCGTGTAAAATTATGGAATAAAAATACGTTCAATTCGAGCAGAATGGACGACTGACCTTTGACCCCAGACATTATTCTTAAACTTTGTCATTAATTTTGAAAGTAATTTTTACGTAGAATTATTGGATAAAGGACAAACAAAATAAAGAGGACTTGGAGGACGGGCATAACTTAATAAAAAAGTTAAATACGTACAAGTACGTGCCCGTCCCCCAAAAACAGTCAAAACACAATAAAACAAAAACACGATGTGACATCGGGCAATATCTTATAAATTCAAATTAAAATGTGAGACGTGTACATGGATTAAAGAACACTCGCTGCCAAAAAATGGTGATGCTGTAGGCCTAGTTCAATTTCATTGCAAAAATACTTTTTTTTACTAAAAAACAAGCTTGGTAAATGGATTGGATGTTCCATAGCAGTCTATGCACAATTCATGGATTGGGGTATTGGGTTCTTTTGTCGATTTCGATTAGTTCAGTTTAAAATCATTGTATCAGTTCCAATGCTTCCAACATTAATATCGAATTTTCACGAACGATCACCATTCAGCCATTCCAACAGGTGCAGTGGTCCCACCTTTTCTACGCTCTGTTCCATCATCCACGACTGGATTCATAAAAGAATCGAAACCTCGCAATATACCCGTAACAGATCGTCCACCATTTAACTTTAAATCCAATCTTTTATCCATAAACTTCTTTAATTCCAGTGGATGGGCTTTGCTCATGTTGATAACACGCGATACAGACACCGAAACATACAGCGCGTAGCATTCACTAGTCTTAATCAAAGAGCGCATCTCAAAACGATGACAACAGATTTCCACCTAATAACCTGACATTTGCTCGCACCATAGAATATGTCAACATGCACAGTAACATGCACAGTACGATTGCAGATGCAGTAAAATTCCGGACATTTGAGCATTTTTTTAAATTCTTTCCGGACGCAAAATTTAACCCTATATTCCGGACATGTCTGGAATTTTCAGGACGGGATGGCAACCCAAATATATAGTTAACATTATAAGGGCCTGGGACAAGCTAATTCTTTGATCACAGAGACGAAAACGAAGCCCAGATGTCAATTCTTTCATTGGAGTTATGTTGTCCAGCTTAAGTTGCGTTGTCTGGTTACGTCTATACGTACGCAGTCTGATAGACAAACCAACGAGCTCGTAGCATTCTACCCCTTGATTAGCTATTTGTATTATCTGCGCTACATTTGCCATGGTTACCCTACAGTCCGCGCTTGGAGTTGTTTGTTCCTAATAATACCGTGAATACCCGGTCTCTCAAACATATGCATATACGCCAAAGGCGATTCATGTTAGTATCGGGTGTTCTACTTTTTATTGGATCTTCACTCTAGGAGACCGTTATTATCATTAGGTCTGTCTGTCTCCTTGTCTGTTTGCTTGCTTCTCTGTCTGTTTTGACGTAGCGTCTAAACGTCAATTAGGATGAAATTTCTCAACAATGTTCTCTTAGTATTGTGCGTTTTATGGAAAGTCCGGATGGCTGTTTCATTTCCATGAAAACAACGAAAAACTCGCCGATTGTTATGAAATTTTCATTTTCTTCACAATTTATCGCCGTTTTCTCGCCAACCAAGTCGAAAATTAAAATTCCAAGAATTATACCTTCCGCAGAGCAAAATACTTTTTCCAATAAGTCATCTTTGGTCTCGAATCTTCATAAACTGGAGAAGCCTTAGAGATTTTAGTGAACACACTTTTTTCAATTTTTAGTTTTTTACACAATTCCAAATACGCCAGATGTCGCTGGAAGACCGTATACTCAAACCCGTGTTTGATGACGCTGAATGGCGGAGAACCAGCTGGGCGCCTACCGGCTTGTTCTAGTATGATTTATTGTTAGTTAGTTTTTTTTTCATTTCGACTACTTACTCTATGACAGGGGTCACCAACGCGTTGCCCGCGGGCACCAAGTCGCCCGTGAAGACCATGTGAGTCGCCCGCAGGTCTGTTCCAAACTAAGCTTAGTAACGGCGCTTATGAGTAAGCTACATCAATTAAATTTGTCCTGCTATTCTTGTATAAATCATACTTATATGGGAATCGGGAATGGCACTATATTAATTATTGTAGCCATCAACCTGATTTTTATTTGACCTCAGTAATGTGACGGGTCAATTAACACTCTTCCAATTATGACATCACACTGATATCACTTACCACGAACCCGCGCTTTTTCTGGTCCGTTGGTTTGTGGAGCAGCAATAATATAATTATTGATTCCAAAGAAAATTACGGGCAGAAAAAGCTCGCGATTCAAATCATACAGCAATTCCATTTTACGAGACCATTGTTTCGTTCAACCTATCTTTGTGAATCAACATTTTAGACATAAACTCAGGATAGGATGGGATTTACATATTTATCCTGGGAGAGAAGATAGCCGATAAGACGGCTTATCCATATGGCGAACCAAGGACTCTCGTCTGGTTACCATTTCATGTCGGGTATGGGATTAGTTAGTTATTTGTTTTTGTAAGCATGGACTTTTGTAAGCATGGCGAAGGAAGCCATCCCAACGGCGGCAAGGGGTACAGCAATCCTCTCGCACATAACTATCCTCCCATGGGATTCTAACCTGCGAACCTAACGCTTAGCACACTAATGATGGCCACACAGCCGCGACTTTTTAGAAGTGTACATTGATTTGGTAGCCCGCGGCTTAATCTGTACCCAGAAAATAGCCCTCGGCCTCGAAAAGGTTGGTGACCCCTGCTCTATGATTTAATGTTAGACGTTTATTTCCTAAGTTAAATGGCCCGTAGTTTAAAAGAGTGAAAATTCATGCTATATGTCATGTCAAGCATGTCAGATAGATGCTATATATATATCATCATTGGCCATAGCTAACGCGAGCTAGATCTTTGGCAATGTATCGTTGACTGCAACAAGTCGATTTCCGTTTTTGTAATTTGTTCCTTTTTATATTTATTTTATATCGTATATTGGGCAAAAATGAATATCTGAATCTGGAAGGATTTGCTTAATCCAAACCCCTTGAATTCAATTCTTTCATTAAAGAGAGGCGTATTGGAACGGGGTATATGCTTCACCACGCGTAAGGTCGTAGAAATACATAGGTAGCGCTTTCGCTGACGATGGTGAGAAAGCCGAAAATATAGCGTAGTACTTACATAACCAAATATGTATGGTACACGCGACCCTCACGTGGACGTAGTTAAAACGAGTCATAATAGGTCCGACGTCGTTATGCCAAGCCGATCATGTTCATAATATGCCCAATCCATCATCAACGTTGACTTTAAATCAGACGAGCCTAATTCCAGTGACGAAATTACGCACTTAACTATCCCCTTGAATTCATTTCTTGGCGCTCCAGAGGTGTGTGTACCAATATAGAGGGAACTAATTTTGCCCGCCTACTTTACATCAAGTTGTGTAAAGGAACTGAAACCTATGGGCAGTGGTATATTCAATTGGCTAACAGTGACAGTCCATGAACTCGTAATAGAACTAGAATGAGGAAAATCGGATCAGAATTATGTCCGAACCCGAACCTGGTTTAAATACTACGAGAGTATCTAATTCTTTCCATTGAAGAGGAAAGAATGAACAGGTTTTACCTTTGTATATGCCTAATCGCTGAGTAGGTCTTAGAATGTACTTCTTTACACTGTCGTTTAGTTATTGACAAAAGCGGGAAACCGTAGAAATATAACATAGCATAGGCTTGTCCAAGCGCGCTCCTCAACTTTGACTACTAGTTAATCATTTTGATTTGATAAACAAAAATTTCACTTTCTAACAACTCCCGAAAATTCAGCTTTTTCATTGAAAAGACAGATCGTTCAGATTCAATACTACGTCAATGCAATTAGTCTGAAAATATTATATCTATCCTTGTACCTATCCTTGTGGTGCTGCTTTTCCCATCCATGTTCGTCAAGTTGTGTGCTCGCTGTGTACTGTTCTTGTTTTAATATTTTCCGCCCAACCTATATGCCACGAATACTGCAGAACCCATAATTATTCTGCACTACTCTAATAGCCACTAACAATCGCTTTCAACATAAAAATCCGTTAAATACGGTATCGATACTCGCAGCCAAAAGCCCGTTGCTGGGCACGCCATATTGGTTTACTGTGTATGCTTAGTCAGCAATATTTCGCAATTCTTTGTTGTCATTGAGGCATATCCTTCTTACAGATGTCGCTGTTGAGTCATATAATACGATGTAATCATTGTAGTATCTCGGTGTTTATTTCGATTTTATTTTGTTCTTACTTACTGTATGATTGAGTTTAATTAGGTAAATATCTAATACTCCATAGTTATTATGACATCCTGTATTTTATTTTTCAAACTTTGTTGTTCCTTTTTGTGATTGAGTCTAATTAAGTGAATGTTTAGGTAAATTTTCGTGGTCATTGTGGCATTCTTTTTGTTGTCCCTTTTATATATATGATTGTGTCGAATTTAGTGACTATTTATTATTGAGTTGTTCGGTTGCTATATTTGCTGCTTCAATGCAGCTACAAGGTGTCGCTGACTGGATGACTCTTTGAGTCTTTCGCGATCCCTCGTCTATTGCAACAAGCCGATATCCGTCTTCGTAATTTGTTATATGCCTTTTTTTATTTTTTCATATCGTATATTGGTTTTGCATGACGAAAATAAAATCTGAATCTGAACATAGCACTTTTGTTTGAAGCGTTTAATCTTTACATCGGATAAAGAATAAAAAAGAATACCATTTCATGATTAAATATACTATGTTATCTCCGAACGAAAACCGTTGGAGCAATGGAATTGAAGCTTGTACGTCCACGTTTATATCAATATTGCAACCGGAATTTTTTTTAAAATAGGCATTCACCGAGGTACTCCCGTAGTGTGTGTACCAGGTCAGGGTTAGGCCATAATTTTATTCCAAGTTTCCTCATCTTAGTTACATAACGAGTTCGGGGACTAGCCAACTGACTCCCGCAGTATTTGCACCTGAAATTATGGTTTAACTCTAACCTGGTACACAGACCACGTTTCGGTATCCGCCATGTTGGTTCACATACTTCGGGAGTACCAGAGATAAATATACTTCCATATATAGATCATTTTTTCATTGACAAAAGTGGGAGATATCGACGAGATCTAGCTCAGCTCATACTTAATCAAATATGGCCCGTACCTCGAGCGAACTATATCCTAGGAAAGACAAAATTTCCAGCTAAACCAAGATTGCGCTAATGATTGGGTTTCTGCGGGACTAACAACTTATCCTTCTTCTATGCCTTTGGATCCATATGCACATATCCATATGCTCTTTTATCCTCGAACCCATAACTATCTCCCTCAGTCCTCCTGTCTTCGACCCACTGTTCCAACTCCCTAGCTTTCCTATCCTAGACACTATAAACTGTCTTCCTTCCCTCGACGCTATCCACATCCCTGTGTCCTCTCCTGACCCTTACGCTCTCGACTCATAATTACGCACGTCCTGATCGTCATATTCAACCTTCTTTGTTTGCGAATAACGTCCAGGCTTTATACAGATCAAGCATGCCAATGATATTATTGAAGAATACGTCGAAGACAGGTTGATGCCTAATGCAGGCTTATATGCCTGAAATCTCATATGGTAATTACCATAATTGTTAGCTCAGAAATGGGCAACTTTATCCAATGTATTCAGGGTGTCATAAAAGTAAGTGCAGTATACACTTTTGATTTACTTATCAGGTACTCATCGTAGAGCGTTTTTCTATTTAGGTAACGTAGTACATGGATAAATAGTGAAATTTAGATATTGTTTGCTTTTTTTAGCAACCCACAGAATGACAGGGAGATTAACCCAAGAAATGAGGATTACAATTTCCAATTGGCAAGAAGATTACAAAACACTAAGGCATTCGGCGCTTTTACGACGAAGAATTACGCAATTCATCAAAAATAAATGGAAACTGGATCTGTAGTTGATGAACAAAGATCAGGAAGACCAAGGAGCGGACACTCGGAGGAAAACATTCGAAGCTGAATTAATTTCAAATTCTCTGCTGAAGAGGCGTTAAGTTTGCCTTACTGATTTACATGCTTCTTATCCATATCATGTTTCTTGAAAATATGAACTGACGAAATGAACACTCCACGATGAGAACCTGATAAGTAAATTAAAAGTGTATACAGTACTCACTTTTGAGACACTCTGTATACATTAGATAAAGTTACCCATTTCTGAGCTACCAATTATGGTAATCACCATATGAGATTCCAGGCATATAAGCCTGCATTTACTGTCAACCTGTCTGTACTTGACGTATTCTTCAATAATATCATTGGAATGCTTGATATGTATAAAGGCTGGAAGTTATTCGCAAACAAAGAGGGTTGAATATGACGATTTGGACCTGCGTGAGATTTAAGTAAGTCGAGAGCAGAAAGGTCAGGGAAGGTCAGCGATACGAGGCTAGCGTCGAGAAAAGGGAGACGGCTTATAGTGCCGAGGATAGGAAGGCTGAGGGAGTTAAGGCAGTGGGTCGAGGATATGGGGAGAGATAGGGTGTGGGGTCGAGGATAGGGAACCGGAAGGGAGATAGGGTAGCGGTTCGCTGTTTAATTAGAGTAAGCTGTCTCGCGCTCTTACCTGAACAGAAGACAGCTGGAGTCGTTTTAGGCGTCGAAACCCCACTCCAGTCCGTCCAGTTTGGCAGGCAGTAGACCAGGTCAGGAAGATTTTCTTACTCGGATTAACTTGAATATACGGATACCATAAAGGATGGATTACGCCACTGCAGCCGCGGCGAATGGAGCAACTGATACTACTACGACAACGAGAACAACCAGACCCCAAACTCTTTTTTTAAAAACAGAACAAAATTTAAATTTCCCAACACTCATGAACATTTTCAGGAATGATGATTCAATAATGGAATACTGTGAACAAATTAAAGGGCTATTGGAAAGCCCGAAAGGAACCTGGATACTGACATTTGCGGCCTTGGACAACCCAAACGAAAGCTGTCGTGAGAACTTCTTATATCAATATCGGTGTCATTACCAAGTGAACCCCCTACTCGTATTTCAGTGAGAGGTATACCTGGTGAAACAACCTATGCAATAGCAGCCGCGGCCATAAACCGGCTAGGTTGCGGGAAAGTAATAAATGCGACAAGGAATTGGTACCGTCGGACAGATGTGTACAATGGTTACACATCATTCCTGATCGATGGATTTAAAAAACAACATCTGCCTGATTTCGTCACAACTGACGGAGTCAGCTGTAAAACGTTCCTTCCTCGGGAACTATACGTGCCAACATGTGGTAGATGCCTCCAAACGTGCCGGCATATTTTCACCAATTGCGAAAACCAGGCGGTATGCAGATTCTGCAAAAAGCCAGGGCACTTGCCAAAAGATTGCCAGGAGAAGGATAAGGAGTTCCCCAAAATAACAAATCTTGGAAACACTTGGTCTATCCCTAGATCAAGAAGGGTGCGACAGGAAAACGCTGCCCAAACACCTAGGAAAACACACAATTTGGAAAACAAAACACAAGACAACGCAAAAAAGGTAATTAATCATGATAAAGTGCAATCAACGGAAAAACAAACATCCGAAAAACCGATAATTGAACTAACACAGAACGACACGGTAAACGAATTTTCTTCGTCTGCTTCTGATCTACACAATACTAAAGTGTTAAGCGACTGGTCCGAGTGTGAGGACTGCATAAGTCCACTGAAAAGCCCCTAGAAAGACCTGCAACATATAGGACGACCAAAAGATGACGTGCAGCCTGAAACACCAACAAATGACGCGCAACAGGAGAAACAGAAAAAAACAGTGGGTCTAAGATCTACTTCAACAATAGGAAACACGTCGTACCACCCGAAATCAAAAGGACATGCCTATGTCAAAGTCACGGTGCACAATATTGAATATCCGGTCTCATCAAATTCTTCGGTATTTTCAGAAACTCAAAGAGAAATAACTTCGGCCCCACCCAGCAGAAGCTGAGGCCTCCACTTCAACCCAGATAAAAGAAAGAAACAAAACTCCTGATAAAAAAAAGAACATACGTGAGTAACCTCTTCTCGACTTAATATAGTAAAACCTTACGCTCGTGATAAAATTATTAGAAAACTGGTGATACCAAAACGCTTTCCACGACTCTTAGTATAAATCCCTTAATAACTCCAGTTTTCATGATGGCTGGCTTAAAGATAATTTCCTTAAATGCCAATGGATTGCAACACCAACTAAATAACATTGGTAATTTTTTGAGACATGAAAACCCTGATGTACTGTGTATCCAGGAAGCTCATAGAGCTGATAAGACTTTTGTATGGTAGTGGGCAAATGACCTGGGATACCATATCCATTATAATACCCTGAATAGAGAAGACAAGCACTCCTCACAGTATAGGCAAGGGACCGCAATCCTCATACAACACGAGATTGCAACACCGCCATCCCCAAATACAATACACATCCAGCATAGATGTGATAGTATTGAGGTGGAACTGGACAATCGGATCATTAAGATCTTCCATGTGTACGCCCCAGCAACTAATGGACCCCAAAAGACAGACATTTTCAAACATTTCACTAACATTTTCACCAACTACTGTGATTCGACCCAAATATTAATTGTCGGAAATTTTAACATGGTGTTAGAAATCAATGACGTGATAAACTACAATAACTTCAAGTTGCGACCCCCTGACAAATTATTTAAAAATTTAATAAAACGTAATGACATATTCGATACCTTCCGAAAAAAGTACCCAGACAAGGAAATTTTTACTTACCATCGTAATATACAAGGTCGTGGATTAGACAGGATATACAATTCATCAAACTTAGAAGATTTAATTTCCGACATAACCCACGTCCCGAATACCATCTCAGATCATCTACTATGCCCCGAAATAACCCTAGAAACAATTAAAAAAAGTTCGATGGGGTAGAGGGACATGGAAGAATACACCTCCCTATACAAAGATCGAAAATATGTAACCATAATTAAGAACACCTACCAGGACGCACTCACCGACATAGAGAAATTCGACTATCTACAAGAATGGAAACGAAAAGAACAATTCTATTCGACTAAGAAAACGTTTGGACAAATTAATTAATGAAGGCAAAAAAGAAAATCTGGTGGAAATCAAACGGCTAAAATCTCAACTGATGATATATCAGGAAGAACAAAACAAACGGGATATTATAATGGCTAACATGGACAACCTTGAACAAGGTGAAAAACCAACTAAAACGCTTTACGACAAAATTCGACAAAGAGCAAAACAAATCACCATCGAAAAACTCAGGGACGATCACGATTGCATGGTAACCGAGGAAGGGGAAATTATGGCCTTAGTGGAAAAGTTTTATGCGGATTTATGGGGGGGAACAAGAACAAAACCGATATTACTACCTATCTTTGGTGGACTCTACAATTATTACGAAGGATGAAAATCTCATTCTAGAACAAAATGTCACACAGGGGGAAATATATAATTATAGGGCAATAAAATACATGAAAAATAATAAATCTCCTGGCATGGATGGATTAGGGATACAATTTTATTTGACTTTATGGAACTGCATAAAAAAGGAATTTACTCATATGATCAACAACATATTTAATTTCAGCCATCTTGCCAAATCTGCAATCACAGCAAAGGTTAAGTTATTATATAAGAAGGGAGACAAAACGTATCTCAAAAATTGGAGGCCCATCACTACATCGAACGTAGATTACAAAATTGTATCCAAAATTCTCATTAAAAGACTGGAACCGGTGTTAAATAATATAATTAGTCCGTCCCAAAAGTGCTCTCTCCCCCAGCGAAGCATGGAGGATATACACTATAACATAGATTCTGTCATATGGTACGCTAAAACAAAAAACATCTTAGGGGCAATAGTGCTTATCGACAACCTGAAGGCATTTGATAGCGTCAATCACAACTTCTTGTTCAAATAGCTTCAACGGATAGGACTTGGACAAAGATTTTGTAATGTAATAAGAGGTATATATGACGGAATTAAAAGCGTCATAGACGTAAATGGGAGACTGACAAAAGAAGTAGGCATAGAGCAAGGCATTCGCCAAGGATGCCCTTTGAGCATGTTGCTCTATGCACTAACTTCGGAACCGATGGCAAGATCGGTACATCGAAACGGCAACATAAGAGGGATAAGACTAGGTAAATATGAACACAAAATTGATCAGTATGCCGATGACATCACTTTTACAATCAGAGACCAGTCATCGATACCGGAAATATTTCGAGAACTAAACAATTTTAAATTGGCAGCTGGGCAGAAAATCAATATTGATAAAACTGAGATACTTTGTATAACAAAAACCGCGCATGATACCATACATAATTCGACATACCGAAATTACATTAAAAACAACACCCGGATTCTCGGCATAAATTTTGGAGATAAGAGACAAGAAAAAATTTGGCAAGACATCGAAAACAGGCTAATAAGGAACTTGAATCACATAAAATTACGGAACCTTACCTGGTTTGGAAAACTAATCGTAATCAATGCATTAGTCATGTCGATTATAGTTTTCAATGCCCGAATCAAATTTATCCCTAATAGAATAATACCCAGGATCTATCGTTGAACAAAAATGGCCAGAATCAAGCAGGCTGTAGATTTAGCCCTCTAGTCTTTTGTAGCTGACAATACACACGGAAATACTTGGGATACTCGGATATAAAACAACAGGATTATCTCTGGATAAATACCCAAAAGGATATGGATTATACAGCTGCAGTTTCCAACCAAGGCCTTGTTCAGGATGCACGACCCCGCTCGGTGTTCGCTGAGGTAAGCGAATCTCTTGATTTTAGTACCTTCTTAACAGCTCTAAGAAATTCTGTGTCCACGAAGGACTATGTTGACCATTTGTCGGCTTTGTACGAAATACGGCCCAAGGAATGGATATTATCGTTCAAACGGCGCAACTCTGAAAATGAAAACGACTCGAAGCGAGATGAATTTCTTCTACGAAACAGCGAGGTGTTGTCCACGCCCGAAGCGAACATACGTTTCTTTCCACCTTCGAAACCCCCGACCCGGGTGAGCATAAAAAACGTGCCCGATGAGGTGCGACGACAGGCAGTGTGGGACGCACTAATTAGGAGTGATTGCGGAAAGTTACGAAATATAACCAAGCAGTATCATAGGGGTACATCGATTTTTAACGGTTACGTAGCCGCGTGGATATCAGACTTCGACTCAAACAAATTTCCACCCTACATAACATTACTTGGCCAGCGTTGTAAAACTTACCTGCCATCAGAACTTTACACGCCATCCTGCGTAAATTGCCTGCAAAAGGGCCATACGCAAAGATATTGCACCTCAGACAAGAAGTGCCGTTTGTGCCTGATGGAAGGCCATAACACAACTAACTGTCCAGAAAACACTAAAGAAAATAAAAAAACATTCACACAACATGGTTTGAATACAGCCAAATAACCAAAACCAAACAAGGAGAGAACCCCAAAGAAAAAGAACCCACAATACTCGAAACCATCCAAACTTGTCTAAATTGTTTCCAGGAGGGACATACCACGAAATTATGCAAAAATCGGACGAGATGCCGTCTCTGTAAAAAGGAAGGTCACTCCAGGCATCCTGCCCGAATAAACGCCGCACTCCCAAAAGCATAATGTCGCACAACCTGGAGAAAAGCCAAAAAGAAAACCCAAACAAACCCAATAAAACAATCACCACAATAAATAATGACCAGAACTTTCCAAACGAAATACCAAACTCAACCTCAAGCGTAATAGAAACTCAACAACACCATGCCAATCACCTCGAAACATCAGAAAACCCCCAAAACGAATCTCCCGACTCATCAACAACCCTCTCAGAATCAGAGGAGATAAACGTTTTAGATGACGAGATAAAAGACTGGTCACTGTCTTAAGACAGCAGTGGCCTATCTCCTCCCAATACACCGCCCCCTAGGTATAAACAAAAACAAAAGCCAAAATTGAAAGCAACATCCACGATTGGTAATACTCCTATTCGCCCCACAAGACCGGGAATCTCTTACGTGCAGGTAATGGTTCACGATTATGAGCAGAGAGACCTAACTACCTCATCCGTGTTTGAAGAAACACCACAGACGATATCTGCCCCAGCCTTTTTAGAAAATGCCGATCGCGACTTTCCGTCGCTTACCCAACAGCAATCAACGAAAAACACCCCCCAAAAAAGAAAACGTAACATCCTATCCAGTTCATCTGCCGCTTCTGAAAACACACCTGCAAAGAAAAAAACGTTAACTGAGTAAGCTTTAATTTCAATTGATTTAAACTATCTGTTCTTTATATAAAAAATGAGTTTCGTCATTTTTAGTATAAACATAAATTTTCTGGAATCCAAGCTCGCAAAACTAGAAAACTGGCTACGCCAACAAAAACCTGACATCATTTGTTTCCAAGAGACGCAACACCTGAACAAATTAAAAATAGAAAAATGGGCTAAACAATTAGGTTACAAAACTTTCTTTAATACAATCGACAACACTGCGAGTTTGCAAGCAAGAATTCGTTTTCGACAAGGCACTGCCACACTCACAAAAGATTCCTTTCAGACAAACCACCACAACATATATATACCCTATCGTCTAGAGAGCCTGGATATACAACTTGAAAAGGATACCATGAGACTCTTCAATACATACGCACCCGCACGAAAGGGAAAAGGCCAAACAATCTTCTTTCGAGAAATGACAACAATTATAGGTCACTATGACCACAACAACAAATATATGATCATTGGTGACTTCAACTGTGTTCTCAGTGACAAAGATGTATGGAGAAAGCGGGCTATGCCCGAATGCAGGTGAAAGAATCCTAGAAAGCTTCTTTCAAAGAGAACAACATCTCAGACACTTTCAGAAGTAAACACCCACAAAGCATAATTAACACCTATGTAAGAAAGACCATGCTGAAGACTTGACCGCATCTACCACAGCAAAATGCTAGAAGCCTCCATTGAGACTGTGGCACAAAAAACATACTTTCGGATCACAGCCTAATGCCCTTTATAAAAATAAAAACAACTACCAAATTCAGATGGGCAAAAGGAGTTTGGAAAAATAACATTCTCCACATATAAAAACCAAGAATTATAAAGAAATGATGGAAAACATATATAAACAAGCCAAATTTGAATTACAGCACGCACAGTCGATTCAAGAATGGTGGGACCGGCTGAAATAAAAAATAAAAAAGCATCCAGAAACTTATTCGTACATTAGGGCTAAACTAAACAAAGTGAACCATACATATACAAACAAAGATGGGAAACGCTCATAAAAAGAGGCAACCAAATAATCTCATTCTAATTGAAGAGAAGCCAAAAAGAGTCTAATTAAACGAAATATACGAAAAACAAGAATTATTGATAAGATAAAGGCCGTAATGATCAATACAGAGGAAGGGGAGACCCCGACTCGAACTTTCTATGAAAGCATAAACAGACGTGCTGTTACAGACCCCAAATAACAGAAATAAAAAACAGTAAGGGGCAAATATTAGAAGATGTCAATGAAGTCTCAGGAGCGGTGGAAACCTTTTATCACAATCTATCGGGGAAAGTTGAAGAAACAGACGAAAATGTCCAAAAATATTACCTTGGCCTCATGGGGACTTTCCCAATCTCCCAACAAAACAATATACTAATCGGCAACCCGGTAACAAAAGACGAAATCTTGAAAATAATTAAGTCAATGCCCAAAAACAAATCTCCTGGAATGGATGGTCTTTCAATTGAATTTTACTTAACCTTTTGGAAGACCATTGAAAATGAATTCTTACAACTCGCTAATAACATAATAGCGTTTGGGAAATTTCCTAAGAGTTCCAAGTTAGCCAGAGTGATTTTAATTCATAAAAAAGGTGACAAATTTGACCTGAAAAACTGGAGGCCTATATCCAATCTTAATGTGGACTATAAAATATTTGCAAAACTAATTAGTGACCGTCTAAAAAAATACTTGAACCCATAATCAGCCCATCACAAAAAAGCACAGTGCCAGGAAGGTCAATTTATGACATCCACTACAATCTGAATGCCATCAAAGACTACTGTAACGCAAACAGCCAACCCGGCACCATCATAACAATAGACAATTTCAAAGCCTTCGACATGGTAAATCACAATTTCCTCTTTGCGATACTAAAAAAAATTGGCCTAAAAAAAAATCTCATAACAGTAATCAAAAATATGTACTACAACATAGAAAGCCAGGTAGAAATCAATGGCAAAGTGCTGAATCCCATCAAAACAAGAAGAGGCATAAGACAAGGATGTCCACTTAGCATGTTGCTATACGTCATCAACATCGAGCCACTGGCTAGGGCAGTAACCCTAAACAAACACATCAAAGGACTTAAACTGGGAAAATTCGAGCACAAAATCGACTAATTCGCCAACGATCTCACCCTTTGTGTAGTGGACGAAAGGTCAGCAACTATGATCTTTGACGAACTTCACAGATTCCAAGAAGCCACAGGACAAAAGATAAATATAGAAAAAACTGGTATCTGGCGCATAAACAAGAGATCAAAAATCAAGTTTAATGATCCTACACTCGTGCCATACTTCCAGGAAACCCCAAAAATCTTAGGTGTATACTATGGACATAACGATAAAAACAAAACTTGGGAAGTAACCATAACCAAAATAAATCAGACAATAAATATGTGCAAAAGCAGGGACCTCACTTGGTATGGGAAACAAATGGTAACTAACTCTCTAGTCGCCTCACTTATAATATACCCCACTAGGGGCATAGGACCACCGCCGACCCCCACACTTAAGGAAATGGAGAGTAGGCTTTTTAGTTTCTTATGGCACCCGGAGAAAATTGAATGCATCCGGCGCGTCACCCTAAAAAGATCTATAGCAAAAGGGGGCATAAATATGATCGACCTGAGTGCCAAAGTAGATGCTGTACTTGTGGAAAAGATAAAAACCCTGATGTTTCTGGATGAACCGACACAATTTTGGCACCACGAAGCGCTTTATTCACTAGGATCCCAAATAAAAACCTTAAATCCAAAACTCGTCACTAACGCCATGCCACACAGACCATTTATACCCCCAACATGGAAGAAACTAATAAGTATATATAAAGAAATAAACTGGACCAAGGAAAAATGGGAATCTGCACAGCATCGGGACATATACACCCGGCTAAAATAAATTAGAGCTCCAAAACATGTAGTTCCTGAAAACATTGATTGGACGGTCGATCAATTAAAAGCAAAACAACTAAGAGACAAAATTACAAACAAAGAAAGGGTCGTTTCTCTGCGAATTCTCCAAAATGGCTACATGTGGGGTCTTAAAAGAAAATATCTGGGTTATACCACTGATAGCCTCGGCAAACAACAAATTACAAACTGCAAAAACAACGAAATGCCCATACACCAAGGAATACTATGAAAGGATGCGAGCCTTTCTGGAGGATTTAAGTGGGCAAAAAGAAAACCTAACCGAGGAAGAAATATACTTCAACACGCACACAGGAGAAAACCAAATAATAAACTCAAAAGCCTTTGCCATATTGAAAAGTCAAATAGTAACCCAAAAAATTAGTCTGGACATAGCCAATAAAACCATAAATCAACGGGAAAGAAATTTGGCCTTACAAAAATCCTTCAGGCATTTTCACAGATTTCTAATAATGAAAAATACCAAATTTGGACACCTAATGCATCTTAACATAAAGCCGAATTGGAAAGAAATCCTGAGCGGCTATATAGAATCCATTTAGCTACTGAACAAGAAAATGTGTTTTTAATCCGCTAACCATAAATGGTAGCATACTCATGAGCAAGACTATCGAACGATCCCACGGAAATGATGAATCGGAAGCTTCACGGTGGATGTTATGCTGAGTGTGCGCGTCTAAAGGTCGTCACACAGTATGTACTGAAACCGGGGCGGCGGTGCTACGCATGGCATTGACGGAAGCCCTGAGCAGATGTCATGCTATACGCATGCCTTTTTTAACACCTTGGATAAGGACGAAAAGCACCACGCATCCTTTTGGCAAGGAACTCTGATAATGATCAAGCTAGAGAACATCTTAACACCGTCCAGTTATACCATACATATTAGGCATCGCTGCGACAGTATTGAAGTTCAGATCGATCAGAAAATCATAAAAATATTTAATGTCAACGCCCCGGCACAAAACGGGCCCCGAAAAACCGAATTCTACGAAAATCTACTATATATTTTAGCAAATTACTCTGATACAGGAAACTTAATAATAGCCGGTGACTTTAATATCATTCTGGAACCGATTGACGCACAAAATATCAATAACTTTAAATTACAACCACCCGAAAAAAATTTTCGCCACTTTATACAAGCCAACAACATTCTGGATACTTTTAGGGACAAATACCCCAATAAACAGATTTTTACGTACAAATTCGGAACTCAGGGACGGAGAATTGATCGGATCTACTCCTCTTTCGACCTATACAGTACAATCTCAACCATCACCCACACAGTTAATACAGTTTCGGACCACCTGCTCTGCCCTCAAATTAAGCTTAAACAAACAAAGAAAATCCGCTGGGGTAAAGGAACCTGGCGGAATAACACCACACTCTACGGGGATCAGGCTTACATCGAAATAATAAAACATTCATACAATTTGGCCCTTCTCAAACTAGAAAATAATGACTCAATACTTGATTGGTGGGATAGTACAAAACAAAAAATCAAAAAAGTCACCGTCGCCTTCTCTAAAAATGTCGTAAAAAATAAAAAGAACAGGATTACTCAGTTACGTGAAATGTTGCATAAACTCATTAATGAAGGAAGAATGGAAAATGTGGTAAAAATCGAAAACCTTAAATCCCAACTACTAACGTTGCAGGGTGAGCGGAGAGGGCTGGACATACTAATGGCAAATATGAAAGAAATGGAGCAAAATGAAAAACCCACATCCTCCTTCTATGCCAGAATTAAGAAACGCGCGAAAAATACCACAATAGGGAGTTTAAAAACATCAAATAACGACCTAGTTTCCGACCAAGACGCTATTATGTCCTTAGTTGAAGGCTTCTATTGCGATCTGTGGGGCAAGGAACAAAAAATAAACAGTTACCACCAGCGATACTACTTATCCCTAATGGGCTCGTCCCAAATATCAGAACAAGAAAACTGCATTTTGAAGCAACCCGTTACGAGCGGATAAATCTATAGCGCAATGAAATCACTTAGCAACAATAAATCACCTGGTTTCGATGGACTCAGTAAAGAATTTTACATAACCTTTTGGAGCACCATAAAAACTCAACTCACCCAAGTCATCAACAATATCTTCTCATTCGGCCTTTTCCCAAAATCTTGCGCATTAGCTAAAGTTAAACTTCTGTATAAAAAGAACGACGAGACGGATTTGAAAAGCTGGCGGCCCATATCAACCCTAAATATGGACTATAAAATCATATCTAAAATCGTAGTAAAAAGATTGGAACCGGTCATATCGAGAATAGTAAGTGCGTCGCAGAAGTGTTCTTTAGCCCAAAGGAGTATACATGACGTCCATTACAACATCGATGTGATTGTAAGATACTGTCAACACAAAAACATCCCAGGGACATTGGTCCTGATAGATAACTTAAAGGCATTTGATAACGTCAGTCACACTTTTCTTTTTAAAATCCTGAAACAAATTGGACTGGGAAACAAAATTCATAGTGTAATAAAAAAGTTGTACCAGAACATAGAATCTCAAATTGACGTCAACGGCGAGCTATCAAACAAAATCACCATAAAGCGTGGCATAAGGCAGGGATGCCCTCTAAGCATGCTGTTATACGCAATAAGCGTAGAACCTCTGGCAAGATCCGTACAGATGAATTCCAACATTCACGGTATAAAACTAGGTGTATGCGAACACAAGCTGGACCAATACGCCGATGATGTCACCTTTGCTATAAGCGACCAACCATCTATAAATGAAGTATTCAAAGAACTATACCACTTTCAAATGGCGTCAGGACAAAAGATAAATCAAGAAAAAACAGAAATTCTATGTATAACAAAAATATCCCATATTTCAATATTCAACTCTCCATTTAGGCAATATATTAAACAGGATGTTAAACTACTGGGAGTACATTTCGGACGAAAGCCACTAGACAAAATGTGGGATGAAATTGTGACCAATCTGATTCGAGTAAGACTCGGACATGAAGTGTCTTTTAGACACCGATCCGAAAACTGGAAAAATTCTGATCCGCAATAAAAAAAAAACGTGCGTGAGATTTTAGTGAGTGGAGTGCCAAAAGGTCAAGGGAGGGCAGCGGGATGAGGCTGGCGCCGAGGAAAGGAAGACAGGTTATAGTGTCGAGGATAGGAAGGTTGGGACAGTGGGTCGAGGATATGGGGAGCTGAGAGAAATAGGGTGAGTGGGTCGAGTATAGGAGAAGTGAAGGAGATAGGATGTGGGGTCGAGGATAGGGAACCGGGAGGAAGATAGGGTAGTGGTTCTGTAGTGTATTCTGCCTTTAGATCTTTATAAGCAAGCACCAAGTTTCCATTACAACACTACTTTAAATATAAGAGTCGAGCACTTCAACATTAAGACACCATAGCAGTAATAGACTAAACAGAAAGTCAGCACTTAACACGTGCACAGATAGAACAAGAATGACAGCCTCGGATATACAAGGTCAAATCAGTCTGGGTCAATAGCGTCACCTAGCGGTATTACATCATATAATATACAACACTTTTTCCCCCCTTCAAAAAAATGAGAATGTCATTACATTTCATTTACATTGTTTCAATCAACCGCTCAGGCTTAACCCTAAGACGTTTTGGATAACGTGAAATTTCAACACATGTTTCATCAGGGCACAGGGTTTTCACTTTCAGTACTAACATTAGGATTAACAGGTAAATTTTCATTAGCACTAGGGATATCAACATTAAGATCAATTACATCAGTATTTGGAAACACAGAAGGCAATGAAACGTCATCATCCAAAATACTATCATATGATTTCTCTAATTTCACTTTAGACATGTCCAATATTTGATCAATATGTCTTTTCCAGATCATTGAACCAACTTTTACACGATAGGTTACAGGACTCAACTTCTTTACGATTATTCCATGAATCCATTTTCGGTTTGGATCTCTATAATCACAAACTTGAACACGATTTCCAACTTCCAGATTTCTAATAGGCTTTTGCACTGGAGTTGTTCTTTTCTGCATCGAATTACTCAAATTAGGTTTCATTAAATCTAATCTTGTTCTCAGTCTTCTTTTCATGAATAATTCAGCTGGAGTACATTTCGTTGTAGAATGTGGCGTTGTTCGATAAGTTAACAAGAACGATGCCAACTTCTGATTCAGTGTTCCAGGTAATCTTTTTAAAGTTTTCAGTGCAGTTTTGAAGGTACGCACATTTCTTGAAGCCTCGCCATTAGAGGACGGATGATACGGACTTGAGAAGATTTGCTTAATTCAATTTCGTATCATAAAATCTCGAAACTCTTTCGATGACAGGTTAGGAGCATTGTCGCTTACCAATATTTCAGGTAGTCCATATTTTGAAAATAAATATCTCAATGCATCAACAGTCTTTTCAGAAGTAGTTGAAGGCATTCTCAACACTTCAGGCCATTTAGAATGAGCATCGACCACCACCAGAAAGTTTCATTCATATTGGACCAGCATAGTCAATATGAATTCTTTGCCATGGCTTCGTAGGTCATATCCATGGATTTCCAGGCGTTTTGTTCGCAGGACTTCTTACCTCCTGACAATTTGAACAATCTCTCACTTTCTGTTCAATTCTTTCATCAATATTCGGAAACCAAACATGCAATCTGGCTAATGATTTCATCCGAACCATACCAGGATGATTTTCATGCAGTTCATCTAGTACTTCTGCAATATACTTTTCAGGAATAATAACTCTTATTCCCCACAGCAATATTCCTTCTTCCACAGTAATTTCATCTTTCCTCCTGTGGAATGGCAACAATTCATTTGTAATTTCCTCCTTTGCAGGAGTTATGGGAAGCGTATGAACTTGGTTTATGTTCATAATCGTTGCCTCTTCTTCCCAACAATCACGTATTTCAGACTGATCTGTTTTCATGGGCAATCGGGATAATGCATCTGCATTCTCATTATTTTTCGTGTTTCGATAACATATTTCATATTTATATGCAGACAGTTTTATAGCCCACCTTTGCAATCTGGTTGCAGTTAAAACAGGTATACCACGTTTTGGACTCAATAGCATAGTTAAAGGTTGGTGATCAGTCAACAATTTGAAATTTCGACCATATAAATACACATGAAATTTTCTTACACCATATACAATTGCTAGTGCCTCCTTCTCGATTTGGGAATAATTTTTTTCAGCACTTGTTAAAGTACGAGAAGCATATGCAATAGGTTTTTCAGCACCATTTGGCAGTATATGAGAAATTACAGCACCAATACCTACAGATGAAGCATCAGTGGCAAGTATTAATGGTTTTTCAGGGTCATAGTGCACTAGCACCTCAGATGACACCAATATATCTTTCAGTTTCACAAAAGCTTTTTTACAGTCACAATTCCATTTCATACCCTTTTTCAGTAACTTATTGAAAGGATCAACAAGGGTAGACATTGCAGGAATAAATTTACGATAATAATTTACAATACCAAGAAAAGATTGCAATTCTTTTACATTTTCAGGGCTGGGGATTTCCATTATTGCTTCAATCTTTTTCGGAGAAGGGTGAATACCTTCTGCATTAACAACAAAAGCAAAATATTCAACAGATGATTGCAAAAAACAACATTTAGAACGTTTCAATTTTACACCAAATAAATTCAATCTATATAGAAGTTTATCAAGAAATTGCAAATGACTATCATCATCTTTTTCAGTGACAATCAAATCATCTAAAATACAACCCACATTTGGCAATCCCTGGAGAATTTTCTCCATAGTTTCTTGGAAAATACTAGGACTAGAAGCTGCCCCATATGGTAACCTTAAATATCTAAATAACCCCATATGAGTATTAATAGTGACATATTTTTGAGATTCATCATCAAGTAAGACTTGTTGATAAGCTTCTGATAAATCAAGCTTTGAAAATTTCTGCCCCCCATTCAATTTACTAAATAGGTCCTCAGGTCTAGGCAAGGGATATTCAGGGACATCTAATTCAGGGTTTATAGTTACTTTAAAATCCCCACAAATTCTTACTGAACCATCAGCTTTCAATACTGGAACAATGGGTGAAGCCCGATCAGAACTTTCAACTTTTTTCAGGACCCCCATATTTACTAGTCTTTTCAGCTCATCCGAAATTTTATCACGAAGAGCAAAAGGAACAGGACGTGGCTTGTAGAATTTCGGAATGGCACTTTCTTTCACCCTTAGTTTAGCAGTTATACCTTTTATAGTACCAAGGGAATTATCAAAAACAGGGTACTTTTTCAAAATATTCTCAAGCGTGAGCTTGGAACCAATATGACAAATACGATGCCATTGCAATTGGGATAACCAATTTCTACCCAATAGTAATGGACCATTGCCACGAACAATTTGCAAAGGTAAATTTACACACTGTGACTCATATTCAACAGTAACATTCACTTTACCTAAGACCGTAATATTTTCACCAGTATAAGTTGTCAATACAACATTAGATTTCAGCAAAGGCAAATGTTTAAAATTCCTTTCATACATGCTTTCAGAAATGAGTGACACCCCACTACCAGTATCTAATTCAAATTTACAATCACAATTTTCGATTCTCAGTGGAACTACTATTGGACCATAAGAACTAGACTTAGTAGTAAATACAGGACACATTTCATTTTGAGAACAGTCCGAAGACAGGTTATCATCATTCGTAGGTTGCATGTAGTCACAATTCGAAGACTTTTTACTTTTCAGAGGCTTGGAACCTCGATAGAAGTTACGTTGCATTGAGCATTTTCGACTTATATGCCCAATTCGTTTACATTTATGGCACTTTGCATTTCTGTAGAAACAGCTTTCAGCAGGATGATTACTTTTCCCTTATCGAAAACATTCTTTGAATTTTCGAATTTCAGAACGCGTTGCAAATCTTTGATTATTTTGAACTTTATGAACTTTTGGTTTACTTTCATCTACTGGCAATTTTTCAAATTTGCAACTTAATTCATTGGCTTGTTTTTCTGCCAATTCCATACCAGTAGCAATTTTCACAGCATTCTGCAGAGTTAGGTCAACTTCAGTTAATAATTTACGTTTCATTCGAGTTGACATTAGTCCACTCACAAATCTATCTCTTAGTGAATCATTTAAGAACTCACCGAATTGACAATGTTCAGATAATTTCCTGAGCTGTGCCAGGAACTCATTCACAGTTTCTCCATCATGTTGGATTCTTTCATGAAATTTGACTCTTTCTGCTATCACCAATGGTTTGGGGTTGAGATGCAAGTTCTTTCAGTTGGACATAAGTCTTTTCACCAGGCTTTTCAGGAGCACATAAGTTTCTGATCAAACTGTATGTTAGTTGTGCAGTTTTTCTTAATTGTGCAGCCATAGTGTTATAAATTTCGTGGGCGATGCCGATCCGGGAACATTTTGGTCCTTACAAGGACAGTATGGAAACCCTTATATATATTTAACATGATAAGGACCTGGGACGAGCTAATTCTTTGATCACCGAGACGAAAACGAAGCCCAGATGGCAATTCTTTCATCTGAGTTATGTTGTCCAGCCTAAGTTGCGTTGTCTGGTTACGTCTATACGTACGTCTGATGGACAAACCAACGAGCTCGTAGCATTCTACCCCTTGATTAGCTATTCGTATCATCAGCGCTGTAGTTGTCATGGTTACCCTACAGTCAGCGCTCGGAGTCGTTTGCTCCTAATAATACCGTGAATACCCTGTCTCTCAAACATATGCATATACGCCACAGGCGATTCTTGTTAGTATCGGGTTTTCTACTTTTTATTCTAGTTTGATTTAATGTTAGTTTTTTTTCATTTCGACTACTCACTCTATGATTTAATGTTAGACTTTTCTATAGGTGTTGCTGCTTGATAACCAGTACTGGTTTATCGCGTCGCCTTTCATCATGAAATGCAATTTTTCTTCTTTTTACTTCATTTTGTATTTACAATGTGTATTTTCAGTATGGTGACAGAATAAACTGCTGATTTGTTACAAGAGAGGGAGATTAAAACTGGGTATTTGCATTGCGATACGCAGGTATGATAAGAAAAAGTCTCTTGTGGGACGATGAAAAACATTTCAGAATATCTGCAATTTACATTGTTTTGCCAACACCGGTTGTGCTCTGATTAAAGTCCGTATACAAACGGGCACTGGTACGTAATATATAGCAGGCCAAAATATAAGTTCGCCGAACATGAGTGAACGTAGAAATATTTTGCAATTAAATCGTGTCTTCTAGAGAGGATAAATAATGCTTGATTAAGCCTGAGCCGGAGAAACGAGTGCATTCTATTAAGTGGTTGATAACAAGAGCTCGTACGAGGTCGAGTTTGGTTGAACAGAGAGGATTTCTGTGTTTCAGTTTGGTAATGTGGTCGTTCGCCCTGTTTATTTATCTTTAAATGTTAAATCTTTTAATGCATCTGCAAAATAATAAAAATACAGGGCATTGTTGGCCTACGAAAGGGATGGGCAATTTCAGGCCAAGCAAAGCCTTTTGTGGGTCACCCATACCTACCTCTTCGAGAAGTCTTTACAAAACCGAGTCTATGCCGTAGTTTAAATTAGCTTTAAAATAGAAAATATACGAAGAAGTTGATAAATAACAAGCTTGTTCATGATCAATTCTGGCTGAACGGCGATAATTTCTGTTTTTCAAGATCGGAGATATCGCTTGCTTATTGGCAGTATGTTTACGTATCTCAAAATGTGGCACTACCGTAGTATGTGTACCAGGTTAGGGCATGATATTGTTCCAATTTTCCTTATTTTAGTTCTATTACGAGTTCGAGAACTGTTTGTGTAGCCAAGTGAATATACCCCCTGCCCATAGTATTCCGTCCCTTTACACAACTTGAAGTAAAATAGCCGAACAAAATTAGTTACCCTACATATTGGTACACAATTCTGGAGCGCCCAAAATGTTACATCCACTTTATAGAAAATAGAAACTAACACAAATCGGTACAAATATAAGGCATTGTTGGTCCGAGACATAGCTGTGTTACTTATACCAGTGATGGGATTCGCGATTTTAAGAACGGGTTCTCTTTTGTACCGAACTCGCTAACAACGATTACCTCAATAAGAGTGTTCCCAACTAAGTGTTCCTTTTCCCTACTTGTCTAATTAAGAAAAAAAAGTTTTTAAATTTCCAATTCTCCGATTAAGCTAATTTCTTAGTTTTCTGAGAAATAAATTTGAACTTTATCATTTTTATAATTCATCGATAACGTTTTGTAAGACAATTTTATTCACACAAAGTAGCAAATAATATTTCTGCACTGAAAGTTTACATTATTTTTCATGAATTTCATTTGTTAAGTTCAGTTCGTGAAAAATAATTTGAACTTTCATTGACAAAATATTTTGCCAAAAAATGATAAGATCCAGAAACACATCTAACAAACAAAATATCTGTACATATTGTATATCACACTAATTCACACACAAGAAAATTGAAAAACAAATAAAATAAAATTTTTGTCATGTTTTGAGAGCCCGAGGAGGGAGGGGCATACGAAAAATAAAACTTGATTTAAAGAGAAGATAATGCTGTAATTTGTTTTAATTTTGATAAATTCCTAACATTTCCTTGTATTTTGTTCTTGTCCCACTGAAGTTTCAAAATATTTTTCAGCTTTTTTAACTATTGAATAACCAGGAAAATATCTTATTTAGTGGCGTGATTAAGAACAATTCAAATAAATGAAATGCGATAGCAAATATAATAAAAAAAAATCATCAATCCTCAGAATTCACACACAAGAAAAATAAAATGTTAAGAGACCTGTGAGTAATAAAACTTGCTATTGTAAAGCAAAGACAATGCTGTAATTGATTTCAGTTTTTAAATCTAAAATACAAATTGAAAACTCGAACCCAAAGTTAAGGTAAAACAACTTGATAGTTGTAAAGGATTTCTCAACCAAATTTGATTTTCTATAAGTTCGAGTGAAAAATTCGACATGCTCGGAGGATGCTCCTGGAAAAATTTTGTCTTATTTTGACAATTTCAATATGACTGTTTTTTGATACCGATTCTCTGATAAAGCTAATTTCTTAGTTTTTTGGGAAATGAATTTAGTCTTTATCGTTTTTAAAATACATCGATGACGTTTTGCAAGACAAGTTTATTTACACAAAGTAGCAAATAATATTTCTGCTCTGAAAGTTCAAATTATTTTCTATGAATTTCATTTGTTAAGTTCAGTTCGTGAAAAATAATTTGAACTTTAATTGATAAAATATCATGTCAACAAATGATAAGATCCAGAAACACATCTAACAAATAAAATATCTGTATATACCTATTGTATATCACACTAATTCACACACAAGAAAGATATAGCAAAAGAAATGAACTTTTTTTCATGGCTTAAAGAGTCGATGGGCGGCGAGTCTGGGAGGTTCAACGGAGAAGTTTGCATTTACCAAAGTTTTTATCGTTAAAATTTGATTTTTTTCAGAGTCGATTGCGATTTTCCCTCGATTTCACAGCTTTATCCAAAAAAAGTTCAATGACAAATATCTGAAAACAATTTCTTCCTGTAATTTTCGAAAATTTGAATTTTACGATATTTAGACTCTAAATAGGTTACAGGTACGAAGCCGTTATTCCTAGAGTATCGACCATTTTTCCAATTTATTGAAATTTCCTGGACATGTAATATATATTTGAATAAACCAAATCGCCAAATTTTTAAGATTATTCAAATTCAGACAGAAACAAATTGAGTTAAAATAATAAATTCAAACTTTTTTTGGACACATCTAAGAAATGAAAAATAGTTCGTTTGGTAGAAATCTAACAATGAATTTGATATGAGGTTTATATACCGCATGCAGAATCTATTTACTTTATATGCTTGTTCAACTGTGATACGTGGAAATAGTGAATTTGGGTGTAAATTAAGCTGAATGTATGGATAACGAATATTCGGGAATTCAACAGCATAAGCTTGTTCAACTGTGGAAATAGTAAGTTAAAGTTTTAATAAATCTACTAGGGTGAATAACAATTAATCTCAAACTTAAGTAATTTTACAGTTTTTGTTTATCGATCATTCAATGTACAGAGTTATAATTCAATTTCACAGATGGCTCCGTGATATAAATAGAAAGGAGGAACATTAGAAATCCCTTGATCATCCGGGTTTCGGTTGACAACAACAACAACAGTTGTGTACGATGCATCGGAATACGGATACCCATTACGCCAAACCTCAGTTGGTAGAGACATAGCTTGGCCCGTCGTTGAATACAGCTGACCGTCCTGTCGATATAAAATATATTTTCAGAAATATAACAAAAGGCAGTTTGAGAATTTGGTTGAACCCGTAATCCTTGCCTTACGATCTGACAAAGCAAAACAAATTTATTTGGTGTCCAGTACAAAACTGAATGAAGCGTGACATCATCACGTAATTATTCCGCTCAGTCACACTTCAGTCAAATCAAATTAGTTTGGATTGGTCTTCTCTGATTTAGTATCAGAGCTGTAAAGTTGAAACGTTCCACTGGTGTTGAAGTAAAATTGCTGAATTACCCGGAACTTTTTTTGATGGAAAGTAGAAACTCTGGCAAACGAATTTTTCTAATCCGGTAGAATTCGATTTTAACTTCCATCCTATGCTACCGTTATATGAGTTTAAAAACAAAATGTAATAGCACATTGTAGTGCGGTAACAATATCGGCCATAACATTTATATATTATATTATAAATAACATTTTATAATGATTTCATGTATGGCCGCATAAGCAAAATGATTCAGACTCGATCTACCTTGTAAGTCATTCCCGTACGAACCCAAATGTGTGATTCTCCATCAGGAATCATTGGTCGTAAATAATCTTGAATCAGTTTGTAGTGTGTGACGTCATAAATGTTAGCCAATTTGTTTTTGCAAAGAGTTTCAGCGACTCTCAACGTGACGTTATGTGTATTGTAAACGATCGCTCGAAAACATTTTAAATTATATTCAACGCCACATTCTAAAATAAAAATAACAGTCAAAAGTATTTGAAGACAGATATTTATGAAACAATTATTAGGGAGAATATATATTTCTACGTTTTAATTAAAAAGTTTTATTCTGAATAATTGTTTTTTGAACTTTTTAACCATAATAAGATTGTGGACCCTCTAGTAGTTTTGATCATACTTCATCATATTTGCTTCAAGCAATCACACGCGAACTCACTCAGAAATAAATTAAACATATCTCTGAGCAAATTACGGGCAACCACTGAGCTATTTAAAGCAATAGAAGTATAACAGTTAGATATGCGCAGGATAACACATACCGATGGGACTTGTGATTAATTATGATCAGGAAAGGCTATAACGTATTAAATTTCAGATAACAAAAGTTTTAAAAAAACTTCTTTTGTCCCAACAACGCAAATTCATAGACAACCGACACGATCGCCTGTGAATGTCGCGATTAATCAGCAGTATCAGTGGTTACCTGTACAGTTTCTTATTTGCATTTATTATGTAAAAATCTCCTGGTCGTTTGAGAAATAATAGCTCGTTGCCTATCTTTGGACGTTTGTACAGAGTCTTGTTCTGAGTAAAGAGATGGCTGAAATCAATAGGCCTTCGCCTGTCTTTGGTTGCCTCCGTAGAGCCTTGTTCAGAGAGAATGTGAAACTACCGGTAATAACAGCATCTGCTCACATATCAATAATTGCTTGTACAGGACATAGTCAGAATGGATGTGTTTTTACGCCTAGCTCTTTACGTCGCAATAGTTTATTGTGTAAAATGTTGTTCAGAGTGAAACCATGAAAACCGGAGGGATGTCTTAATTTTTGAGAGAGTGCTATGCCAGCAGTCCAGCGACAATCGCTCGCGAGACACATACGGCCCGAGTTCAGGAGAGAGCACTCTCCTAATTTAATTTTTAGGAATAGAAAACAAAGTCAACAAGGATTCTCTAAATAATGGTTAGTGAGTCATTAGCTACATTTTTGGTCTTCAGAAAATTTTAAGAGACAGAGTTCGTAGCCTAAAACCCGCCGATCTGCCACTGATTACAATACGATTATCAATGAATAGTTACTTTAATGATACTCTCACTACAATCTCGCCAAGAAAAGAAAATCGCCGATTTATTAATATTGCTATTCTGCCCTTTTGTTATTTGATTGGAAAGATTTTCAAGAAATTTTCACGCTTTTCAATTTTGCCAATTTTGTAGGATAATCGCGAAATTTTATTTTTATTTCAGAATCATAATTAGCCTCTTAGATTATTGTCTTTCAAAGAATATAAAATTTATCTAAATGTAATATTGGGTTCGCTAGTAATGAGATTTCACATTTGCATAACTCATGCGGGATGACAAAGCCAAAAACCAACTTTCAGGGTCAGGGATTGGACTTAAGTTTTGTGATCAGACATGTACAAATATCATTCTTGGGTTGCGCAATAAATTATCGCAATGTTCTTTGTTTACGTCGCAACAAAAGTATGAAAAATAAGCGGATTCATTCAAAGTCAAAATAATTTACACTTTTAGTTAACTTTGCAAATAATAGCTCCTATTAATTTTAGCACAATGCTGCTTCATCGCTTTTCGTTGTCGCAGATTGGTATAACCATTCGTCCGCTTCATTTTGTTCGTCAGGTATTAGCATTGAAATGGGCGCTCCGCTCTCGTAGTATGTGAATCAAAATAGCGGTCACCAGAACGTAGTATGTGTACCAGGTTAGGTTGAGGCCATAATTGTATTCCATTCTCCCCTATTTCAGTTCCATCGCGAGTTCGAGGACTATTCAAGTAACTTCTGAAGTATTTGTGCCTGATGTTATGGCCTAACTCGAACCTGGTACACATACTACGTTCCGGTGTACGCCATCTTGGTTTACATACTATGGAAATAGCTTGAAATGTAAGTCGATGCTTGCAACGCATATCGCCTTGATTCCATATTTTAAATTCAATCCGAGTAAAACAATAACAATTACGGGGTCATTGCACAAGCGATTTTGCCGTGATTACGGAATTTATTTCGGTCGTGCAAGCCGATGGCCAATCCCCATTTAAATCGCCACTTCCATACAGGGCCATTGGACTGTCATATAGGCAGCAGCTTAGGAATAGAGATTGGCCCCCATCCATTTTAATGGCTTCCTCCATACAGGGTTAGTGGGCTACCAAATATACAGTGGGTTAAAATATGGATGAATGCAGTATATGGTCCGAATCGCCATTCAAATTGCCTCCCTTAAACAAGGCTACTGGGCATCCATATAGACAGCAGGTTAGAAACAGGAATGAATATATGGTCCCAATCGCTTTTTAAATGGCCGATATACCCTGTTACATAGACAGTAGGTTTAAAATGGGGATGGTTAAATGGTCTTGATTGATATAGAAAAATCTTACTTGTGCACACTGGTGTTGTGGACCATGAACCGTCAGCTTTGCATGTTCCTGTCTGTCCCCCTTCCAAAGTGAAACCATAGTTGCAAGAGTAACTGACCTCCTGATTCTGATTGTACAATTCCTGCTCAGGGGAAATTGTTCCCTTTTCCAGATTTCGCTTCACACATTGTATAGCTACTAGAAAACAAATGATGAAAAAGTTCAACTTAACTTGCAGAGTATTTGGTACACTGAGCCTAACAGCTCTTGAATGCTCTCAAAGCCTTGTTAAGAGGAAACATGCACAATTTTGTGGTCGCGATGGCCTTGCGTTTGAAGCGCTAAACACAGCTGTGTTTGTATCTCACATACATGGTAATATTACCTCAATCGCTATTTGAATGGTCTCCTCCACAAAGGGCTATTAAGCTGCCGTAATGACAGCAAGTTATGGGATGGAGATATTGTCCCCCATACATGGCTATTGGGCTGCCATGTAGTCTGCAGTTTAGGAATAGGATTAATCGCTAGAGAAAAAACTTACTAGTGCACGCTGGTGTTGTGGACCATGAACCGTCAGCTTTACAAATTCCCGTTTGTCCCCCTTCCAAAGTGTAACCATAGTTGCAAGAGTAACTGACCTCCTGATCCTGACTGTACAAGTCTTGCTCAGGAGAAATTGTTCCCTTCTCAAGATTTCGCTTCGTACACTGTGTAGCTGTACATGAAAACAAATGATGAAAAAGTTAAACCTAACCTAGGGAGTATTTGATACACTAAGTCTAGCAGCTCCTGTGCGCTCTCAAAACCTTTTTCACGATGGCATTGCCGTAAGACGGTTAAACACAGCTATCTCACATACATGGATATTAGACCCCAGTCGCCATTTAAATGGCCTCCCCTTTACAGAGCTATTGGAGTGCCATATAGACAGCAGGTTAGAAATAGAGATGTGTATATGGGCCCAATCACCATATAAATGGCCCCTTCCATGAAGGATTATTGAACTGTCACATAGACAGCAGGTTAGAAACAGGGATGGATATATGGTTCCAAACAGTTTTTAAATAGCCTCCCCTATACAGGGCAATCGGCCTGCCCTAGGAAATCAGGTTTGAAAGGGGGATCGTTGGATAGTCGTAATCACTAAAGAAAAAGACTTACGAGTGCACACTGGTGTTTTGGACCATGAACCGTCAGCTTTGCATGTTCCCGTCTGTCCCCCTTCCAAAGTGTAACCATAGTTGCAAGAGTAACTGACCTCCTGATCTTGATTGTACAATTCCTGCTCGGGAGAAATTGTTCCCTTCTCAAGATTTTGCTTCACACATTGTATAACTACGAGAAAACAAAGGATAAGGAAGTTCAACTTAACTTGCAGAGTATTTGGTACACTACGTCTTACAGCTCCTGTGCGCTCTCAAAGCCGTGTTCAGTAGAAACATGCATAGTTTTGTGGCCACGATGGCCTTGCGGTAAAAGCGTTAAACACATCTGTGTTGGCATCTAACATTCATGAACATATGATGGATATATGACCACAATCGCTATTTGAATGGTCTCATGCATACAGGGCTATTGTGCTGCCATACGGACAGCAGGTCAGGTATAGGGATTGGAATACAATCCTAATCGCCATATAAATGATCCCCTCCATACAGGGCTATTGTACTGCCATATGGACAGCTTATTAGGAACAGGGATGGATATATGGTCCCAATCGCTATTTAAATGGCCTTCCCTATAAAGGGCTATTGTGCTGTCATATAGACATCAGGTTAGAAATGGGGATGATTGAATGGTCTGTGGGCTAAAGAAAAAACTCACGAGTGCATGCTGGTGTTGTGGACCATGAACCATCAGCTTTGCATGTTCCCGTCTGTCTCCCTTCCAAAATGTAACCATTGCTGCAAGAGTAACTGACCTTCTGATCCTCACTGTACAATTCCTGCTCAGGAAAAATTTTTCCGTTCTCAAGATTTCGCTTAGCACATGGTGTAGCTACAAGAAAATAGTAAAAAAATTTAATTCAACTCGCAATCGCTTGCCGAAATTTGTGAAATTTTTTGTCACTTCGAATAAGGCTTTGTGAAAACAGTCATTGATACATTTATTTAAAATTCTGGAATCTTACTTATTTACCTAGACCATAACATTCGGAAGAGTTCAATGTGGTTATGTTGTCTAACTCTACATTCCCGGATGCCTCAAGCTCAAGTTGGACCTGAATGAAATAAAAAAGATTGAAGTTTGAGCAGAACAGCGAGATAGACTCCAGAGCAGGAGTGGGCAAGGTTATCAGACAAAGGGCAAAAAATTTGCCCATCCAGACTAGCGGGCAATGTAAAAATGACATAAAAGGTTACGTTAAAGGAAAATATTAAAAAAAGCATAGTTTAAAATCAATGAATCTCGTTTTTATCCGCAATCTCAACCAATTCCTTGAACTATTTTTTTAAGCTAAAACGCCTAAATTTGATTTTAGTTCGAATGTGGCAGCATCGGGCGCGCCAGAATTCAACGGGCTGGATTTGGCCCGCGGGTTGTACTTTGCCCATGTCTGGTCTAGCCTGATTCAGACGCCCAATCGAGCCCAATTTTGAATACATTTTTATTAATGTCATACGACCCCCAAAATTTACCCAATATACAATAATTATATACCATTGGAAAGGTCTTTTAGAGTACTATACGCTAGATGTCACTGGAGGACCGTAAACTAAAACACCTCTTTCAAGAGGTCTCTCGTAACGTCAAAAAATAACAAAAATATTTACACTCTCTCATTCTATCATCTGTTGGACGTGTATAGCTATTGAAAAGCGCAAATGTGACTATACAGTTGACTGCACATTGGTTTTCTCTTTCATATGATACTAAACGCTTTTCGTTAGCTCGTGTCGTTGAAGCGTTTTGAAAATTTTCCGTTTGAGAAGTCACCACATCGAATCAGGCCAGGCTAGGCTTGATAGATCGATCGGTTGTTTGTTTGTGCTTTATCGCGTTGAAAGCTTTTGTGAGTCATAATAAAACATTTATTATGAATCATAAAAGCTTATAATCGTGAGACAAGGAGAATTTGCGAGATAAAACGCCTATGTGAACTAACTTTTTTTCGGTGAGGCAGCTGCGATCAAACGACTCGATATTTTTATACCTTCCTGACGTTGTGAGATGTCCACTCTCCTATGTTATGTAGCATATAAAAGGACCTTCAAAATAAGACCTTATCATACTAGCTTTTGTTATTGGTTAGCGCGCAACGCCAAGGTTTATTGAATTATTTTCTTGCTGTGCGACGTTTTTCTATCGCAGCGGGAAGTACACTCGTGAAATGTAAGCGATATTTTATTACTTCCAAATGTCATATAACGTTCATTCTTATATTGCTGGGTAGGAAATGAGCTATTCTTCCAAACAAGACCATAACAAACATTCCAGACCTCATGGTTTACACACAGCGTCTGAAATTGCGCTAATGCACCCTGTCGCTCAGAACAGGCTAGAGTGTCTTCACAGTCTTTGAACGTATCATAATTGCAAGTGGATTCTCACAAATTCAGAAGATCTACATTTGAGGTTGATACATACGGAGAGGAAAGCTGGTTATATGTGTTTCCTGTTTGTAAATGAATTCTAGATAAACTCCAATTATGCAAAGAAATGATTACAACCCTCTGCGCGCTGATAAAACTAGATCTGGACCTGGCGCAGCATTGGACATTTAGACTGGTGAGCCATGTAAGTTCGACGTGAAAAGTTACATTTCATGAACAATATTTACATTTGCAAAAGCAAGAGTAAAAAACATTTTAATCGCATTTTTAACAAATTCATTGAGTTAATTTTCAGCTAAAAGATCAAAATTTGGTTTAGTTTGGTTGTGGCAGGATCAGGCGGGCCAGATTGAATTTCCCAACTGGCTGAATTTAGCCCGCGGGCCGCAGTTTGCCCATATCAGAGCTAGACTACGCCCTACCAAAATTTTAAAAAGCTTTCGCGTTTTATGAGATGGGATTCACATCCCAAGCAATTCCGAATTAAATTTTCCAATTTTAAAATTCCAATTTTCCCAATTTTTGCTAAAAGATGTGTTACAAACCTCGGTATCTGTAGAGTTTGCTTTCTTTAAAACGAATTTCTCTGTTTTCCAGGTAGTCGAGGCAGAAAACGGCCAGATTGCTTTCCTAAAAGTTACAAAACATATAATTGCTGCCTTTACATAGACTTCCACAAAAATCAAAATATGTTATACTCGGTTTTTTCAAGGAATCCCATTTACATGAAGTCTATTTTTCAGCTCTGTTTCCGAGCGCATTAAATTTAACTGTCTCAAGTCTCCCGCCAATCAGCATTTACCAATGTGAAATTCACCGCTATAGTTATTTATAGTTTTAGCAGATCTTCATATTACAGTGCTTGCAAGTAGTTTTGTTCCCAGATGATACTCAAAGCAAATTTTTTGGAATACTCTAAAACAGGGGCGAGCAACCTTAAATAGAAAGGGCCAAATACAAATAACTGGGTGAAGCCGCGGCCCACACTTTTATTTAACATAGGCTTTGCTTGACAACATGACATGTTCATAGGCATAGATAATAATTTGGACCGAAATATAGGTTTCGCAACGCAAAGGGATTGGAATTACTCAAACGTATCAGATTAAATTAAAAATTTGTTTTGCAAGCCGCACATTTTACAAAACTGGCACTATGCCGCGGGTTTCACAATTTTTTTTTGTGAGCCGCATTTTCTTTCTGGCGGCAGGTGGCACAAGCATGATCTAAAACACTGAATTTCAAATTCCGTTATTGTTTTTTTTTTTAATTATAAATCCTCACTGTATAGCGGCTGCCAATACAAAGCTTTCTTTGGGGTGAAAGCGGGAAATATTTGGGTGAAAAATAAATGCATTGTTAGCTACTCACGTTACAGTTCCATTGTGAGCCTTGGCCACCAGTTCTCCATCAGATGTCCCTTTTAGGTCGACACTCATGCATAGTTCCTCATTGCCAGCCAAAGCCTTGGGTAAGGATCTGATTGTACCGTTACCAGCAAGAACATAACCTAGAATAAATTGGAATGAGAAATGTGAGTATATCTGGTGTGAGAACTGGGATAGAGCTTGAGTATTTTCAAACGAGCAGAGTTACAGGCACTCTCTCAGAGTAAAGGAGACTCAGTTGTAGGCAAAGTTACAGGCACTCACTCAGAGTAAAGGAGACTCAGTTTTAAGTAAAGTTACAGGCAATCACTCAGAAGTAAAGGAGACTCAGTTGTAAGTAAAGTTACAGGCACTCACTCAGAAGTAAAGGAGACTCAGTTGTAAGTAAAGTTACAGGCACTCACTCAGAGTAAAGGAGACTCAGTTGTAAGTAAAGTTACAGGCACTCACTCAGAGTAAAGGAGACTCAGTTGTAAGTAAAGTTACAGGCACTCACTCAGAAGAAAAGGAGACTCAGTTGTAAGTAAAGTTACAGGCACTCACTCAGAAGAAAAGGAGACTTACTTGCAAGCAAAGTTACAGGCACTCACTCAGAGTAAAGGAGACTCAATTGTAAGTAAAGTTACAGGCACTCACTCAGAAGAAAAGGAGACTCAGTTGTAAGTAAAGTTACAGGCACTCACTCAGAGTAAAGGAGACTCAGTTGTAAGTAAAGTTACAGGCACTCACTCAGAAGAAAAGGAGACTCAGTTGTAACTAAAGTTACAGGCACTCACTCAGAAGAAAAGGAGACTTACTTGCAAGCAAAGTTACGGGCACTCACACAGAAGTAAAGGAGACTCATTTGAAAGCAAAGTTACGCGCACTCACTCAGAAGTAAAGGTGACTCATTTGTAAGCAAAGTTACAGGCACTCACTCAGAAGTAAAGGAGACTCATTTGAAAGCAAAGTTACATGCAATCACTCAGAAGTAAAGGAGACTCAGTTGTAAGTAAAGTTACAGGCACTCACTCAGAAGTAAAGGAGACTCAGTTGTAAGTAAAGTTACATGCAATCACTCAGAAGTAAAGGTGACTCATTTGTAAGCAAAGTTACATGCAATCACTCAGAAGTAAAGAAGACTCAGTTGTAAGTAAAGTTACAGGCACTCACTCAGAAGTAAAGGAGACTCAGTTGTAAGTAAAGTTACATGCAATCACTCAGAAGTAAAGGTGACTCATTTGTAAGCAAAGTTACATGCAATCACTCAGAAGTAAAGGGGACTCAGTTGTAAGTAAAGTTACAGGCACTCACTCCGAAGTAAAGGAGACTCAGTTGTAAGTAAAGTTACATGCAATCACTCAGAAGTAAAGGAGACTCAGTTGTAAGTAAAGTTACAGGCACTCACTCAGAAGAAAAGGAGACTCAGTTGTAAGTAAAGTTACAGGTACTCACTCAGAAGAAAAGGAGACTTACTTGCAAGCAAAGTTACGGGCACTCACTCAGAAGTAAAGGAGACTCATTTGAAAGCAAAGTTACGGGCACTCACTCAGAAGTAAAGGTGACTCATTTGTAAGCAAAGTTACAGGCACTCACTCAGAAGTAAAGGAGACTCATTTGAAAGCAAAGTTACGGGCACTCACACAGAAGTAAAAGTAACTCATTTGTAAGCAAAGTTACGGGCACTCACTCAGAAGTAAAGGTGACTCATTTGCAAGCAAAGTTACAGGCACTCACTCAGAAAGTAAAGGTGACTCATTTGTAAACAAAGTTACGAACACTCACTCAGTTGTAAAGAAGCCTCCTTGTAACCAAAGTTACAGGCACTCACTCATTTCATATGGAAAAAATACCTGTAATGTCCTTAGTCCTTTCAAATGTTCCATTAAATCTCATGTAGCCGCATGTAGGGTTGGTTGAAGACTCAAAATCACAAGTAAGATCGACTGAAAAACATAAAAGAACTTTTTTAAAGACCTAGCCTCGTATTCTGGCCTAAACCAAATATTATTTTACTGTGAACAGGGCTGTAAAGTCAGATGAAATTCACAATCGACATTGGGTTAAAAACTAAGTCCAGAGATAATCAAATGTCCTAATGTCAGACTTTCAATGTAAACAAGTCAAAATTATCAATAAAAACTCAAAAGGCAGGTTTGCTAATAATTCATAACAGTATAGTTAGCCAGGCTTGCATGAATTGGACTTGAGAAGTGTAAATTTCATTTGAATGAGAGTCAGATTTTAATTAGGAATTTGCTAAGTTTTCAAGATCGGATTTTTGGTAGGGCCGATTCATCTCATGGGAGAGGAAAGTCAATGAGACGAGACGGCTCAATTAAATAGCGAATCCCACTAGTGGTCTCATTACCAGTCCATGTTGTATTTAGAAATAGCTAACTAGTCATTTGTTTCAGCTAATTTTTGGATGGCATAGTCAGGTGGGGGTTAGGATTGACATGTGCAAAAATCGTTATGCTACACTCACTAGAAGTACTTGGGATACGAAACTACACGAGGCACCAACAACCGAACACCCTGGAGTTAAAAATTATCCTCGAATACAAAGCGTCAACACTCACCTACGCAGGTGGGCACTTCCCCCCAGGTTCCATTTTCTCCGCATTTTCCCATGTTTGATCCTTGAAGAACGTATCCAGCATTGCATGAATATTCGATTGTTTGACCAAACTCTAAGTCAGGTGCGGTCGTAGTGTCCACAATCCCGTTTTCTAGAGCTTCAGGTACTGGGCAGGTACGTACTGTAACTGAACATTGAAACAGTTATAAGGTGCAGACTAGACTTTTCAACAAATTTGCCAAATTCTAATTTCATAGGTATTTTCATCTCCTTAACCTCGAATAAAAAACATACAAAAAAAAACCAAGAATTTAGAGCAGGGCTCGGCAAACTTTTGTCGGGCCAAAATTAAAGGTTGCAAGTCATGGCGGGCCAATGATAATTAAATTATAGGCTCATTAAACGAGTAATTGTGAATTATATACTTGTTACGTTATAATATAATTTAGAGCCTGGATGACCAAGCTACAACCCTCACTGCCTTTCGTGCGGGCAATCAGCTCTTGATTTTTTGATGACGTAAGCAGGTGGGGGTCAGGAATAATATATCCAAAAATTGTTACGCCACACCCACTAGAAGTTATTCAGATAAGAAACTACACGAGACCCACAGTATCAATGTTTTATCATTTCCGGTTCAGCCACCATTAAATTCGACACTATCATAGTGAATGGGAATAGTAATTGTGATGTCACATGCAATTTTCTGAATGAGGCCCTAAAAGTTTGGTCGACATATATAAAACACATATTGACATTAGAAAAACTTCACCGTGCGGAAAGTAGGGAAATTCCACCCAAATTGAGGAAAAAAACACGACAAAACATACGGACGTTTTCACGATATTTTTTGGGGATTACTTAATCCGATAAGGGTGCCCGCTTTAATTACTTAACTACGCCAGTATCCGATTTCTTGAGTCGAACAGAGCAGCAACAACACTATAGGGCATAAAGAGGAGCAACGCTCGAACTATGACGCCATCTTAAGGCAATTTTGCTAAGTCCTATTTTAAGGCGCCTTTCATGGATAAAGAAAGTCATTTTTTCAAGGATAATCTGAGGCCATAACGTTGATATCTTTTATTCGAGCAAATACATTTAGTGTTTTCGTGATTCGTTTTCGAATCTCACTCCAAACAATTTGCTAGACAAGACAATTACTAATACATACATAAGAATCTACTTTTCCGGAAACAATCGCGATTTTCTTGTTCTGGAGAATTCCTAATTAAGATATTTAACGTGTACTAAAAAGCGTTTAGGGAAGAAATATTTTCCGAGTGAAAAACGAGAAAGAAAAGGCCACACCAACCTGTACTCTGTTCGACTTTTGTAGTTTGTGGGAGCACAGTAGACAGAAAGGCTTCCTTAGTTGACCACGGGGATGTAGCAGGGACGGTTGAAGAGCGCGTCGTGTTCTTGACTTTGTTACCTGTGTGAAAAAGTGAATTTTTATTATAAGTTTATAGCAAGATTTGAAGGTTCGGATACTTCAAGTTAAGAATGAGACACGCAATATCAGCGTTTTCGCACAATCGCCTTATTACCGATTACTATTACTGAAAAGGACTTTTTCGATATCAAGTGCATGAGATACCAAAATACATGTATTTTCATACCCTGGGGATTGGTCATTTCTTTGACTCCTACAACAGAGGGCTGCACTGAGTTCGTCTCTGATTCTTCCAACACCTTTTCTAATTGATTGAGCTCACTTTTCATTCCGTCTAATCGTTCCGTTAAAGCTGCGAAACGAAAAAAAAACGAATTTAAATTGCCATCAGTTTTACAATCCGTATCCAGTGAATTTTTTTTTAGAAGATATGAATCCCCCTCTCTCTGGTTCAATATAAGAATATGAGATGGGTATTGCTAAACTATATGTCATGATTTGATTGGTCAAATGGCGCAATAAAAATAGAAAATGATTGAAATTCACTGATAAAACGGTGGTGCTCTTGAAGAATGCGTACCAAGATGGAGGACATTGGAACTTAATATTTGTACCAGGTTAGGATTAGGTCCTAATTTTATTCTGATTTTTCTTATTTTAGTTCAATTACAAGTTGGAGGACTAATTAGGTAACTAATATTTGCACCTTAAATTATAGCCTCACCCTAACATGGTAAACATACTACGTTCCTATTTCCGCCATCTTGGTACGCATAATTCAGGGGTACCTAAACGATTGTTAGCTATCATACCGTTTGTCAAATATGAAAAATAGCAAAGGCATTTTAAAGGAAGTAATATTGTGGACACGAACCTTCCAAAGCTTTCTCTTCTTCTTTTGTGCACTGTCCTTCCTGAAATAGAACAAGAGAGAAATGTTCAAATATATGGACATGAAGGTTGCACATCCATGCATTAAGGCATTAGCTCAGCAAGTGTTCCCCGTGAAAAAGTGTTCCCATGGATTAAAGTGAAATACCACCAGTATGAAACTACTACTAAAGCTCTCACCGTAAGTTCTCTCCAAGTAGGTTGATCGTCGCAAATCATAGGAATCCAGCATTCCTCTCCTGTTAGAAAAAAAATAAAATTAGAAATCGGGTTAATCGTTCATTTTAAAATAGGTTTTTTAACATATAAACGAAAGTTATGTCGCTGAACTTTTTTTATATAAAGACTATTTCAGGACCTATTTCCTTATGGCGCGCATTCGCTTATTCCATATTTAATTTTATACTGCTACCTACGTCATGCGAACGCACTATTTTCCTCGATGATGATTGGTCGAATCAAATTTGAATTTCACGCCCGCCGTTGAGGAACCTAATAATGATCATCGAACGTGCGCCATAGGCAAAGATTTGATTCATACCGTCGGTTTCTATAAATCCCTTGGTGTATAAAAAATGGAACGCGAGTTTTTAACCTGCGATGCTAAAATATAAGTCCAACGCTTTACCAATGGGCCAACACACCCGCTAATCTATGAGCGATTTTTCACTTCTGAACATTTGAGTGTATTTGGCGATATTTATTTAGGATTTAGCTTTAAAAACCAAAACATTTTGAATGAGGAAGTTCTCTCATTGGAGATTTCAAAACAAAAATCGTTTTACAGTGAAGGAAGGGCCATTTAGTAAGATCCACGGTCAGGGCGAAATTCAGACGACAAGAGGCCCTAGGCTGCTGAGTTTTCGAGAGTCCTCTTAAACAATAACGTCATAAAAAAAAATACATTATGACGTCATAAATAAATTACATGTTATTTTAGCTACTGGTAGCATGCCAATTGCACAAGTAGATTAAGAAATTGCGTCGTAATAAAACGCCATGAGACCAGAGTACAATTTTTTGAATTTATACAAATTTGTTAGTCTACTATTTTTAATTTTCGAAACGGTGGGTATTTGAGACGAGAATTTATTTGATTAATATCAGCTTCATAAAATTCTGAATTGTTTTTATTCTATAACAATCTTTTACAATTCAAAAGTGACTTAAAACCGAATAATAGTACAAAATTGAATGCCGAGGTCCCTAAGACTTGAGACCCCAAGGCCTATTTTGCCTGGTAAACTCAGCCCTGTTTACAGTACAGCAACGCGTCCAATACGAGACAAAATCAACGAGGTATTCGAGGGGGAAATCTATCAGATGAAAAATTAATATTTTCAAAATTCAAATTTTGGTTCAACTTTCATCGAGAGACCGAGGTTCGTCATATTATTACGCCATCATACCGGCTTCCCCTACGCCGCAATAAATGAATATTCCTCCTAATACAAATATTCCAGTCGTAAAACGAAAAATTTGAAAATTGGTCAAATGAATTGTTTCAATTCACAGTTACGCCGTGTCACCTATATTGGCTAAATCACCAATTCACGAATACATTATGAAATGTTAAAATTTGTTGAATTCGTGCACATACTATCGGAGCGCCCTTAAAATACTTATATAAAGCGTTCATGCCGTTTGGATATCAATGGCCTGATTGTTTGAGTCTTCATAGAATTTTTAAATAATTAACTAATTTTTATATTCGAAAATCGCTGGGGAGGTTTTTAGTATTTATTTTACTTTTTGCTTTTGTAAAATCAACAATAATTAAAATTTTATTTCATTTATATTACGAGTTGTTGGGCCATCTGTGTTAGCCGAGTGAATACCACCCTGCCCATATGTTTCAGTTCCTTTACACAACTTGATGTAAAATAGGCGAACAAAATGAGTCACCTTCATATTGGTACACACACTTCTGGAGTCCTATTTTTCATATTTAAGTTTTTCGATGTGGTTTAGAAAAAATATTAGAATATCTACAATAATGTCACCAATACACTGTTACAATGAGAACGTATATTATTTGATTTCTGTATTCTATACTTATAATCTTAATACGGCGCTCCGGTAGTATGTGCACCAAGATGGCGCACAACCTGATAATCCTAGCCTGGTACACATATCATGTTCAGGTTGTGCGCCATCTTGGTGCACATACTACCGGAGCGCACCAAGATGGCGCACAACCTGATAATCCTAGCCTGGTACACATACCATGTTCAGGTTGTGCGCCATCTTGGTGCACATACCACCGGAGCGCACCAAGGTGGCGCACAATCTGATAATCCTAGCCTGGTACACATACCATGTTCAGGTTGTGCGCCATCTTGGTGCACATACTACCGGAGCGCACCAAGATGGCGCACAATCTGATAATCCTAGCCTGGTACACATACCATGTTCAGGTTGTGCGCCATCTTAGTGCACATACTACCGGAGCGCCCTTAATACCTATATAAAGCGTTCATGCCGTTTGGATATCAATGGCCTGATTGTTTGAGCCTTTATATAATTTTTAAATAACTAACCCTTCTATAAACTACTAATCTTATTTTTATTTTTATATAATCTTTTATTTATTTTATCGTGCAGGGGTGGCAAGGTTTTTGGACATGGGGTCAAAAATTTTACCCATCTAGACTGGCGGGCCATGTAAGTGTGACGCAAAAAGTCACATTTCATCAACAGTCTTAACGGTTTTACAAAAGCAGAAGAGGAAACCATAAGCCTCCTACCAAAATTTAATCATAATTTCCTCAAATTCCTTGAGCTATTTTTTAGCTTAAACATCCAAATTGGGTTTTAGTTTGGTTGTGGTAGCATCAGGCGGGCCAAATTAAATTAACAAACTGGCCAAGTATAGGCCCGCCGGCCATAGTTTGCTCATGTCAGTTTTAGTGCGCCCTAAAAAACAAAACTCAGGCAAGCAAGCAAACCCAACAAAGCATGCACGGTTGTACTGACCTTTAATCAATAAACAAGCTTCCATCAACAGTATGAGTCCGATGAAACTGTGTCGAATCGGAATCTTCATTTCGAATCCAAGAATTTCGTCAACTTTGCTTCGATGAAAGTAAATTTTCGAACAGCGAAGATTAGAATGAAGCTTCAGTCTATTCGCATCGGAATATATCCTATGCAAGCTGACTCACTACTTTTGAGCGGAAAGTGAAATTGTTTTCTCTCTTTCAAATTTCAGGAGACGTGTTGCGTCACAAAAAGAGAGTTTGGGCTGCTCTTTCTATCTTTATGAAACGATGACGACGACGTCACTACCACGCCCGTGAGAGTCATATGTGATGGAATTTTGGTAAATTTTTGCGCAATATGGCATATTAACCGACACCATGAATCCTATTATATGAAAATTCAGGCCAGACATGTCTTGCCGGCTTTTAATATTGCGTGGCCCAGTCTGGGTAGATATAAATATATATATATCAACTGAAAATTAAGAATTTAGGGTCAGGAATGATCTGAAAATTTGAGTTTCCTGCGCAATCTGCTTTCCTAGCCTTCAATCTAACTGGATAATTACAATTTTTTTTGAGCGGGGGCTTACAGGATTTCGGACATCGAATACAATATTTTCGCATGTCGAATATTGAATTTTAGACATCGAATATTAGAATTTGGACGTTGAATATAGGTTCACGGACGTCGAATATAGTATTTCAGACGTCGAATATATGATTTCGGACATCGAATATAAGATTTTAGACATCAAATACAAGATTTCGGACGTCCAAAATAAGATTTTAGACATCGAATATAGCATTTCGGACGTCGAATTCTCGGTTTACTTGCTTCAGAAGCGCAGAAAAAAATAGCCACATATGAGCACCGCGTCGCCAAATTCCAGTAGTTATGAAATAACGATTTGAATACCTTTATATTCGCTACACGCAAGACTTGTAAAGTAATTTTAAGCATAATTTTGTTAAAAAATTTAAGTTAAAAGCTAATAAAATGGAAAAATGACATTACTTTTGTTATGCGGTTATAAGTTTCACTCAATTTGACCCAGCAATAAAGTATGCAGCTCTGCAACGCGACCCAGCATCTTTCATACCTGGTCAGTCCTTGCAATAGGAGACAAAGGTATGATTATGTTTTATTTATCCATCCGCGCAATTTTTGAGCCATTTAAAATTGATCGCGCGCCTTATAGGTCAGTTCCACAAATGTATGTGTCAGGCAACACTGCACTCAAAACCAGTATCAGTACGAGCTAAGCCTTCTAGCCCAGTGTGCCTTATGTATAGAAAATGCCCCAGTCTCCCCCCCTTGTCCATATTCGGAGTTACGTGCGATGACTTCGTAGATGGGCAAGCGATACGAGTCGCTGTTCAGTTGATCACAACATTGCATGGCCGTGTGTTAGTGCGTTGAATTTATATTTGTGCCACAGTTGAACTAGGATAAATAATAGAAGTTGGCTTCCAAATTAATTTATGGAGCTCTGGTCCAGGCCTGGTACTAGATAACATTTATCAAATATGCCGTTGTAGGTATAGTATAGCATATGGTGCTGAGAACCTGATTATCATAACTTCCTGTGCAATTCCCGCTATCGTTCAACTAATTACCGCTGCATCGTTCATGAGTAACACCATGATTTCAAAGTAACGCAGTTCCAAAGTATATTCGTGGTGAATATACGAGCTCATTATCGTTTAAAAAGTCGCGGCAGTTCACGTCAATCATTTGCTTTCTGTTCAAACAGCGCAACGCAAATTTAATGCTAAATATATCAGTACGATATTCTGATTATGCTTGTAATCGAAGCCCTTTTATATTTTCCAAAAACTGACATATCACACGTAAAAATGCATTGAAATGCCGCTATTTATGGACAAAAAACACGTCGGATTTTGCCATGGCGGGTTGAATTTTACTTTAAATTCGCAAAGAGGTAAATTAGGGGAAAAAGGCTGAAAACCTTTGCTATAAATCCCGATAACAGCAAACAAATGCGAGATAGATGGCGGCTTTATTTGCATTGCTATTTCGTTAGCAATGGCTAAAATGTGAAAAATCGGATGCCAGGGTTATGCCAGTTCAAATCGGCATAAATTTTCAATTTTCGTTTCCTGGAAACTAATGGTCCATTGACGTAAATCGTGCAGTTATCGTTTGAATTTTTTGATTGAAATAAAATTAAATGTTTTTTTATGTCGGTTACTCACTGTTGAATCAGGCATTGATCACACACTCCGGAGTTAGAAATATCAGTGACTATCACATGTTATGAAACGTTGTTTTTCCTGATGATCTCCCTTAACCCCCAACGCTTCCGTTCTTCTTGAAATATTTACCATAAGCGCAAAATTGCCGCATATTTTTGGTGCTATGATTTTAAATTTAATTAACTTTGTGACAAACCAAGCAGGGCGTTCATATTATTTCAAACAACATTTTTATGAGAAATCTACCTTGTGTGGGAATTATCGCTTCGATTTTTTTTCCCACTTGTTACGACTTCAAATGGTTATGGGCGACCTTTTATAACAAAAGTAAATAAAAGTGGGAATTTAAAGTACAAATACGATAAAAACCCAACATAATTAGAAGTAAATTGAATTTTGCTGCCAATATGACCCAACACTAGACAGGGTGTCCGAAATTGTAGGGGGGTGTTTGCCCTCTATGGGAGTGGCGTGGGGAAATCACTGCGCTCCACCAGACATTAAACAGCTATTTGCCAATAAATAAAGAAAGCCGTCACCTCAAATGAATATAATGAGATAATTTACTAATTTCTTTTTCAATTAATGAACACTATTGGGTACTTTTGGGTTAAAATTAGTAAACTAAGTAAAGTGCTAAAGAGTTAGGACCGCTGCGCTAAAGTGATATAGTGGGACTCGGGTTAGAGTCTTCCTTGTAATTCCCACACAAGGTAGATTTACCACAAAAATATTGTTTGCGCGTGCTTGATACATGGGTGGGCTAATTACGGCCCGCGGGCCACCGAAGTGTTTCATCCGGCCCACTTGTGTCTTCTGAAATTCCGACTATTCTTTTTATGGATATAAATATACGTTGAAATTATCGATGTAAATTACGTCACGTCAGCCAATCAAATTTGTAATCGGGGTACCGAATGACGTGGCAATATTTCTGACATACATCGAATATTTGAAAATATAGAAAAAAAACACCCTTGGACGTAAGCCAATCAAATTTAAAATCGGGGTACCGAATGTGACATACCACGAATATTTAAAAATATAGAAGAAACTTTATTCCAACTTTTAGAATTCATGCTATCGAGGCGCGATATATGTTAACAAAAAAGTAAATTTACCCAACAACTTACGCTACAATTGTTACGCTATGTGTAGATTGAACCAGGGGTTCTTAAACAATCTCGAGACGCAACCCAATTTAGGGTTTTATGAACATCTCGCAACCTATACATCGGGAAGATGTTTTCTCCTGTTAGCTAAGTTTAGACGAGACATGGCAATGCAATTTCAATAATGCAAAAATGTGAAATTTGAGGAAAAAACACACCCATCGTAAATATGCAGTTGATGGTTAGAGAGGATTTGAAAATTTGAATTTCTAGCGCAATGGAAAATTACTAGTTTTTTTTTGAGTTTTGGAAATATTGATGGAAAAAGTCCTGCGATGAGAACTAGACAATATTATCAACTTCCCTTTGCAATTCTCGCTATCGCTCAACTAATTTCCGCTGCATCGTTCATGAGTAAGACCATGCTTTCGAAGTAACGCATTTCCAAAGCACATTCGTAATTTTACGAGATTATTATCGTTTTAAAAAATCGCGGAAGCTCACGTCAATCATTTACTTTCTTTTCAAACAGCGCAACGCAAATTTAACGCTAAATATATCAGCGAGATATTCTGATTATAATTTTACTCGAAGCCCTCACTATATTTTCCAAAAAAATCACATATCACACGTAGAAATGCATTGAAATACCGCGTTTCATGGACATGAAACAAGTTGGATTTTGCCCCTTTGTGAATTTGCGAGGATTGCCCTTCACCACGTGATTTGTAACTCCGGGAGTCGGAATCGCAGACTTTCAATGGCGATAAAATGACTCAAAACTTCCTACTAAATCTCAAAAAAACATTGGCATTGGCATTGCTTCCCCTAATTTATCACAACCTAGGTTAGGAGGTGGGTATGAAATTTGAACCAGAGATGTAAAACAGCGCTTTAACCACACGGCCTACGCTCTATAAAGGAGGAATTAGCATTGTAGGGGATAATCGTAGTTGTATAAACGCAACGCAATCAATTTTATACATCTGCACAATGCTAAGTTGAAATTCCTTTTTCTAAAGACTTTTTCGTCCGTCGCCCATTGCATAGTGTGGGTACATTTCATTTTCAGTTCGCAAAGAGTTAAATTAGAGAATGAAGGCTGAGAACTTTTGCTGTAAAGTATACAGAGATGAACGAATTAGCGCAGAGATTAAATTCGATAACAACAGACGAAAGCGAGATGAATTTCTGATTATTTTTCGCATTTCTTTTTTCATTTGCAATGGTTGGGGATGTGAAAATTCTGATGCCAGGGTTATGCTAGTTCGAAGCAGCAAAAATTTTTAACGGTCATTTCCCGGAAGCTAATGGTCCATTGACGTAAATCGAGCAGTGATCGTTTAAACTTTTTGATTGAAATAAATTTAAAATATTTTTATGTCGGTTACTCACTGTTGAATCAATCAGGCAATGATCACGCACTCAGGAGTTAGAAATGCCAGTGATTAATATCGTCGTGTTATTATCGTCGCCATATTGTTTCAAATAACATTTTTTCGAAAAATCTACCTTGATGGCAATTATCGCTACAATTTTATTTCAATTCACACATTTTACGACTTGAAATGGTTTTGGGCGTCCTTTTATAGCAGAGGTAAAAGTGGGAGTTGAAAGCCAAAATACTTCAAAAACTACATAATTGGAATTGAATTATATTTCGCGGCAAATATGAGCCAGCAGTCGCCAGGGTGTTTAAAATTTTAGGGGGGTGTTCACCCTCTATGGGAGTGGTGTGGGGAAATCACTGCCAAATCAGACATTAAACAGGTATAGTTGCCAATAAATAAAGGCAGCTGTCACTTTAAATGAATATAATGAAGTAATTTGTTATTTCATTTCCAAAAAATGAACACTATTGGGTGCATTGTGGGTAAACCTAGTAATCTACTGTTGAATACGGCAATGATCACACACTCGACAGTTTTGGCTTTGTGACCAAACAAGTAGGCGCCGCCATATTGTTTCAAAGATTATTTTTGAGAGAAATCTACCTTGTGTAGGAATTATCGCGTCAATTTTATTCCTATTTCAATCTTCTACGACTTAAAATGATTACAGGCGACCTTTTATAGCAAAAGTAAATTAAAGTTGGAATTGAAAGCCCAAATACTATAACACTCAACATAATTGGAGTTAAATTATATTTTGCGGCAAATATGACTCAACACCTGCCAGGGTGTTTAAAATTTTAGGGAGTGTTCACCCCTTATTGGAGGGATGTGGGGAAATCACTGTACTCCGCCAGACATTGAACAGCTTGTTGCACTTGTATAAAGGCAGCCGTCCCTTCAAATAAATATAATGAAATAATTTGTAATTTCTTTTTCAATAAATGAGCACTAATGGGTGTTTGGGATTAAAGTTGTGCTAAAGATTTAATTACCGCTGCTATAAAGTGATATAGGTGGGCTCTGGTTAGATTCCCCCTTGTAATTCCTACAGAAATATTGTTCGCGTGTGTTTGATACATGGGTAGGCCAATTATGGCCCGCGGGCCATCGAAGTGTTTCATCCGGCCCACTTGTGTCTGCTTAAATAACGACTATAGTTTTTATGGATTTAAATTTGTAAATATGTGTAATTAGCCCACTCGGAAAAGTAATTGCCCACCCTTGGACGTCAGCCAATCAAATTTGAAATCGGGGTACCAATTGATGTGACGATATTTCTGACATATTACGAATATTTAAAAATATAGAAAAGAACTTTATTCCAACTTTTGCAATCCATGCTCTAAACGCATGATAGCTGTTAACGAAAATAGTAAACTTACCACACAACTCACTGTCAGAATTGTCTTTGTCACAGCTATTTATGGATGATTGACATAAGCCCACTGTTTTGACGACGCGATGGCCTATCGGTTGAAGCGTTCGACTTAATATATATTATACCGAGCTTGTTCGGGTCCTTCGCCCCCAACAGGGTCCTGTACAGACAGTCACTGATAATTAACAAATGTAACGCCCAAATCCTTTTTTATCTTAAAAATTGATCGTGCGCTTATGAGCAAATTACACAAAGGGATGCTCCCGTAGTATGCGCACCAAGATGGCGCACAACCTGAACATAGTATGTGTACCAAGTTCGGGTTCAGGTTGTGCGCCATCTTGGTGCACATACTACAGGAGCGCCCACAAATGTATGGATTAGTTAACGCTACACCTAAAATCAGTATCATTACGGGCTAAGTCTTCTAACCCAGTGCGCCTTATGTGTAGAAAATGCCCCAGGTACCCCTTGTCCATATTCGGCGTTGCGTGCGTTGGTTTCATAGATGGGCAAGCGATACGAGTCACTGATCAGTTGATCACAACGTTCCATGGCCGTGTGTTAGTGCTGAATTTATGTTTGTAACACAGTTGAACTAAGATAAATAATATAAGTTGGCTTCCAAATTATTTCATGGAGCTTTGGCCCAGGCCTGGTACTAGATTACATTTATAAAATATGCCGTTGTAGGTATAGTGTAGCATATGGTGCTGAAAACCACTCAATATTATCAAAATTCCCGGTGCAATTCCCGCTATCGTTCAACTAATTTCAAAAAAACGCATTCCCAAAGTATATTCGTGGTGATTATATGAGCTCATTATCGTTCAAAAACTCGCGGCAGTTCACGTCAATCATTTACTTTCTGTTCAAACAGCGCAACGCAAATTCAATGCTAAATATATCAGTAAGATGTTCCGATTATGATTTTAATCGAGGCCCTTTTATATTTCCAAAAACTGACATATCACACGTAAAAATGCATTGAAATGCCGCGATTTATGGACATAAAACACGTTCGATTTGAATTTTATTTTAAATTCGCAAAGAGGTAAATTAGGGAATAAAGGCTGGGAAATTTTGCTATAAATCCTTTTTCCTTCGCAATGGTTAAAATGTGAAAAATCTGATGCCAGGGTTATGCTAGTTCAAATCGGCAAAAAAATTTAACTTTCGTTTCCCGGAAGCTAATGGTTTATTGACGTAAATCGTGCAGTTATCGTTTGAAATTTTTGATTGAAATAAATTTAAAATATTTTTATGTCGGTTTCTCACTGTTGAATCAGACAATGATCACGCACTCAGGAGTTAGAAATGCCAGTGATTAATATCGTCGTGTTATTATCGTCGCCATATTGTTTCAAACAAAATTTTTTAGAGAAATCTACCTTGATGGCAATTATCGCTTCAATTTTATTTCAATTCACACATTTTACGACTCGAAATGGTTATGGGCGTCCTTTTATAGCAGAGGTGAAAGTGGGAGTTGAAAGCCAAAATACTATAAAAACCCAACATATTTGGAATTAAATTATATTTTGCGTCAAATATGAGCCAGCTCTTGCCGGGGTGTTTAAAATTTTAGGGGGGTGTTCACCCTCTATGGTGGTGGTGTGGGGAAATCACTGCCAAATCAGACATTAAACAGGTATAGTTGCCAATAAATAAAGGCAGCTGTCACTTTAAATAAATATAATGAAGTAATTTGTTATTTCTTTTCCAAAAAATGAACACTATTGGGTGCATTGTGGGTAAACCTAGTAATGTAAGTTAAGTGCTAAAGAGTTAAGAACCGCTGCTATAAAGTGATTTAGTGAGACTCGGGACAGATTTCCCTTTGTAATTCTCACACAAGATGAATTTTCCACAAATATATTGTTCGCATGTGTTTGATATATGTGTGGGCCAATTACGGCCCGCGGGCCACCGAAGAGTTTTATCCGGCCCACTTGTGTCTGCTGTAATTACGACTATAGTTTTATGGATATAAATTTACGTTGGAAATATCCCTTGAACGTCAGTTAATCAAATTTAAAATCGGGGTACCGAATGAAGTGGCAATATTTCTGACATACCACGAGTATTAAAAAATATCGAAGAAAATTTTATTCCAACTTAAAGTAAATTTACCCAACAACTTACGCTACAATTGTTTCGGTATGTGTAGTTTAAACCAGGGGTTCTCAAACAATCCTGAGACGCAACCCAATTTAAAGTTTTATGAACATCTCACAACCTATACATCGGTAATATGTTTTCTCATGTTAGCTAAGTTTAGACAAGACATGGCATTGCAATTTCAATAATGCAAAAATGTGAAATTTGAGAAAAAATCGCAATGGAAAATTACTAGTTTTTTTTTTTTTGAGTGTATGGAAATATTGACGGAAAAAGTCCTGCGGTGAGAACTAGGCAATATTGTCAACTTCCTTTTGCAATTCTCGCTATCGCTCAACTAATTTCCGTGGCATCGTTCATGAGTAACACCATGCTTTCGAAGTAACGCATTTCCAAAGCACATTCGTAATTTTACGAGATTATTATCGTTTTAAAAAATCGCGGAAGCTCACGTCAATCATTTACTTTCTTTTCAAACAGCGCAACGCAAATTTAACGCTAAATATATCAGTGAGATATTCTGATTATAATTTTACTCGAAGCCCTCACTATATTTTCCTAAGAATGACATATCACACGTAGAAATGCACTGAAATACCGCGTTTCATGCACATGAAACAAGTTGGATTTTGCCCTTTCGAAAATTTGCGAGGTTTGCCCTTTATCACGTGATTTGTAACTCCAAGAGTCGGAATCGCAGACTTTCACGGGCGATAAAATAACTCAAAACTTCCTACTAAATCTCAAAAAAATTAATTTTACCGTCTGTTAACTAGTTTTATAGATAGGTCACTCATTCACGCCGTTTGATATGAACAAGGCTTTGTATTGCTACCACTGATATCTAACGATATGTAAAGAACTACTATCATTCGGAAATACTTAGATTTTTCCGGCTCGACATTGCTTGCCCCCAATTTATCACACCCTGGGTTAGGAGGTGGTTATGGAATTTAAACCATTGATAGGAAATAACGCTTCAACCACTAGGTCAAAGGGAATCAAACACAATTTACATAGTGGCCACTTGAGGCAGAGTTTGGCCGATTGTGTGCCACATCAGGTTGTTCACAATAAAAGCTCAGATTAAAAAATTCAAATCTGTTCTTACTTTGATTTTTTCAATCAAATATTTTACCGATGGACAGTGATGTCTCACGACAAGGAATATATGGTTACAATGTATCAATATAAATCTACGCGTCAGTGATTGTGACGTTAAGAATCCGAGAACTTATATAAAAATGTATTACTCCTAAACATCAAACTTGTATAGAAAGTCGGGGGCCACAAACTGTCATCGTGCGGGCCGTAATTTCCCCCCCGGGCCTAGAGTTTGAGATCCCTGCACTAGGTCATCGCACTATAAAAGAGAAATTAGCATTGCGTGGAATAACTGTAGTTGTGGATACGAAATCAATTTAAGTGTTTGCACAATGCTGAGTTGAAATTCTTTTTTCTTCAAAGATGTTTCCGTCGCCTATTGGATAACAGAAGATAAACGGACGGACTTTTTCGTCCGTCGCCCATTGCATAGTGTGGGTACATTTTATTTTAAATTCGCAAGAGTTAGTATTAGAGAATGAAGGCTGGGACATTTTGCTTTTAAGTATACAGAGATGAACGAATTAGCGCGGAGAAAAAATTCGATAACAACAGACGAAAGCGAAATGGATTTCTGATTATTTTTCGCATTGCTTTTTTCATTCGCAATGGTTAGAATGTAAAAATTCTGATGCCAGGGTTATGCTAGTTCAAAGCATCAAAAATTTTCAACGATCGTTTCCCGGAAGCTAATAGTCCATTGACGTAAATCGAGCAGTGATCGTTTGAATTTTTTGATCGAAATGAAGTTAAAATATTTTTATGTCGGTTACTCACCGTTGAATCAGGCAATGATCACACACTCGGGAGTTTTGGCTTTGTGACAAAACAAGCAGGCGCCGCCATATTGTTTCGAACAACATTTTTGAGAGAAATCTAGATTGTGTTGGAATTATCGCGTCAATTTTATCACGATTCTCACTTGTTACGACTTGAAATGATTATAAGCAACCTTTTATAGCAGGGGTAAATAAAAGTGGGAATTGTCAGGTCATTTGACATTTCAGGGGGTATTAACATCTTTCCTTGAAAAATTCCTTACAAAAATATTGTTCGCGTGTGTTTGATACATAGGTGGGCCTATTACGGCCCGCGGGCCACCGAAGTGTTTATCCGGCCCACTTGTACTTTTTTAAATTACGACTATAATTTTTATGAACCTAAATTTACGTTGAAAATCTTAACTTTTGGAAATGCTCATTGCTCACAATATTTTAAAATACTGTTTAAAATTCAATTTTGTTGTCACCGACACAACTTGCCGGTATTATAAGCAAGCCATGTGGTATTTTCATATTTTCCCTCCTACGTCCAATAGAACTTCTGTTTAAATTTACCAACTTTCATGTAAACTCATTTTTACAAAATAATTCCAGATGGATAGATTACCAAATGTGAGGTACAGAAAGGTAATTACTAAATTTTCTGAAATATAGACATATTTAGACAACCAAGCACATCATTCAACTTTGCTAGTTTCCTCAGCTAGCCCTAACTCTAGTGAATTCTGTGATATTACGGATGTAAAAATATGTCAAATAATTTTTCTAGTTGATTTTGGGACGAAGCAACACGGAATGCAATTTTTTGATTATTTACTGAATGCGACGCGGGCCACAGATAATGAAGCGGCGGGCCAGTTGCTTTAAATAAATCTGACACATAACTTTCGAAACGCAAAATTAAATTTTGATTGATTTTTTTCCAACAGCAATGGATATTCGTCCGCAACGCTCAACCAAAATGATGCATTGGGTTTTGGATTGAAATCAATCATTTAGGATTTATCAGACTCTTTTCATATTGCGGGCCCTGTGCAGTCAGTTTGAGGGCCATGTGCACTCAGTTTGGAAAACTCTGATATAATGCGTATTTTCCTTATATTGTAGTCGGAGTCAATTTTTTCAACCCGGATTTGTTAGCCGATTATATATTTTTTCGATTCCACAGCCCTCACGTCCAGTGGCGAAATGACTCATGTGAGCGAATGATCTCTTGTCGGCAGATGTCGCTGATGAGTCAAAAAAATATGTGCTACTGATATATATGTACCAAGATGACGCCCATCCTGAATATAGTAGGTGTACCAGGTTTGGGTTCAGGTCGTGCGCCATCTTGATGCACATACTTTCGGAACGCTGAAAAATATGCGTCGGAATGTAATCGTTAGCCTCAGATGAACGAAATTTACTGTGTTACATTATCGAGCCTTGCTTTCGAGTCTAATATCACACATCGTGATACGCAGTCTAGTTCGAGGCCGATAAAGAACCTCGTCGGTTATCGAGAATTGTCCCAGTGCTACGGTTTAAGTTGCCAAGCCCATCGTAATCAGTATTTTTTCACCATCATGTAAATACAATATAAAAAACAAATGTAAAAATGGTATTTCAGGGTGATTGGGTCGCAGAAAACCAATACTGGTTATCAAGCAGCGACACCCGTGATCGAGTATAACACTAATCTGGAAAAAGAAATAGTCAAACGTTGTATCAAAAAGCAAAAAAACAAAAATACGACTCCAAGCACCGTCAAGCAAGATAAATAAAAGAACGGCATTCTAAGGACACGGCAGCAACATCAAAGGACATTAGGGGGCGGTTTTCTGGTAGAAACCGGGATGCACCGGCACCCCGAGTAAATAGTGTGATGAAGAGTGCTTCTTGAATAGTTCCCATAATTATCTATGATCGTTTTTTCAACAACTTTTGTCGATCTCTCGTTTGTAACGTGTTCATTTCATCCGACAACGTCATCAAAAATCATTTCACAGTGATGTATGTCATAAGGACAAACAAATTTTACAGCTCGTCGTCCGAAATTGCGCACATTAGACCTGGACTCTTGACATTGATCAAACACTTCAACGAATCGTTTCCAGCAATAATTCGCGTTTTTTTGAAAATGTTTTGTCTGTTAACGGTCTGTATTAGGGCTGTCGGTTGGGATTACTCGAGATAAACTCTTTTACCTTGTCCTGTCTATACTTTTGTGCCGGTGGAACCGTGTTAACCGTGGTAGGAATAAATATGATATTAACACAAATATAGTTGTGTAACGTTTAGCCTGGCTGAGGCCAACTTAACTTAGCTTGAGCTCAACTTGAGTCGTCTCCGGTCGTCCCAACGCCGGTTGATAAGTAGTTATTTTTTCGACTCTGGGTTGTAAAAATTGTTAACTTGCCCACGCAAGGAAAAAGAAATTTTGACTTCATCTCCTAAATGAAATTTTAATGACAGAAACGTTTGCCAAAAGGACATCTGCACGGGTAGCACGTTAAATTGCTTGAATTTGTTGCTTAGTTTGCTAATTTAAAGGATAACATTTTTCTCTTCGTTGACCTATTTTTTCTCATGTATAACAAAATCTATACTTTGTTTATTCCCCGGATTATATTGGAAGTAATATTTTTAAAATATATCTATTAACAGCTTCTATGAGTAGCGAGCAAGGGTATATCCAATGAGGAAAGAATATATAAAAATAGGTTAGGAACGAATGCCGTAACCTATACTATTGGTTACATTTACATGCTTTTTCAGCGCTACCGGTAGAAGAACTCTTTCAAAACATACTTGACTAAAGTAAACACTCATCGCTCGATCTCGATAAAATTCGCATCTTTTGAAAAGTTTTCCCGTTTTGTTGTTTCGAATCAGCGTGTGAGGTGGCTGTTAAATACTGTTAAAAAAAACGTGAAAATACATGAGATTTGCAGTTATAGAAAGGTGAGAAAAAAGATTCATCTCTGAGCAATTTTACCTTCATACCAAGAATTTGTAGAATTATGGTATAGACCAAGATTCTTAAACTTTTGTTATGGAGCCCGTGAATAGGTTGACTATTACGTACAGAACCGCACAATAAATTTAGAAAAAATAATTATGTATTGGAACTTATAGATGCCATATTTGAATTACCGCCTTGTTGCCAAATTTTATTAATGTCGTTATTGCTGCTTTTGACAGTTACGACATTAGTCAAGTCAGTATTTTAATAAGTAAACAAATAGTTAGCAGAGCCCTTACGTTTCTCTCAACAAGCCCTGGGACTTCTATGGCGAACTTTGATAACCTGCAGTGTAGACGTATAACTGTGTTAATGCTGTTAACTCAACATTGCAACAAAATTATGATTCATGTGGTAAGGCAATTTGTTCGTTGCTGATGATTAAGAAAGCAAATTACAAAATAAAACATATTACTTGCCCTCTTACCCCCTCGCGCGGATAATTTCATTGAATGTTTCACTCCAGATTCTTCGGTTTCAATTTCATATTGTTTGGTCATCACCGATAAAATCAAAATATTTTAATCGCGTTGCATCAGAATTACCACACGAGTATGTAAGGCTATTTATTACCTTATCATGCATATAACGAATATAATTTCAACTTCTAAAGTATCAAATTGAAGCAGTGATAATGATCATTCATGCATGACTCATATGCAGAATTATTAAAAATAAATCCCACGCCGTAATTTAACATTGATGTTTCACCATCGTTAGTAAACAAAAACACTTATCGTGATTACGAACATAAATATTTCTTGTCATGTTTTCGCGTTGGCGGATGGAAACCGATATCTTGGTACTCCCGAAGTATGTGTGCCATGTTAGCATTAGACCATATTCTTATTCCGCTTTTCCTTATTTTAGTTCTAATACGAGCTCGGCGATTGTCTGTGAGATGCCTGTAGGCCGAGTGAATTTACAATTCGATGTGAAGTAGACGAACAAAATCAGTTACCACCATATTGGTACACATACTTTTATAGCGCCGATGTCTTTATATATCATATGAAGAAAGGATTTTTATTTTCATGACATAGCAAGGAAAGCCGTCCAGGCGGCTTAATCATATGGCCAACCAAGTCCTTTTATTTTCACGATAAAGGTTGGAAACGAGAAAATTATAATAAGTCGCTTTTTCGTACGAACAAGTCCCTGTTTACATGCTTAATTCATTACATCTTGGGTGCGATGGTTTATACGAATGATATTTCCACATCCATCCCGTGGGAGACGAAAGCCAATAAGATAGTTTAATCACATGTCTACCCACGTTATGACATAGGAATAGTTCACCAGTCATGTGTTTCTATAAATCACGCTATAGGCAATAATTGGCGTGAATTGTATCTAGCGAATGTTGTAATGCGGCACCACCAAAATCCAAAGCAAAATCGGTATTCAAGCATGTCTGGTCAGAATATTTTCCCTTCTAAACGGTAGTACCGATGCCGCCACTATATCACTCGCATAATTCACGTTGATATGCGTGCAAATTGAATTTGAAATTGTGCTATAACACGATACTATGTGAATGCATCAAAAATTTGCTACAAAATTATTGGCACACGTCTGGCCAGAATATTATCCTTTTAAAACGGCAGTATCAATTCTGTCACTATTTCGCACGCAGATGCTATGCATCCAAATTGAAATTTTGCTGTAATACAATTCTGTGAGAATGCGAAAAAAGTTTCCCACAAAGTCAATGAAGCGTGTCTAGTCAGAATTATTTTATTTTAAAGAGGTGTAATGAGTGCTGCCAATTATTCTTGATATTTGCGCTAAATTTACATTCTGTAAAAATGACCGTAAAATGTAACCCGTTGTAACATGATACTATAAAAATGTCAAAATAATTTTCTTCGAATAGTTGACGATCATTGAGGCCGTGAACTTCAAAGGCGGGAAATCCCATGAGTTATCGGCTATAATATCTGTACCGGCATCTTTGGTGAATCACTGGTCTGAAATTCCAAAGTGATTTCGGAATCGGAAACCCGACTAATACGATAAGATATTATATATAATATTTAGGATGTTATGCAAGTCTGCTCAAAGAAAGGTTCCAAAAAAAGCTGAGAGTTATTCATAACGAGACCAGTGCCGGCATCAGGTGGATAAAATTGAAGAGTTGCAAGAAGCAATATCTGTGCTGACATCTTTAGTGAATCATTGTTCTGAAATGGCATATTCGTTTCCATGGGAAAATGAGAAATCGGAAATCCGTATGGGTTTTGTAAAATACTCTAATGAACTTTGGCAGAACTAGGCGGGTTCAGTAATACGGCATAATCCCGCAGCATCCCCCACTAACCCCCTTACACACAAGACACGGACGCCCCATAAGTATGTGTACCAATATGAAGGTAACTAATTTTGTTCGTCTACTTTACACCAAGTTGTGTAAAGGGACTGAAACCTATGGGCAGGGGGTATCACTTGGCTAACACAGACAGTCCCCGACTCGTAATAGAATTAAAATAGGGAAAATAGGAATACCCTAACCTGGTACACATAGTACGGGAGTACTAAAAAACGAATGGAATATCGATAGAACTTACCGGCAATCTCATACCGTTAAGCCTGGCTTGGTCTCGAGCAGGGTCCTTCGACCTATATTACTGCAGACTCGTGGAGTAATAATTAGTTTGGAGTTATAATAATCACGCGACCAATATCGCGGAATAGCAACCTTCCCGTCCAAATAATTTTTGAAATACGCCCATCACACCCTCGTCGAGCGTTTCAATTTGCAAACCTTTCTTTGAAACCAGCTCAGTTCTCCTCGAAACCTATTCGAGGACGACCGTCCATTATTCATTGTGACAGAAGAAATGCCTGAAGCACGTGCTCAACTTTCTTTTGTGATTTAACAATGCTTGTTATAATTACTTCAAATTCTTCGAGTCATCGGATACTTTTTTCGTTTACAGTTAGGTTGTAAGAAAACGAGAAATTCTGTAGGCAAGCCGCGCAATGGGTAGGCAAGGTGGTAAAGCAGTGGCAGGGTTCCCGTTCTTCCCATATCGAGGTAATCAGCGAACCCGTTCCTGTTTTTTGTTTTCTATAAGAGTAGACGTTCGACGACCACAGCATTTGGTTAATGTGTACAACAGCTTACGTGGCTGCTATATTTAGCGTTTCAAATGCTATGTACTTGAAGTCGTGTTAATGTTCTTACGCAGTGACATAAATACAATCCTAGAAACAAGAAAAGCTATAAATGACAGCAACAGAACTTGCATGTTAGGATGGAATTATTCTGACCAGTCATGCCTCACTGAATTCTCCTAGGTAAAAGTTTTATAAAGTTAACCAGTTGATAGAGAAGGTTGTACAGGAATTTGGCAGGTAGTGGAATTGGCGGGTGTAGTCTATTTTTGGTGTTATACTTTTTGATTTATCCTCATCCTTATCCTAGTATGAAATAAAATTAACGCTTCAGTAGATCAGAATTTTTATGTTTATGAGGGGGGAATGTGATAAGACGGTTTAATCTAATGGCGAACCCGGCACTATAGTTCAGTTACCAGTCGATGAGTAAAGGGCATAGTTGAACATTTTATTCGTTTGAATTCATGGACTTAATGATGGAAAAGGTGTAAACGATTAAACGATCTGGGAATTAACAGACACAATTATGTGCGAACTGAGATCACCATATTACTCGCCATTTCATATTGGTCCATTTCATCACTGGACAAAGGCAGCCACGTTCACGTAATCAATGGTCGGTTCGGCTTCATCAAATTTCCGCGGCATAAGTCTGGGAACACTAGCTTCTTTAAAAAAAAATACTACGGGAGTCACTTGGCTAGTCCCCGAACTCGTAATAGAACTGAAAATTGGAATAAACTTATGGCCTAACCTGGTACACCTACTACGTTCCGGTATTCGCCATTCCGCCATCTTGGCTCACATACTTCGGGAGTAGGCTACCAGTCTTGGGTGCGATTAGATGAAAACGCGGTAATTCATGTTAAACTCGGTGACTTAGTGAGAAATTAGTGTAGCTTTTGAAACGGTCTACTTTAGTATTTTATTTACTAACTATCAATGAAGCGTGTGTAGCCAGAATTTTCTGAACTCTACGGAGAAGTAACGATTCTGCAATTTAGGCTTGGCTAATTTTCCGAGGTAGGGTAACCCCGTTTCAAGTTTACGTTGCGTAGTCAGTTATTATCACTGGATGTTGTCACAGATAAGATTATCTTGTGATTGTGATGAAATAATAAACAATCCATTAACTATTTTCTATTATTTGAATGATAAATCCTCAGATAAAACCCATTATCTTGTAATAACAGCCCATGTCGAAACCTGTCATATCGGTCTACACATTTATACTCGAAAGAAGGGTATTTTGCAAATTTCGCTTTTTCATGAAGACGACATTGAGTCTGTAACATGGTTTTTATTCAACCCCTCAAAACTTTTAAACCAGCGCCACCCAACCAAACTTATTTTGGGGACTTACGTCTACTACTACTGAATAGCGCAAGTTGAAAGGCTTCAACTCAAAGAAAACAATTTGTACCAAATTCAACTCATTGACAAACTTTTCCTCGTGTAACTGCTATCTATCTTTTTGGGATCTGGTTATCGTGACGTCAGATTTCGTTATTATGACGTCAGCTCATGTTATTGCGACATAGCCCTTCGCGACCACCCTATCTGTTAGAACTTACGCTTTCCTATCGTTATAATTTACAAATTCAAAACAGATTATTTTTTCTCGATTCGGTAGATTTTATTCGTATCCGCATTTACGAAAGGTATCATGACGTCGATTTTCTCTATTATGACGTTAGATATACGTAATATCTCCGTATTATGACGGCATACTATTGTATCATAGCATGGCCCTCCCAGAGCATCGGACGCTAATTTTCTTAGGACTTGTGCTTTTGGCCTTTGTATAACGTTTAAATGAGACACACGGTGTTTAGAAGTATGTGCTTGATTGAAGGCTTCTTATGAGAGAACAAATTGTTCCGTTGAGGTGGGGTGTTTTATCTGTCGCCTCAGCAAAAATGTATTATGACACCATATTAGCTTATTATGGCGCCAGACTATCGCATCGTAACATGGCCCACCAAGTGCATAAAACGATAATTTTGTTTGGATCTGTGTTTCTGTCATGTTGGAATTACGTTTATGCTTTCATTTGGGTGCTTTCTATTCCATTTTCTTTTCAATTTAAACATCTTGCGATCAAGCATGTTTCATAGTATATCAGTCATATTATCTCCGTACCGTGCGTGTTCAACAGAATAAAAAATGATTTACGTTTGTCTACCCTAGTCATATATTAACCTTATGTACATAGAGCATCGTAATGTCGCACGATAATAGTTTGTGTTTAGCGATGCCATAACACGAGCTTTAGTGCCTGTAGTAGGTAGAGTACCATTCGTTATTGCCATGTTGCTGATTTAATGATTTTGCTTATTAAGATAGGTTGGATTAGGGTATTCTAACTCACCATAATATAAACAAAGAATACCGAAATAATTAGGGCTGGGGTAACTAGTACCTGACCACCCCTGATCTAATCAAAAGGAACAGATCAACAAATTTTGTGGGGGGAGGGGGAAGATGGTACACACATACTCTTTCTCTGTTTAATTCAGGGGTTCTCAAACCGCGGCCCGCGCGCCAAAACCGGCTCCTAACGATTTAAAATGGCCCGCCGAGCTCAGGTGAAATAGTGTTGAACAGATTATGTTTGCGTTCTAGTGTGTTACGTCATTATCACAGTTTAGGCATGTGTTTATTGTAACAATTCAATTAATCATACGAACCGGTATCAGGATTACATAGGGCAGTAATGCAGTTATCAACCACATGAGAAAGCTTAGAGATATAAAAGCACAAACGAAAACTAGACTCCGTAAAAAGACATTATTTAGTGACAGTGGTGAATCCACTGAGCCCCAGCTAAACCGTAACGCACTTTGGGGCGCTACACTCATCCGATCCGCGAAGATCCCTCCGATTATAATTCTGGCTCGCGGCCAATAAAGTCTGGGAATCACGGGTTTTAATCCGACTTGAATAAACTTGGAGAAAACGATGAAAAAATTTAAAGATGGACCTCAAACGGAATAATGTTTGTAATATAGACTCTACAATATAGTCAGATGGGGTGAGCAAGGTTTTCTGCACCGCGGGCCCAAAAAGTCCGCCCATCACTCAAACTCGCGAGCCATGTAAGTGCGACGTAAAAATTACATTTTATGAACAATATTTACAGTGTAACAAGAGCAAAAGTGGAAAACAATGAGCCTCGTGCTAAAACTAAGTTTAATTGCGATCTCAACAAATTCCGTGAGCTAATTTTCAGCTGAAACATCAAAATTTGGTTTTACTTTTGTTGTGGCAGCATCGGGCGGGCCAAATTAAAGAACCCAACGGCCGGATTTGGCCCGCGGGCCGTAGTTCGACCCCCCCCCCCCCCCTGCTCTACAATATAGTCAGATGGGGTTGTAGTCAGACGTAAGACAGGCTGAACCGAAGAAAACAGACCAGAAAAATTGAGGTGGGCCAGGATAGAAGCATATTTGAAAATTTGTCGATAATTTTGACTAAAAAAAAATTTTTCATAGGGCTTGCTTCAAACTTTCTAACATTACTTTGCTGGTGTTAAAAAGTTCTAAGTAGTGCTTGTCGCGTTTAGGATCTATCAAATCAAATGTCTTGAATCCATGCATGGAATTTTTAGTAAAATCTGGAGCTATGTGGGTATCGTACTTCGTCAATATAGACGCAAAAATATTTACACTAACATTTGTGGTAAGTTTGGAAACGATTGTCAGCGAATTAGTCACGTGTGTATGACATCACGAAGCAAACAAAGAATCCGAAATAACAATGTCCTGTTCTTTGTACTGGGCCGAATGACGCTTGTGGCGAACTGACTAACAAAAGAACCACTTAAAAGCGTCTGAAACATGTTTTATATTCGGAATATAAAAGGGAGATTATTTTCATAAGGGGGGTGACATCGGTACGAAGAGGATATTTAATTATGTCGGATACTTGTTTAGTTTGATTGTGTAAAACTTGTAATGCGAATATTTTATGGATGTGTAATTGTGTCGGCTCTTGTGCATAAGTGAAGAGATAATTCGAAAAGTATTTTTTTGCTGAGACTAGTTATATCTGATAATGTAGCGTTACAATTGGAGTTATTTTATATATATTTATGCATATTTGTAAATGATTATGCAAAAGTATTAATTGGGACCCAATTCTCTTATTTTTTCTAAAATAGGGTTGGCAGATAATGAAGAAGTACCATTGCAATTATTATTTATGTTTAAAGTTTGCCCAAGTCTCAAAAGTAGGGCATCATAATCGATTTAAAATGTTGATAGTACTAATAGAAGGGTGCAGGCTAATGCTGTTCCCGTGAAAGCCATATGTAGAGTTATAATACAAGTTCAAAGTTCTGGACCTTAAAGTAGTACCAGGGTAGTTATAGGAAAGTTTTAAGAAACCCTAATTCTCAGTAAAAAAAACCTCAAAAGCGTTTAATAATTTATTTGTATGGGCTTTTGTATTGGAATAACTGACTATTACAATTATAACTCTTAGATAAGTGTCTTACTTTGACAAAATATAGATAGTTTGGTATTTTAAGAATCTGTTCTGCGATTTTATTGTACGTAAGCACTTATTGTAAGTTTTTACAAAGCAAGGTATCTAAATCCTACCTATAGGCTATATAGGTTTTTATGCGAGTTAGCTTAAAACAAAGCCCTGAGTCTTTAACTATAAAAGGATAAAAAGAAGTTCTAAAAGCGACTGCCGTGGCGAGACAAGCCATATAGAATTACGACTGCGCATAATTTAATAGTCAATAGTGGATTCGCCTTCAATTTTGTAGCAGAACTTTGTAGCTTGCCCCGTAATTTTGAAAACGTTACTGTGTGGGTGGACTGTTTACTCGGTTGCTAAGCGATATATATACAATTACAAGACTTTTATGAGATCACAATGTACTGGTTTTATGACAAAATAAACCCGATTGTTACTTCACACTGGTTGTTGTTGATTCAGCTGACGACATGTTGAATATCAAATTAGTATTTCACAATCGGAAATCGTAACTGCCGTCGCTCTTAAAGGTTTACTGCTTTTTTTTATATAAAATTGAGCACGCAACTCTATTACGAAAAAGGCTCTGTATAAGCACCCACTTATACAGGGTCTAAAACTGGGCTCCGCGGACGTTTGGGGGTCTGTGATGACTCTACATGGGGTTTGCAACGATATAAAAAGAGTCTGATCGATCTTTAATCACTGTTTTCAATCAAAAAGCTTTTGCATCTTCTTGATTGGCGTTGCGTCCATTGCTGTCAGAAAAAGCAATTAAAATTTTATTTCCCTTTGCAACAAACTACGTGGGTGAGGCAGCGTTTTCAGCTTTTACCAGTATGATGACAAAATACAGGTCGAGACTTGCCGTAGAGTCGGGCCTACGAGTTTGCTTGTCGCAAATTGCAGTGAAAAGCAACCCCATTCATCATATTAATGTATTTTGTGTTGTTAATGAAACATTATCATCCTCGATGGTCAAGCACAGAAATTGTTACGGCTTAGATTTTAGGAAATTATTTGCAGTTCAATACCCTTTTTTATGTAATACGATCGAACATTTGCTGCCTATGACAATGGATCTTTCCCCGACCTTTAACCCCCTGAAAATTCTTTCTATACTTCACCATTGCAAAATTTTCGGGGCTATTTTAAGAGTGCTTTTGCAAGTTGGCGTCTGTAAAATGGGGCATATGTTTCAAACCAACCAACACGAAAACGAGATAATGTTTACAACCACGCTTGAAAATCTGTGTCACGACGTAAACAAGGCAGTCGATGCTCGGGGAAAGGTCCATGTGACAGTAGCCTACAAAAACTATTTTGATTTATCTCCCGTAGACCTATTGTGACAATTATGAGTTATGACATAACAATGATAAATACGAGAACGCAGCTACAGTGATCACTTTTTCAGTTTTGGTGCGCCATTTTGCTGTCTTACCCATACGTATCGATGGAAGCATTACGTGTTATTGTTCCATTCGCCTCCACTTATTTTTGTGAAAATGAATTTTCTGCTCTCGTCTTTATCAAATCCAAGGCTCGTAACCAACTAAACGTCGAAGACGATATGCGTCTATCGTTATCAAAAACAAGACCACATGTTTCAAGACTTGCTTCTGATATGCAACAGCAGAAATCCCATTAAGTGTATTCGATTTGACAAAATAAATGAAAATGTCCAATAGTTTGGTGTTATTTTTGACTTGGTTACATCTGTATGGAACATCTCTTTTTTGAGAAATTTTGTATATAAAAATATATATTGCACTTAGTGAATCAATGTCTGTTTACTGATTTTTCGAACCTCCCCCTCCCCCTCCCACACTAATATATGAATACTCACGCTTACTTTGTTTATGAGGCACATTTATCTTTATCAATGCATTCCCCATTATTTGGCTCAATTTTAAAAATTTCCAGCATTATCAAGCAGAAAAAAAAGTATTGATATTAGTTGGGGATAACCGGAGGAGATCCGCTTTTTCATTAGTCTGCTCCAAGGCAGGGCGTCGGACCTTGCTTACGAACTTATATGATAAAAAGTGTGAGAAAATTTTCAGCCTTGATATTTCAGTATGTCGAATCCAAGTAGGAGTTTTCATAGCAAAACAAACATATTGTGATAAATGGCGCGTACTAGTGCTATAACTGTCTCCTTTTAAGATCGTTAAAGACGGCGCGAAAGTAACATAACACGACTGGTTGAGACATGTAGTTGGTTCTGTTTATATTGACTCAAATTGCTTCACAACTACGGTTGTTTGGTATTTACTGGAGTGGATTACGCCATAACTTTTATAGTTTCGTGGCATTTCGTTGCTGATAGATGAGTCTCCTTTACTTCTGAGTGAGTGCCCGTAACTCTGCCCAGCGATTAGTCTTCTTTATTTCGGAACCGGACAAGTCTCTAGTCAGCATTTCAATGGAGTGTATTATTCTTTTCGGCCTTTCCGCCCTCCGAAATATATCCGAAGTCCTATAAATAAACTCACGCGCAGACAGTGGCGAGAATATCTAATCTAAACAAACAATTATCCGAGTGATGTCGCAACACAGCTTGAAACGGTACTCCTGAGGTATGCGTACAGCGGACACCGGCACGTAGTATGTGTACCAGGTTATGGTTAGGCCATAATTTTAGGTACAAATACTACGGTAATCAATTGACTAGTCCCCGAAATCGTAATAGAACTAAAATAAGACAAATAGGAATAAAAATATGGCCTAACCTGGTACACATACTACGTTCCGGTGTTCGCCATCTTGGTACGCATACTTCATATGCACCCTTGAAACTGCCGGACTTTTCTGCATCACATATTCGAAAACCTACATCATGCTAACATGAGATTTTTCTTTGATGATAAAATTTTTGTTTCACGCACTTTTGTTTTGGTCAAAACAGTATGATCGCTATCAATATACAGGACATGTTAACACGCATTAGGAGAAAATTTCTTAATAATAGAGAGTAGTTTTTCTTTTTCTGTCAATTTTGAAGTTTTCCCTTAAAATTTCCATTATGTTGATTCACCAACACTGCTTTCCTGACAATATTAACGTAGACGTGGCTTCAAGTCTTGTGTCTTCAAGTCTCATTTAACAGTGCGTAATGCACCACAATATAATTACATGGTTCACGGCTTACGCCATGGGTACTCAACTATTTTTACCGAAGATCCGCATACAAAACTGTAAAAATATTTGGGTCCGGTCTTTTCAGAAATTATATTTCGGCATCCTTAAACACGCACTTCCTCGGCCGACTAATCAAGATTGTTTGTTATGGTGTTCTAGTTAATTTTATATATATTTAAATCTATAAAAGGGATTTTATAAAAGGAAACTTCAAAAGTGCGGCTAATAATTCAAAACAAAGATTTAGACGCGGACCGAATCGAATACCCAAAAGTCTGGATTTGGACCGTGTTCCGCCAGTTGAGTAGCACTGGACTTTACGCCATGAGTGGGCAACATTTTTTGCCGGCGGCAAATAGAGATAACTTCAGACAACTAGTTGGCCACAAAAAAATAGTTTTTCATGTACACAACGAAATACAGTAATAAAGGAGAAAAACATTATGTATTTTTATCCATGTAAGTGCTATTTTCAACATTAACTGTCGAGTTAGAATTTTATTCTTGATAATGGAAAATCTGGATGTTGGGCCACACTAAATGACATGGTGGGCTGGGTTGTGAACATGGTGCTACTGAACGTCCAAAAACGACGTAAATCAGAATCGTTTATTTGTTTTATATTGAAACCGGACGACGAATCGATGAGGTTAATTATGGCGACATAATTTATCGCTTTTCTCCCAATTTAACGGACCAATCGTTTCGAATTTTCGATACCTGAAGATGAAAGAAGGCTCAGCAATTTTTCTTCGAATCCTATGGGCCCGCTATGTCACTCAAAACTTCTCTGTTTTATCTATTTTTTCATAGTGACACTTTTATATAACATATAGGGAGCACTCTCGCATGAGATTCAACCATCCGGTCCGTGTATTCGGGAATCTCAACGAATCGTTGCTGTTTTATCTGTTTATTATGGGAACACTTTTCATATCATGAGGGAGCATTTTTACTTGATATACAACCATCCTGCTGTCCATGTATGTCGAGAATTGTGTTTGTGTCATACTTCAGTAGCCATTTAGGTTTAGAATCGTTTATTTATCTTGTACTGAAACCAGACGGAAGCGACCAAATGATATAGTTAATTATGGCAACGTGATTTATGGAGATTGTATCTTCAGCTTAGTTTTTATCATTTTCAGTTTCAAATAGAATCGTAAAATTAGGGAATTTTCAAAGTAATTCATTCAACAAAGGCTATTATATTCGGTATTGTATATTGAACTGCGCATGCGACCCAATGACCAGGTCTGCAGAGTCGGAGTGTGGCATGATTCCATTGTAGTCAATCCATTATTCATTGTATTGATCTTTTTTTAGCCAAGTTTTTCATTTTTTTCCAAAAGAAATCGTAAATAGTGAAAATGTTGCAGTATTATTTAACTTAACAAGGTAATATATAGGGCGTTGTGTATTTATCTGCGCATGCGACCCAATAAACAGGAGTCTGGCATGGTTTCCTGGTATCTGTAGCTGGAGTCGTATTCTCAAACCTGTCGAAATCGCAATTTCAGACTTTTTATTCAGGATAAGAGTAGACAACAAAAGCCCGACAAGCATTAAGTTTACTTAGTTCCTTCCTAGTTGTTTGTTACGGGCTAATCTAGGATAAATATGGCAGTACTATCACAACAATAAGATTTTAAAACGAACGCGTTATAAAATACTGAATTTTTTTTTATATTTCAAAAAGGGGGTTACAACATGGCTACACCCCTGCTTGTATAGGAAATACCTATTCCAATCATAAGCCCACGTTATCGGCTTTCCTCTCCCCTCGGATAAAATGAAAAACCTATCCCAATGATTAAACCATCACATATCGGCATTTCTTTCCTCCGCCCGAAGTAAATATAAAAACCCTACCCTATGATTGGGCCATCTTATCGGCTCTCCTCTCCTCCATGATAAATATAAAATCCTATACCAATACGATTAAGCCATATTATCTGAAAATCATATTCCAATGTTTAAGCCATCTAATCGGAGCGATAGAACTGGTATCCAAACAACAACAACTTCAAACAGTAACCCGTGATGAAATATTCTTCATTTCTCCTACTTTCAACGGCATACCGTACATTGAAAGCGATTGCTGATAAAATCGCCAGTCGAAATACTGACAATTAAGCGAGAATCGTTATCTAGTTTCCATGCTAAAAAAATAAACTTATTGTTGAAACATAAACGATGAGTCCGCGGGTTTATTTCGACATAATCAAACCGTTTCTAATCGAATCAAAACAATGATATTGAGAAAAATATTTTATGCTTTGGTGTGAGTTTTATAACATCACATAACATTTTCCTGTATATGTCTTGTTAATGTCACCACAGCAGTGATTATTTTTCCTTTTATTTTGTGTTCGTATTCTTGAATTTTGAGAAATTATATTTTGGTTTAAAAAATAATAAAACTCTTAAATTTCTAGAACAAAATTCTTGTTCAATGTCGAAGCGTGCTGTAATCTGAATTACCGATTGCCCGTTACGAATCAAAATTCAATTAATTTTTCAATCAATATTCTCCGATTTTGAGAAATTAAATTTTGATGTTTGATGAAAAATTATAAAACTCTAAAATTCGTGTTCACCGAATCCCAGGTTCGAAGCATACTGGAATTCAAACATCATTCCAAAGTCCTGTTTCGAATCAATAACTCAACAGTCGCAACCTCCCTAATATTTTCTGTGATAACATTTCTCAAGCAAAACATGAAACCGCTTTTATCTGATCTATATTCAGTTACGTAAGTCGGCTTCTGTCCAAATTTTAAATTTATCAAAAACAAATTATTTCTCCTTTTCCAAACAATTATTCATACCTTTAAAAATCTGCAGAAAATAAACGAATTTATAGGTCAATCGTTTCTGCAAAAAAATAGCTATAACATCCAATTTTTAAATTTATCAACAAAACAAATTTTTTCTCCTTTACAGACAATTATTGCTCTAAAACTTCAGAAAATAGACAAAATTTAGTAGTTATTAACGGTGCTATGTCGTAATACTTTTCAGTCGTTTGAACGGTGATCAAAGAGGCCCTGCGCTAATAGAAACTTAAAAAGCCTTGATTTTAGAAGGACAGGGCATTTCCAGTTCGCCATAGCCAACCCAATTTGTTACGTTTCGAGTTTGGCACGTGTTTGGTTATCGATATTCTAAACCTGCGGCCCCAACATGGGAATACCTTACGCCAGAGATGGGCAATTACTTTCTTGAGTGGGCCAGTTTCTGATAATAGACTTGGTTACTGAGCCGGAAGCTCAAAAAGCAACTATGAATAAAACAGTTATTTACAAAAAACTAGCGTCACTGATAATGTATAACAAACATCTATTGCAGGGCTACTCAACTGGCGGACCGCGGTCCAAATTCGGACCTTTCGGGTATTCGATTCGGACCGCGCTTACTTTTTTTATTTTGGATCATTAGCCCCACTTTTGAAGTTTTTTTTTGAAAATCACTTTTATAGATTCAAAAACATATGAAAAGAACGATAACGCCATAATAAACAATATTGATTAGCTAATAATCATTACTCGAACGAAGAAGTGCGTAAGGTTGCCAAAATATAATTTCTGGAAAGACCGGACTCAAATATTTTTGAAGTTTCATGTGGATCTTCGGTAAAAATAGTTGAGTAGCCATGATCTATTGTACCAAGGTACACACTGATTAATGGGTCTGATGTAGGGCTGGGCATTTCGAATCGAATAGTAAATTATTCGAATCGGTTCAGAGCTAAATTTCGAATTGCCGCCATCTTGTCTTTATCTTTCCGCTAATGGTCGAGGTGAATTCCCCAATTTTTTTTTCATTGGAGTCATATTTTTTCAACGAAATTCTAACATATGACTATTTTCTGTAGTGAGTTATTGGTAAAACGTGTTTGTTATTCTGTGTGAGCGCTCAGTAATCTATCTGGGTGATTTATTCTATGTCTTCGGTAATTCATTTGTTGAGAGGACCAATTACTATAATAAAATCGCTTACAATTATATATTTTCAAGTATTCGAGATTCGATTCGAAAAATATTATTCGATTCGATTCTGAAATCACAAGGTATTCGAAAATGCCCAGCCCTAGTCTGATGCAGCCGACGAATCGGTATTTTGAACAGAAATTTTATGTTCATGGTCGTAATAAACTATAGTCGTAATTTCAGCAGATACAAGTGGGTTGGATGAAACACTTTGGTGGCCCGCGGGCCGTAATTGGCCCACCTCTGCCCTTCGTCTTAACCAGACTATCGTAATGTTGTTCTGTATTGGCTATCACTGATACATAACATAAGAACCATAACCGTTCCGGTTTGACATTGCCCTCCAAATTTATTACACCATGGGTTGGGGGATGGGTATAGGATCTCCGGGTCTGGTATAGTTTGGTACCACATGCACTTTTAGTTTGCCTGGCTCAACAATTTTTGCATATGTCAATCCTAACCCCCACCTGACTACGTCATCAAAAAATTACATCATTTCGACGTCACAGTGGCGTAATAAGGCCCACCAAAATATGCGGATGGTCGTCCAAAACGCGCAGACGATCACCCGAAATCGAGCAAGCGATTTATCTCGTTTCTCGTCACAACGATCACGATAGGAGAGAGATCGCCAGCTTGGGCGAGTTCGTTATCGGCGGTGCAGATGCCACTTCGGGCGATCGTAATTATAATTTGGCAAGTCCTATGACGTGATGGTAACGTCGTAGTGACGTAATCTTTGGATGGCATAGTCAGGTGGGGGTTAGGAATAACATATGCAAAATTCGTTATGCTACGCCAACGGGAAGTACTTGTGGTACTAAACTAAACTAGACCCGGATCTCCAACCTAGGACACCGGAGTATTCAAATTCAAACTGTTATTCACTGAGCAATAACTGATTTTATCACAATGTATATCACGCCTTCAGCAAAACACAGAAAACCTCTGTACTGTCAGGTCTGATAAAATCTTTTACATGTGTGTTATGTTTGAAAAGCTTTCAGACATATGGTTTTGTTATGTCAGATATGATTTCAGCTAAGATGGAAATGAACGAAGTTTAAGATTTATTCTGCGGAAAAAAAGCGACAGTTTGCCATTTATGGGCGGGTAATGCACCACCAAAATTCTTGAATAACTATTGGTATTTCAGTTATTTCCCGCGAAGTCTCCTTTACTTGTGATTGAATCCACCCAATGCACCAACTCTATATGAATCAGTGGTTTTCAACCTGTCATGGCTCACGGCTCCATTCCAGAGGCTTTTGGCACTCATGGCCTTCTGTCTATCATTCCAGTGATATTTTGAGTGTTATTTTGATTGGAAAATTATGTTCAAACAATTCATGCTCTACAAAGTGAAAACACCCTGTGAAATAACCTTATCGTACAAAGGGGAAGTAAAATCAGTTTTACGCCAAACATTGTGGCCCCCCCCCCCCCCAAACTGCTGTGTCCCCTCATTGAGGGCCACGGGCCCCGGTTGGAACGTCTGATATAGATAAACCTTGGCATTTTATTCCAAACGAGCCTGATTAAGCAAACAGTCATATGCTTGCAGATAGGGCTGGGCATTTTCGAAACACTGGTGTTTCGAAATCGAAACGAAATTTTGCCTTCGAAACGAAACGAAACACACGTTTGTCATAAACAGTGAAATATGATACCATTATTACCCATGGAATTTAATGTATAATGACATCTATTTTCCACAATTAAATCCACAAAAGGATATCACTGGATGCTAATTCGAGAGGATAAAACGATAATGATAATTCCACGAATGTTTCTGCTCAATGACAAAGCAGCGGCCAGATCAAAACGTGGACGGCGGCGCTTGGACGTTTGCGCGATATTTAATATTCTTATAAACACTGAAAACGATATTTGAGAGTCACGATATTCGAATAAATTCGGATATTAAATTCGAATTGGACACTAATTACATGTTGCATTTGCTATGACGTCATAATATCCGTTTCGAAGGTCGAAACGCCGCCGTTTCGACATATCAGTGTTTCGAAACATTGTTTCGAAACGCCCAGCCCTACTTGCAGATACTATTGTTGAATTGACGTGAGTTTTCCCGTTTCAGCCTTGTCAACTACATTCTGGCTAAAAAGGCAAGCGGCATGACAGTAAAATTCCATATAAATTTCTGCCCGTTTCCATTTGATTGCTCAAACAACAAATTTCGTAGACAGAATATCTTCAATGGAGTTGTTTTGTTTGTTTATTTTAAACCGCGTATATCGCTTGCTTGTCAATTCCTATCGGATTCTGCAGTTTCGTGTTGTTGTGGCAATCCCGTCGTTTTATCTTCCCGTACAATAATAAACAATGGAATCGAGCGTAAGAACATAAAATCACGTTTTATCCATGTCGTTATAATACGCCGATCATTTTCAACATAGGTGGCGCGGAAACACTCCAGGCTCTAGGAACCTCTGTGCAATAGTTTGTTGTATTTTATTGCTTTATTTGTTTAAACCAGAGGTTTCCAACCGGGGGCACGTGACCACAGAGCAGTTGAATGGGGCTATAATGCTAGACGCAAAACAGATTTCACTTTTCACCTTGCAAAAAAAGACTTCGGATGGGGGCCTGAGCCGCAAAAGGTTGGGAACCACTGGTTTAAACATTAAATATATATATAAGAAATCCCGATATCGACAAGACAAAATGATCTTTAAAGTCTAGTGAAAAATTAGTGGCAAGTTTAATTTGAATATATTCAAACAATAAAGTATACACGTGGATTAATATAGAATCTCAAATTGAATGGAACCCCGTACTGTACTGACGGAATCCTGGGTATCCGCATAGGAATTGGCAAAATTTTTTTGACCAGGGGCCAACAATTTCCCCCACCTAGACTGGCGGGCCATAAAAGTGTAATGTAAAAAAAGATTTAGTGTTACAAAAGTGGAAAGCAATAAACCTTATGCCAACACTAAATTTAATCGTAATCTCAACAAATTCCTTGAGCCATTTTTTTCATCTAAAACGTCAAAATTTGATTTTAGTTTGGTTGTGGCCTGTGGCAGCATTAGGCGGGCCAGATTGAATTACCCAACGGGCCGGTTTCAGCCTTAGTTTGCCCATGTAAGCTTTAACCTCCAGTTCACCTCGCCACAAGATGTAGACTTTCAAATCACAGGTCCGTTTGAAATTGAATGTTGAGCAAATCAAGATACCATCTGTATACCATGTAATACATCGAACTAGCGATGGTATCTCTGTTATAAATGTAATTTCAATAACATTGTTTTTATTTTCATAGCCTAACCCATGTAATTTGCTATAGATAGTGTATTGTGATAACCCGGGACCTAATGCGACTCCATTAGTGAGGAACCGGTCGTTCAAGGATAGAAGTCACGTGATCTTTGATGACGTTGAGAATTTGACGACATTTTGGCACCAGACAGGTAGTTCTTGTTTTTATGGAAATCTGTAGGTTTGATAGATAATTGTGTTTACGTCTTACTTCTTATTACTCGACACTGAGGAGACATATAGAACTTTTGGCTTGATTGCTGTTGGGGATTCCGTCAGCGTCGCATCAAAAATTACCAAAATTGTTGGCTGCTCGTAGTTTTTTTAACATCATGTTCAATTTATCTGTAGAATTCACTCTTTCTCCGTCATAGCTGTTTCTATGGCAACATTGATTTGAATTGAGAGATTGCATATTCTAGCAGTTTCACAATAAGTGATTAACGTCGTTTCAAATTGTGTTGTCATATTTTGCAAACTTCCGTGAAACCGATATATATCAACACTCAGTGCGTCGGTGGTTCTTGGCTTTCTATAACTTCTTTATCAGTACTTTTTCCACTTTTGATTACTTTTTCGGGACCTCACTTTGAGCCAACTTTCATAAACACGTGTCTTATTACTAGCTAAGCGTAAATTCCTCAGCTGCGTCTATTTATTCTTAATTATAAGATTACATTTGTTAGATCAGGTATTTAAAGTCGCGCAACCTTTGATCTTTTGGTGCTTTCGAAAGGCTGTAATAATCGTTTTCGGAATCACAGGTGTGCGACCGCTAAAAATAAATTATTTTACAAAAATTTACCGGAACGTAACTTTGTTCAGAGATGAGTCACTTTAAATTCTGAGTGAGTGCTCGTAACTTTGCTAAAACTGAGTCTCTTTACTTCTGAGTGAGTGACTGTAACTTGGCTCAGAGATGAGTCTTCTTTACTTTTAAGTGATTAGCTGTAACTTTGCTAAAAGTGATTCTCTTTACTTTTGAGTGAGTGCGCGTAAATTTGCTAAGAGATGAGTCGCTTTACTTCTGAGTGAGTGCCCTTAACTTTGCTCAGAGATGAGTTTACTTTTGAGTGAGTGCGCGTAACTTTCCTCAGAGATGAGTCTCTTTTACTTCCGAGTGAGTGCCCGTAACTTTGCTGAGAGATGAGTCTCTTTTATTCTGAGTGAGTGCCCGTAACTTTGCTCATAGATGATTCTTCTTTACTTCTGAGTGAGTGCCCGTAACTTTGCTCATAGATGAGTCTTCTTTACTTCTGAGTGAGTGCCCGTAACTTTGCTCAGAGATGAATCTCCTTACATCTGAGTAAATGCCCATAACTTTGCTTAGAGATGAGTCGCTTTACTTCTGAGTGAGTGCCCGTAACTTTACTTAGAGATGAGTCTTGTTTACTTCTGAGTGAGTGCTTGTAACTTTACTCAGAGATGAGTCGCTTTATTTCTGAGTGAGTGCCCGTAACTTTACTCAGAGATGAGTCGCTTTACTTCTGAGTGAGTGCACGTAACTTTGCTGACAGAGATGAGTCGCTTTACTTCTGAGTGAGTGCACGTAACTTTGCTGACAGAGATGAGTCGCTTTAATGAGTAATTGTTTTAATTTGCAGATCCTTCAGAGCCCACTGTTTGTAAAAAGCTGGTTTATGCTATTTCAAGGCGCTTTTGACGGGATCGGCACACAACTTAAATCACAGTGAAATCACATTAAATTCACGATTTTTTGCAGCATATTGGCCGTTGAAATTATATTATTAAACACAAAGCAGGCTTTCTTGTTTAGATAATCTATAATAACCGTTGAAACAATAGAAAAGCGAACAATAAATACAGTTTCCTTTTTGAGGTCGATTTTTTAGAAAATAATTCCGAAAAAGTGAAATTTGAGACCAATTTGCGGTCAGCAATAATTTATGTTTTTGCACCTCTGAGTATCCGGTTGCCGGTTAATTATGACAACACAAATAGATTTTGACGGGAAGTATGTAATTAAATGTTTTCAGTAAATTAGGTGGAATTTGTATGTATTTTGTTTTTGAATGATAATACCACAGAAATATAGCCATTTTGTGCCCCATACATGGGGAAGACGACAACCTGAAAATTATTTTTAAAACTGGGTTTCCATGCTTTTTCTTCGAGCAGTTTTTTGTGCAAGCAGCCAATATTTTAGAAGCATCTGTATCGGCATTTATTTCACCCTGGTGGGGAGTTAGGCGTTGGATTTGGACCCCACGATCCCAACATGCGGTGCCATTTTGTTGATATTCTTGACCACTGAGCTCCCGCGTTTTTCAATCGTTCTATGTCTAGTGCAGTTATTCCCAACTTCTGTGGCTCAATTAATTTTTTCATGAAAGAGAAAGAAAAACACAAAAAATTCTTAATAATTAAAATGTAAATCACCACTCTGTAGCAAAAAAGGCATCAGTATTCGTTGCTACCAGTGGCGTAGCCAGGGGGTGGTTTTGCGGGGTGAACCCCCCTCTTTTAAAATGTAAAATAAATAAAATCATTTTATGGATCATAGATAGCAATTTTTCGTAGCTTGAAACGCTTTTTAGACCCCATGACTAATAAAAACACGCGTATTCCAGCGTTCGATCGGACTTGCTTGCTGTTTCAATCTAACTTGGCAAAAAAAAATTCAGATTGTTCGGGAACAGGAAGCCAGTGGTTCTCAAAATTTCGGCCCGCGTAACGATTTGATGTGGCCCGCCGGACATTTTCGCACTATATGATTTTAATTTTGCGTTCTAGATGACACCAGTTGTTATGGCATTATCACAGTTTAAGCACGTGTATATTCGTAACAATACAATTGAACCGGTATCTTAATTATGAATACTGGTACCGGTATCGGTTCCTAGCGGACGCTTCCTTCTCCCGATCCGCGAATATTCTTTCGCTTCTAATTTTGTCCCCCCCGGTCTATCAACTTTAGGAACCACTGCTTTAGACTATCACGGTTTATCCAAATCTTTGCTTGTCTACTGCTTTGTTCATAGCAAACCTTTCGGAAACGTCGTGGCAGATTAACATGTTGTTCTATGTTTCCGGCAAAGTAATTCAAACTGATGTTTAACATTGTTTTTAGACTAATTAGCAGGCTTGGTCTTAATTGCAGCTTAATTAGTTGCAAAAGTGATAATTGGTTTCTGGATTAGAATAATAAAAATATTCAGTAAGTTTAACATTAAATTTTTAGCTCAGGAATGAGTCTTTTACTTCTGAGTGAGTGTGCACATTCCACCAAGCTAGGCACTATTGTGAAGATATGCTACTAATAAGTTATTGCAAATAGCGTAACATTTAAGTGATAAAAATTGTAATGAAAGGAATTCGAATGATTCGAATACTTTACTATTCGATTCGAAATGACCAGCCCTAGTGGTAACAGACTAGTACCAGTCAAACGTTGCGTGCAAAATCGCCAGGAAAAAACATCTAACCACCAATTACAGACGCCTTACGGGACGGTGGTTTAATATAAATGCGTGGAAATGAAGGCGAGCGGTTACGTGACATTTCAAAACATAGCATTATTGTGTTGGAGCTTGATCTAATAAAATCTGTTAATTAAATGGTTTGGAAACGAAAATAGTGAAAATATAACGCGTCCGAGTTTTGCTGGATTGAATAATTATGTTCGAGAGGATTGTTGGACTCCTCGCCGTAAGGTGGTTTGTGTAGGCGCTGGTCAATTACAGTTTCCTCACCATCAAGTCCATGAATCCGAAAACAAATAACTGTCCAACTAATCCCATACCCGACATGGACTGGTAACCGGTCAAGAGGCCACGGTACACCATATTATTCAGGATTCTCATCGACTTCCTCTCCCCTGGGGTAAATATGTAAATCCTATCCTAACTAATCTCATATCATCCATGGACTGGTAATCGAACGGGAGGCCGTTGTTGGCCATATGATTAAGCCGTCTTATCGTCTCTCCTTTCTCGAATCGCTATCGCTTCTCATCATGACGACCCGGGTAAAATAACTCGGATTCAAACGCCAAATCCCTCATTTTCCCCAGAGTGGGTAATTGAGAAATACTCCAATCATTCAATAAATTGATTACTCCTTGCGTATCACCGACTCATGTACTGTACAGATACTTGTTCGGAGCAAAAGTGTAAAAACCTCATAAGCACGCCTGCTTTTATGGTTCCATTTATCACTCGAATAATTTTAAGAGAATTTTGAGTGAATAACCCGCATTTATTCATTGGTATTGCGAATAGAAGTAATTGCCGCTTTATGAGAGATATCGAGTGACTATTAATTTCAAGTTAATTGCCCAGCTTTTTCAACTATTAGGACAGAAATTACAGTCTTCAGAAATTCGGATTAAATTAAACGCTTGTTCTGTTTCCGGATTAACAGATCTAAATACGAACTAGGAATTATTTCAACTAATTGGGGGAAAGTAGAGGCGTTGAACTTAAAATTGAGTATCGGTTGTTTACTGTAAATTAAGGCCGTCAAAACCGCAGTCGGGTTTTCATACTTGGTGGAGGTCGGAGTCAAAATTTTGAATTCCCCGAATTCGGAGTCCGACAGAATCAGAAACGCTTGTCTACGTCGTCATTTTTTCGAGGTCGGATTTGGGTTTTTAGGGGTGCAAGAACCGGAGTCAATTTTATTTGTGAATCCGGATCCAGGTATGGGTTCAATTATGTTAACGCGTAGACGTTTTTTGTTTTGTCTCGGTTGAGTTGAAAGTAAGTAATTCGAATTCACGACATGGATTCCGATCGGAGTCTAAATTTTGAAGGCCCCGGATTCGGGCCCGGATAAAAAATTAACCCTGTAGTTATCAAAATTCTAGAATCACCGCACGGGAACATCCACTAAAATTTTTTTGGAGAAATCTCAACGTAATTAAACACTGAGTTTCCGGATTAGTTAAACTAAATACGGACTGGAAGTTATTTAACTAATTGAAGGGAAGTGTAGCGTTGGTTTAATAATAGATTATTTCAATCCTTGGATTTAACAGAATTGTTACCGTGATGCAGCTGTTACAAAATTATGTTTTAAAATATTTTAAGAAACATTAGCCTTGTTTTCAAACTCGGTGGAGAAGCGAGTCCAAATTTTAAAATCTCCGGATTCGGAGTCTAAACTTTCGGAATAATGTAAAAAACGTGGTAACGCTGGATGTGAATCGGGATCCGGAGTCGGGGGACATTTTTTTTAGCGCGGAATCGTTTTGAGAATGACGCTTCTATTTATAACAGATTGCTGATGTACTCCCGCAGTATGTATACCAGTTCAGGGTTAGGCGATAATTTTATTCCGGTTTTCCTTATCTTAGTTCTATTACGAGTCTGGGACTGGTTGTGTCAACCAAGTGAATATACCCCCTACTTATAGGTTTCAGTCCCTTTACACAACTTGATCTAAAGTAGACTAACAAAATTAGTTATTTCCATATTGGTATTATTTTCCCTAATTTTACCTTGTTATGTTACCACGATGCAGGTGTTACTATGCTATGTTTGAAAATAGTTTTGAAGATGATGCTTTATATTTAATAACTTTCAAAGCCACGACGCTTTTACTTTCTGTAACACAGGTCACGACGCATTATTGCAGTATTGACAAAATACCTTGTCACTCAGGCTTTGCAATTTTTGCTGAAAAAGCGTTTTTTGGTTGATTGGCAGATGGTGGTTATAATTGATTGAGATTAACGACCGACGTGAATTCTAAATTTTATGTACGACCTTTTACTACGTGAGCGCATTGTTTTGTCAAAGATTTTGAAATCGGGTGCCGTGGTTCTGTTATGAATGCGCAATGTTTAACCGCCTTGTGTTGTCGTCAAAGATTATATGTCTGGTCTATGGATTCGCCCATACCAGTGTTCTCTCTAATAAAAATGTCACACTTGGCAAATGAGAGCATGACTTTCACTGAGCATGAATATTTCAAGACTGGGCAGTGTCTACAAACTTTGTGAAATATTACAACAGTATAATATATTATCAGCATGCTAACAATTAACAAATGACACATTTAACTCAAAAACATGGAATGGGCATTCTAGCGAGGCGTTAGAAAATATGACGAGCTACGCTTCTAAAACGCAAGCGCGCGAAAATGAGATTTCACTGCGCAATGGTGTAGTTGGCACTTTAGAAGGAATCCTTGGCCCATAACCACAGCCACCATCTTTCCATCGGAATAAACGAGTAGGCCGAGACAGCGTTTTGTTTATATACGACGTGTATTGACGTTTTTCGCTCCGAACAAGGCAGCTGTATAAGCAGACACTGATTAAGTTCAATGAGACCGTGATCTGTTGGATTTGGCATTGCCTATCCAATGTCTTACACCAGGGCGGTCCAAGCCCAGGCCGGCGGGCCACATGTGACCCGCCGCTTCATTAACTGTGGCCCGCGTCACATTCGGAGAGTAATCAAAAAATCGCATTTCGTGGTGTTTCGTCATAAAGTTAATCAGAAAAATCTTTTGACATATTGTCATCACTAATGTCACTGAATTAAATAGTGTTATGGCTGGCTTTCCAACTTTTTGGTCGGGAATATATACAAACAATATAGGCATCATAGAAAACTAAAAATCGAATGCGGATTCTATTAGCCTAGAATGGCTATGCCTGATAACTATGTGTTTGCATAATAAAGGTGTTTGTTTTGTATTGCACTGTTTAACTATTCTTGGCAATATTGTGGCCCGCGAACAATGCAAAAATAATTTTGTGGCCCGCGGAGCCGACAAACTTGGACCACCCTGTCTTACACCATGGGTGAGATAGGGCATGGGATTTGAAATCGCGATGCGCCGCTCGGCACAAGGTTTTGAAAGCCATACGGGTTTCAACGACATGTATTCCAATGAATTAGTAAGCCTTACCGAAATGACGTCGTCCCTGACAAAAATGTGAACTCTTCATCAATACAGTACAGTTTTGTTCGGAGTGACGCTAGAAAGCTAGTTTTTAGTGTGTTTTTTTTTTAGTTCTCATTGTTGCACGTTTTTGCAATGATTATGGTAGTTCATGGCAATTTTTCACGGATGGCACAGGGCTAAACAGTTATCCGAATCGTTTTCACAAAATACTTCCCACGCGGGATTATTCTATAATGCTGAATACGTGTTTTCTATGTTTGACAGGTGAACACTGAATCATCAATTTTAATCCGTTTGTACAATGAATAACGCAAGTTTGATAAAAATTCTGAACCATCTGTCTCGCTTCTACAACGGACATATTTTATCGACATGAATGACATATTTTAACTTGCTTGACGTATGCAGACTTAAGCTGTCCGATTCCGGTCCATAACTTCATAATCGTCAGAAGTTCTCAATATCCGGCTGCAACTGTATTTTAAACAACGCAATCCTACACGTCTTATAATATATACCTGAACAAAATCAACACTAGTAAACGGGCATAACACAAATCTCTTATCTCAAATTTTTGGGTCCAAATCAAGTGCCCAACGAGACAACTTAGTCTCTTTTCGACGTCCCAAGAAATCAATTAGAACGACAAAATAAACTGGTGGAAAATCCTATAACACATGTCTTTGAATTCGTTCACTTTTTCTTCAGACCGTTTACACTTAGAAAGTTTGCTAAAATTTTCACAAATTGTTTTATCTTTAATCTGTGCCGAGTTGGAATTTATGGTGAATATCTATGTCGAGTGTCAACTACTTGACATGGTTAAAGTGACCGATACGTATAATTAATATAAAAAACAATTTGTAAAACTATATCACTCAGGTTCGGCGGGCCATATTAAATAGTTTCGTGGGCCGCAATGGGCCCGCGGGACGCAGTCTGAGAACCACTGATTCAAAATTTTGATGAAGTATTACGCGCTATGAAATACCGAGTGACGCAAAATTAAAGCAGGTCAAATGCCGCCATGGATACGTTGCTTCGTTAGCGCTTTATCCTGAGCGAAGTAGTTATCAAGATGGCGGACACCGGAACGTAGTATGTATACCGGGTTAGGGTTAGGACATAATTTCAGGTACAAATACTACGGAAGTTACTTGGCTAGTCCCCGAACTCGTAATAGAAATAAAATAAGGAAAGTTGGAATGAAATTACGGCCTAATACTAACCTGGCACACATACTACGTTTCGGTGTCCGCAATCTTGAATCACATATTTCTGGAGCGCCTACAAAAGTATGCAAATATTTGGCATCGGTTAATTAATCCGTCTCTGTTAGGAATTCACGGTGAATGTCATATACGACACTTTGACGTTTTGTGTAGGATTAGAAGCCGATGCACGTCTATAGGTTTGGATTAGCTGAATCAGACATTTGTTGTTGTTTGTGAATCGTTGTTGACAGTGTAAATAACTTGGTAAACTGTTTGTCGCGAGATATGATGCACTCAAGACAGGTTGCAAGTCTTTATTTTTTGAGAGGTTTTTGCCTTTCCACATTGAAAGCAGAGAACACATATTCCATCGCTCATTTTCGTTGAGATTTTTGCGACCTAATACCTATCCTCGGTTGTGTATTTATATTACTCGCTCAGTTTTGTTGGATTGCAGCTATTCTTGTAAATATGGTTTATAAGCGCCGAAATAAGCGGGGGTTAGAAAAAACTGACTTTTGCGCTTGCGAATCTGTGTGCGTGTTATACGGTGACGCTGTGGCGGACACAAAATCTTACTCCACACAAATGGCAATGGCACTTAAAAAATTTATCTTCATGAAAATATCCATTCCATCCAGACAAAATTTAACCCTAACTACAATAAAAACTTGTAATAATCATGCGGTGCATAATTTTGCAATCATATTTGTGCTGTATATTTGATGATAAATGTACTAACTTATATTTATGTAAAGTATAAATATTACTTGTTCTGCACGAAATGCATTCATTGCAAAATGGTTATGATATATATTATATAACAATAAAAAAATAAAAATAGATTGATTCCTTGTACAATGTAATATTTTTAGACGTAAAACTTAGTGAGGTTTTGCTAGACCAACTAGTTATCCTTCTCCTATACTTTGGTGTCGATGTCTCCCAACCTCCATTAATATTTGATTATTTATATACTGTTAAATTTTGGACTTTAGAATTGTTTCAAGTTTGCTAAAAAAAAATGCCAGGTCTATCTGTCCGCTTTATCAAATAGGCCACTGTGAGTGAGTGTGCGTGACCTTGCTTTGATCGCATTTTAATTGAAAATTATTAAATAAATGTGGCCATTGATTTAATCGAGTTCATTATTAAAATTATTACTAATTAAAGTAACAAATTCCGCGCCAGGTCATGAACCGGCAGAAGTTTTTAATGAATTCACACCCGGATTTAATATTTAAATTTTTGCGGCTGATTCAGTTTTAATCCTGTTTAATCTGGGATTAACTTTTCCCAAAATATCAAGAGTTCATAGAAATACCGTTGCCAGGTTTGTTCCTAGTGAAATTGCACAATTGGTAATTTGTCCGGCTGAAAATTTACTGCACAGCAGTGTTGGATATAAGTCACTAAACCCAGGGGTGTGTCCAGGAATTCTCAAAGAGGGAAAGATGTCGGAAATATCTTACTGCCAAGTTAAACCGTATCGAAGCTACGAAAAAGAACACTTTAAATATTGGAATGATAAACAGGGGTTCATAAATGCTAGAACCTTCCGGAAGGATGCCAAAAGCCCTATAATGAATGGTTTACCAATGACATTGGTCAGGCGAAACGTGACAGAATAAAAATTTTGAAAAGCCCGACGTAGGCTGTAAGCCGTAGAAAATTATAGTCTCCCGGCTTCGGTTTTAATGAACTTTAGGACTTGGTCTTCAACTCCGAAAAATCGAATGTAAATTTGATACCGCAAACGTTGCGATAGACTAGCGTGGAATTAGCTACCAGTGCCTGTAACCGGTACGTCCATTAAGTCACTTTGACGTTGATAACACCATCACCCCAATCCTCGACTTAAATGACGCATAACCTTCGAACCTTTTAATAGAATTAACAGTCAAGGTGTTTCCGAACTCTATACTTATATAGGATTAGTTAGTGATGACGTAAAAAGGTGCAATAATTCTATTGGTCGTAATCATATCAATTTCCTTTATATTAACCTATGACCCCTATTATGCGGAAAGGATTACCTCGGTCTCGCGCGATTGATTTCCTCGAAGAATATTATGCTGTATGAAATGTGGTAGATTTAACGGTGATTTTGATTTAGGTTCATTAGATTAAGTTATGACGAGTTAGGTCAGATTACTTTTCCACCTTTTTATACTAACTTAACATGCGCCCAACGAAATGCGAGAAAATACCGGTATGGGACATTTACAGGGCAGTACTCATATAGCATAATTTACTACATGGTTATTTTCCTCGCAATTCTGATATTTTTTGTAGTGAGTTATTGATAAAAATGTGTTTCTTATTGTGTATGAACATTTAGCAATCTGTCTTGGTGATGTATTTTATGTTCCAGTAACTCATTTGTTGACAAAACCAATTACAATAAAGCAGTCGCATACAATTATATATTTCCCATTGACTCTTAAGTATTCGAGATTCGAAAAAATATTCGTATCGATTCTGAAATCATTAGATATTTAAAAATGCCCTGCCCTTACTATAGTCAGGATAGGTTATTGTCTCTACTTGACCAAAATAAAGCATAAGGCTTTATCTAAGATAGAAAGCATTAAATATAAAACAGACTAGAAAATGCGGTGCTGGGGCGATAATACCAGTAACTCAAAACTGACTTCCATGAATTTCAACCGAAAAGCATTACGTTCGCGTCCTGAACCTTCGCTTTCGAAACAACAACATTAGCAATAAAATACTGTGAGAAAAAATACAAATAATACTTGAATTTTGAGATGGTTCAAAGTCTGAGAAATTTTATCCTTTCACAATAATAGGAGGTTTTTCCACACAACAGTGGCTGCTTGTGGCGGGTCTTATTTGTAGCAAAAACGTAATATGAATAAAATTTCAATAAAAAATATTTATCAAAATGATTGAGTCGTGTAAAATAAAGTTAAATTTACGACATTTCTAAACGTATTCTCTGTTTATTTATTTTACTGAAATCGTGTCTGCATTTGTATATTATTTTAGCGACCTTTATCAGGAAATACGTCACAAAGCCCAATTTCATGCCCTTAGTTTGTTTATTTTATTTGAAATCGAAAACGAAAAATCATGATTTCCGGAATCACTTGTTGACTACTTTATTTTAAGTTTAAGAACAGAAGGCCATTAGAGCGGACGAGAAATACCTAGATATTTTCCTGGGTATGGCAACTATGGCTCGTGCCATTGGCGTTGTTTGAAAAGGAGCGCAAAAAAGGGCAAAAAGTTTTATTCAAAAAATGCTTATATGAAATAATTTAGAATTGGAAATAATTGAAACTCCTATTTTTACTAAAATATTAACGTAGAAGTATCTCAATTCAACATCAGTCGTTAAAAATTGCCAGTCAACGATTAAGGGGGTGCATTTTAAAAGTTTGCCATGAGCGCCATTTACGTAGATACGACAAAACTTTTTTTTAAATTCCTCCATTCACCTTGTTTTTTTTTCTTGCCGCCAATGGTCGAAGTGAATTCCCAATTTTTTTTCCTATTAAAACGAATCTAGGCTTCTTATGGTCCCAACACATTAACTTATTTTAAATATTCGTACAACATGAAGCGAGGTCTCAGACACAGCTGGTCTCAGTGAATAGGACTTACTGTGTAATCCCGCGTTGAGTTGGGATTACAGCGCGTCTCCAGCGTGTTGTCAGTAGTGTTAGTAGCGTATATTTTGTTTACATAGTTAAAGTATAATAACCTCATGAAAGTTTGCAGAAAGCGAGGTCCCGATCCTTCAACTAAAATTAAGGAGAATACTGATGGAAAAGTTGGCAAGAAACCACGAATACGTTAAGAGTTATACATAGGACTGCAGCAGAGTCGGCGATCTTAACATTATTGCTTCGCAAGATGGCTAGATTCAAAATTTTTTTTCGTTTGTAATAGTGGCAGCTTATTCAGAGATAAGACTTTACTCTAGGACAGACTTTCAAACATTGGCAGTGGAGACTGACGAATTTTCGATTTTTGAGTTGTCCATATTAACAGTTGCGTTGTGAGGATTAGATTCCCGCAGTTCCGACCTCGGCTTCGTCTCCAGCTAAAACTTTGACTTCACTTTCCTAAATAAATATGACAATTTAAATTGGATTTTATCAGCTGGTCAGTTGAAAACCTATATCGATTTCCACTTGTGCCACAGAGTGCGAGCAAACAAGTCCATTCCAATTCAAATTTCATCCTTGAACCTTACGTGGCCTTTTTTTTTTAATTTCCACATTATATATTGCCGTGTATGGCCTCACAGTGGCTACATTTTTTGATCTGTTCTCTTTAATTCGGTTTATATAGAGATAGAGTAAGTTTGTTCTAAATCCTAATATGATCGCCAGGCCTTGTGTGGTCTCGTTCTATAGTAAGGGTCGGATTCGATAAGTAAGTGAAAGCGATTGTTTGTATATGAGAGAAATTACATCCACCCACTCGTGCCCACAATTGGATTTCTTTCACGAAATATCGATTTTCTCTTGAAATCGACCGAGATTCGGACCCGAAGAGAAAGTGGGTTTGAAGTGTTTTTATGACTATTTTTGTGAATTCAGTGTGGGTTGGGTTAGGATTTGATTTCTATTCAAGCAAGGGAGAGGAACGCCAATTAATATTGTGAAAAGGCTATTATGAGGGGAAAGGGAAGCCGATATGCTTGTATAATCATCTCATTGCTTATAGTATTTTTATAGCGATGATTTGGGTTGGTTATAAAATAGTGTTCATATTTATTCCGGGAAGGAAAAGACTATAAGATAGTGTAATCATATGAGAACCACGCAGTAAATGCAAATCTTTTTGAGTCAGGTTAGTGTTCGATTTAATTAAGATGTGATGTACAATTACCAGTCCAAGTTCGCTATTTGATTGATTGTTTGTTTCGGGTGCATAGGCTTGATAGTAGAGGAATCGACCGTAATCGACCAGCGTTTACGTGAAACAACCTACGACGGCGAGGAGTCCAGGATTCTTTTCATACATAATTATCCCCCATGACCACGGAATTCGGATGTGCGAATTCATATACGAGTTCCGAAGCCTTAGTACAGAATAATCGAAGAAAAAAAAAAACAGAGCCGATAAATTCCTTTTGCACATCTACATAAATTAAAACAAGTTATTTAATACTTGGGTTTATCTGCATATAATTGTACCCAAACACTTTAGTAATATAGGACGCCTTCGCGCGAGAGTTATGTACTCTCTAGAGTAGTCTAGCTAGACAAGAGTGGTCCAAACCCAGGCCCGCGGGCCACATGTGGCCCGCCGCTTCATTATCTGTGGCCCGCGTCGCATTCGTAGGGGAATCAAAAATCGTATTTCGTGTTGTTTCGTCATAAAATCAACCAAAATTTTTTTTGACATATTGTTGCATCACTAATGTCACTGAATTGACTAGTGTTATGACTTGCTGAGGCAACTAGCGAAGTTAAACGAGCGAAGTTCTTGGCACTATTGTGGCCCGCGAACAATGCAAAAGTAATTTTGTGGCCCGCGGAGCTGCCATTCTTGGACCACCCTGAGCTAGACTCTAGTCTAGAGTATAGACTATAACATTTTGCAAACGGTCGTTTCTGTTTCGAGTCACCCTCTACAAAATGCGTGGGCAGTTGGGATGATAAAACTAATTACTTCCGAAGTATGTGAACCAAGATGGCGGACACCGAACTTTGGGACATAATTTTATTTGGTTCATACTCATTTTAGTTCGATCACGAGTTCGAGGACTAGCCAAGTGACTCCCGTAATATTTGTACCTCAAATTATGGCCTATGCCTAACCTGGTACACATACTACGTTCCGGTGTCCGCCATATTGGTTCACATACTTCGGGAGTACCTACCTAAATTAGCCTACATGCGATTACTTGTTAGTAAGGGTACTAATTGACCATTAGTGTCAAAATGAGTGGAATCGTTTATATACGTGATTGACATTCACCTTGATTATGCCGTCATAAAGTAACTTCTAAGAGATAATTGTTCTGAATTGTGGTTTCATTAATAAGCAAGATTGACAACCTTATATTATCACGTCATAATCCAATAATGACAATGTCGTTCGCACGTTCTAATTAGTCGTCTGCGAAATTAAAACCCCTTTGTTCAGCAATATTTTACTTCGAAGAGTAAGTTTCTGGAAATATTTTATAGAATTTCATTTGAAATTTGGTTTTAACTTTGTATCGTATTAATTATTAGTCGTGAATTGTAGTAATTTTGTGACGCTTTCAACTAAACATTCTGTGGTTCTAGGATTTCGAATGCGAAATCTTTCTTATTCAGCATACGGGAATTCCTTTCCTCAGCACGAATGTATGATTTGATTGATAAAGATTGAAAAATGATAGAGTTTCTATTAGGTATAAGAAAGCCTCACAATCAACGGTTCTAATATTTGAAATGTTCATTTTGTTGCCACTATTATTTCGAGAATTTTTGTGTTTTTCACTCCGTATATACCTCGAAGGACAGATATTTTTTAAATTTTCGGCAACCATAGGCGTAGCCAGGTGGTAGGGTTTGGGAGCTCTGGCGTCATTATCCAAAAAAAAAAAAAATGCCCCCCCCCAAAAAAAAAAATTGGGGCTTGCTATACCTTTGCTGTCAGCCAGAAGATTTACGCCCTGGATCAAAACCAGAAAGGCCCAGGTCTTCACTCAATAGTTACAATGATGCAAGCTATATATGGGTTTTAATAAAAGGTTGCTTCTCAAGTAAAATTGGAAAGATACGTAATCTTGATTGTAAATATCCTACCGGTAAAATGTTTGATTCGACAAATTACCGGTTCAATGGTTCGGACACTTTGTACCGAACAGATAACATGAATTGATCGATACTGGAAAACACTTTCGAAAATATCGTTGACTTCAATAAATTTCCAAGTAATTTAGTTCCTGAATCGGTAGAATTGACATATGTTAACATAAATCAATGTAGTCATCGTGAATGGTACCTTTGATCATGTCACCCAAAGTCATGTCACCCAGCTTGAAAAAGTTAGCACCAGGTCACTGCGCATACGAGCAAAAATTGAATAACATTGAAATTTGGGTTGATTTGACTCCGTTTTTCGCAGTACAATAGTAAATGTATGTTTGTGGTTATAAGGCAAATGGTAAGCTAAACCAAAAAAGGAGTTTATGATTTCAGAATTTATTTTGATCGTCTTCTGATCTTATGACGTCGTTTTTTGTTGGCATGCATTTTCTTTGGTTTGTACACTGTAGGTCTCTGAGCAAGGCTCTGAGCAAGTAGGTATTTGAATGAGGATGCATATGTTCCTATGAGTCCCCCGATAAACGACAGGGATCGGGCGGTTCGAGGAAAATTCGCCACAGAAAATTTCGCCGCAAGAGCATTTTGCTGTAAAACAAGTATTTGTGATAAAAACAGTTGGGTTTTTGGAATACTTTTTTATTTAAAAAAGATTCGTTATTTGAAAGCATACTCTAACCCTATAACCCTAACTGGTTTTATCACAAATACTTGATTTACAGCAAAATGCTCTTTCGGGTATTTTTCATGCGGTGAAATTTCCAGACACGGTGGTCAGCCATATGATTGAACCATCTTTTCGGCTTCATTCGCCATCAGGATGAATATGTATGTGAAAATCCTATTCGACATTTTTCTCGCAAATTCGCTATTCAAAACTTAAATATGAGTCGTCTTATCGACTTTGGTCCCCCTGCAATAAAATCTACCTCTGATCAAAGATTTTTTTTTGTTTTTCGGGTTGTTCGAATTTTTTCTAAATATACGAATTTTTGCATTTTAAAATATTCCGTTTAAAAACTAATTACCGACATCAGAAAAACAAATTTGTTTTCGAAAATATTTTTGCCAAAAAAAATCTTTGAAAGTTTCTAAATAGAACGAAAAACCACAAAATTGGATTTGTCAAGTGCTTGCCGAAAACGAAATGCATAATTAGTCCTGGTTGATGAACAAGGTCAAGCAGATGACAACATTGTTATTATGATGAAACAATTTGATTGACACGTCATAATTATTTGTTTGTGGTCTCACAATACTGCATCACGTGCAGTAGACAACACCTAAACAACGGAAGAATAATTAGTGGGATTACTGCCTGGGACGAAGAATTTAATATAATTCGATTTTTTGTGATTTTTATTCGGTTATTTCAAAATTCAATTAGTGCTTTGTCATATTGTATTGGCTCGTTGTACCTAGCCTTGTTCGGATTCAAAATGTGGACATAGTATACCAGCGGTCCCAAACCATTTTTTCAAGCAGCCCAAATTTTTTAAATGAATAATTTTGTAAAATCTGAGCGAGTTGTAGAGTGCTTCCATGGCCGCAAAATTAAATACCTAATACAAAACAATCAATAAACTAATTTCCGATGATTATGTGCTTCTTTTAAGAACCTTAGATTTTTTTTGTGGGCGCGCACCAAAGTAAAATCCTAAAAAGCTGATATTCTTTGTGTTCATTTATCGTTTGAACAGGTTTTTTGTTTTTCAACATATTAAATTTATTTTTATTGAATTCGTCATCGATGGAAAATTTCAAAACCAAAACCGCTCTATATCAATTTTGCCCTTCAGACACTCAGACACACTGGCTGGACAGAAAAAACACTCGATGTTATTACCGCATATTTCTAATTTGTTTTTTCATTCTATTTACCTTAGGTCATGATATGTTACGAGAAGTTAGATCAGAGGTTGCGTAACGTTTTTGTCCATGGGCCATATAACAAACTTTTGACATCCAGCCGGGCCACACAAAAAATTTAGTTTATCCAATCGGAAAAAGTAAGAGAACAGAATGCGACTATTGCTTAGCTTTGCAGTAATAAAGACACAAGGCAAACGGCGAAAGATTTAACACAGTGACAAGAGTAGAAAATATTATGTATCACATGAGCGACTTTTTAAACATAAACTGTGGGATTTTATGCTTAATGGGGAAAAATCTGAGTATTGAAAATAAATGGCTTGGCCCGCGGGCCACTTGTTGCACACCCGTGAGTTGGATTGAACAGAAAGCGGTGGGTCTATGACGCAACTCACTCTAACCTAACCTTTGATGGGGTAAATAGAAGATCAGAAAATTAGTGCCGGTAAAATACACGTGCGTATACTTTGATGATTGTTGCGGGGCGGGTCCCTTCGTTTTAAAATGTTGAAGTTAAAAGAATTTTTCTGTATTATGTACTTGGCGGTTGGCAATTTCAGAACCCCCTTCCTTTGAAAATACTAGGCTGGCTACGCCCTAAAGTGGGCAGCGTTAAGAAAAATCAGAAATTAAGTGTCGCCCCACCAATTCACAGTTCAACCCGACACAAAGAACACTACCGCTGCCTAACTTATCCTGATTCTATCATAAACAGAATCAAAGCGAAAAGATCAGAGAATCGGTTGCGGGGGAATCGCAAAACAGTACCTTATGGACTATGATCTCAGTGCAATTAAATTTACCAAACAAATTTCCCGCACTTATGATGTCGCTAAAATGATTTGATTACAGGGCGGTGAGCTTAATCCGAAAATAGAGTTATTTGTTTTTTTAAATTTGATGTTTTTTACTTTGAGATTTCAAGTGGGTATCATTCATATTGCAAGGCTAGTTCGTATACTACGTTCTATTTTCAGTTAATGCCGCTAAACTGATTTGATTACAGGGCGGAGAGTTTGATCCAAAAAGAGAGTTACCTGTATTTTTAAATTTACTGTTTTTTAGAGATTTGAGGTGGTTATTATTCATATTGCAAAGCCATTTAGGTACTCCCGTAGTATGTGTACCATGTTAGGGTTAGGCCATAATTTTATTTCGATTTTCCTTATTTTAGTTTTATTACGAGTTTGGTAACTATCTGTGTTACTCAAGTGAACATCCCCCTATCCATAGGTTTCATTCCTTTTACACAAAACTTGATGTAAAGTAGGCGAACAAAATTAGTTACCTCCAATTTGGTACACATACTTCTGGAGCAAATTTCCAGTCGATTCGCTAAAAGGATTTGATTATAGGGCGGTAAGCTCAATCCGAAAATGGACTTATCTGTTTTTTTTTAAAATGATTTTATGTTTTTTTGCGGTTTGAGGTGGTACTTATTTGTACAGCGCTTTGTGTCGATTTACTGTAGAACTAAGAAAGACTCAAAAACTATTGACTTTACCTCATTTTTACGTTTTTAGACTGTTACGTTTTCAGTAACTCACAATTCAATGTACCATCAAAATTTTATATTGTTTCACTAGGTATTTGCATTTCTTTGCTCAGAGATGAGTCTCCTTCACTTCTCTCTGCAATCTCTAAACAATAAACAAATGTAAATATCCAAAATAAGGCGGGCAAGGTCAGACCTAACAATAGTGTTTTATTAATTAGCCTCACGCCCGCCCCCTCCCTCCCCCCCCCCCCAAAAAATAAGGCCACGCCCCCTCAAAAAAGTGTCCAAACCCCACCGTTGGAGAACCAATGGTATAGACATTCGAAACGTTGACTGAACTTGTATCGTTTGCTTCCTACATGCCTGGCGTGTTTTGCCATGAAAGGGCCTGGCAGCAACTGCATGAAATAGCACAGCAGGTTTACTGAACAGGCGGACCGAGTATTCTATTCGGATCGCACCATGTTCTTTATTTTGTCTCATTGGCCCCACTTTGGACATGAAAGTTTCTTTAAATGCGATTATAAACAATGCAAATAGCGCTATCTTGATCAGCTAATAATCAGTAGCCAGCCGATGAAGTGTGCGTTTAAGGATGTCGAAATATAATTTTTGGAAAGACCGGCTAACAGAATTTTGTATGCGGATCTTTGGTAAAAATAGTTAAGTAGCTCTGCTCTACAGCAAGAAGATTTGTGGTTTGTAAACAAACATGTGAAAATCCAACGCCAACGCCTTCATTTCGCGACATTTTTTGGTCAAATTAATCCGATTATTTTTGCGTTGATGGAAAATACAAAATACCACGCAGAAGGATTACGTTTCACGTAAATCTAGTAGCGTGCGTAATTCTGCGGGAAGTTTTTCCATAAAAAATTAGACGCACGGTGATAACGCATGTAATCTGAATTATATAACATATATTGACACGTTTTTAGTTTTTGTATGACGTTTGTATAATGTGGGGAGTAACTCTGTGGGTAATTTGTGGAATATTTGACGCACGGTCTTTGGTCACGTTATATAACATGTATTAAAATTTTTGTTTTAGTTTGTGTGACGTAATAACGTGGGAGTAACGATTTCTGTCCTTTGGCGGGAAATTCCCGACCAGGTGTATTTGGTATCATTTTCGCTTGCTGACACTTTTCTCGGATCTCGTGTTCAAAACTCATGAGCATAGAAAACACATTTAATAGCTGGTTGCATATGTTTGCTGACGCAAGAGCGGAAACCTTAATTACTATTTGCATGGATTCAATGATGATTGCTAATTAGCGCAGCTGCATGTGGACGGAACTTACTAATTAGAAAGTAATTAAGCTCGTACGCCCCGAACATGGCTAGAGACTAGCTTATATATTATGCATAGGTTGAAGGCTAGTGACAGCTCCGCATATGTTTTTTAAAGGCGTTTTCGTTTATTCTCTTGGAAAAATTCCCTGGACAAGCACCTGCTGACCTATGCCTTCAAATGGACCAGGATTTTCACAGTTCGGGGCAAAAGATTGTGATTCTTCTGAAAAAAGTATAAAATAGTAATAGTTCATATCAGGGACTGTTTGTCATTTTAGAGCAATATTTAGGGTTTTTGTTGGTTTTTCATGCTTTTTCACTGTTTTCGCATTTTTTTTGCAAGATTTATTTAGGTTTTTACTGTTTTTTTTTTGTTTTTTTTTTTCAAGCTCAGAAGCAATTTGTTTTATACATGGTATCTTCAAAGTTTCGACTCACTGTTGGTTCACAGACTCGTTTGAAGACATCGGTATTGTAATGAATTATGATATCGGTTTATTGCCAACCAGATGCCGGGAAATAAAAACGTTATCATTCTAACTACCGATATATATCAACCAATAACTTTCATGAACGTTTTATCTATTTGTCGAAATCCATCAAACATGGGGGTATTCCGTTTAATTCAAGAGTCTTGCTTTACACCAGAGGTTCGCAAGGGGGCCCAGGGCCTCCAAGGGGCCACAGAGCAGTTAGAGGGCCCACAATGCCAAGCGCAAAACTGATTTTCCTTTTCCTTTCACAAGAATTGATAAGGTTATTTCGCATGATGTTTTGAGCATGAATTGTTTGACCCTAATCGGATTCGAATTTCACCAGCAGATAAATTACTGTTGCCAGTAAACAGATAAGTTAAGAATACCAAAATAAACTAATTATATAAATTACCGCAATCGCAGCTAGTAGAGACATGCGTGTCAATTGCGTAATACACCGGACATTGCGCAGACATCCTAATATGGTACATGCTAGATTTGTTAATGCCTTCTGCTTTCACGCGCTCTTAAAAGAGTCGACTTTTTCAGTGTATTGCGATATTTAATAGACTCGTAAATTAACGTTTACTTGGGTTGTACATTCTATAGATTATTGCATGCAGGTGTAAACTCATTATAGACGGCTGTAACTACTGTTAGAGAGTTCATTGTGCAAATCTTTTTGAAAATCTTTTAATAGGACTTTCGCTGACTTTCGTTCGGAACAAGGCTCGGGACATGCAGTCAAGGATATGCAAGTTGTGATTATATGCGCATCACTGTTCCAAGCAAGACCAGTTTATTTATACGTAAAGGGCTATCACGCTCATTTTCAACTCAACTTTATAAATCCAGTAATTAGCATTCCAACTTTGAGGAAATTTTCGATTTCCGATTTTTAATGAGTGATTTTGTTTTTGGATTAATCTAAGTTGAAGGTAATTAGTCACGATGATTATCAGATGCTTCCAGATCTTCCCTCGAGACAAGGCTGTTTATATGCAGACGGTGTAACGTAAAAAGCTATATTATTTCCACCCCTTCACCCTGAACAATGCTCTATAGCAGTGGTTCCCAACCGGGGGCACGTAGCACCCCAATGGGGTCGTAGAGCAGTTGAAGGGGGGCACAATGCTGGGCGCAAAATGATTTTACATTTTCCTTTTACAAGAAAACTCTTCGTTTTCACTAGTTCTATTGCTTGATAAGGTTATTTCACAGGGTGTTTTCACTATGTTGTGCATGAATTGTTTGCACATAATGGAATTTGAAATCTACCAATCAAAATAACACTGTAAATACCACTGGGATGATTAACAGGTGAGCATGAGTGCTAATATCCTCCGGAAGGGGGACACGAGACCTTATAACTTGGGAATCGAATGTGTCTAAGCATTTGGAAATATGCAGTGAGCAAAATGTTTACCTCACGTAGAGCGTAAGAAATTGGGTAGGCGATTCCTGTTCATCAAAAAATAGTTGATTCTTCGGTATCAGTCAGTGTCTGCTTGTCAAAATCGCAGTAATGGAGTTTCGTATGACACAACCACAGCTGCAAAACATCCAATTTAGACCAATTACCGCATCTGCTAATACATTTTCGCTAAGTAATTAATTACCATGTTTCTATCGCCTTGCAAAACAATAGCCGAGTACGCCGTTTTAGTATTTTTATGCTTAAAATTCTGCTCCAAACAATGCTTTGCACAAGCCGGAATTTGGTATAATGTAAATATTAAAAATACGGAAGAAGTAGTGAGGATCAAACGACATAAGTTCCCTGGTTTACTTCGTCGGTGTTATGGCCAACTGGTTAGCCAAAAATTTTCAGGATTCTAAAATTTCTAATCGCTAATAATAAGTTAGAGTTAGACCATATCAGGTAGTAGTCCGGCCAGATTAGACACTTCGAAAGGGGAAGAGGGGATTCCGACCCCCCTGGATACGCCCCTACCCCTCTGGATACGCCCCTACCCCTCGTACAGGGGGAAATAAAAGAGTTGACAGTATCGAACCGTGAAGATTCATAATTCATTTTTTTTTCGTTAGTCGCTAATTTTCTTACTTAATAACATATAATCGACCGGCTGGTCGTCGCCTTGTTTAGAGCTAGAACAAGTTAGGTTAGGTTACGAATGCTTTGATCCACCATTTAGTTCGTCATTTTTTTCGTTAAGTGCTAATTTTTTTACATGGTATCGTAAAAATGCCTCAAACATATGAGTAAAAGAATACCCATTTGTTTGAAACGGAAGAATATTGAGCTAAGTCACGACTACCCTGGTTATTCGTATAGAAAAATACGACATTCAATTTCGTTATTTTTTCTTTAATCGCTATATTTTGTTACATATTCTCGTGAGAATGTGTATGTTTATATTCCCTGTCATGTCGATTATGCCTTCAGTTGTTCGAAACAGGCAGAGATGTCTCGGGGATTTGGTTGAAGGTTTTGCTTGTAGATTATGGTTAAGGATTGTCAAAGCCTGAAGGTTGTGTGAAGCACTAATGAGATATACATGTTTCTGCCTATCGCATCTAGGTCCGTTTAAAGCAATGGTTCTCAAACTTTTCGAGCTACGCCCCTTTTTTCGAATTTGTCAAGTCTTGCGTCCCACCTCAAAAATAAATAGCTAACAATAAGCTACAAATAAAAGATGATGGAGCGAATGTATGTTTGATTCAAATAACACGTTAAAAATGCGTGAATTGAACGTAAATAGTTTTGCTTGTATATTGTTCATTGATGGCCAAAACCGATTAAATACCATTCCGAATACATTCCGAGGTGATTTTTCGAATATGAAATACCGATTTATCTTGGGTATGAGTTTGAAAGCTGTACCTGTCTTAGTTTTAATTTAAGGTAGTGTGTCATGTACATTTACAAAGATTTCTGTACTTATGGATCGGAGGCCATCTTTTTTGTCTGTGTTTGAAAGCTGTAGCCCACCTGTTTTAGTTTTGATTGTAAGAAGTGCTTCATGTACGTTTTAACGTTTGGTTGAAAATCACACAAAAATCCTGTAAACAGTAATCAGTAGTATATTCTTCACCATGTTAAAAATACACGTTTCAACATACAAAAGGAGGTAAAAGAGGAAAAAATTGCATTCCAGGAGGGAAGGGACGCGATAAACAATACTGGGTATCGAGCAGCGACACTTATGAACGTGCGAATTTATCATAGCCTTAAAATGTGACAAATTTACTTTCTACTGTACGATATACGGTCGCTTTCAAATTTCAGAGCTGGCAGAGCAAACTTGTCTTAAATGAATGATAGGTCACTTCAGCCGACACATGTTTAACCTAAGCCAACTCCCATTCATTGAAACTTGATGGATTAGCATCGGTATATATTTGTGGAAATTCTTAAAATAGAACTGAATGAAAGTTTATATTTGTGAATAAATGTCAACCATTGTTAGTGCGCAATTATTATATAGTGCTTCGCGCCTTCGCTCCGAAATAGGCTGAGGGAAAGCAGATACGGATCGGTAAAAAACTGCTATTTTTGGAAGGATTGGTATCTTTGCAGCTCTGCATTGACAGCCCAATTCATTACACTTAGAAAATTGGATTGGATGGGCAGGGGTTCCTATTTGATTGGGTGGGCAGGGGTTCACATTTGATTTGTTGGGAAGAGGGTTCACATTTGATATGGTGAGAAAGAGTCCGCAACTGTTGAGTAGACATTTATTCCCACACTCAAGTTTCCCGCTTTGTCGCGCTCTTTGGCAAAACCACTCTGAAATAAAGTGAAAAACAAATTCAAGGTTTTGCGGAAAATCACTTTTATCCTATTAGTAAATGGCTCGCAGCACTTATACCAGCACTCTTTCCACTTTTTCTCAAACGCTCGAAGCTGCCTTTTGTAAACCAACATATAGTTGTTTTTCTGTTAAAGGGCTTTTGAGCGAATTCACATTAAAAAAAAGTAAAAATTATTTTCCGTAAATTTAGCCGAAAATAAATATTGCTTTTGTTCGTCACCATTGTTGAAGCTTTCTATAAATTTTATTTCAATATTTGTTCACAATGGAACTACGAACGGAATAATGTTTGCTGTTAGTTTGAGCTCAGTGCAAAGTTGCCGAGCCGTACAGGTAGAAGCGACAGATTATACAGGGTGTCCATGAGGTCTCGTTGCAATTTTGTTATGTAGTCAGTTCTCAATATTATATCTTAATTAGGTTTGTTGTTTTTTAATCAGTAATTGTTCAAGTATTTTCACTTCATTTAATACATCAGTGACGGCCAAAACAATATATGTTATTAATAAATTCCCTTTGCAATTTTTAAAAATTTCAAGACATTATGGACACCCTATACATTCTAATATGTTTGCTTGTCTAGCGCCTTGTTTAGAGTAAGGATGTGGACATAGTAGCTCTATTAGCTCATTGTATATCAGTGACAGCTTGTCTAAAGCCATTTATGGAGCGGAAGTTTAAACGCAGAAATCTAGAATTTCTAAAATTCCGAACTTTCAATGGTGTACTCGCTCTTCATGAGACAGTGGTCTTATCTATAGCCTTGGTCGTAACAAATGAATAATCATCGTAACTCCATACATTTTTGTGCTTGTCTGGGGCCATATTTGAGCAAATACGTAATAGTTAAATCATGTATACTTTCCTATATTCTTATTTGAAAGAGAAGGCCTTTTTCTGGGAAAAGTTGTTTTCGTAGCATCTCCCTGTGTCAGTAACTGCTTGTCTTACAGCCTATTTCTCAGCAAATGTGTCATAGTTAATCCATGCATGCTTTCCTATAGACTTATTTAAGCAAGATTTAGATTAGTAGAGGCTGATTACCCAGAGTCTTGTTCAGAGCAAAACTGTGGCAACCTTGCAATCATCCTATATCCTTATTTCGTCGAACCTCGAAGTTTTTTTTATATAATAATAAGTCTACGTGATGAGCGGTGCTGCGGGCGATATTTAGCGATGAATATAAATCAGGACTCGCCTGATATTTAACGCAGAATTGAGATAGCGATCTGGCAGGTGTGAGCTGGCTTGGAAAGTAGCCCGATAGATAGATATGTCGCTACAAGGTTTATTCATGGTTACTTACAGCGAGGGGATATAGCATGTGCATATAGCATGTGCGGGCATTCGCGTAACTTAAACGTAAATCACGGCGTTTCATAGCCGGGAGAAATTTGTTGTTTTCGGAGAGGAATTACAGAAAATATTTATTTGTATTTGGTGCAGTTTTACTGTATAGCTGTCTATTTAGTATTATTGAAATACATATTCATGGTCACATTAGGAAGTATTCGAACTGTACAATAAGCCAGTGTGTGCGTTGAACCTATCTTTATTCATAGTTAGGGATAAACGGTTTCAAAATACACTATATATATATATATATATATATATGCATGGTGTTTGAAAAATTCCGCCCGATTTCATTATTCATAACAATTAAAAAATATTTTGTCTTTGTTTATTAAAAGTGCTTGTAGTCCTCATTTATCATACAATAAAATTTATTTGAACTAATCGGGCGACAGTTGTACAGTTGAATATATCTGCTCTAAGTGTATACGAGTAGATGTATATTCTACCGAGTACATGCGCAACTGGTAAAGAATAAACGATATCTTATTTTCGGTATATACCAAATATGGAGAGGCGTTTGATTTGGATGAATTAAATACATAATAGTAGACGCGGGCAGGGGCGCAGCCAGGTTTTTAACAGAGAAAGTGGGGGGGGGGAAATTAAAACAGTGCGCTAAAAGTGCAATTCACGATGTCACGAGGCGTTTAAAGAACTAAAAATTGTGTGTTGTTAAAGCGAAACGCTGTTGAATAAATTCCAGAGTTGCGTGTAGATCGCCCCCCTTTGCCAGATGTCGTTCGTGGATATACCTATATGTATATTTATACTGTGGGTATTATTCAACTATTCCCTACCCTTACGAAGTTTGTTTCAGTAGATTTTTAAAACTTTTGACGAAAATCGTATTATTCGCTTCATACCAGTTGCCCATACACATGGTAGATATACTTTTTCTTTAACCGATTTCGATCTTTAATACGACATTCCAATATTTTGCAATATAATTCTTACCAGTTACGCGTGATCATCACAGCCTTTGTTTTTTATCAAGTTGCGAGGAGAGGGTTAATTTAACCTTCTAATTCGCAACAAAAGGGTTAATCATTGCCGGTAAACAAACCCAGACAAAGAGCTGAGCCTAACAATGGGACTTGTAATAAATCTTCTGTTCCGTGTGAAGCGAAATTGTGAAACGTTTTTATGTGTTTTCTACCAAAAGCGATGGTTTGAGTTTAAAGTAGTTTCGATATAGAGCAAGAGGTTGAATGAATTAAAGTTTTGCAATTGAAGTCTGGATTTTGTATGAAAGTTTGTTATGTTAGATTTGGGCGTGTTTAGTAGTATGTGTATCAGGTTAGGATTGAGCCATAATTTTATTCGTATTTTTCCTATTTTAGTTCTATTACTAGTTCGGGGACTGTCTGTGTTGTATGTATGTATGTTTATTCGTCTCGTAAAAGCAATATAAAAGAGTAAGTAATTATAAATACTGAAGACGGGATGTATGCACAAGACCATATTGGCCTAAAACACAGATGTGCGGCATACACCCCTTTTGATATATATGAATTATAATAGGGTAAATCAAATATGTACAATATGGTCCTTTATACAGGCAGTTGTGCAAGGAGGGTGGGGGGGGGGGGGGGGGGTGGTAACAGGGATAAGGGTGGAGGGAATATTCCCCCTGTTCATAGGTTCCAGTCTCTTTACACAACTTGATGTAAAGTATAAGTATAAGTTTATTTCGACCTCATTATCAGCATAAAAATAAAATGATTGGAAAAAATAAATAAATAAAAACTGAGTATAAAATCAGGAGAGCAAACAAAACCTTAGATAAGGTTTAAAACGTACAGAAAGTATACAAGATGGAAGGTTTTGCCAAGAAGAAGCGGTACGTGTTCACTCACCTAAAGTAGGCGAACAAAATTAGTTGCCTCCATATAGGTAGGTACACATACTTCTGGAGTGCCGGCGTGTCCACATCTTCACTCTGAGCAAGGCTATGTATGAGAAGTTACTTACCTACTTGCAGACACGATAATGCGGATTGTGGGTTTTGTAGAAATGTGGTGATCGTGAATATTTCTTTTTTTTTCAATATTGGTGTATGGTGATTGTGTCCTCCTGTGTGGCGGAGGTCAAAGTTTTTTTTATGAGATATTTTCAGATCTTCGTTTCTAGCAAAATTAATGTAATTTTTTAGAACAATCTGGTTATTGATCATATTGATTAGTATCGATGGTGATTTTGTATATTTTGAGTTTCATAAACTGAGCTTAACTTGTCAGCAGTAACATGATCAAGCCATCAACCTGGACAAGGGGCCGTAACTTTTCGGGTTTTCCACGTTTTGTTATTTCTTGTTTTGTCTGAAGAAGTCGGACGAGGATCCAACGAAATCTCACGAATATGCCTGCCTATTTCATTTTTATCGTTGCCCGAACCACGACGCTTGCTAAGCCTTGGAATATCATGATATTGCCCAGACACGCCGGAGAAGTTTAACAACTTCGCGGCGAAGAGTTAACTTCTCACCCGACCGGAGATGCGACTAACACCCGATGTTAATTCGTTAAACTAAATTGATTTACGTCCACGTAACTGGTTTCATCTCACATTTACTCCGAACAACGCCCTAGACAAGCACACGCTGCGTAAATCTAGGAAGGAATATTTAACGACTAATATTTTATACTTGCAGATTTAATGTTAAAATAGAAAACTTATATTTGAATTTCAACTTGTTATGACGTCATGAAGCATCAATCACAACCAATCGTTACGTCACAATCAAAAATCGTTCATTTTGGGGAGGAAAGTGGATACTCAACTACGACATCTAGCGAAGAAGGCACATTACAGCGCGGTTTCACAACTCAAGCTTACAAATCAGGTTTTGAAACTGAAGCAATCCTGAAAAATTCCAAGTTTTTAAAAATGGTATCTCAAGGTGCCGCTATGGAGGAGGCGAGATCGAAAAAATCCACAACCCGCCACAAGAGGCGCAGTAAGCACAATTATCTGGAACGCCCACCCTCTCCATCGTCACAATACTCATCTACGTCATCTCTTTCGCAACAATACGGTTACCAAGACAACTTCAGTAATTACGCTATGAATGATTTTCACCTCAGAGCGCCACAGAAGCAAGTTTATCCTACACTTACGTCATTAAATGACGTCACACAACAACGTCACGCATTGCTTTCAGGGAGTGAAGGAAATTTAGCCGACAGGTCAAGCATGGATGATATGACGTCATCATTCGAAGACCTTGACGTCACAGGTGACGATGACGTCATCAAAACGGCAGCTTTTCATCAATTTCATCAGAGTATGAACGAGATTAAATCATACCAGACTGATAAAACTGACCCCCAATACGATATGGGGTATTATAATGTGGGTGACCACTCACATAACCCATACTATGACCCCCTGGATATATCTGAACTACATTATGAACAAAATAAAAAGCGGGTGATCATTTCAACTTCCCCTTCAAGTAGTTCGGGGGTGGGAAGTCCCTTGAAACCGTCCCCGATTCGAGGGATTTTGAAGAACACCAAAGGAAGTCCCCAGTACTCGACATCCAGCACACCTGTGCGTAAAAACTCACTCACAAACGCCCAACAATTCTCAAAAAGCGAAGAAAACTTGACGTCAATCAAACGTATAACCCCACCCAGTCTCCCCTCCCCTCTCAGCCCCGGGGATCGGAAATCGGCTTTTGTAGTGGTGAAGCGCCGAGCCGTTAACAAACCAACGCTACCGGATGGTCCCGCCGTAGCGGTTCATCCTCCAGTGCACCAGATGTTAAACCAACATGGGTTCGAATCCCACCCCGACCAGTTCCAGTTTCCTCACAGTTGTGGCAAAGGTGTTAAAAACCAAACTTTACAAATGTTAGTAACTCCCCGAAACAGCTCAATAGCGCCCCCAAGTTCAACGATACAATACAACACAATAACAAGCCAACTGCAACCTCCCCAAACTTCAAAAAATGTTTACAATGAGCCATCTAGTGGCCTCCCTGGTCACCACCACCCCCACGGGCCCCCAAAATCTGGCCCAGGAGGGATAATTTACATCCCCGCCCAAATCGACGAAAACGGGATTGCAAGACCAGTTCCACAAAACCTCCCTCGCGGTTGCCATGACAATTCATGTCGTATTAGCGATTACCATGACGACAGTGACCGTCATAGCAACAGTAGCCATGGCACCAACCTGAGCATCTCGAAACACGATAGCCCACTCCCTCCAGCGGAAACCTTGAGCAACGAGGCGACGAGACTTCGACATTTCCTAGAAAACGTGAACCCTGATGATCTCAAACTCAGACTAGAGAAATTGCTTGATACGAAGGACCCGGGTTCGATACACGCCCTCACCAAGCTTTTCCCCGGGACGGAATTCACAGCCGATGCAGCCCACTGCGTCAGATGCCATAAGGTAATTTTTTTACACTACATTCTTCATTTGACACTGATTTGCAAGAGGCTGATAATTTGTAATTTCTCACACGACTGATCTACCTATACCGCGTTTTACTCCTGAGAAGGATCTGCACAACCGGCAACTGCTAAGTAAGAGGATACTATATTTTGGGACCTTTTGTGATGTGCTGGGCTTGCGATTTGAATAGAGATTTGGGCCTACAATACCAACGTAGTTAAGTCTAGCAGGCAAACCTCTAACTCATTGATTCATACATATGCACCAAATTCCCAAGATCACAGCCAGTTCTGAGAGAAGGGTGAGGGCGTGGCACCCCTGCTACGCCTTTATAATTTCCCAATTTGTTTATAATAGACAGTCAATGCTTATTTTATTTTCTCTTTTATTCCAGGATTTCAATCCACGTGACCCAGGCAGATGCATCCTACCCCACCCCGAGAGAATGGTCGCAAAGATAGCACAGGTTCGTATTCTGAATTTTATTTTCATCTATGAAGTTTTTGTATCCTTTCAACTCGAATAAGGCTCGAGACAAACAATACCTAGGGCGTACTAAAAACTAAATCTGGGAACAACAAGCAGCAACCATGCAAGATTCTTGACATAAGATTATTCTGTCCAGTCACGCTTCAATAGCAAAATAGTCGTTTTTCAAACTCATCTTTTATCAAGGTTTCATTCATAATTTCATAATGTCTTGTTCATATCAAAAGTGTGAAAACACACCATAAAATGGTGAAAATCGAGTTGGTTTTTTATATTCTCTTGAAAATATTACTCTTACTTATCAGTGCAAGTTCAACCCAGACTTATTTTTTCTCTTTTTATATTACAGGACACAATGGGCGCCGATTTCGTCTGCGGATGCTGCAACGCCGGATTCAGACTCATCAAGATGGATTTCTATGAGGAATCGACCAACTCTCTTCTTACTGGTGAGTTAGATTGCCATAAATTGGCGAAATCGCTTTCAAATTATATAGGGTGTCCATAAAGTCCATAAAATTGCAAAGGGAATTTATCGAAACCGCATTTTGTTTTGACCCTCACAAGTTTATTAAAACAACAAACCTGGTTAAGATAAATTGAGAACTGACTTCATACCAAAATTGAAATTGCGGAGGAACTTTATGGACACCCTGTATTTTAGTGAAATGCCAGATAAATAAATCAATAATGTAATAGCGTGATACCCCGACAAACTCTCTGAACTAAGATTTAGACAAGCAACGGGATTATGCGCACCTACACTCGGAGCGCTCGCGCGATGGTGGCCCTGGAAGTCTATTTTTTTTTGATACTTCTTGATCGCATCGCTGGTCACAGAAATCAAATAAGATTTTTCATAAACGTTCATAAACGCAAACATCTATTTTTTTTATTTCCTCGGAAAACATCGAGACATATATGCAAGGGGCGTAGCCAGGAAGTTTTAAAGGGGAGTCTGAAATTTATATTTGCTAACGGGTCCTAAAAACGTGTGGCTTTGTGAGCCTAGAAGTGTTTCAAGCTACGGTAAATTGCTATATATGATACATAAAAAAATAGAAAATTCATTTTTAAAACTTTCGAACTTTCGAACCCCCTGGCCTTCCCCCCTGCTATAGGCAATCAACTTAGCTGATAGCGCCGTGTAAGAGGTCGGGGCCTGTAGCATAAAAAAAGAACATTTTACGCCAAGAATATGTTCTAAAACTTCTTATTACTCTTCTAACAGGCCATTGCTACAGTGGAATGCATACAACCGACCCTGATAGTGTCGACTACAGAATCGATGGAGGATCGGCCAAGTCCTGCGAGGAATTCGGATGTGTCGAATTTTACGTCTGATTCGAGACTAGAAGCCATATCGCCACGACCACCATCCTTACATCGCCATGACAACCTATTTTACGTCAGCTAATAAAATGAATTAACAGCCATGAAGAATATTCTACGTTTGAACTCTTATCTCCATGACAAAAATAAAACCATGGCAACTACGTTCACCATGACAACAGGCAACAGGGTTTCGTTGGAACAAATGTCGTCTGGTACGATACTTGTTCTTAAATTCGTAGGCCGTGGCACAAAGTCTGGTCAGAGACTTAATTTGTTACCATGACAACAGTTATGCATGACAGATATCGTTCCAAATGTTTTTTTTATCGCGATAACCTAAAGATTTGTCTTAATTTACGTTTTGTTTTATTTTTGTTGTTCCGTGAATCACCCATTGTCATTTACATATAAGTGACCACTTATCTAGAGCCTTGTTTTGAGCGAAACACCTTAGAAAATCCTAATATATATTCATTTACGATTTCTATCAACGCTGAAGCTCAAAACAACGCTGTGTATATGCAGTCACTTGGGGACGCAAATGAGTTTACAGGTGCCGTTATTCCTCCCCCTTTTTATTTTTAATATTCAAATATTCCTAATATTTAATAATTTCTTTAGTAATTTCATTATTTGATTTTTCATGAATTTTTCTAATTTTGTTTTTAATTGTATTTGATGTAGTGATTACGTAACTATATGACGTCATTTTTTGATTACGAATTAAAGTTGATGAAAACAGAATACCTGTGTTCGATATTAATTTTCGCTCCGTTTTGTTAGAATAAGAATTGACTCAAATTGTTCGGGAAAGTCTTTTTTCCTGAAGTAAGGATGTAACTGAGGAAAAATAACCAAGCAAGGTTACCGCAATCGGACAAGGAAGCGCCGACTCCTTACTCACACGGCGAACAACTTATTATTTAGTTACCGAACTATAGCGGATCACTTCGGAATTCAAAACTTCACAAAAAAGTTGGACTCGAGCCAATAATTATCATAAACGAGAATATCGGTCGGAGACCGAAGACTTATCGATCGAAACTGCGGTTTTGATTCATGACTCTATAGTGACACCGCGTGTCCAAAATCAATATGCTTTTGATCCGAGATATGAATGCACATGCAAAATTTGAAGCAGATTCAACCTCGCCTTCTAGAGATATCGCGTTCATCTAACACAGGGGTTTTCAAACTTTTGGTGTTGCGGAACCCCTAAAAAGATTGGCTAATATTCACGGAGCCCTAAAAGAAATAAACCTTTTTAATAGGGTTAATGCAAGTAATAAATAAATCTAAATTTCAAAGATAAATTATATATACTAAAGCTGTAAATTTGACACTTGACAAATATATTAATAAATTAGGAGTCGAATCTTTTCTTTTTTGACATTTTCGGAAGACTTAAAAGCCGCTAATAACGTGCGCGATTGCATTTTGTTACAATTGCCAATTGCTTTCGTCAGCATGGCATTTTTTAACATCCGCCTGTGTTTATTCTCCCTAAATTTATATCGGCATAGACATGTATTGTTCCACAATGACGATGATAATAGCTTTTTTGTTCTCGTGGGGAATTATGAGTTCAATGTGAAAAACATGTTACCATATTATAGTCATCGGCGACGAAATGCTAAAAATAATAATTAATAAAGAGGTAAATCAGCAGCTCAAATTTCCTGATTGAAAAACGGCATTCTAAAATATTAAAACTTAAAATTGAAGATCACACTATAAATTCAAACGTTTTTATACGCATTGTAAATCACAAAATTTGGTGTTATGTTAGGTTTTCTTTGGTTATTCATCGTAGTACCGGTAACTGCGAAATCGAAACACAGTCAATTGTGCGCGCGATGTGCCTTTTTTTCATTCTGAAACTACTGGCCGAGCCGCATGCAATAAAATAAATTTCAATCAATCGTATTTTGCCCAGACCCTATGATTTTTCAAACGGCGATATCTTGCTTCAAAATAATCTCGAGTGCGAAAGAACAAATCAAGTTTGATAAATCCCAAGATCGAAAAAATACGACCTTTTTTATAGTTGGCAGTTTATCACGGATTTTATGTTATTTTAGACTAGTATTCTTTCATTTTAGTAATCCTAATAGTAATCTCGAATCAAACGTGAGTAACGATGAGCACAATTACATTATAACGACGAGATGCGTTAAATGCTCCCATCGGTCATGAATTGAATTTTTTACGCAAAAGAAATCTTGTTATCCGTTTTTTTTAATCGCGAAGAATGTTACGCGGGAATTTCCGATTCCCTCCCCCCCCCCTTTTAAAAATTCTGGCTGCGCTCCAGCTTATAAATAGTTTTAATTCCGCCTCTTTGCCATATTTCGAGGCTGTATTGTTGTCGGATTTTATCAAGACTGTTTATTGCTTCTTATTAGAACAGTTACAAAATTAGTAAGTATTTTGAAAAGTAATCGAATAGTTTGCGAAGCCCCCGGGTTTCTCTCGCGGAGCCCTGGGGCTGTTTTCTGAACGTTGGTTGTTTTAAAGTTGTCTCCATCTTTTTATTATTTTCACCTGAACCGCCTGTGGGCGGTTGTTGAAATTTGTACTTACTTTTTCACCTGCTGCTTCCAGCTGATCCAGAGGCATCGCTGTTTATTTTATTCAGCTTGCCCATCGTTATTTTGACTCTCTTCATCCTGATTGCTTGATGTTGTTTGTGGCTGGTCCTCCTGACTGCTTGCTGGCTGGCTCTCTTTGTCATCTTGCCCGTCCACTTTTTCTTCCATGCGGCTTCGACTGGCCTGCCCTGCCGATGGTTCTGTTTATCCTGACTGCTGCTTTCGCTTGTCTTGGTCTTCCTGACTGCATACTGTCATCTTGTCCGTCCGCTTTTTCTTCCATGCGGCTTCGGGTGGCCTGCCTGCCGATGGCTCCGTTTATCCTGTCTGCTGCTTTCGCTTGCCATCTTTGGCGCTTGCCATCTTGCCTACGGCTTCGACTGGTGCTTCTGCTGTCCGCCTTGTCTGCTGCTCTCGCTTGCCCTTTTGCCCATCCGGTTTTTCTTCCACGCAGCTTCGACTTACCTGCCTGCGTATGGTACCTCCCATGGTTGCTTTCTTCTGCTGTTCTCGCTTGCCCTCTTGCCTTGTCTTGTCTGCTCTCTTTCTTATCCCGACATTCTGTCTTGTGTGCTGTTCCTTCCCTACAATTTATTCTGCCTTGTGGGGTTCGAACCCAGCTTTCACACCTGGCCTGGTGTTTGACCATGTCTCTACGCTACCCCTGAGCTATGGCTACTGACGTGAATCGAGTGAATTAGAATCTTACTTAATTAACAATGTCACGCTTGGCATCCCACGACGAGGCTGATTACCACGGAGAAAAGGTACTCCCGTAGAATGTAAACCAAGATGGCGGACACCGGAACGTGGTATGTGTACCAGGTTATGGCCAGACCATGATTTTATTCCAATTTTTCTTATTGGACACGTAGTGGACATAACGATCGTTTCAATATTATGCTGTTCGTGTTCTTGTTGTTATTTGACACAGAATAACACACCTAGTAGAAATATTAAAAAACCGCTTTTCTCTTCGAATACTGGACCAATGGCTTTAAAATTTTCAGTGGTTGAAGATAAAATTTTTCCCCAGAAGTTTATTACTTTTATTCATTTTAAATATACCTGTTGGCTCTGTGAGATTTGTTTTTGTTTGCTATGACGTCATTAAACGTTCTACGTACATCGGACGCCATTTTGTGTCCTACTGTACGGCTTCGCTTGGTGTGAATATATTGGTAGACTGTGATCTGACGGTACGGTAAACCGTACTGTACTGCGAACAGACGTGTCCATATATCTGGGCGTAGCTCTCTTGTTTTAGTTCTATTACAAGTTCGGGGACTAGCCAAGGAACTCCTGTAGTATTTGTGCCTGAAATTATGGCCTAACCCTAACCTGGTACACATACTACGTTCGGGTGTCCGCCATCATGATTGACATACCTCGGGAGTACCGAATAAAATACATTGAACACACTGCGTTGATTCGAAGTAGGTGTATTTGTGCCATGAATTGAAGACGTTCATCTAGGAATATCGTGTGCGCTACTTTAGCTAATAAACGTCTGAATATTATTGCGAATTACCAACCATCTTTTCGTTTCAAATGCACGGACTTGAAGCAGATGAAGCAATAACCGAACACTGCTACGCAAACCATAATAGTACCGTTGACCGGTTGATCGTATTACCACAATGAAAAGGCATAAATACCATCAATATTGGCCGCTCATAATGGCAATTACGAGTTTTAACAATTGAGATCAGAGTTTCGGCCAGCCACCCAGCCACCCCAGAATTCCCCTTGCGGGAAACGTCCATGGTTAAGATGGTGCTTTCAAATTGAGAACCGGGACGAAGAAGTTTAAAGGACCTATGGCGAATCACGACTCGGGATCATATGTCTGATAATTCAAGAATCGAATCGAATGTTTTTCGAATCAAATCGAACCTCAAATACTTGGGAGACATGTAATTGTGACTTTTCACTGCAATGGCTGATTTCAACACATTAAATTACTTGAATCATAAAGTTCATAACCCAGACAGTTTGCTGAGCGTTCACACATAATAAAAAACGGCGCTCTCGAAGTAATCCTAACCTGGTACTGGTAATACTATCTGGTACTAACATACTATGTTCAGGTTGTGCGCCATCTTGGTGCACATACAATACCTCACGAGGAAGAAAAGAGTCATAATTGCATTGTAAAATATGTTTTTAATAAGAAAATTGGAGAATTTTTCTCGACCTTTAAAAAAAAAAGATGACCGCGATTCAAAATTTTCGTCTAAACCAGGGGTCTCCAACTCAAAATTTGTCACGGGCCACTCTTTGAACTTCATTGACCACGCGGGCCACAAACCAACAAATTAGCTACATAATTGTTACATATAAAGTAACAAATGCATGCAGTTATGAATTAATGATTAATAACTGCATACTTCTATGATCTGACCGACACTTGTTTATTTCGTCACAATAAAATTGCGAAATGAAATTTTTAATCCTAAAATTCAATCATTACAATGAATGTTTTTCTGGTCATCGATTTCCTTGTTTATTTCCGTAAGAATTACAAATCAGCGATAAGTTAACATTGACGTAACAATTGGAATTTATGCCGCCGGTCAGACACTTCTCTTACTCTTATTCAGATATTCAAGCGTAGTTGAAAACATTGCTTCTTTTTGGTAGTTTCATTGGTAGTTATTTGTCAGTTTGTAGTTGTGTTTCCAAAAAATACTTGTAAATCAAATAACTTAATTGTCATTGTGTCTTCTGAATATATGAATGTGGTTAAGTGGAATACCAGAGGGGAATTTTTGCTTCACTTTTTACAGTTTGTCGGATCGGACTCTTGATGTTAAATAACACGATAAAACTTCCTTATAGGTGACATCGTACTATTTTAGTTTTTTTTTTTGTGGAAAAATCTCAACAAATCAACCGCGGGCCGAAACAAATTGCCGCGTGTTGGAGACCCCTGGTCTAAACCGAATTGAATAATTTACTATCCAAGTCTAATTGCCCAGCGCTAATCAAGACGTCGGGTATGGTGTGGAATAGTTTCCAGTAATTTGTCGTAGGTGCATGATTTTGACCATAACATAGGTATTTATGTAAACCGAAAACCGTTAACTTAACCATCCTAGTATTTTTGACGAATTAATAATAGTAAGTACGCTTGCGGGCAGAATATCAATTGGTTGACTGATTTCTGCCTAAGTGCAAACGATAGTAATTACAAGGCTTGAGCTGTTGTACACGGTACCGGAGGCTAAATATACCGTAGCGTAGTAATGGGCAGTCAACACTAACAACTTTAATATACCGTTAGAATCGTTTGGTTGGTAATAGGATAGGATGGTTTTATGTCATAGGAGAGGAGAGAAAAGGTGACACGACGGCTCAATTATATGGATACCTCTAGTTATGTTACCAATTCCGGTACGGTATAGGAATAGGTGGACAGTTCTCCTCTCCGTACGCATGACCTTGGTAGCGGAGGAAGCTGCAACAAAAGCCAAATTTTTGAGACAGCGTACTTCGCTGTCGAAGTTATTCAAGGTTATACAAGCGCGCATTTGCATCTGTTTTATTTGATTCATTTGGCGATAGAAATTATTAATACCAACCCAGGAAACGTCAATTTTCAGTGAACCGTTCAAGAATACAAGAAAATTTTGTTGGGTAAAGCGAAAGAATTTGTCTCACTGCGAATACCCCCCTGACTACGCTATTGTACTCATTGCCGGTTTGCGTAACTACTGGTCGGTTACATCCAGTATAGGTGCAAGTCTCTAAACCTCGTGTCGTTCGATTCAAGTATCAGCAATTTGGTATTCCGGAAGTATGCGCACCAAGATGTCGCAAAACCTGAACCCCTAACCTGGTACAAAACCTGAGTTCAGGTTGTGCGCCATCTTGGTGCGCATACTTCAGGAGATCCAGCAATTTTTAAAATTATACTCTCAAACGAATCGATTTACAACACTTTCGATTAAAAGTCGAGTTGAAATCGCAAATCGAGACCGAGTTCCAGTAGTTTGAATATTTATGAATATCATTGACACTAAGACTTTCAACCAGCGGTAAACCAACGTTATTTTGAAATTCAGACTAAGATTTAGTCATCTCCCCCAAGGAGGAAAATAAATATAAACCAAGTACCACCAGACTAGACATATTCTGGTTCAGGTTAATTTTCTTTGTATCGCTCTTTTTTTCACGTGTATACTATAACAGTGTTTTTCAATTTTTTTTGTTACGACATATTTGGCACGGACAAATTTTTTTCGACCCTAAAGAACCAAAATATAAAATAAAGTAAACAGAAAATATTAAATATAAAACAATAAAATCGACAATACTTTAAATGAGATCTATGTGCTTTTATATTCTCGCAAAAAGAGCGAATCTTGACTCTATTTTGGTGATGTTTCGTCTCAGTTTTGGTTCCAAATCTTTTACATTTGATCGATATTTTTTTTTAACGAAAGTTAGTGGCGAAAAAGATTTTACCACGACCCCCATTGAGTCCTTTCGCAATCCACAAGGGGTCGGACGCCAGTTTGAGGAGAGTAGCGCCATCAGAATATAGTACAGACATTTGTTCAAAGTGTAAAAAGTCTAGAAACGGTCCTAAAAGTTCAACATTTTTGTAAAATTTTATGACTTCAAACAGTCCTTTGCTGCCCACTACCGACTAGTGAATATACTCCAGTTAATAATACAGTTTTTCGGTTATTATTCCGATCAATAAATAATATTTTGCAAAAATTTTACGTCTATATAAATCCAATAAAATTTTAAAACACATTTTTACGTCATATGGTGGAACAATATCACTGAAGCGTGCTATATGACGTAATTAATGTCGTCAGTGGCCGTTGCTAGACACGCCACGCTGGCTTTGCTTTGTTTAGTTAGCTCGTTCGCGTCCGCCCCGCGCTGGGTATGCGGCGTGTTGTTACATCAGCGGGCGGTGAGGAGTGGGCTTGTATATTTAACGATATATATTTAGGCGCATGGTGTGCTTTTTTTTATTGAGGAGGGTAATGTAATACTGGTGAGAGGTAATATAATGTAACCGAATACTAAAATAAGTCTGTAAGTAGTTATTTCAGTATAAGTTTATTTTTGAATCCATAATCAGCATGAAAGATAAAAAAAAAAATGGTAAAAACCCTTATAAAAATAAATGAAACTGATTACAAAATCAAGAAAGCGAACAAAAGCTTAAGTAAGGTTTAAAACATACAGATGTTAGATTGAAAGGTGTTGTTAAAAGAAGTCAGGAATGTGTTCCGTCATCCAAATTCTAAAATACAGAAATAGAACAGGATTTTCTTATTTCAGTATCTAGTTATCACCGGATGACTGGGAGGAGAGATCCTATAAGATGGCTCAATCGTATGGTCATGATGGAGAACCACAATCTCACATCAGGCTGCCCATGTTGGGTATAGGAATACAGGAATAGTTGAACTTGATATTTGATAATGTTTTAGAAAGCAATATTTGAATATTCCTGGAGAAAAATCAATTGCCAGTAGAAAGTTGCAAGCAACTGACTGTTTACTGTATGCCAAGAAGTCCAATTAGTTACATCTTGATATAATATGCAGAATAATAGTGTAGTAACAAAATGATTGCAACCACTGGCTTGGTAAGACTCTGTCATTATTTAAAAGTGACTCTGAATTTCTGAATCCCAGTAAAATACAATAAAATTCTGGGAAATGAAAATTTTAATCATAAAAGCTTGACTTGTGCATTGTTATGTGTTATTTGTCTTTTGTGATCATATGTACGAAAACTGCTCAAAATAGTCTTGACTTTATTCATTTGGGCGTCGCTACTCAATAGTTCTCCCTTGTGCTTCGCTTTACCAATAAAATATCATGTTGACTTCGTTGGAATTGTGATTGTTTTTTACTGGCTTGAAAAGAGTCAATTTTGAAATGTAAAAAAAGCATTTCTCTGTATCATACATAGCAATTCTCTGTATCATACATAGCAATTCTCTGTATCATACATAGCAATTCTCTGTATCATACATAGCAATTCTTCGTTGCCTGAAACGCTCATTATATTTTTAGATTAGACCCTCAAGTCACTTGAAAACCCATATTTCTGACGTCCAGTGGAATCCGCGAGCTGTTGCGGTCTAACTTGGCAAATTTCAGGAACCCCCCCCCCCCCCTTCTAAAAATTCCTGGATACATGCCAATGTTTGTCTAAGGAAACCGTCAGTCAAATGAAACATTAGAAATATGGGGTCTCATGTAGTTTCGTACCTAACATACTTCTAGTGGGCGTGGCATGACAATTTTCCCACGTATCAATCCTAACCCCCACCTGACTACACCATCCGAAAATTACATCATTGTGACGTTATAGATCCCTTCAAACTTCCATCCAAGACGCACAAACGAGCACCCGAAATCGAACAGTTATTTCTCTCGTTTTCTCGTCGCAACGATTCCAATAGGAGAGAGATCGATAACGTCAGTCAGTTTTTTATCGTCGGCGCCAATGCCATTTCGGACGATTGTACGTATATTTGACAAGCTCTATGATGTGATTGTGATGTTGTAGTGACGTAATTTTTGGATGGCGTAGTCAGATGGGGGTTAGGAGTGACATATCAAAAAATTGTTATGCTACGCCCAATAGAAGTACGTTAGGTACGAAACTACACGAGACCCGAAATATGTTTTGTGTTAGTGTGCAGCAAGACTCTTGAATCACATACAATAGTATATTTTTACTGTCTGTGAATTAATAATTTCGCCAACTTACTATTCTCTCATTGTACAGTTTGTGTCATATATCACACTGGTTTTATCTTTTCCTCTGTTATTATCACTGAACATGGCTCCTGAAGTTTACAATGCTGAATTTGAGAAGGCGGGAAAGAAACCTGGACTACAGATATGGAGAATTGAGGTTGGAAAGAATTTGTTTTTATTTTACTGCGGTGTTCCCAATCTTTTAGTCATTAATGCTCAGAGAGAAATTCGTGAAATAGACTCTAATCATAATGTATACTTTTTATAAAAATGTTATAGAACAGTGGTGCCCAACCTCTTATATATTGTTAGCACTCATGGCCCCCTGTTTATCATTCCAGTGGTATTATAGTGTTATTTTGATTGGTAGATTCCAAATCCCATTATGTTCAAATAATTCATGCTCAACAAAATGAAAGCACCCTGTGAAATAACCTTATCGAGCTATGAATCTATGAAGAACAGGGTAGAAAGAGAAAAGTAAAATCAGTTTTGCGTCTGACATGATGGCACCCCTCTAACTGCTCTGTGGCCCCATTGGTGGGCCACACGCCCCTGGTTGGAAAGGATAATTACTATAATGTGATTTTTTGAACGGTAAAATTAGAATACACTCCATATTATCAAGTTTCAAAATTTTTTTTTAAATTTATTCGGAATAGTATTGCATTCAGTTTGGGTTCTTATTCTGATAACTATACCTTATGAACTGTGGATATGAATAATATTATCCTAAATATACCTAAAATAAACACTTCATTATATGAAATACAATTAATTTTTTTTTTCCGTAGTGCATAATAAATTATTTGATTTCAGCTCTCTTTGAGACAGGTCCACCTTCTCAAATACCCTAGAAAGAATATCCAAATGTGGCCGTGAATAATAATATTCTGAAGTATTCCTATTAGTTATAGGTATATAAAATTTAAATTATGTATAATATATCCCTGATTGGTATTTGGCCCACTCTGACAGTTCCTACCAAATATGCTGAAAACTATATCCAAGTTTCCATTTTTACTGTCATAGACTAAGGGCTTTAAAACTGAGGTTCGCTGGCACCATGGGGTCCGAGAAAACCCCATTTCCTGAAAACTAAATCCAACTATAGTCGTGTTGTAAACTTTTGTTAAATCAAATGTAATGAATTTTGAGTTTTTTTTGAATCAGGGTTGCCCAAAACTAGGTATACAGTTATTTTATTTTTTTTTCATTACCTTCCAAGCAGCTAGAAAACTAATGTAAAATTCACACTAGATTCATTATCTAAAAAAACAAGCAATATTTGTGGTACTTAGCAAGTAAAATAAAGTGAACTGCAAGTAGCTTCAAAGCATATAAAATAGTTTAATAACTGTATACCTACTTTTGGGCCACCCTGTATATTTCATATTATTATTATATGAAACTCGTGATAAATAATTTGGTTTTGATAAATAATTCCGTGTTGGCCCTCTTCAAGAGAGAGAAATAACCGAAATATTATTCCCAGGCTGTGATAGGCCGAGAATGCTAAGATTCATTATATTTACTCAAGATACGGTAATCAGCCTCTGCAGATTCCATTAATCGCTTTTCACATAAATTATCCGCCTGATATTTCCTGACCACGAGGACTAGCAAACAAAATAGAAATCAATTAATTTACAATCATCTAAGTTTGGTTGATATATAATAAGAGGCTGTGTAGTATCTTTTACCTTCGGGCCATGTTTGAACGATGATTATTGATATTTCGACATGAATGCTGTAAAACATTAACTAATGCGTACACAACCCGTCCGTTACCATATATGGAATGCTCTGTGATGTCACAGAAGGGTCTTGCATTAGGGAGTGGCTGAGTATATTTACTTAAGATGTCGATGAATGTACGTATTGGTGGCATGACATGCAGAATCGATAAGATTGCCTAATTATATTTAAACACAGCTAAATAAGGCCTGATATACAAAGTGTCCAAAAAATTTTGCCCTATTTTATAGTAATAACAGTTACTAATTTCTTCGTTAATTAATAATAGTTCCTACTGTGCTTGTAGTTCCCATTTATCATGCAATAAATTTTATTTAAACTTACAATTGTTATTACTATAAAATTGAGCAAAATTTTTTGGACACGCTGTATTTTTTATGCAACTGGATTTGTTATACAACTTTTATTCGCACCTCCCGCTCCGAACAAAGCTTTATACGAGCTTCCACTGATATCCAATGATATGGAAGACGCTACTATGCCTTGGAGGACAGGAATCTTCCCAGTTCGGCATTGCCTTCTCAATTTATCACACCCTGGGTGACGTGGGGGGCGTAGGATTTAGGATAAATCAGTAGTTCTCGAACTTTGTGGCCCCCTCAACCCCCCGCTCTCCTAAAAACTCCCAACACTTGTGGCCCTCCGTTGTTTTATAAAAATAAAACTAGTTTTATCTCATTTTCATCAATTTGTTTCTGCACCACATTTGATATCAAAAAGTCAATAAACGAAAGCAAAAGAATTTGCTCATGTCCCGTACAGACGGCTCAATTTTATAACCTCTAGAATAAACTTTTAGTGACTGCTGGTTTAAGGCTCTGAAAAACTCATGAAAATAACTAATTAAATGAACTTACGCCATTTGCCCAATGTATACACTCAAAAGTAAAGAAGACTCATCTCTGAGCAAAGTTATGGGCACTCACTCAGAAGTAAAGGAGACTCATCTCAGAGCAAAGTTACGTGTAACCACTAAAATACAAAGTTATTAGTTAGGTAGTTGACTTGTTTGATCTCTCCTCCCACAAAAAGAAAAATATTTTTCATATCTAACTTTCTTTTTGCATCACAGAAAATGGAGATGGTTACTGTTCCAGCCGACAACTACGGGAACTTCTACACTGGCGATGCCTACATCATACTTCATGTGAGTTAGAAGGGAATATTTTTCTGTTTGCTTAAAGAGAGGTCCTGATTATGGATGATGTTTTCCTTTCAGAGGGTGGGGGGGGGGTGTTTTGAAATTTAGGGAGTTGTAAATATTTGCTATTAACGTAAAACGATTTGTAACTTATAAAAATGTCTTATGTACTTGACAGACCATCTGCACTGATAAATATGACATATTCTATATAGTTGAATAAAACTATACTTGGAATATTTGGAATTGCACCTAAAAATTGGTGCGGGGGGGGGAGCAAAATTTTGGGGAGATGTTGTGAAATCACTATTCTATATAAATAGATTTTATAAAAGTTTGCTCCAAGCTAGATTTTGAGATTTTTGCTCATTTTGGAAAGAATACTTATCGAAGAGTTGCAAACAAACGACTTCTCATCCACTAAGATCTTATAGGTTTTTATACAAGTTTACTCTAAACAAGGTCCCAAGCCTTCAACTAAAAGTAGTAAGGTCCTGATATGAGAGTTGCACGCGACCGTTCGTATGCACGTTAATAGCTATGTATATGTTTTTAAACAAGTTCGCTTGAATGATCCCTCAACTGAAAACGGAATAAAGCATAGGGTCATTGCTTGAAATATTTTCTGGCTATACTGACGAAGGAAAGTTAGAATGCCCGAATTCGCCCATCCATCACATTTTATAATTTTCCAGACTGCGGACAGAAAATCAAAGTTAGCAAAGTGGGAATTACATTTCTGGATCGGAGCAGAATCATCCCAGGATGAACAAGGTAATAGTTTGTAATATTTAGTTGGGCAGGTTGAAAATCTCAGGTTCAACCAAAGCGTTTATATAATTCAAGCGAGGCAATGCTCAGACATTTTGTGACAATTGTTCTCAGTCATCCAGCCTTATGAGATGGATTTGTGATTATTTTGTGAGAGAGAGCTGAGACTCAAAGCCCTTGCCATCTTATCAGGGGCCGATAATGGGTGTCAGTGGGGATTCGACTCTTTTACCGGGCCTAACTAAATTGGCATTGTTAAGGTTAAAGATTGAAATCTTGTGTCTAACACTCATTTCTTAACCTAGGGTTTAATGAATTGGGTTACAATGTTGAACGGAAAAGATTTGAGTATTTTGGTAATAGTATTATGTATCAGTGACTCCTTGTACAGTGTCTCATTAATGAATCACTGCTAAAAAGACCAAGTTTAGGTCCTGTATCCACAACCTTACTCATGGTATAATGCTGGAGCGTGCAACCCTCAACCAGCGGGCCAAATACAGCCCCCATAGAAATATTGTGCAGATCGCGGAAAAGTGCCGATTCTGAATGGTGTGCGCACGAAATACATGATATAAGATCAGTAACCAATATTTTTGTGTCTGCAACTACTAGATAGCCTTTGTTAAATAAATATGTGGCTTACGGTTTCACCCTGTTATTTGTGTATAACCCTCCTGTATTAAAAGTTACAAACCACTGTTATAATATATTGAGCAGACAATACCAAAACATCTTAAGTGTTTCAAAAAGAAATCAGCTCCATATTTATCAGGGAATGCTTAGCAAAGCCTTATTTAGAGTAAAGGATGTAACCACATATTAAAAGAAAACATCGGGAAACTCTATTATAAACTGGCTTCTTTGCCTAGATCCTATTTCTATTAATCTTTTGTCAAATTAGCAATGACATTAGTAAAATGTGTCGTATTTAGCAACCTTTGTGACTTGGAAATGACGATTTAGATGACTGGTAGAATTCGGTAGAACTCATCATTGTGGGCTAACTTTCAACACAATAAATCAACTATGTAAACCAGGCTACAGCATATTGTAAGATATCAGGGGCTGCCATGTTCAGAGCGAAAATCGAAAATAAGCGAAAAAATAACATATTCAGGGCTGGTACCGCAAAAGTGGTCATAGTCAACATTTGACAGTATCACCTTATCGGCTTTCTCTGCTATCAGGAAAAATTTGGAACTCCTTTTCCTATCCCAATTATTTAACCAAGGCCTTTCAATTTCCAAGCCCTTTTCTCCTAAATTGAATTAAACAACCCACAGGAAACATTTCTAGGGTGCGACATAAAACTGCTTACTTTTGGTTAAGGTTTAATGAAGTTACACCTGTTTATTCAGTTGGCTCTCTCTTATATGAATTTCACCACCCCCTGACATCAGTGTTCAATATTAGCGCACTTTTTTCCGTTAGAGTAAACACTCCTTGACATCATTATTTGAATTGGAAAATTGATTTCTCAGATCTTTTTTTACTTTCCACTTGTCAAAAGCAATGAAGATGATTTAGCCAGTAACCATGGATACAGGATGAACCCATAAATTTCTTGATTACATATATAAAAATTGAGTAAACTTATTCGATTTTGTTTACGCTTGATTGTAAATTACCACTACAAAAAATAATAATAATCAAGTATGATTTTATCCAAAATATTTCAGTGATCTAGGACGTTCTGCATGCTAGGATGCTGAATGATACCTTAACATAGTTTATGTAGTTGTTCGGTGTAGGTTATATCAGACTCTGAAATATTATGTCAAAAGTGTTTGTACCAATATGGAGGTCGTCTACTTTACATCAAGTTGTGTAAAGGAACTGAAACCTATGTATATTCACTTGGTCAATACAGACAGTCTCCGAACTCGTAATCAAACTAAAATCGGAATAAAATTATGTCCTAACCCTAACCTGGTACACATACTACGGGAGTACCTCTCAGAATGTATTTAGAATAGTAGATTATTTGCTTTGAGCAATTTCTGCCAAGCAATGTCTTATGGCCGGGGTAATTTCTTTCCGGATCGGCCCCTAGTTCCATGTTACCCAATTGGGGAGAGCAATTATTCTTGGGGTAGCAATTTTGTGCCATAGTATTAGCCAACTAATATTGTTTAGTTTTTTAATATTACTGTAATAAGCATACATTATATGCTACCTGGACTGTACAAAAGCATGGAGTGCTAAAGTAAAGATAAAAATAAAGGACTTTTTAATGCATATTGGGGAGGAAAGAAATACACGAAGGGAGTAATTTAATAAAAAAATGTTGAGAACGAACCACTACCTTAGTGGTCATAATGCTATTCAGGATATCTCAAATTCAGATATATTACTTTAGGAATGTATTTAGAATAGTAAAATATTCGGGATCCATTCATGCCTAGCTATTTCATGTACAATGTTTATCTAGAGCTCGGATGTGAGTCAAGTGTTCACTTAAGTACTTTGAAGTGCTCCCCTCTTCAAAATTAATGTTTATTATGATATCGTAATGAGATGACTGAATTTGCGGTTTAAAGTTATGTTTTCTATGCTGGTTCGTTGAACCACGACATGCGTTATTTTTAAAAATGATCACAAAATCTAATTTGATTGCAAATTAATATATTTGGTATTCCAACTTTGGTTTCATTTTACCTAGGACTAGGACTAGTGCTAGTTTTAGTAATTGTGTTTCGAATCAAAAGTCTAAAGAAGAAGAATAGATTTAGTAGTAATTTGTTTGAAATTTGCGACTCCTAAAACTTGTTGCGTGCCCCCTGTGGGGTCGCGACCCCCAGTTTGGGAGCCCTGCTTTGGATGACTCTTGACATATGGGTTATGTCAACATTCCTATGCTTTTATATAAATCATAATGTATCATGTATGATAGTGTTATTAACCAAACTATATATCTAACGATCTTATATAATCTTGCTTACATTGACAAGGTATCTTCAAAGTGAAGATTTTATGATAATGTTGTTTTAGGCCTATGAAGGATTTATTATTATGTGTTGTAGCAGGAACACATGAACATTCAGGGATTTGAATCGTTTTGTCTGGCTCACTGATTTTTGTTAACAACAATAATATATTTTGAAAAACCCTAAACTTTCTGGTTTAGCATTTCCTATCTAGTTTATTACAAATGGAGGCATAATTAAGACCAACATTTTAACCACCATTACCACCCACAGCCAAAATAACATTATAAAAAATTATCAGTTGATGGACAAAGTTTTGGGCATGTGGCATGATTCCAAAATATTTCTTCAACCTGCATTGCCAACATAATTATAACCGGTGCTCCCGAAGTATGTGCACCAAGATGGCGCACAACCTGAATATAATATGTGTACAAGGTTAGGGTTCAAGTTGTGCGCCACCTTGATGCACATACTTCCAGAGTGCTTTATAACCAATGCTCTAACCCAGTTGTTCCTAAAATTGATTGACCTGCGGCCAAAATTAGAAGTTAAAAGATATTCGCTTGCCAGTAGAGGGGAGCGCCCGCAAGAGGTTGATACTCGTACGAATAAGTAAGATACCAAATTGTTAAAATACAAAGTGATTTGTTACTGTGATAATGACATAACAATTGACCATATCTAAAACACAAAAAGAATGAAACAAAGTGTTATTCTATTTCATTCAAGTTCGTCGGGCCATACTAAATAGTTACGCGGGACTGCTGGCCGAGGGTTGGTTGGAAATTACTGCTCTAAGCACTAGGGCTAGGCCATCACGGATATTTGTTACGGATATTTTTACCGAGTGTCATAAAAAATGATTAGGCAAACAGCAATGATTGATTCCCGGCATTGTGTGTTTTATGACTTGGAAAATGTTTGATCATCGGGGCAGTAAATCACTTTTATGTGTTCCTGTCTCATCTTGACTACAAGCTTTCAACAATATAGTCAATATTACTTTAGTTTAGTTGTTACTATTGATGTTCTTTGCATCGACTCGCCCATGAATTTGGTTTGTAAGATTCCACAAACTATAAGTAAATACCCGGTGTCGATCTAACTTTAACAATAAAATGAAAAATATTTGGATTTAGGTTCAAATATTTGGATATTTGGTTCAAATTTATACTATGCAAACTAAAGAGTCCTGCTGCACACTAACACAAATGTATTTCTGTAACGTTTGCCTGACAAAAATCAGACTTCCTCAGACAAGCAGTTTACAACAATCATAGTGTTAGATTTATGTTTGGAATATAACTGTTAAATATAAAAATAAAAAGTTTTTGGGTAAATTCTTTTGCACATCATGAAATATCCTGAAAACTTTTTCTTAAAAGTATTTGGGTTTGGTAATTCTAAATGAATTATAATATTTAACAAAGCATTTGCCCTCAGAGAGTAAGAGGGCTGGATTAAGGGGCCTGTCGTGTATGGAGTCGTTTTCCATTAACTAGAGTGACACCGGAATATCAGGTCGCTTGAAAGTCCGGCTTTTGTTTGTATTTCATGTTTGACTTTTTTCTCAGTATGATTTGAGGTTAGACTCACTCCCTCATAGGTCACGCTGCTAGATAACCATCACTGGTTTATCGCGTCTCCTTTCACACGGGAATGCATGGTGGATTAATATATAATCACATGTAAGTCGACTCTACAAATCGTACGCTCCTATCGTGAGAATTCAGCATTGTACGATTTGTATCTGTTGGTAATAAGTTGGCATAATGTCATTTCGTTTCAGTGCGATCAGATTTATGCGCGTATAAGCCGACCCCTTAGTTTGGCAACTCTTTTTGAGTTAAGAGGGCATTCGTTTTTCATTTTGTCCGACCTTGATTTGACCTTTGACCCATTCCTTCCAGGTGCCGCTGCAATGCTGACGACGTATCTTGATGATTACTTGGGAGGAGAACCAGTTCAACACAGAGAAGTTCAGGGAAATGAGTCCGAGATTTTCAAGAGCTATTTCAAGAAAGGACTCATGTGAGTTTGTTGTTATTGTAGTCCAGCTTTATTTTATATTCAGGGAATTTGCTCAAATCCACTCACTCAAATATGAAGGGGAATCGTCTCTGAGCAAAGTTACGGGCACTCACTCAAATATAAAGGGGAATCATCTCTGAGCAAAGTTACGGGCACTCACTCAAATATAAAGGGGAATCATCTCTGAGCAAAGTTACAGGCACTCACTCAGAAGTAAAGGAAACTCATCTCTGAGCAAAGTTACGGGCACTCACTCATAAGCAAAGAAGACTCATCTCTGAGCAAAGTTACGGGCACTCACTCAGATATGAAGGAGACTTATCTCTGAGCAAAGTTATGGACACTCCTCACTCAGAAGTAAAGAAGACTCATCTCTGAGCAAAGTTACGGGCACTCACTCAGATATAAAGGAGACTTATCTCTGAGCAAAGTTACGGGCACTCACTCATAAGCAAAGAAGACTTATCTCTGAGCAAAGTTACAGGCACTCACTCGTAAGCAAAGAAGACTCATCTCTGAGCAAAGTTACGGGCACTCACTCAGAAGTAAAAGAGACTCATCTCTGAGCAAAGTCATGGGCACTCACTCAGAATTAAAGGAGACTCATCTCTGAGCAAAGTCATGGGCACTCACTCAAAAGTAAAGGAGACTCATCTCTGAGCAAAGTCATGGGCACTCACTCAAAAGTAAAGCAGACTCATCTCTGAGCAAAGTTACGGGCACCCACTGACATGCCAAGAGGCACTGAGACTACTAAGAATTTAGTGAAGGATTAATGCATTAGGAAAGACTGTTTGATGCAAGATCATTGCATATGGACACAAATTCAATTTTGTAACTTTTCTTGTCACCAAAGTTACAATTTCAGACACTCTGGTTTCTAATTGGATGTGAATATTAATTCTCCTGATTTATTTTTTCAGTTACCAGAAAGGAGGAGTTGCATCAGGATTTAACCATGTTGAAACAAATAAATACGATGTCAGACGGCTTTTGCATGTGAAGGTGAGTGCTATGGTGTATTCAATATACAAAACATGGGTTAGTTTAGGGGGCGTGATGCCATAGTTTCTCAATTGGCCCTCTTAGCCAGGGGGATTGACCGCCACCGCATCTCTGATTACCCTTAGTGGGATCGCAGGTTCGAATCCCATGCGGGGATGATCATGTGCGAGAGGATTGCTTCGCCGTAGGGTGGTTCAGGTAACCGCTGGTTGGTTACGGCTTCCTCCACCATCAAGTCCATGCTTCCGAAAACAAATAACTGGCTAACTAATCCCATACCTGACATGGACTGGTTACCGGACGAGAGGCTGTGTTCGCCATATGATTAAGCCGTCTTATCGGCTTTTCTCTCCCCCGGGATAAACATGTAAATCCTATCCTATCCTATCCTTGAAACGCTTTCTAGACACTCAACACTCTTGGAAACTCGCGCTTACCAGTCCGGTCAGAGGCCGAAAAACATAGGTTTCCAAGAGTAAAGAAAAATGTTTTTTTGTACATTTCAAAGGGCAGGGGGGGTTTCAACCCACAAAGCCTGCCCTGGCTGTCATGTATCATTGACTTGTTTAGAGCCTTATTCATGTTCATGTTACCATCTCAATTCATGTTCATCTTCCTAATCTCAATATCTTATTTCCAGGGCAAGAAGAATGTTGTCGCAACGGAAGTCGATCTGAGTTGGGACTCAATGAACGTTGGGGATGTTTTCATTCTTGATCTCGGAAAATATATTCTGCAGTGGAACGGACCGGAGAGTAACAGGATGGAAAGAATAAAGGTAATTTTTTTCTTTTTTTGGGGGGAAAAGGGGGGTGCTAGCAAATTTTCTATAAAGTTAAAAGTGTGCTGTAATTTGATTGTCATGTCTCTTTGTGATTCTATATTTTGTTCACATAGTCGGTATTCAAACCTCTTTATTGTAACACTTTGAATATTGATTTAAGCTATAACTAGAAAACCAATCCAAAGAGCACTGATTTCTTTTTTATATTTTCAAATGAAATTTTTTCGCTCAAATTTTGCATGCAGTAATCAGCAATTTGTTTTTTCACCAAGTAAAAGTTTTAAAATGCGCAATATACATGCACAAATTGGAGAAAATATAAAAAGTCGCATTTCAGGGTGACAGGAGAGGCGTATAGAGTGACGGCACCCTTTGGGAAGTCCAACAAAAACGGGATAAATAGCAGTTTTTAATTTACTTATAGTGTTTACCTAATCCCAAGTTCCTAATCATGCTTTGCCCTTGTTATCATCAATCATTTGTTCAGGCAATGCAACTGGCTAAAGACATCAACAGTCGTGAGCGAGGAGGTCGTGGCCAGGTTTTCATCATTGAAGGAAGCGAAGAGAAAAGCACTCCTAAGCTGTTTGAGGTGAGAATTTTGTAATTATTTTTTTTTTTGGGGGGGAAGAGAAATGCTGATACGACAGCTTGGATGTTATACTTCTATTAGGTCAGGGGGGAAGCAGCCAGGGGGACAAATGTGGCCAACAAAAAAAAAATTGTGCGCCCGTGGAGAAGTGCTTATTTAAAGTGGTGTGCGGCCCACGAAACAAGTTTTTAATCCAATATCATCTGAAGAGCAATTCCAATCCCTTTGCATTGCAAAGGGTATACCTGGGTCCAATTTACAATTAATGTCTGTATTCAAGGTTGCTCACCTTTGTATTAGGTGTTGACTTTGAACAAGGCTTTGTATGCACAGCTGTTGATTTATAAAGATCTACTATGCACTCCTCTAGGCTGTTGTGTCTGCAAGGAGTGAAAATTGATAAGACAGCTTGAATATTATTTTTGTGAGATGTTTTACGACTTTCCTATGAATAAGACCAGACTTTGGTGGTGGCTTAGTTAGATTTCTGTATATAGAATGTAATTAGCATCTGAATCGAAAAACTGGTCAATTATTCCAAAACTCGACCTGGAATGGTAACTGGACTATGTCCACGTCTGTTATATGATTGAGTCGTCTTATCGACTTTCCTCTCCCTTTGATAAATGTAAAAATTCTACCATATTCTTAGACCGTTTCATCAGCTTTCATCTTCCCTGGGATTATTATAAATCCCATATAACTTCATTCTATATCTCTACATAATACAGGCCTTCATCAATAATTCAAAAGCTCAGATCAAATTGTTTTATTTGGCGATAATCTGATATTGTGATATATTAGGCTTGACATGAAATCCACACTTAGGGATTAGATACTGTTGAAACCGAATAGTTGGCTGATAACTGTTTCAAGTCTCTCACCAATTGACATTTACTGGCATCATCATAATTCTATATAGTTTGAGTAGTTTCCAGTGCTCTCTCATAACTTTTCTCAGAGATGATTCTCCTTTACTTCTGAGTGAATGTACTTTATGTACAACCATAATTGTGTGTAGTTTCAATAGCTGATGGTTGTTCGCCGGTAACTTTGCTCAAAAATGGTTCTTCTCAGTGAGGCCTGTTTTTGTGCATATTCTCCTGAAAAATCAGATACCATAGGTGACATGGAAATCTCATCAGGCAATCTGGGAAAATTGAAACAAAATTGTTCTTTAGACATTTAAAAAAAAATTTCCAATAAAAACATACTAAATTTTTAAATTTGAGTTTTGAGGTATGAAATGATTATTATATCATAAAACTTTTAAAGCCATGAATATACAATTATTTGTGCAAATGTCTCTGTTGATAAGTAGCCCAAATTAAATTCCCAAAATTAAATTTTCAAAAATATGTTTTAGATATTTCGAATGTGTCTGGATTATTTAGTTCCACTGTAGATTTGACCTGTTTATTTTCCATATATTGCGATATTCTTTGATAATTTTTGAGTTCATGAATATGTCATTCGGGAAATTTGAACGTTTTTAATCTCAACAATGGTTTTTGCAAATTTGTGTATATTGGTTCAATTTAGAATATATTCAATATTTTTGATTCAATAATATTTAAAAGATATTTTGGATAGAAATTTATTTGGTTTCAGCATTCCTGTTAGCATATGTTGTCTGTGAGAAATGTTAACCGCATTGTTAATATTGTTTGTTTAGTGATCTCACAATAACACCTTTTGTTATCTAACAATGCAGGGAATGGAACAATTGCTTGGAAAGAAAAAACAGTTAAAACCTGCCACACCCGATGATGTCGTGTCTCGAGCAAAATTGGGAAACATCAAACTTTTCAAGTAAGATTTTTTACTTGGAAAGAATGAAGGTTTATTAATGAAAATTGATGGATAAATATTTTTGATGAATTCTTGCCATAAGACTTACGTCTGAAAGGCATCAGCACTGATCCAAATTAGGCCAAATTAGAAAAAATAAAAATTTTCAATATTTAATTCATTACTGACAACCCTGAGTGAGGTACATAGAAGATAAGAAGCATATTCATGTTTTTTTGTCAAATGTTAGGTAATTCTTGGAATACCTGAAGAATGTACCCAATTTTACTCATGTAACACACCAATTAGTTTCAAATTTTTTTATCTAAAATGACAAACTTTTGAATGAAACACTCTAAATTATTCTAAAAATTAAGAATTTCCATGGTTGATGAATAAAACCAATCTTCTATGAATTTTTAAAATTAGATATTTGAACCTTGGGTGTCGCTGCTTGATAGCCTGCTTTGGTTCTCCTCGACTTCCCTTTCCCAGTAAAACTGTGTAATTATCAATTTCTCGTAATTTGTATTTAAATGATATTTTTTCTCACTGATTGGAAAAGATAAACTTGACTCGACTTATAAGCAGTGGTTCTCAAGCGCTCCCAACAAGGGAGGCGTAGACAATTTTTTGAGAAACACTGTAAAAGGTTTGACAACCACTTAGTTAGAGTATAGTTACTTTGGACATCCCTGATCATACAAGCACATGAAGCCAATTTGTCATTTTACTATGGCCGTGTTTTCAATATTGTTTTTAACAATATTAGGTTTAAATAAAGTTTGTCTGGTCTTCAGATTCGAACTGCTCAAGTGAAATAATTCAAAATGACACTATCCTAAATTGTTTTTGTCCTAAATTTATCCTAAAATATTTCAAATTTTTAATTTATTACAGATATTCTCAACTATAAAATGTTTTATTAAATTAACCTATTCAATGTCAATTATTTTGCTTGAAAATTGACAAGTTTTTGAACGACAATATTTCTAAATATTTCCCAAATCAAGAGTTTATTATGTTAAATATAGGGTGTCCATAAAGTCTTTAGTAAAATTTTTAAAATGGCAAAGGGAATTCATCGAAATCATATATTGTTTTGGCCCTCACAGACGTATTAAATGAATTAAAAATACTTGAACAATTACTGATTAAAAAACAATAAACTTGGTTAAGATATATCGAGAACTGACTTCATAACAAAATTGAAATTGTAAAAGGACTTTGTGGACACCCTGTATAAATTCTGGTAATGTTAAATTTTATACATATTAGACAACCGTAAGCACATAACCTAAAAAGCCAATTTGTCATTTCATAAGCAAACATGATCCCCTGCTCAGCAGTCGTTTCTATATTTAACATTCCCGGCACTGAATGCTTTTATACCCTGGTATACGTTAATCATTAACGTATTATTGTGTAAATTACATACGCCAGGTCGGTAGCGATGCTTGGGAGGTGATTAACCCCTTGCCCTCAGCGTGTGATGGTGCAGTGTGTGTTTATTTGGATTATATATTTAAAATCAATTTGTGATTCTAAAAATTGGTTGACCAGTTACTATGGTTTTTTCTCTTTGAACTCTGGCTCTGCATTAGCAACATTTTTTATAAATATTGTAAATCTAATAAAATTGGGTCTCAGTTTTCGTGAAATTTCATTGGTAGCTAATAGATTGTAACTTTAATCAGAGTCAGTTTTACTTCTGATTGGGTTTGCTGTACATGACATTGCTTTGGGAAAATTCTTCTGAAAAATGTCGTTCATTTTGGATATTTCTGAGCTATTCATCTTCAAATTATTATTATCAAAGAGTTAAAATATTCTGCCCATTGTTACTTATGAATGAAAAGATGAATGAGAATAATTGGCACCATTATTATGTCATGGAGGGTGTAGATAGACAAATAATGACAAACAATAGAACCACAATGTGAGAGAAATTCGAATTATTTTCTCACAAATATATTTAGGAGAATTTGATAAACAAATATGGCTTAGATGTCCATATGGGAATAGAAATATACAGAATATTTTGTACCAGGCATATTCACATTCTGAATAATGTATTCAAGCATTGTTTTGAGCATAAATGGTAAAAAATTATTCTCTAATATATAAACATGCCATAAAATATATATAAATGAAATTAATCAGGCAGTACTTTTATGCAAAGCTGGCAGAATGTCTTTATTCATTTTGTATGGATATTTTGCCGTATCAAACTTTATTCTTTTCTTTTTCAGTGTATCCGATCAGTCAGGCCAGCTAATGGTTCAGGAAGTGGCAACCAAACCTTTGAGCCAATCCCTACTGCAACATGAGGTGAGGTTTTTGTTAATAAAGTCGAAACGTAAAAATCGGAATAGACTCGACGGTGTGGTGCATCGTGTTAAGCGTTGGGATTACCCTTGCCAACGCACAACTGATTACCCTTCATGGCTTCGCAGATTCAAATACTGTGGCAGATTATTATGACATGCCCTTTTATGACATTCAGTTAAATTTTTTCTATCATTGAACTTAAATTTTGCTGGAATTGCACTTCAGCTGTGCGTCTATTGATACACTTGCATTGATGCTCATACATTGTGCTGAATGCTAAGAACACTCTAGTTATATCAATGGTTATCTATCACTCAAGCATCAATCAATCATTTTATTTCGGTTCTCTGAGATGAACAACACAAAGTAAACAGATAAATAAAATGCATCTGGAAGGCGAGCATAACTTAAAATAAAGTTAAAAAACGTATAAGTATGCATCCACCCACCAAAAAACATATACACAAGCACACAAAAGAGTGAACACCAACAGAATCGTGCAATACTTTTAACGAAATGAGAGAATCTCTTCAATCCCATTCCATCATAGCAGTGTCCATTTGCCAAACTTTGACTTCTGAGCATTTGATGTCAAAATGCTCTGTCCACTGGCTATGATTGTCAAAAATCTTAAATATAGTTAACCCAGCCATCATTTTGCTGACACTGAGTTTTATTTCTATAGGACTGCTATATTCTTGACCATGGCGGAAGCAAGGTTTACGTCTGGAAAGGCAAAAAAGCAACGAGAGAGGAAAAATCAGGATCAATGACCAGAGCTATGGTAAGTTAGGGGCCGTTATTAAACAAAGCAGTGTAGTGTAACTAGACAGCATTATATCACTATTTTATTACTTCTATTAACAACACTTTCCAATCTGTAATAAATCTGTATTATCAATCCAATTAAAATCTGTACGCTTCGAACCTTTGTTCGCTTTCCTGATTCTGTAATTGGTTTTATTTATTTTGTTTGGATCAATTATTTTATTGTCTTTTATGCTGATAATGGAGTTAAAATAAACTTACCGGTACACATTAAAATACTAAAGCCGGATTGAGCATTGGAGTGTAACTAGTCAGAATAAATTACTATTAACCATGGTTATATTTATTCTGCCAATCTTTTCCAGGGTTACATCAAAGCAAAGGGATACCCTGCCAGCACTCAGATAGAAACTGTCAACGACGGAGCGGAATCTGCGATGTTCAAACAGTTGTTTAAAGATTGGAGAGATAAAACTGACGTCATTGGGAAAGGGAAACTGCACACTAGAGGGAGTATCGGTGAGTATTTTGGGCTGGGGGGCTTTTCCTGCACTTTCCTCTGAATAAGGCTCTTGGTACGTATCCATTAATACCTACTGAGTTATTAAGTTTGGAAGAATCTGATCTTTTTAGTTCGCCATTGCCTGTCCAATTTGTCACATTCTGGGTGAGATGTGCGGCATATTTTAAAATTTTGCTTTAGATCGCGGGTCGGCTTTCAGCATTGAAAGAGAAATTTGGCATTCTTCCCATCAACTCCAAACCTACTCGGAGTCGCAACATTTACTCTATTATCAGTCGCTATTGAAACCCCCGTAAAACCGCCTATGATGCAATAAGTTAGTTTTTACTAAGAAGAAGTCGTATCAATAATTCAGTCCATGACTAAATGAAATCAACTTATTAAATGAAAAAAAAAGTTTTGACAGACTCGAATCACTGTAATGCGACTCATTTTCACAGTTCGCGACTCGCACTTTGTCCCACACCTTTCATTGAATCTTCACTGCGTCTAAAAACTGTTTTAACCACTTTGATTTACGGGAGCCATAGCTCAAAAAACAATGAGATGCAAATTGCTGATCACTACTCTAGATGAGCAGGTTTTGATATTTAAAGATCTACTTTATTAAATCAATAATCGGCACCGGCACCTTTTCTTTATGGCTTTGCCTGTCCAAATTATCACACCCTGAGTGAATTGTTGGGCATGAGTACTCCAGCCTGAGATCTTTTTTGCCAACATGGGTTGCTCTTGTAAGAACAGAGCTTTATTTAATTTGTTTACGTACTTAGCTTGGTGTCTTCGAAGTAAACTGAAAATATTTGGACTCAATTTTTCTTTTTCCAGCCCACATTGAGAACAAGAAGTTCGATGCCAGCACAATGCACAATCAACCTAAAGTAGCAGCGAATGAGAGAATGCCGGATGATGGTTCCGGTGAAATTGAGGTGAGTTGAATGGTTTATGTGGGTGATCTCACTCGGGTCCGGAAAATTCGCCACAGGAAATTTCGCCGCATAGGAAAATTCATGAAAATTTGCCACAGGCATGAAAATTTGCCACAGGTAATTTAGCCGCAGGAAATCTAGCACAAGGAAATTTGCCGTAGAACATCCTGCTGCAGGAAATCTCGGCGCATAGGAAAATTCGCTGCATAAAAAATCGCTGCAAGCACATTATGCTGTCAAACAAGTATTTATAATAAAAACAGTTAGGTTTACAGGGTTAGGGTTATTGTAGTCTACGCTACTGAATAACAGATCCTTTTTAAATAAAAAGGTACTTTTTCTTGCGGCGAATTTTCCTATGCGGAAAAATTTTCTGTGCCGAGATTTCCTACAGGGAATTTTCCTAGAATCGATCTTACTAGCAGGGACTAGAGCAGGGCTACTCAACAGACAATCCGGAACCGGACCTTTTGAGTGTTTGATTCGGACGCAACTAATTCTTTATTTTAGATCATTGGCCCCGCTTTGGATATGTGAAGATTTCCTTTTAATAAATGACTTTTACAGTTTTAGGGTATTTCATCATTTCCTCATATTTTCACCTGACTATATTTGAAAAAAATTGCAACGTCATAATAAAGAATGCGAATAGCCCTATCTTGATTAACGAATAATCTCAAGGGTGTCAAAATATATTTCTTTGACTATAACGGACGACAGTAATTTTTAAAATTTTGTATCTTTGGTGAAAATAGTTCAGTCCACGCTGCGACTCGTTTGTATGGTCAACCATATAATGTCACGATGCTGCAATGTGAGTGCTTTGTCGGGTTGTGCTTGGTCCTGGTTTTCAGACTGGTATAAATAGGCAACTTTGTGATGTAATGGGCTGGGGGCTGGTAAAATAAGATTGGAATTTGTATTATTGGGGATCGATAAAAGTCAGTGGGATTAATAAATTTATTGTTGTCTAATCGTCAGTTAGATAAGCAAAACCTGGTGATGTTCGTTTGAATAATTTTTTAAATGGTATGTAGTGGAAACATTGGTGGGGATCGGGGATTCATAAATGGGATAGATGGGCAAGCTTTGATGTGATGAAATTGAGTTGCGCAATAAAGGTTTCGGGGGGGGGGGGGGTTGTCTGATAGTCTCTTCGATAAGCAGAGAACTGGTGATGTTCGTTTGGATAGTTTTTGAATGTTATGTAGTGGAAAGACTATAGGCTTAGTATCCTACATCAATGGGCTGGTTTATTTGGTGGTGAACGGGGATCATTAAATAGGATAGGTGGGTGAGCTTTGATCTGATGAAATTGTGTGGGCAATAAAGGTTTTGAGGGGTAGCTTTTTGGACACAACATGTACATAAGGATCGTTTTGTTATTATGTTTTTGTTGGTATTTTTCTTTTTATCGTCATAAAAAAATCGCTTTTCTCATTAACTATTGAACCAATTGCTTTGAAATTTTCAGTAGTGAAAGATTGTATTTATTTCAAAAATTTCATTTGGGTCTACGGGATTTTTTCTGTTGTGTGCGATGACGTCATCAAAAATTGCGCACCATGGTGCGATTCTGCTTACTTGTTAGTCATGAAGATTTTTGTACCGGTAGTTTATTGTGACAGATTGCATTCCTGCTCTGCTTCGTTCGGGCCTTCGTGTCCACTTTATGGGCCCAGTGAAATTATAGGCCATACGCCTAATGTGTCTAAAGGGGCAAGTGAGGTCTTACAGGCAGCAATTGGTACATATGTAATATGTGAACCAAGATGGCAGACACTGGAACATAGTTAGGGTTAGGCCATAATATCAGGTACAAATACTACGGGAGTCACTTGGCTAGTCCTTGAGCTCGTAATAGAACTAAAATAAGGAAAATTGGAATACATGTATGTCCCAACTCTAACCTGGTACACATACTACGGTCCGGCGTCCGCCATCTTGGTTCACATACTACGGGAGCGTCCAGAAATTTCTCGATGACGTTGAACTTGGGGCACACTAGGGCCCATATTCCTTGTATAGCTATCATGCAAGCCCCTTTTTTTGAAACATATTTAAATATATTTAAAATCTTCCAGGTTTGGAGAATTGAGAAGAGTGAACTGGCTCCTGTAGATAAATCAACCTACGGACAATTCTATGGTGGCGATTGTTACATCATACTGTATACTTACATGCATAACAATAGAGAAAGAAGAATCATCTATTATTGGCTGGTAAGGATTCGTTATGCGGTCATAGGATTAAAGATTTTGTAATAAAAAATGACTTTGGTTCATATTTTATTACCTTTCAACTGAATACGACAAAATCAAATCCATGTATCTGGAACAAATACCTGGCTAACTAATCCCATGCCCAACATGGACTGATGGCCAGATGAGAGGCCGTGGTTTGCTATATGATTAAGCCATTTCGTCGGCTTTCCTCTACCCTGGGATAAACATGTAAATCATGTAATGATCAGGAATTTCTCATATTTACCGATAACTAGCTGGCCTATATATGATTAAATCCATTAATTAGCCTATGGAAGTACGGGACCCACTGTGGCCGCATAGATTGTAATGGACCAAGGAGGGCCATGTATGGTCTTCCTATAAGATAAATGACAAACATTCTTCTATCAGGCGCTTTATTCACTTATAATTATCTACGCATTATACGATGTTTGACGCCACATAATTATTGTGTAACCAATGGGGGGACCTGGAGGGTTATACTAGGGCTGTGGGTGTAGGGGTGTACTTGCACCCTGGGTCAATACAGCTTTTTTCTTGTTTGTATGAAGAGCCAAAATAAAACATTTTGTTTTTTATTTTTCTCAGGGTCGCCATGCCACCCAAGATGAGATCACAGCCTGTGCTTTCCAGGCAGCGGCATTGGACAGGATCTACGATGATGAACCAACACAGGTCCGAGTCACCATGGGAAAGGAACCGAGACATTTCTTGGCAATGTTCAAAGGAAAAGTTATCATATATGAGGTGGGGTTTCATTTTAATCCTCTGCCGTGTGTCACATTGTGCTAAGCATTAGGAATTTGCTCACCACCGAATCTCTGATTACCCTACGTTGGTTGGCAATTTCGAATCCTATGCGAGGATGATTACGTGCGAGAGGATTGCTGGACTCCTCACCGCCGTAGGGTGGATCACGTAACCGCTGGTCGATTACAACTTCCTCCACCATCAAGTCCATGCATCCGAAAACAAATAACTAGCAACTAATCCCATACCCGACATGGATTGGTAACCGGACGAGAGACCGTGGTTTGCCATATGATTAAGTCGTCCTATCGTGGGTAAAAGTTCATATTCATTTTTGCTCTCGTCGCTGTGTTAAATCTTTTGCTGTTTATGCTTGGTGCCTTTATTACGGAAAGTCTAAGTGGTAGCTGCATTCTCTTCTCTTGGCTTTCTCGCTACGCTCTGGTTGTCGCTTATTTTTTATCTGTTGTGCACATGGACAAACTAATTTTTTGTGTGGCCCAGCTGGATGTCTAAAGTTGACGTACTCCCGTAGTATGTGTACCAGGTTAGAGTTAGGCCATAATTTTATTCAGATTTTCCTTCTTTTAGTTCTATTACGAGTTCGTGGACTCTCTGTGTTAGCCAAGTGAATGTACCCCCTGCCCATAGGTTTCAGTCCCTTCATACAACTTGATGTAAAATAGGCGAACAAAATTAGTTACCTCCATATTGATACACTTACTCCCAGAGTGCCGAAGTTAGTTTTCTGGCCCACTGACAAAAAATGTTGCGCACCTCGATCTAATAGAAAGTAAAATTTCTTCCCCTAAAATATTTTGGAAATTGTAAAACACTTTGTCATCTACATTGGTCGCAGATTCTAATCTTAATTCACTATTTTACTATTTCATCACAGGGTGGAACTTCTCGTGCAGGAGGGCAAAGTAAAGCAGCAGATGTCAGACTATTCCAAGTTCATGGGAAAACAAAATTCGACACAAAAGCTATTGAAGTCGCTGCCAAGTATGTTGTGATTCCAATATTGTTAGGCTTTCTGATGATTTTCAATGAATCTAAAATCAGGGTCATAGCCAGGAATTTTCAAAGGGGGGGTTTAAATATTTTATTGCCAAATTTGAATGTAACAGCTAGAGCAGGGGTGGGCACGGTTCTTAAATCAGGGGCCAAAAATTTTGCCCACTTAAGACTGGCGGGCCATGAAAATGTGACGTAGAAAATTACTATTTATGAACAATATTAACAGTATTACAAAGCAAAGGTGGAAAACAATACGACTCGTGCCAAAACTAAATTTAACCGCAAGCTCAACAAATTCCTTGAGCTATTTTTAGCATTTACATGAGTCTTCTGTACTTTTGAGTGAGTGCCTGTAACTTTGCTCAGAGATGAGTCTCCTTTATTTCTGAGTGGGCGCCCGTAACTTTGCCCAGAGATGAGTCTCCTTTACTTCCGAGTGAGTGCCCGTAACTTTGCCCAGAGATGAGTCTCCTTTATTTCTGAGTGAGTGCCCGTAACTTTGCTGAGAGATGAGTCTCCTTTATTTCTGAGTGAGTGCCCGAACTTTCTAATTTCTGGAAAAATCACTTAAACTATTATTTCTCTCCACAGGGCTGGATCTCTCAACTCCAACGATGTGTTTGTGTTGGTGGCTCCTCAAAACATGTTCATGTGGTCTGGGAAAGGAGCCAGTGGGGATGAGAGAGAGATGGCAAGATTACTTGCTGGTGCACTCGGTAAGAGGTGAGTAATATGGGTATTTTTTCTTAATCATACTCAAGTTGAGTGGGTGTATATATGAGTATATGTCAGATGTTTTGATTGTTTTTCACACGATTTCACTCTGAAAAATGGTCTGTACAAACAAATACTGACATGTGAGAGAGACATACTCACTACTGCACTCAGTGAGTGGTGGGTATTGGAGGGTTTCTCCTCAGTCATACTCAAGCAGAATGAGTATATCTATACATCAGTTTTTTTTTTCAAAGTGTTTTTCTTGATTGCAACTCGAATAGGAAACATATGGAAAGATATTGTGCATTGCTTGCATAGTTGCCTAAGAACCCACTTCCAAGGTCTGATTTGACTGTACTTGGTTTATTTTTAATAATCACAACATTCATCTATTTCAGTGGTTTTCAACCTTTTACTGACCGCGTACCACTTTTGGGTTTTTTACCATGGCCCCGAAAAAACCGCTTTTGTGGCGGGAAACAATGGCACAAGAAACGCTGTATGGTAGTATATATGTGGCACTACATCCATTTTTTAAGAGTTTCGTGCAAAGTTTCAACGTATTAATTATATGCACTAACAACGTATTGATTGCGTGCAAAATCACGAGAAAATTTGCGTTGTCTATCGTAAGAGCTGAAAGGCTCTAATCATGGCCAACACTGAATTATCGCAAAACTCGGACAAATACGCTAGCCACGTCGGCGCTAGCCGCTATCCGGAACTGCTTAACCTAGTCTTCAAATTATTTGACCTCAAAAGTCAAGATTATGCCGATCAACCAACACATACATCAGGTAATAATGGTAACATCCTAAGATATCAGGGTATCTCGACACGCATCGACCACCCCTCCGAAGTTTGAACGCTCCCTTCGTTGCTGATACTCTCAATGCAAATGCATTGTGGATGTAAACGGGCGAAAATATGCCCGTCTCGTTTTTTTTTTAGGTGGGCAGTAGCGGGCGAGAGCGCTCTATAAAGAGAAGGACTGGTAACGCTATAAACTATTCAGCGAATACATTCAGTAATGGAAGAGAAAGCGTTTCTGCCATATTTCAGCCCCCTCAGAAGTTGGTTGTTGCAATAATTCAAAGCTTCTCGCGTACCATTTAAAAAATCCCCCGCGTACCACAGGTTGATAACCACTGGTCCATTTAGATATGGGCCTATTGGTGTTTGTGATGAAGGCTAGCTTTCAAAATCTTTTGCATAGTCATGTCTACCATGGCAACCACCAAGCCATTCAAATACAAATTACTGCTCAATTTAAGCCCTGCATTATTGTTTCCAGGGAACTTGAAACCGTGCCAGAAGGTCATGAGGACAATACATTCTGGGATGCAGTAGGTGGCAGAGGAGAGTATGCAAGTGTTAAAGCCCTGCAGGTAACGAACGTTCTATATATTCCCGAATAGAAAAATAGAATAATAATAAAAAATGAGAGATATCCTTATAGAGGTGTATTATCGCCTTACCTTTACCCTGGGATAAATATGTAAATCCTATTGTTGACCAGCGAGGAACAAGTGTAGAGAGCCTTTGAACAGAGCCACTGATCGAGAAATTTTAAGAACAGCTGAGCTAAACTAGCAATTTGATTTCAGGTTGAGAATCCAGACCACGACCCAAGATTGTTTGAGTGTTCGAACCAGACTGGAACGTTCAAATGCACCGAGATGTTCGACTTCACTCAGGAGGATCTGGATGAGGATGACGTCATGCTGCTCGATACCTTTTCTGAGGTGAGTGGGAGGGGTTCTTCTGTAGTATATGTACCAGGTTGAGGTTAGGCCATAATTTTATTCCGATTTTTTTAGTTCGATTACGAGTTCGGGGACTATCTGTGTTAGCCAAGTGAATGTTCCCCCTGCCCATTGGTTTCAGTCCTTTTAAACAACTTGATGTGAAGTAGGCGAACAAAATTAGTTACCTCCATATTGGTGCACATACTTCTGGAGTGCCGTGGGAGGGGCCGTAGGAGGGGAGGGGGGAATCATGCTTTTGTACTGGAGATACCCGGTAATAAAATCTAAAGACAACTGCATTTTCTATTATGCAATTCATTTTGCATAGGCTACCACCATAGTTAAGCCACCATAATAGTTAAGGCAAACCCTTGTTAAAACAGGAATTATTTTTGTTTAAATTATAAAAATTTTGCATTGTTTAAATCAAAGCAAACAATTGTTCAATACTTCACCATTATACCTATGTGGAAGGCTACGTGCTGTGCCTACTTTTTTCTCTAAATTTGTGTGCGCTTGAGATTTTTACTGTTTGGAAAAAAACTTGACTTGTGCCTCATCATGGTTTTTGCTTTGGTTCTTTGCTTCGCATGTGTTTAATTTTTTTCCTTTTCTCAATTTGAAATTTCTTGTGTTCCAGATTTATCTCTGGATTGGAAAGAACGCCAACAAGCTTGAGAAGGAGTCATCAATGGCCACTGCAATCGAGTACTTGACCCATGACCCCTGCGGAAGGGACAAGGACACCCCGATCATCACAATCAAACAGGGGTTTGAACCACCGACGTTCACAGGATGGTTCACAGCATGGGATATTGAAATGTGGAGCGTAAGTATTGCCGGTACAGTTAGAGGAATTGGGCGGAAATTTGTTATTGCAAAGTTAGAGGTATAAGCTAGTGGAATTGGCCGGAAAACATGGGTTTTCGAGAGTTATTAGGATCTAAAAACCATTATAAGAAATGCTTGTTTCACATTTCAAACGGTGGGGGTCCGACCCTCGAGTGAGAGTTAGCCCAGTGTGTTTGACTCGACTTTGGAGACCCGTGACTCGACTTGTGACGCAGGTTCGGGGCCTTCCTCCCAAAGTTCTAGAAATGTAAGGAGCTACTATTTGGAAATAACTGGTGGTATTATTGTTCAATTTTAGATGTTTCATCTGCAAGAGTTGGTCGCAAATCATACTCTTGCTTTTTTACATTTTGAATAGTTTATATTGTGTGCATAAATATATATATTACAGTAAAACAAAATAAACCAAAAATATTAGCAATACTAAACAGGAAGTATACTTTCCCAGAAGATAAGAAAAGCTGGTGTGTCCCATCTAACACTATTTAATCCTGAAATTGCAGAATGGCAAAACCTATGAAGAACTGAAAGCCGAGCTTGGAAGTGACGCAGGGTTCGAAGTTGTCAAAGCAGAGGTTGCAAAGAAGGTCGTTGAGAACCGAGCTCCACTGCAGAAGTTCCCGTACAGTGAGTTGGTCAAGAAAGGAGACGAACTGTCAACCGATGTTGACCCTGCTAGGAAAGAGGTGAAATATTATTGTAATGATTGGTGTTTTAATATGACGTTTTTGTGAAATTTGGGCTTCGACTCTGGGTTTTAAAAATTTCTACACCATTTTCAAACTCAGAGAAAATCGACTTCAACTTTGGCCAATGCGGGGCTCCTTTGTTCAGTAGAATTAATGCTTTTTGAGTTTTTTAGAAGATTTAACTTCCTTTATCACCATTGAAGGTCGGGGGAATTTATATGTCGACTCCTGGGAGTTTGCAAAAACGGCTCCAGTGAAAACATGCCAAACTCTGTCTCTGCACCCCTGATATCATTTCATGCGCACCCTCCAGTTTCATACAGTCATACCCTCCTCAGTATGATTTATTGTTGGACTCCCTCATAGGTGACCTGCTTGATATGGTTTATCGCGTCTCCCCTCACACTGAAATGCATTTGGGTCATGGATTCGCAGGTTCGAATTGCGATAAATATCTGAGTATCCATCAAGTCCATGCATCTGAAACAAATAACTGGTTAACTAATTCAATACCCGAGATGGACTGGTAACTGTGCGAGAGGTCATGGTTCGCCATATGAGAGAGAGAGAGATTCATTTTCTTCAACCAAAAAAAGGAGCAACAATATCAAATAAGGTGATCCCGAAGTATTCATACCAAGATGTGCGCAAACTTGAACATAGTATGTGTACCAGGTTAGGGTTGCAACAACGAGCAAAATTTCTCGGAGGAGTGATACGACCATACGGTCATCCGAGTCAGCTCCCCCCAGCTATGATAAAACCGTCTTATCAACTTTCCTCTCCTCCCTAATAATCCTTCTCTTCCATTCCCAGGAACATCTTGAAGAAGCAGAATTTCAGGAAATCTTTGGAATGACATTGGTTGAATTCCAGAAAATGCCGGGATGGAAGAGAGAACACATGAAAAAATCAAAGAAATTATTTTAATTCAAGGCCTGAATTTTTCAACATGCATGAAATATTAACAAACATTATTTTAACTCAAGCCCTGTGATTTTCAAGCTTGAATTATTACTAAACATAACTTCAAATTCAAGCCCTGTGATTTCAAGCTTGAATTATTACTAAACATTATTTTAATTTTAACCCTGCAATTTCTTACACGGTTGAATGGTTTTCAACCCTTTTTAACCCAAATTAGGTCAGAATTAAACATTTTATAATAATATTCGATACAGTGCACATACAGTTGTGAAAATTCAGTAGATATGTTTTGAATTTTATTGTAAGTCAGTGAATTCATCTGTAGTTGTGCTATTCATATATCGAGTGTATTTAAGCTCTGCTATTTACAAATTCATTCAATCGTGACAAAATTTAAATTTTACCTGTCAATTCCTAATTTTAAATATTTAAATATTTTCTGTAGTTTTTAGTTTAATCATGATTTATGTATTGTGCTAATTTTTTTGTCAAAATTCGTGACACGTTGTCATGGTTACCACCCCCAAAATCGCAATAATGAGTAATACCCAGACCATTAAAAAATACTGAAATTGAAGGCTCTGGCCTGCTTTTTAACCTTTTCTAATCCTATTTGAAACATATTTACTCCCACTCCCTTTTTCTGGTATTCGATTTGAATATGATTCGTATACGGTTGCTCTAACATGGACAAGTCCGATTTTAAATGGACAAGTCCGATTTTAATTCAAAAATTTCGATTCTGAAAAGGTGGTTTTATAGAACTCTAAATTCCAACTTCAGTCAATCTTTGTTCGGCATAGCGATAACCATGACAACGTGTCGCTTGATGTAAATCAAAATTAATCTTCTCTGATCATTGTTAGAATCATAACGTAGTGTCTAATCATCTTCCCCAGCTCATGTAAATATTTTTAATTGTTTTCGTTTAATACTAGACATCGCTGCTTCCGTGAAAATTTATTTTGGAAGCCACATCACAAATTAAATTGCCCCCAAAAAAATCTTGCTAGTGTGATCAATTTACATTGTATATGAATATTTACAGCTGTGATATCTCCTGCCTAATGCTGCTTATATTTACGGACATTTGCAATTGCTACACCATCTCACTGTAGAGAAAATGTATTTTATATATCAGGAAATTTCATAATAGTTACATGGGAGAGAACAATCAGGCTCCTACTTCTGAAAACAAATAACTGGCTAACTAATCCCATACCCGACCTAGACTGGTAACCGGACGAGAGGCCGTAGTTCCCCATAAGATTAAGCCGTCTTATCTTTCCCCGGGATAAAACTTATCCTATCCCAATATCACTAGCTAATTAACCATGTATCTAACCTAGAGCAGTTGTGGTTTGATTATATTGCGCTCTTACCACCTTTCCTTCCTACAAAATTAACGTGGAGCTTTGTTTTTTCAAATTCATCATAAGATGGAGCATTTGTAATTAACTATTCTGTGTTTTAGTACATAAACACATTGCCTTCTTACCACATAGATAAGCATGAAATTATCATACGTACTATTTCTGGTATGAACTTGTGATATTTTTCAAATGTACATTTTTGAAATCAAGATCAATTTGTTTCCACATTTTTAAAATCCTATCTTATGTTTTGCTCGTCTTTTCGGCTTTCCTAAAATTTCCATACGTACTACTTAAACTTGTGATATAAATATTTTTTGAAAAAGTAAAATTTTTAAAAACTATCATTGTGATATATCTCATGTTTTACATTATTCCTTTGAATAATTTGTGTTGTATCATGCCTTCTACCCGCCCCCTATATGAAAATGGAAAATTAGAGAATAACATCGTATCATTCTTGATCTAGCATGTTTTATCTTTGAATCATACCTGGCCGGAACAAACAAACTACACTTCGAGTTACGGTCCAAAAACAATTTCGACTTCAAACACTTTTTAGCATCCTGGACTATTACTTGACTAACTTGACCTGTTAACCAGAGGATAAGCCAGGGTTTGTCATATGGTCAAACTGTTTTATCTTTCCTCTTCCCAAGATTCAAAATTCGGCGCTTTTGTAGTATGCGCAGCAAGATGGGGCACAACCTGAACCCTAACTTGGTACACATACTATGTTCAGGTTGTGCACCAATACTTCGGGAGCTCCCAAAATTCAATGCTATGATTAAGTCATCATATTTGGGTTTTTTCTCTCTCAGGCCTTCTCATCGGATTTCCTTTCCTGTTTTATTAATATCAAACTTCAACCACGTATTTGCTAAGTTGCCACCCGTTTTCTTATTTCGAATTATTATCATTGTTCCAAGCCGCTGTTGATTATTGCCTCATAGATGTTGATTTTTAGATTAATTTGCACTTAATTGTTTGTTGATTGTGGTTAGTTTGTGATGTCATAATAATCTCTTGTATGCACTGTATTTCTGTGTTTTATTCATGAGAAGGAGGGGGGTTTATGAATACTGTATTGCCATAAATTAAGGCCGCAAGATAGACGTTGATTCACCAAACTGGGAATAATTGTACTTTCGAGTTGACATAAGGAGCGACTACTCTTAGAACCAGATAGCGATTGGAGACCGCCGACTTATCGATCTGCGGTTTCGATTCCTTCGCTTTGACTTAATAGCGACAACTCGTGTCCCATCACTAATTAATTAATAACTCACTAATTATACGACATAATTTATTCAAAATCAATAGGTTCTGATGAATGCACATGACAAATTTGGAGCAGATTCAACCTCACTTTTGTAAGATATCGCGTAACATACGAAAGTGTCAACATACTTACCGATCGAGATCGATAACTAATGACTTGAATAATTTCAGTTCAATCATACCAAGTTCAAGGGATTGCTGGATTTGCCACGAAATGAGGGCAATTCCTGACATTCCATCGCATTGTTGTTTCAATCAATTGACTGCACGGTCAGTAAATTCCAACGGATGACGAAATGCCTAGGGGGATTGTTTCGTCAACAATGCTCTGTGTGTATCACTAAGTAAGTGTAGAGGGAAGGGACTACGGTACACGGAGGTAGCGTTTGCTTTGATATTCTGTACAAGACCCGAATTATAATTACTACTTTCAACAATAATTTGCCGCCCTACTTGAGCGTTTCGTAAGAAGCCTTCGAACTTCGCAGCACTATTTTTAACAAGTCGGCTATTTGCCTGTCAACTGGTATATTTTGGGATAAATGGACGTCGAAATTTTTAACGCAAAAATAGATGGAAAAGGCGACTATCAAGCAATTACAGACTTGCCGGAACAAGCAGCAGAATGCCTGATAAAAAAGCTACTTGGAAAGTCGATAACTAAGATGTCAGAAGGAAAACCGTTCGATACAATGATAGTTATTGGGCGTGGAATTAAAAAAAACGGGCATTGTTTAAAAAATACTTCGAAAAGATTGTGGAAATAGGATCCGGCAATGATGACGCAGGTGAAACGAATTCTAAAAGTACATCCGAAAAATCTGCTATGAGACTATATTTAGCAGAACTCTTCAATCTACGAATGCCAATAGTGTGGATCTCATTGTATGCACTTCTTTACCGGTTCCGCAAGATCTCGGTACCGGTATAAATCAGTTCCTCTTTCAATGTGAGACAGTTTTGAAAACTCATGGATTAGTCGTGATATATGGATGCGAATTTAGTAAAATTCTTCTTGAAACGACGGGTAAGGGTCTGTGTCGGGACAGAAATCTTTTTGGAATGTTTTATTTCACCTCTTTATAAATATGTACTTGATACGAAAAATCCATATGGAGAATACTGTGACCGCTATTGGGGGATTTTTGATGAAATCAATGTTATGAATAAAACCCGAATTGATGACATTGAATTCCAAGTTCCTCTAACTTTGGCGGCTTTGAGGGATTTCTGTATGTCGATTCCTGCTTTCAGGGAATTTAATCATTCTTCTTCCCCAAAGGGAGCCTCATCGTTTGATATTAGGGTAAACAAAATGAAGCGTGGGTCATACGCTGAAGACAGATGCAATGAAGACGTGAATACTCGTGTATCAATGTCTGTGTTCATGATAGTTTTATCACCATGGGATACTGATAATTAGATAATATTGTCCGACACATTGGAATTACTATCAGGGCTGGTGGAGTCGGGGAAATTAATGAACTCCGTTTATAAAAGAATTTGACTTCTCTCCACTCCATTTAAGAACCAGATTTTGATAACAAAAACTTTCTCGTATGCAAGAATCCTTTTTAGGATAAATAGAATCAAAGCAAATTTTTTCTTACTTCTTACACGATGAAAATTCTGAATAGTTTAATTTGTTAACAGACGAATATGGCCGCGTTTCATATGAAGCTTTTATTTTTATACTGTTTTACGGTGCTACCGAAGTATTCGTACCTAGATGACGCACAACCTGAACATAATATGTGTACCGGGTTATGAGTATTCAGGATATGCGTCATCTTGGTACGAATACATCCGGAGCGCACCATTTTACGATTTCTATTGGCATCTCGGGCAATGTTCTTTTCCCACGATTTTTTCACATACAATTTTAAGTACCTATCAAAATAAATCAACGAGAAAAGTAAATCGATTATTTGTTTTAATATGGGATTCCAGGTATCTCTGCATTTTGTTTGTCCGTATACTTTTTGTGCTGTTTTGTTTTTATGTCAGAGTACCGAAATAAATGATTGATTGATTAATAAAAAATAGCGAACTTTTTAATAGTGCAAAATTGGTTATCGACAAAGGTATCAGATGTTGTAGTGGCTGTACTGTGGGCACGCAGTGCTTAGATTAAGAATAATGCATTTTGGTCATAGCATCTCTGATTACCCAGACGTGGGTAAGCCTTTCCTACTAGTATGGTTCAATAGTTATGGCTTCCTCTATCAGTGCAAAATTCCACGCATTTGGAACTTTTTAACTAGCTAACTATTTCCATATACTAGTAGCGGAACAAGAGGTCAAAATTCGTCGTTCGAAAAAGCCGCCTTATCGCCCTGATAACTCTGAAAATCATGCCCTAACAATGAAAAGGACGTGCAGATGTCAGAGAAATGTGAAATAGCAGATCATCAGTAGTTATGCCCTAATGTTTCATTCAATTCAGATTAAACTGACGAATTGAACAAGAAATTTGCTCAATATTTACTTTTTCATAGATATATGGCTTCTGAATTATCTCTGATTTTTTTGTGCAAAAAATGTTTCTCGTATAGGTTGAAATAAAAAAAATTTTAGTTACAATTCTTCTTAATAATTTTTGAATATGCTTGTCAAAGTGAAAGATTAGTATGTACACACATCATGGATGCTAACATTCATTTAAATTTTTTTATCTGAACCGGCTGATTCTATAGTTGGGTGTCTTTCACTATAGTTTTTTCTACGACGGTGCCCTTTCGCAAATATTTTTCCCGCGAGTTATTGAAACCTGCGGATGCGACATTGTTACCTATCTGTGCGATGCCAAGCATAATCTTGACACCAAATACGGTGCGGTGCGCCAGTCGCGGGGTGATATGATGCATTCGTGTGTAGTTGTCATAATTTTAAGCCGACCAATGAGCATATGCTCATTGAGCCGACGTACGACTTTTTTCTATATAGGTTAAATATTCAGGTTCCTTAATTATGTTGTGTGCTGGCCCACGATATTCTACGTGTTTAAAACCTCATTTGAGCTTTCATTGTTCAAGTCGAGTCATATTCATGTTTACACTCCACAACTTATTTTGTATATTTAAATCGGATTATTTATATTTAACCTGCGAGTAAGGGAAACCAATTAAATAAATATAAATATCTTTAGAACTGTACCGTGATACAAAAAATGACGACCTGCAACACAAGGATATTCGGGAAAGTGAGATTTGAAATGCGACACGAAAGTACTTCATTATATGATTATTTGTGTGAAATGAATTTGTCAAAATAAATTTTCTTGATGTCGCTGATAATAATTTTAATGATCACCTTACGCATCATGAAAAGCAAAACACCTAATCGCGAAAACGATCGTCGTGTTTTAGAAGGTCGCTTGCTTATTTTTTTAACACGAGGGCGTGAACCAGGAAGTTAAATGACGTCACACGCAAAATGTGGCAAAGAAAAGTTCCACATCACTGGATTACGACGCTGCATCGCCGGTTGGAGATTTCACTTGTCATTTCATAGTTTTCTGAAGACGCGTCGGAGAGATTTATTGTTGCTTGTATCCTATTTGTGTAACATTCCAGATTGAAAATGGTAAGTTATTGCTTTTCATTGTTAAGTGTAAAGTACGATGATGGCTATTTGTGGGCCCCTGATACCGTGATATACAGATGCGTAAAGGCAGAAATGTACGGTAGATAGCTCGCTGTAAGGAATACTGAAAAACCTGAATACTGAAATACCCGTAAACTCACCTCTGTATTAGTTGTATCGATATTGTAACTTATGGTATCTGTATATTCGGTCTTTTTTAAAGCATAGAATTCCTATCTAATCTTATCTTTCTAACATGAAAGCAATATTTTGTTTTTTTTGGAAAACATTTTCACTTTTTTGAGAATGTAAAGCACAGTCACTGAGTTATATCCTAACTCTAACATTGGGTGTGGATTTTGCCAGCGCACTTTTATATTCTATATTTGTGTGTCTGTCTCAAAATATAACACTGCACAATAATTGAAGAAATAGATTGCCAATTTCATTGTAGTGTGTCCAGGGATGGCCAATACCGAATAGTTCACTATTTCGAATACATTCGAAATTATTTTTTTCGAATATGAAATTTCGAATACTTCGAAAATAAAATTCACTAATTGAAGCTCATCTAAATGTATGTAGGAATTTCCATACAATAAGCAATGGAATAACTGCTATCTACAACCTAGTTATATCACCAGGCATTTCATATTTGCAGTATACATTTTATATACCTTGAGTCATGTTAACAGAATTAAATTAATACGGCAATAGTGCTATCGGTGATGGATTTGAATATTTGCGCAACACAAAATCATCCTAGTGAAACGCCCATACTTTGAAATATCAACCATTATCCAAATTATTTGCCAAAAAGCGGGATTAAGTATGAGTTATTTTTCCGACTTGTGACAATTTTTTCGTGAGTACAAAAATACGAATCAAAAATTTTATATATTTGGAAACTTTACCACACATTTTAGGTCCGCAGATCCCTGTTGTAGGTTTGAGTAATAATACTTTTATTATTTTATAAATATGAAAATAGGAATCAAAAACTATTTATAATCGGGTAGTTTACCACACATTCTAAGTCCACAGATCGCCGTTGTATTTTAGAATTATAATAGTTTTATTATTTTGTAAATATGAATCCAAAATTAAATATAATTGGGCAGTTTACCACGTTTTCATGTCCACAAATACCCGTGGTATTTGGTATTAATACTTTCATTATTTTCTCAATATGAAAATAGGAATCAATATTTAATAATATCGGTCAGTTTACCACACATTTTATGTCCACAGATTGTCCATACAACCATGAGTTACGTTGAACGGAATTAAATTAATACGACATGACATTTCAAATGCTGGTACCAGTCATGGATTGGATTATTTTGCGCAACAAAAAATCATCCTGGTAAAGGATCGATACTTTTAACTATCGTTATCAAAATTATTTGCCAGAAATTATTTTCTAATAAATCGACTTGTTTTTCCAACTTGTGCCAATTTATTGGATATCGTAACAATGACGGCTATAAATACCGTATTTCCCGGCTAATAATTTTTTTCCATATAGGCCTATAATAAGACTGGTAGAAAAATTGTGTCCCTGTGATATGCGCTGATAATTTTATAAGTTTAGAACCAGATCATGTTAGTTTGGTAGAATCATACTCACAGAATTAACTATTTTTAACAATTGAGCGGTAAATTTAAGTTGTAAAGCGGCAATCATTTTGGACAACCTATTAACCCGAATGTTAAAATAATTTTGAAATGTGATAAGTACTACACTGTATGTCCACGGGTTATTTCACAGCTGTGTTTTCCTGTCCCTGTCATGTTCTGCTGAATCGGCAAAACGAAAGAGTCACAAATAACTTTCACTCGGTGGCCATGTTTCTCTTTGAAGTAACGATGACTGGCCTGCGATTAAATATCATGATTGGCATACCCTAAGACCCAAATATAAGGTTACACAAATCATGCTTGAGAAGACTAATGAGCAGGCCACATAGAAATAAAATAAACATACTTTCTCAATTAGACGCCCCCCAAAAAAAAAATCAGGCCGAAAAATTGGGCCTAGAGAAGCGGTAATTGTCAATTTTTCGACGTGATGGAAATGAATTTGTAAATTAAAAGCCTTGTAGACGAATGTCGGCAATGTCCACCCTTGCAAACATGCAAATGTGTCGCAACACTATGCGACGTACGGTCGCACAGAATATAAACAATCAAAGTGCCGATTCTATTTCATCGTCATTACAATACGTGAGACAGCGTAAAAGGTCGTTTGAAGATTCCCGTAAAACGAAACACCACGTTTACGGCGAAAAGTGGCTACTATTCGGAATTATTCGAAAATCAGCCGAAAAGGTATTCGAATACTATGATATTCGAATATATTCGAATATTCGATTCGTTTTGGACAACCCTGAGTGTGTCGTTATTTGTTGTTTTTCATGTTTTTTGCGAGCATTTTATTACTTGAAAAGTAATTATCTAAAATTAGCATATTAGTACGTTTCTAAATGCTAAACTCTATGAGCTACTAAAATAAGATTTTTGTATATGTTCCAAGCAAACTACGAACTATCATTTGTATGTTCACAGGGGAGTAGCCAGGAATTTTCAAAGGGGTTGAGTGTTATGAAATTTCTTATTGAGAGTATAAGCTAGCCCAATGGTTCTCAACCTTTTTTCATTCAGTACGTCACACTATCCAAATTCTAAGAATTTCCCTCCAATTGGCTCAATAAACCAAACACTCTATGTGTCTCACAAACGAGGGGCAACTGGGACCAGGTCAGATGCTTCATATCGCTCCATGCTTATCTCAATAATAATCAAAATTAGTCGCGGCCGTTACATGACCAAAATTGCTGTTTTTTGCTGAAAACTTTCGAATGCTACGGTAAAATTTTTTTTCCTTTGGTAAATCGGATTATTTTTTCCCAAGGAATTTGATGACGTTACTAGATTGCGCTTTTTTGTAGTATTTTGCGCAACTTCATTATACTGTATTATTACCGATATTGAAGGACAACAATGTCCAGACGTCTCCCAAAGGAGGGTTGTCTGATCATCTATAAAATGGGTTTCTCTGAAATGGGACAATGTCACCCGATTTATATAGTGTGCCGTACTGTCATTCATGGCCCATTTCTTGTTGCACAGATGATATGTGGCCCAATAGATTTTTCATGGTAAAAACAATAAGATAAGTTTAAAACAAATAGCAGCAGATGAACTTTCGTTCTGCCATTCAAACTGATTTTCAAGTTTTAAATGACGATACGATTACTATTTCTATCCCCCGTTCAGTGCCATCCGACCATAGAATGACACTTGTTGCGTCACAATGCATTTTAACAGCGAGGGATGTTTTGCCAATGGATATTGCCAATAACTCTAGAAATTCAGAATTGGCCTGTGGCCCACCACAAATATTTTTGTGGTTCACCAGTGGGCAGTGTTCCCTCTAAAGTGTCCGCGTGTGCGCGCGCACACAGCTTTCAGAGGCTACGCACACGCATAGATTTACTGCGCACAGAGTACGTATTTCGATGTAACGTAACAATGTTCTCAGTTGGCAGGTTGAGAAAGTTTGTTGTTATTACCTGGTTAGAACGGCAAAATTTCTTCATTGGTTTTTGCACAAATATTAGTCATTTCCAAAAAAGTGCGCACACACCAAAATTTCTGCGCACACATACTACAAAAAATCAGAGGGAGCATTGCCAGTGGGCTATGTAAGAACCAGTGAACTAGCCGATCCGACAGGTTCTTCTTTTTTTGTTCACATTTCAAAAGGAGGAGGGATTTAAAAAAAACTATTTTTGAAGGAACAAAAATTCTACTCAATTTATCACGCTGTTGTGTCTGTTTGCAAGTTATTATTTATTTTTTAGCCACTTCCATCATCAAGTTCAACCAATGTAGGGGGAGGCGGAAGATCTCCTGGAAAAAGTTTCTCACCAAGGTAAATTCCATCTGTAGATATCTTTGTTTAGATTATACTTTGTAAACTTGCCTAGGTAAGTGTAATGTTATTGGGAACTGCTGACCGACATTGTGCTCGATGTTAGGTACGCACACGCTTGCCATTGCACCTTTGGTTACCTTGGGCCAGAGGATTGCTAGGGTAGGTAATGTAACTGGTCAGTTACACCTTTCTCCACTATCAAATCCATGCATATGAAACAGACCAACAGGCTGCGGCGCCATATAATTAAAGCCCAAACGCAACTCAGAGTTGAAGTTAAGTATAGTCAATGGAGTTCAAGCAACCCAAGAAAATTTGGGTTGTGCCCCATAGGATGGGAAACACTGCTCTAGATGACACGCTTTTCATTCATATCTATCTTATTATCACTCTTTCATAATAGTAAAAATATTATTTATATTCGCAGGGGTAGTGGTGGAGGAGCCACTGTAAGACAACGGCGTGCGACACCTAATGCTCGTTCCAAGGGATCTGGGGGGACAGCTGCTAGTACTGCTGGCTCCACCATGTGGAGGTTTTACAACGAAGATTCACCCGGTTTGAAAGTGTAAGTCTATGATTTTTGTTGCTCGACTTTTTGATGATACATTTTGACAATTCCACTCTGAGCAAGGCTGTGTGTAAGCAACTACTGTTATAAGGGGGACTCGTAACTTTGTGGTTCACCTAATTTATTACACCCTGGGTGAGGTGGTGGGTGCAACATTCTTGTCGTAAATTTGTATAGTACGATGCCAGAATTACTGGACACAATCGTCTGAAAACTGGGCAATCTTGCAGAATTGCTTTGAGTCTCTCAGTATTGGCAGGGCCCAGAACGAATCAAATACTTGTAAATGATATTTCTGAATCTGAATTCTTGAGTTGGGCCGATATACCGTCATAGTATGACCATGGAAGCCCTCATTCAATTTCGTAAAAAACTTAATACCATACCCATTCAAAGCAAACAATTGAATATACCAATGTGTTGTCCCATTAGCTTTCTGTCCCTCAACAGACCCTTCTGGTTATAGCAATCCTCCTTATCAGCTTTCTCTTCTCAGATAAATATCTATTCCGTTCCTAATCAGTAGATCTCATGATAATGCAGTTTATCATGTTTTATCTCTCACTTAAATATAAAATCTAATCCTTATTCAGAGGTTCCCTGATGTAGCCTTAACAACTTTCCAGCCATGGCCGAACAGGGAATTTTTATGGTAACATTCGGTTTCCCCCTTTGAAACGAATACTTTCTTTACTCTGCCCAACTTTTTCCAGTGGCAGTTTGGTTATGCAGTTTATCAAATACAAAATCTAATCCAGAGATCCTTATGATGTAGCCTTATCAACTTTTGTTCTGTCGCCTAATCCATGCCTTTTTTTTTCAGTGGGCCAGTACCAGTTCTAGTGATGAGTCTCCTATTTATTGCATCAGTCTTTATGCTTCACATCTGGGGGAAATACACTAGGGGTGGATGAAAGGAAAAACTTTTTAAATTTGCAAAGATTTATGGACAATTTGGCAGTATGCTGCTTCTTATGGGAGGATACAAATTTTAAGGACTTAAAAAAATGAGATCGGGCACTTCACGTTATGAGAGATTGGCCTGATTTAGGGGGTTGTAGTGCAATTCTATGCCAGGGTATTTGGAATAATAAATTTTTAATAGTTATTTTTTTGTAAATTTGTCACTTTGAGCATTTATTACCAGATGCTTCAAATGAATTTTTCAATTCCCGATTATTATAAATACTTCAATGCAGCCTTGGTCTTTAAGGAAATGGTTGACAGAAAAATAAATTCAGTGGGGGGTCAATTGAAGAACCAAGTTTTAGCCATGAAACACAAGGCTTAACTGTATCTAATGAGCTGTCTCAGAGCTCATAGATTTGGCCATACAAAGTGTCGAAACCCTGTATTGTCGTGAGCATTGTTGCTAGTTTTGAACGTAAATTGCTTGGCTATCACTCTCTCTTGTTGTACAGTATATTTTTCTGCTAAATGGTGTCAAATGTTTGATTGAAATTTAATGAGATGAAAATTTTAATTGTGATTAATAATCCGAAATTGGGGGCATGATTTTGAGACATTGGTATAGCAACTCTTTTCCCCGTTCCTATTGCAGTTTACAGGGGTTCTTGAGCAAGAGAAAGTCCATGAGATTCTCAATCGTTTGGTGAACGCAGCCTCTTTGTCCAGGTCCCTGTCATACTGCAAACGAGTGTTTGGTTTGTGGAAGATGGCAAAGTGAACAGCAGTTTTTAGCAAAAGTCTGTTGGTTCAAGTCCTGGGTCATCGAAGTCCTTATGCTTGCATAAGATCCCAGCATTCTATTCAATCATGATTTATGGTGCGTCTACGGCTGGCCGGGATAGATATAAAAGCTGACATGGTGGCTTGTAGTTGACCGCCTTCAATCAGTGCCAGGGAGACTAGCCAAGATATGTCTCGTAAGTCCCAACTTGAATACAGAACCTCCAACTCTATTGTTCTAGCTGTAACTTTGGCTGTGAGGTGAATTCGGACCAACTGCTCACCTGATCGCAGCATTACAGTCTTGAAACAAGACACAAAGCGCCAGCTGTCTAGTTTCGGGTTCCTTGTGTCTAATAATCATTCGTATTGTAAATGGGGATAGAATTTTGTGGCCCAGGGTCAGCTCTGAGGAACTGTCCATAATATGGACTTCCTCATTGTTATTTTGGTTGGAGCGGGAAGAGGTTAAATATCTGAAAGTAGATCGGTCCTCCTTGGATGTGGCTGGAAGTCCTAAGTGGCCAGCACTCCATGATCCGCCTGATGGGAGCGGGGAATCTGTCAGTTCCTCACCCTAGGTGTACCGGATGAGAAGCTGTGGTTCGCCATATGAATAAACGAAGGATAGGGTGGTTCACGTAACCACTGGTAGGTTTCAGATTATTCCACCATCAAGTCCATGCTTCCAAAAACAAATAACTAACTAATCCCATACCCGACCTGGACTGGTTACCAGAGGCGGTGGTTCGCCATATGATTAAGCCGACTTATCGGCTCTCCTCTCATCCGGGATGAATATGTAAGTCCTATCATATAATAAGCCGTCTTATCAGCTTCCTCCCCCTCAAGACAAACATGTGAATGCTATCCTATCCACAAATCGTAAGATATGTGGCCCTGTTCAGAGAAAAAGACGTGATAAGCATTGTTCCAAAAAACTGAAATGTAACCAGAAACTACATCCTAACGCCGCACCAGCTGTCTATCCCAGAGTATTGAATTTACAAAGCGAATGGAAAATTCTTTTGGCCTGGTGTCGTTAACACTTCTCAAAGGTTCCAAATGCAATTTTTTGCATCTCTGTGCAGTTAAATCTTATCTTCAGCTGACATCTTGGTTGAGTCCAAGTGCTTGGAGTATGATTAGGACTTAGTTACCATGGAGACAGCTTGTAATTGACAATTGCTCCAGTTAGGAGTATTTTGATGTCTTCAATTCAGGCAAGTCTATGGTAAATTAATTAACAGTTACTATGTCTGGAACAACCTTTCCATTTCAACCCTTACAACCAATTTATTACACTTCGAGTAAGATACTGGTTTGACTGCAAGGTCATTCATTTAAATTCTGGAAACTTTGATTGAGAGCCAAATTACTCCACATCTTCAATTTCAAACTCATCTAATTGAAGTATCAGTAGAGGTTATGCGAGACTCACTCCCAATCCTTCCTCAATGCCTTTGCGCTAGTGGATCTGTATGCGTATAATACAAGGATGCTGTAGCAGGAATAAAATACCAAAATCAGTCTTCTAAGACAAGCAGTTTACGGCAAACTGCTCGTCTGATTTTGGTCGGACGAAAAGTTACAGAAATACATGTGTTGGTGTGCAGGACTCTTGAATCGCATAGTTATCTAATATACATTGACTTCTTCATTGCGCAACCCAATTTAGAATATATTCATAAATATATGGGCTTACTGCCTTTCAACTCCACGACCACAAGAAAATGAAAAAGATAATTTCTTTTATAATATTTGCAGTATTTTCATATAGGTAAAACCAGTTTGCAATTACAGAAAAAAATAAAGCAGTATTACAAAGACTTTGATTTGATTTCTAATTCATTAATTATAGGTAAAACAGCAAATGGAAAAGCGATCTGGCAGTTTTATTCAACTTTAGGGCTTGGCAATGTGAAGGACCTGTACAAATATCGTCTCATATTTCTATCTGGCGTAAAAAATGAATTTAAGCGTCCACTGGATGGAGTTAGAACATTGGGGGATGAAGTCTTGTTTGGGGTCGGACTTTGACGATCGGGGGTGAAAGAAAATACGCGTTCTTTTCTTGGTGTTGACCATTTCGTTCGCTCCTGTTCTGAAAACGCGAGAATCGATAGTTTCCATCTTAAAATTGCGGGAAATTTCGATGTTTCGAGATCAGTATCGCCAATTGCTATTAGCACATCACGGTCTAACTTTGTGGGAGCGTTCCCGACGAGAAAAACATCATTTTTTGTTGCAATGGCAATGTTCTCTGTAACATAACTGTTCTCACTGATGTCCGAACTCGAAGGGGAGGAAAAAACATCGCTATCATTGTCCCCGACGCTACGGTATTGTTTTGAGGGGGGACGAAATTCGGTTATAAAATTATTCTTTGAAAACCAATTGACTTCTGGACTATTGATGACGTTTGGTTCATTTTTTTCTGCAATGGATAAATTTTTCGAAAAATCGTCAACAAAATTATCAATAGAGTTTATATTTTCATTAGAAAATAATTTTTTCACTAAACGATCGGTTTTTTGATCTCCTTGTTGTACTTGAAGCTGATCTCTTTGTTCTGGTGTGACAAATTCCTCTTTTGATAAATTCTCAGGTGGGGTTTTATAGTTTGAAGAATCGCTTGAATTCGTTGATACACTAGAACCAGAATCCTTTTTCGCATTTGCAGTATTTTCTTCAAACTCTCTTCCTGTTTTTCCAACTAAAGGACTTGATTTGCTAATCCTCATTTTTGGTTTATCACGATCGGCACAGATGCTTTCTAACCCGTCTCGATTGAGATGGATGTTCTCTAACCTATTCGTTATTTCAGACATATTTCGATTAAAACTATCACTTAATTTTGGCGGGATAGTTGCCATATTGATTAAAGGCATTTTATTCTGTAAATACTCCTCTAATTTTAAAAGCCCTTCTTCATTAGCAAAGTTAGCAAAATCATCCAGGAAATCCCAATATTCCATCCATTTTACATGTTCCTTCTCAGCTAATTGGCGCCCAATTTGTTCGTCCCCTTTTTCGCTGTCTGTGCGTCGAATATATCTCACAGTTTTCCCAAAATCTTTCCGTTTGGAAGGTGTCGTCCAAAACTTTCGAAATTTTATAGCTTGCTCTTTTGCCATAGGTCCAGCAAGAGCGCTGACAGCAAGACTAGGCCTCAAAGGAGAGTCATTCATGCTGCCAAGATTTAGTTGGGCAGGTGACAGCATATTATAATCGTCAATATTTTGTTTAAGCGTAATTGGAGTCCCAACGATCGCATGCTCGCTGTTGTCATGGAAACGTAACAAAGGAACATAGAACTGTTCTCCTAGCAACCGTTGTATATCTTTTTTATTACTTTTCATTTCTTGGGAAGCTCTTGAACAGATCATTTCCGAAGGCAGTTGTCCGAATTTGTTGCGTACATCCGCAGAGCATTGTGTGTGCGATATAAGAATTTCAACGACTTCTTTGAATCCTAATTTACATGCAAAATGTAACGGCGTCTCAAATAATATTTTTTCAGGGGTATTCAGATATAAATCAAGAATATGGTTCATTCTTTCAGACTTTTCATCGCTGGAATTTGGGAACATTAACTCATGAAATTCAGAATTTTCAAGAACTGCTAAAATTTCTGAACAAATTTCCGGTTTATTGGATTTCGCTGCAATGTGGAGGGCGTTATATCTAGCACTCGCTTTTAAAACGACAGGCCCATCTGCAGAACTTATAAGATATTTCGGATTGCTCCAAATTAATTTGCGAACGTCTTCCAATTGTCCGTTTTCTATATAACGCATCAAAACATTCAAATCTTCTTGCTTCAAACTTGGAAATTTATTCCCGATATCTTCCGTAGAGTTCGAACTTTTTATTTCTGAAGATGATCTTCTTTGCTCTTCCATCCCATTTAAAGAATATTCTTTCGCTTTTTCATAATTATCAAAAACTTTAAATCTTGCTGTTTTATGCTCTTTAATTGCTAGTAACGTTGACGACTTTGTTTCAAATACTATTGGCTCAATATTTTCATTTTTCGGGTCAGTTTTGGGTAGAAATATTCCATAATACACTTTCACCTCATCATTTTTTATCAAAATTTCTTTTTCTTTTATTTTTGAAGCAGTTAGTAGTTTTTCAGTTGCCGTGACAACAGTTGATTTTTCTTCTTGCTTTTCTTGATTTTCTTTGTTTTGAAACGCTGACACAGCTCCTAATTTTTTTGCAAGTCGACTCCTGAATAGTCTTCGTGTTGTGGGGGTTATGGGGCCAGCGTTAACCCCTACTTTACCCAGTTCCGCTCTCAGTTCGGCATCGCTAAGGTTTGTGATAAATTCAGGAATAGATGTATCACCCATCCTCCTTGCTCACATTCCTAATTATTTAAATTATTCCTAGTAGCTATTTCCTGAAATATAGAGGAAGATTAAACTTAGATACATCAGGCAATGTTCACAACCCTCCGCTGCATATCGTGTTAATCATCGTTAGTTCATTAATTATTAACAGGTAAGACGTATCGTGGTAGTGTTTCCCGATTCTTATCAGCTCCGTTGGCACTGGTCCTTCGCATAATCGCACGTGGGTCTCATGTAGTTTCATACCTAATCCACTTCTAGTGGGCGTAGCATAACAATTTATTATAATATTAATCCTAACCCTCACCCGACTACGCCATCCAAAAATTACGTCAGTGACGTAATAGAGCCCTTCAAACTATACGAACTGTTGTCCAAGACGCGCAGACGAGCATCCGAATCAGTTCTTGATCGTTGTCGCCGATGCCATTTCGGGCGATCGTATGTATATTTGACAAGCTCTATGACGTGATTGTGGTGTCGTAGTGACGTAATTTTTGAATGGCATAGTCAGGTGAGGATTGATAGGCCTATGTAAAAAAATTATTGCGATACGCTCACTAGAAGTATGTTAGGTACGAAACTACACCAGACCCGAGGCATTTAGTGAACTTGCGCCGTAATATCTATTCTACTGTATCTTAATACTACATGGTTTACATTAATTTTTGAATATTATAAATCAGTGGTTCCTAACCGGGTCACAAGGCTAATAATTGATGAGCCTCAAAAGGTTGGGAACCATATCAGACTATTATAAATTATTATTGCATATTTATATATTATTGAATATATTCTGAAGTGGGATTGCTGGAGCCCTCTCCGCGAACGGTGGTTCACATACGGACTATAACAATATCAGGTTCCCGCATCCTGGCATCTGAACCTGATTTTTAACTTTCCTTCAAAACTGGCATGGACCGGTAACCAGACAGCACGATTGAACCGCCTTATCACATTTCCTCTACTCCCGGATGCATACGGAAACCCGTGTTCAACAAATATCAGTAACACACAGAAGCCCACAGGCCCTCCTTTCCCTCGGGATAAATGATATAGTTACTGTACTAGAAATCCTACACAAAACCCAGCGCACGCCGCGCCAGATTCACCTGTTGTTTTGGTGCAAGAACCAACCAATCAGATTATATAGACCCGCCTCCGATAATACGCTTGAGTAATTTAGAATGTGATTTCCACATTGACAACGTGTGTATAAAATAAAAATATATCTCGTAGGACCGGAAAACCGATAAAATGGCTTAATCATATGGTGGACCAAGGCTCACAGAAAATTGCTTCGGGGTCAGCGAAATAGGTCATTTGGAACACAAGCTTTGGTATCGCATCACAGGAAGGTTTGAGAATCAAAAACTTCAGTGAGTCTTCTGATAAGACCACCTGTTTTCGGAATGTCTAGTTTAAATTGGTGGAATCAATATAACCCATGGTGTTTTTTTTGACAGATGGTTAATGCTTAAGGTTTGGAGGATCTTCTACAAGAGATAAATGAAGGGTAGCACCTGTAGTAGTTGTAATGGCCATTTTCGGCCCATGACTGGTCATTAGCTAGGGACGTCGTTCATGTCAAACGATGGATGACAAATAACGGCTCATTGCCAGAGCTTTGTAAGTTAATCAGAGTCGTGATTAGGGCTTGCTGACTGAGAAAAATAATCACAGTAGCCTACAGTTGTACAGCAGGTAGGTAGACAAGCCAGACGATACTCGAACCCACAATGCACATATGCAGAGTTATGGCTAAATCCGTTTCTTGTATTACTTTTGGTCCAAGTCAGTGGTCATTTTCGTACTCAGAACAATAGAAAGTTCATTTTAATTGTCAAACCACAAAACCCAGACAATATACATAGATATATAAATAAACAGATGCTTTTGTATACGACTGGGAGGCAACGATATGCCCTTTTGCAACCACCCATACTTCGTCTGATTTAACGTTATAACTTTCATAAAGTACTTTAGTTTTGATATTAAATAGGATTAGAACTAAATTTATGAATTTGATGACCTGTTTTTTGTCGACTAAAATATTCGGCACTGGCTACTTCTGTATCTGCTTTGCCAGCTGCTTTTTAGGTGCGAGGTTGTTGAATATTGCGCTGCAGTATGTTTGCTGAATTATTCGCATAGCAGATTGTGAAAACAAAATTTCAGACTATTTCAGAAATTTTTACTTCAACTTCAATGAGTGAATTTGCGGTTCTATATATCAGCAAAAACGTTCCGAAGTGGAGCAATTCTGATTATCATGCGTTGGTTCGCATTCTATGCAGAGATAATAATGTGCGAGAGGATTGCTGGACTCCTCGCCGCCTTGGGGTGGTTCACATAACCGCTGATCGGTTACGGCTTCCTTCACCATCAAGTCCATGCTTTCAAAAACAAATAACTATCCAACTAATCTCATACCCGACATGGACTGGTAACCGGACAAGAGGCCGAGGTTCGCCATATGATTAAGCAATCATATACTATTTCCTCGCCTCCGGGATAAGTATGTAAATCCTATCCTACATTTAATTTGAGAAAGCAGAAATATTGATTGAATGACAAGTTAAGTCGAAGTTTCATCGTGTCTGTATAACTTTTCACCAACTCTCCATCCTAGGTCGTTGTTCACAAACATGTGAAATGATGACAAGAAGCACCGTTTATTACATATCACAATAATATACTACAATATATGCAGGTTAACAATAAATGAGTTAAAAATTAAATATTATTAACAACAGAGCAATGTTTAAATTTATGGACATAAAGATCATGCCCCGGTACGATAAGGCGTGAGAGCACCGAGTTTGCTGATAAGATCGACGAACAAGCAAACATTTAATTGAAATAAAGCAGCAAACTTTTAATAAAATTTAGGGTCTCATGAGTCTCTGAAATTGAAAAAAAAACTAAGTATTATCAAACTCTTTCTTTAGGAATTTAGATTTGAAATTGATTGGTCCGGGAGATTTCTAACAACAAGAATTTATCAAACCGTCCATGTTGGGACATTTAACTGATTTGTTATTTGCAATGCCCAACCTACTTTGCCAACTGAGGATTGAGATTGCTTGAACCATCTTATTGATTTTTCTCTTCCAGAATTATTACAAATGTCTTACCTATGTTAAGGCAAAGATTACCGTTGATGTGTTCGCTGTCACTTTTTGTAATAAATTGTGTAAAGGTAAATAAAGTGAGAAGGTTGCTTGATATCAAACTGTATCGCAACATGTAATTTGAAAACTGGATCACACCACGAATGCTAAGTTCAGGCAAAATACTTCTACTGATCTTTACTCTTGATCCATTATTTTAAATTTCAGTAGAGAAAATTCTGCCAAAATTTGGAATGAATATGAGAGCATTGAAGCGTATATGCTGCCAACTGCTGGCTGTTCATAAATATATATTAACAAGCTGAAAAATTGCACAGAGATAAATTATTTCACTCAGACATGAAATGGTACGAAAAATATTTTCATGCAGACATTACGAACAAAACAAAATACCTTGAAAATTAAATACTACGAAATTAAATAAATAACTATAAATATATACAATTAAGAATAGTACATTGCAGGGTACCGGAAGTCCGTCTCCAACCCAGGAACCGCGCGGTAAGTGGGCCAAGCACTGGGTTATTTTATTTAGATGAGCAGAGTCACGTTGAGCCGTCCCAACACTGGTAGCCTACATGGTGATACACGTTCACGGATGGGAGAAAGACTCTTGCAATCGATAAACGTAAGAATGACGGTGAGTATTTCCTTGAAATTCTTTAGTTGCAAATCGCAGTATATTAAATCTCTGATGCTTTTGAGATGCGAAAGAATAAAAAAGTGTACCATAACGGGGGTGGCAAAATTACGGCCCGCGAGCCGGCCGACTGACCGACAGATGTGTTTCATCTGGCCCGCTTGTGTCCGCTGAAATTACGACTATAGTTTTTATAAATATGAACTTCTGTTGAAAATAACGATGATAATAATGTCACAATGACCCGATTATGCTTATTATTATATAAACGTTAGCCTATCTGTTGTAAATAAACTTTTCTATTCATAGTTTTACATATTGAGTTTTGAGTCTCCGGGCCAGTAACCAGGTATATTATCTGACCCACTCAAAAAATTAATTTCCCGCGCCTGATGTAAAACAAGATTATGGAAAATCATTGAAAATATCAAAATTGTAGTGGAGAGGATGGGTATCGCATGATAATTGCATGTATGTTGCTTCATCATAACTACGATAGCACCACTTTTTGTGAGCTTAACTCGAAATATTTTTAAAAATTGTTATTTCGGTAAAATGTCACTCCCTGGTCGATCGATATCCGACTGACGACTGCGCTTATTACTAAATCACGTCCAAGTAGACCGAAAATCAAACAGTGCTGAAGATAGAGGTTCCGTTGTACGGCACGTGGTCGCAGTCTGCCAGTGCGCTTTGCTGTAACTCAGTCCGTAGGAATTCAGATGTATAGGCCATCCCTGCGATTAGTCCAGCGATACCGATTGCAATGAACAGAACATCTCTGATTATTCGAAGCACGGACAGTGGTTCTTGGTGTTGGTGCCTGCTGGACGGTTCTCTGGAAATTGAAATGAAATTTGATACGTTAGGCAGGGATAAAGAAACTGGTAATATTTTAGGCGCTTTTAGTTTGTTACCCTCAGTTTAGAACATCACATGCTAACCCGGTCAGTGGTGTGGCGCATCATGCTAAGCGTTAGGAATGCGCCCGCCATCGCACTTCTAATTATCTTGTGTGGGTTGACAGGTTAGAATCTCAAGAGGCCGTAGGGTGGTTATAGGTAACGGCTTCCGGTCCATGCATCTAAAACTGTTAACTTGCTACCTGGTCCCACACTTGACATAAACTGGTAACAAGACGAGAGGCCGTGGTTCGCCATATGAATAAACAGTCTCGTAGGCTTTTCTATCCACCAAAATAGACGAACGATTTTTCTTAGATATGGAAGCTGTAAGAAACCAAAGCTGGTAATTGAGCAGCGAGACTTCCGGGTTTTTATTTGGAGAGCATGGGAATAATATCATGCCACATCACCCGGAAAAAATATGTATGTCCTATTCTAAATAAAAAATAGTGATTTTTTGCCTTAAAAAGATTAACAGTAAATTTGGCAATCAAAACGGCACCAAGTCGGATAACTCGTCTAACGCTGTATGGGCGAGTAATCTGTGACGACTCGTTCTTGTAGACAAGTTGTCCGCCTTCTGCCACACGCAGGGTTATACTGTTCAGTTGAAGGTTTACAGTGTTTCAAGTAAGGAAAGTTGGTAACACTCACCCAGTTAGACTTGTTCCTTCCTCGTCATGCAACAAATCCTCATTATCGTCTGCTGCCACCCTTCCCCCAGTTACGTGTAGCAAGAGATCACTCAAGAATGGAAAAACGAAAGTCAGCGTGAATGAAGTCAAAGATCCGAACAAACACGCAAGGCCTGCGTAGCTTGGAATCCCGAGTGCCAGTCCTCCTGAAATGAATTTATTCGAAATGTTAGAATGTAAAAAGGAAGCTGTCGGTGATCCCTCCCTACGGTCACTGCAAAATTATTATTGTGGGATGGTTACAACAAGGCTCTTTACAAGCGGCTACTAGGCACGAAGATAGCTGCTATGTCGTGGGAGAAGGGGAATCACCCCAGTTGGGCACTACCTATCCAATTTTTTTCTATACATTGAGGTGGTAAATATGAGAGTCGGAGCTGATATATTTATGCTGCAATGTTAACAATACCAGCATAGCCTCAATCGGGTATGTGTTACAAACCGTGTCTGGAAAATTCGCGGCAGGAAATTTTGCCGCATAGGAAAGTTCGCCGCATAAAAAATCAAGATTCCCTACGGCGAAATTTCCTAGAATCGTTTTAAACTATTCTTGGTTAATGCACTACACAATAAAGTTTTCACGTTCGAAATCCACCACGTTCCCAAGATGTGATAACGGCCGAACCAGAAGGTTCTCACACATCATTGACTGCGCACATAACCTTGTCGGAGTGAATATATAGAAGCGCTCCATAACTAAGTTAAGCAAATAAACAAGAGAGCTATGCTCAAATATATGGACACGTAGCGCCACCCAATGGCAATAATTTTGATGAAGTCATAGCGAAAAAAAAAGTAATAGCCTTCTGGAGAAAAATTTTATCTTTAACCACTGAAAATTAAATTTCAAAGCAATTGGTCCAGTATTCGAAGAGAAAAGCGAGTTTTTAATGATAATGACGAAAGAAAATAACAATAACAACAAAACTTTGAAACGATCGTTATGGCCACTAAACGTGTCCAATAAGCAAGTGACGACAACGTACCTGCAACTCCAAGAAAAATCATCTTAAATGCGACATCACATAAAATCTCAGCCCCAGATAAGCGTTCAGATAATGCAGGGTCGATCTGGTGTCGGAATGATACGAACACTAATGCCAGTGTCCCAGATGCTATCCGCACAATGGGGTAAGTTCTGCAAAGAAAATTGTTTGTTTGATTAAACTGCTGACACTGACATGGACAAAGTACGACCCGCGGGTCATATTCTGTTGGGTAATTCAATCTGGCTCGTCTGATGCTGCCACAACTAAACCAAAACCAAATTTTAAATAATAACTCAAGAAATTTGTTGAGATTTCGATTAAATTCAGTTTTGGCACAAAGCTTATTGCTTTCCACTTTTGCTTTTGTAACACTGAAAATATTGTTCATAAAATATTTATATATATTCATAACTTTTTACGTCACACTTACATGGCCCGCTGGTATAGGTGAGCAAAATTTTTGGCCCCTGTCCCAAAAACCTTCCATCCTTTTCTACGACGTTTAAATATTTAGTCTTATGCCCACAGTGCCACCTCATTAAAGGATGTGATTAGGGAGGAAGCCTCGGATCAGAAAGACACTGGTCCTTACAAATATGCATCAGTGGATGATTTTAACGAGCCTTGTTTGGAGTTGAGTATTATTAAAGCTGTATTAACTAAGTGACCTTTTTATAGTTGGGGCGGTGATCATTACTTAGGGCAAACTATACACCCCTAAATATAACTCTCAGTCTAATAGTGGCGATCTTAATTGTTCAATACTTTTGGACACTCTTTCCACATTCGAGGACTCGGGAACTTGCTTCGTGGAAACTTGCAACTCTTCTTCCAGTAGCTTACTCTTTTCACTTTATATTTGTGTCGAAACGTTTATAAAACTTGTATTCAAAATTATTCATAGCATTTTACTCACCCTCCGTTGAGAGGCAAATTGAAAGTGATGCTTCCGCAAGTTTCGAGCCCGAGACCCAGGAAGACTGCGACAGACATTCCGATACCGACCACAATCGTTACAAACGCAGCCACTATCAATATGATCGGAAACTTCTTGCGATCCCTGAGATTCTCATAAGACGCTGTTACCTGAAATAATGTTAAATTGTAAGAAATGGAGGCATAGGCAAAGCGAAAATTGGCGGGGGTTCACAAAGATGAGTTAAAGCAATGTTTTCCAACGAGTGGGTCACAACCAGGACACGGCATTTTGAATCAAATCCTAAATTATTCGATTCGGTTTTGACGGGAATTTTTTCAAATCGCCGCCATTTTGCTTTTCTGACCGCCGTCAGGTCGAGATGAATCGATCATTTTTAATTCGTTTGAATATTTTAATATGCAATTCTGACATATATATGTGTATGAGCACTCAGTGAACTGCCTGAGTTATAGATAACGTGTTTTCACTAATTTATGTGGCTCAAGGACCCATTACAATTAAAATATTTTATTATTAAATTCTGGAATCATTTGATATTCAAAAATGCCCAACCCAAGTCACAACCTAACGTTTGGTCGCCTGAAATTCCTCTCGCATTGTGAGTTGGTGATATCAAATTATAGAAAATTCCATTGTTTATTTAGTATTTAATATTTGAGCGTTGCTCGATAGTAATTGTATATGTGGGAAGAATCAATGCATGATCCATCTTGCTTTGCTTAAAGTAAAGCCACGCCATTGTTACAAAAACAGCATTCTCTTTAGTGCAACTTTGAAGTAAATTCTGGTGAAATGATTGCTATGTAGAATTGGTTGTTTTGTATTTGGCATATTCCTGGGTCGCGAGATTTCACCAAATATTTTTTTTTTAATTCGGGCGGCTTTGAAAATGGGTCGGGGAAACGTTACACAAATTTCATGATACAGAATTCCTAACCAAGCGTCAACAAGACAATAAGGAATATGATTTGAATTATAAGAATCTTTTTTTGCATCGTTATACGTGCGTATTATCATCGCACAACCTGTCATTCAATTTTTATTTGGCGCATTGGCGATATAAAATTAGTTTTTGAAATAATGTTATGAGCTGATCGCGGAGTGTTTCAAATTTTATCGACGCGTAGATTATACTAAATTTTGAAAATAAGTCTCAGTGCCGATGTAACAAATACTTTTCGGAGTTGTTTGTGAAGTTTACTCTGTCTCTAGGCTTCAGTGGAGACAATAACGTCATATTGTGAAGTTATCGAATATGGCGTCATATCATACTTACGTCATCAGGAGTAGCCCCTGTTGTGAAAATAACTCCCGCAAATAGTAAGCATATCTTATCCCATTTTGTATCGGTAGTCAGTTGAAGAGCGTCGTTGCTTGAGGCCTAAAACATTGAACAATTTGATCAGGGTAGTTGTGGCGTTAGACTGGATGTGCAGGGCAACAGGTATAAACAATGCCAGTGGACTGAAGCTTATGGAGACCATGTTTGTCATCTACGGCATCAACATGCCACGATACTAGACGAAAGGGTTATGGTGTTGCGAGAATTTACACTCGACCCTCCGAGCCATTAATTTGATTTTAATTCTGATGTTTGAAAGATACTTTTTTATTAGATTTGTGCTGCTTCAAGTTCCGCTTGTGGTAATTACGTGTAATGCACCATCGTAACTATAAATAGTTTCCGCATTTCGGGATCTCTTTTATATCTGACTGCGCTGGCCTTGCTTTGAGGATATTATCTTCGACAGCTATGGTTGACACCAACCATATAAAACAAGAGAGCGATGCTCAAATATATGGATACAAAATGGTACGGATATATAAGCTGTTACAGTAGCCCATCGGTGCCGTATCGCAGCTGAGCAGCAGATTTGAATTTACGCAAAAGCGGAACCGCCACAAGTAGCGCAATTTTCAATTTCGATGATGACATCGAACACAAAAAACGAATAATACCCAATAAGCCAACAGTTTCATTTCGTGTACAATATTGAACCGCCACAAGGAGCACAATTTTTGATTTTGATAATAGCAAAATGATCCATAGGTCCATTTTGTGTCCAATAATGAATAGAGATACTCACCAGTCGAGAAGTGAAAAATACAATCGTTGGCAAACCAAGAAAAACAGCGAACAGGGCGGGCATTAGAATGAGAAGGAAAGCTGAGCAAATGCAAGGGCAGATGCAATCCTCACACGAACCATGAATATTGTTTCGCAACCACTGAGTGAACGCGTGAGCGATAACCACCGCTACGATACAAATTCCTATAGCAACTCGATCGCCGTCAACACCTGCCGATGTCTGGAACACCTGGAAAGTATAGGATTGGAATAGTTATCTCAGGGAATCTTGCATATATCTGTAACAGGATGAAAATATGATAGGATTCACAAATTTATCCCGGGGGAGAGGAAAGTCGATAACACGGCTTAATCATATGGCGAACCACGGCCTCTCGTCCGGGTACCAGTTCATATCGGGTACGGGATTATTTAGCGAAATATTTGTTTTCGGAAGCATGGACTTTATGGCGGAGGAAGTGAACCACCCTACAGCGACGAGGAGCAGCGATCCTCTCACACATTCGATTACTATTCGACTCGATTCTGCAAACCCATGAAGCGACGAGGGGATTACTAACGTTTAGGACGTGTGTGATAAGGTCCGATGTTTGAAATTGAATTTATGGTACGTTACTGAGAAAACGTAATATATTAATATAGTAACAAGGCAGGGTTGAATTGATGATATTTACTTAGGAAAGAGGTAAGGTGGGTTAATCATGAGGGGAGCATACGTACGCAAAAATTTCTATCCACAAAAAAATCCAGCCAGAAAATTTCTCCCTCCGTAAGTTTGACCCATGGGAAATTTCCTTTCTTCGATATCCCACCTAGTGCGATTTTGATAGCAACCATGGTACCCCCATAGTATGTGTACCAGGTTAGGCTATAATTTTATTCCGATTTTCCTTATTTTAGTTCTATTACTAGTTCGGGGACTGTTTGTGTTAGTCAAGTGAAATGCCCATAGGTTTCAGTCCTTTTACACAACTTGATATAAAGTAGGCGAACACAACTAGTTACCTCCATATTGGTACACAACTACACATACTTCTGGAGCGCCGGAACCATTGCTTCTCGTAGAAAAGCACTTTACAGTATTGATTAGTCATATCCAAAGCTTTTAGTCAAATAATTGAAATGATTCTAGCTCTGAATCTGCAGAAAGAAAATACATACCTGGCGAAAACTGAGACCCGCGAAAGCCAGGAACGTGCTTGCGTGGCCGAGCAGGGAAAACCATTGAATCGTAGAGAATATGACGAGGTAGCAATTGACTGAGGTTCGCCTTATTCCTCCCATTGAGTTCTCTAGAACCCACCAGTCGCTGATGCCGGAAGGGGCTGCGATACCTTTCGACCTGGAAGGTAAGGATAACGCTCTGTGTAGTGTTTATGATTCGATGGTCATTGATTTCATAATTGATTTAGTCCTGAGCGATATAAACGCGCAAAGAAACATAGCATAGAGAGCAGAGGGCTAATACCGATCTTAGCGGCATGACTGGTGGTCATTCAAAACCCTTATTGAAATTTAGAAGCTTGAAGAATTGAACCAGTTATTCATACTATCTACACCTACTCATAAATTTCAGTATCGGTATTCAAGTTTTACCGAGAATGTCTTTGACCATAAAAGCGGGTTTCCTGGCTGGCCACTTGCACATGCGAACCCAAGTTCATTCTGTTCCGCTCAGGTATCGGTTTGACGGCCTGAATTTTTGCATCGCTCCTAATCCGTCTAGTGGTGATGTGTAAGCAATATAAGTATGGAAAACAGCTCATGTAAATTTAATCGGAGTTCAACTATAAGTAGACTGGTGGCAAGCAGATGCACGAAACGCACGATATCACGTAGTACTGTTTATCATTCCAGTGATATTTATAGCGTTATTATGATTGGTAGATTCCAAATCCCATTATGTTCAAACAACCCTTGCTCAAGAAAATGAAAACACCCTGTGAAACACATAACCTTATCTAACAATGAAACTAGGGAGAACGGGGAAATGGAGATGAAAATCTGTCTTGCCTCCAGCATTGTGGCCCCTCCAAATGCTCTGTGGGCCCCTTGGTGGGTCATGGGGCCCCGCTTAGGAATCACTGACTTAGTACTTACGTTAAATCTTCCGCAATCTTCGTCAGCACATGCCCCCTGTATGCATTGATGATGACAAACACAGCAATGAGTATCGGGCCAGCTATGATTCCTCCGAACTTCATTGACCAGGGTAAGAGAAAGAGCGCGATCCCGAGTGGATAACGGACCAATGTCAAGAAGATTTGGAAGGAACTGAAGAAAGAAAGTGAAATTATAGATTTCAAATAGGCCTAGTGGGTACGATGGCTCAGTGGTTAGAGCGGTGGTTCACAAACTTTTTAAGACGCGCCATTTTTTCGAATTTATAATTATGTCCGAGAGGATTGCTGGACTCCTCGTCGTAGGGTGGTTCACATAACTGCTGGTCGGTTACGGCTTCCTCTCCATCATATCCATGCACTGGAACAAGTAACAGTCTAACTTATCCTATTCCCGACGTGTAACAGGAAGAGAGACCGTTCGCCATATGATTTAGCCGTCTCATTGACTTCCTTCTTTCCCAGGAAAACTATTTGAACCCTATCCTAATAGTCAAGAATTGCGTAATATATGGGTTGGTTGAGGACGCAGCAGCACCCTGTAATCGCTGGGTCAACGGCTGGTAACTATATACACTATCTATCTAAACCACTGGTTCTCAACCAATGGGCCATAGTCCAGTGCTGGGCCATATAGACATTTTCAAGTGGGCCACAAGCTTATTCAAAATTACTATGGTTATTGAAAATTTCAGTTTCATTTGTGTCATTATAGTCAAATTTTTATTGTAGTAGCAATGAATGGTGCTGCTGCGTTTCGTTCTAATTCTTAAAGTGAAAGTATATATTTATTTTTGCTTGTTTTTCTTGTAGTTTTTTCCATCCATGAGAAAGTTAGTGGGTCACAGAATTTTTATAAAACGAAAGTGGGCCACGAAAGAAAAAAGGTTGAGAACCACTGGTCTAAACTATATAGTAGATCTGACCATGTAGGACTTTCGAGTCACTATTTATCAAACAAGTCATCCAAATAATAGGTTCTCAAAGTGCACCATACGAAGCCCCAGGGCTCAAAGTGTGAGAAACCTGGGAACTCCGCGAGCTATTTGTTTACTTATCAAAATACTGACTTGGCTAATTTTGTAACTGTCAAAAGAAGCACTAAAGGCATTTGACAACAGTAGCGTCGTAATGTGGCAACAATGAAGTAATCGAAATATGGCATTATCTTTTGGAACTTATAAGGTACTGCTATATCCATATGTTTGTCGAGTGTCAAATTTGCAGGGCTCCGTAAATAATAGTCGACCCAGCCGGGGATTTTTATCCGACACTGTTGCTGCATTTATCTGTGCCATATTTTACTCCAATCTTTTTCCAAACAATGTTATTTTTGGATATTTTTGATTCATTTTTTCCTTGCATAATTGCATAAAAGATAATTTTCACTAGGCCGACTAAATAATGCCGCTTCACGCGATTCAATCGTTTCATATCCCGCTGATCTTACCTTCCCTGGCCGAGGTAGTCGTCGCAAACGCTCTTCATTTTGCGTGTTACAGTGTGGGATGTCCAATTAAGATTCCAATTGGTAGCTTCGTGGAGGCTAACATATAAGCAGCCGTAATGGCAGATATGTGGATGTACCCAGAATGCCAACCGCAAACTGTAGTGTTGTGCACAAATCTAATATGGGACAAAAATTTATTTTTACTCCTGAAATGATGGATTCAAATAACGATGGAATTCAATACTCCGTGTAGCCAAACTCTGGTGCTCTATTCAGGTCAAGATTAGTTTTTCCAAAAAAAATCGTACACTATTTACGAGAAAATGATAATTACGCAGTTTTACTGCGGCAGGGAAGTCGCGGAGAACCCAAGGTTATAATACAGATTAGGAATATTCTAGTCTCTAAATTACTGTTATTGATGGTAGTGCCGTATAAATTGGGAGTTACAACAACTAAAATCGATTATATTACTAGAAATTACCATGTTTAATGAGACATGATACCGACGAATGACCGGGGAATCCTCATTTCTACTGGACAAGTCCTGGGATAAAAATTCTATTTTTATTACTTGAACTTGACATAACAGTGGAGCAGGCTATGCGCCCGAAACTAATATTAGGCTGATGACACCTATATAGATAGCCGTTATGACGACAGAGACACGAATGCTTACAAAAAATATTCGTTACTCTACTGCATTACTCAATTTGAGATCAAGTTTTAAGCCGAAAATTTATTCCACTGAAATGATGGATGGAAACAACTGACGAATTTAATAGTCAATCCATTAAGTTCATGCATCTGCGACCAATAACTGGTTTAATATGTCAATATCCGACATGGACCGGCAACTGGTTCGTCATATGATTGGGTGGATCCCAATATATATAATATAGTGGCGTATATGCCAGCGCTGATAGTCAGCCAAATACATAACACATTTCTTTGTAAGTTACTAATAGTAAAATATCTACAACCCCCTAAATTTGGGATCACCCCCTCCTCATAAAATGAAAAGCTGCGCTGCACACCAACGCACTCCGCAAATCCATAAAGCTCGTCTGCTCCTACATTCCATTCTATATTGATATATTCTGATCTGTATTCTGCAACTCTAAATTACACCAGACTTTGCTTGCGCTCAAATACATACATTGCACAGTGTGAATCATACTCAGCCGTTACGCAGACTCAACGTTTGCATTGACAAGCTGGGAAGCAGCTTTCCGATTAAAAATAATCAGAAGTTTCACTAATCTTTGTCGTTATTGCGGCTGTGTTAGATTTGTCATTCACAGTTTTGATTGTATTTATATTTGTTTCGTAACATTAAGATATAGGACAATTATCGGGCACAAAATGGACATATAGATATTTTTGTTATTACGCTTTTCTCACAACCACTGGACAAGTTGCTATGAAATTGTCAGTGGTTGAAGATTGTATTTTTCGCCAGAAGTCTATTACCATTATTTATTTCAAATATTTCTGTGAGATCCATGGAATTCGTTTTTTTTTTATTCGATGACGTCATCAAATATTGCGCACCTTGTGGCGGTTCTGCGTTCTCGTTATTCGTGAAGATTGCTTTGCCGGTAGTTTATTGTGACAGAGTGCATGTCCGTACTATTTCGTTTTGATTTTCGTGTCCATATATTTGAGCATCGCTCCCTTGTTAATGTTGAAGACGGGGTGTATAAGCAGGGTTGCACAGTCGAAGTTTCTGATGATTTCACCGTATTCGAAGCCGTATATGCAAGCTACCCGTAATCGGTTGTAAATTTCCGGACGGCCCATCAGCGTAGTACAATACTACCGTAATATGAATATTGGTAGCTTTGTCATTTGTACATTTGGTGAAAGGATTATTGATAGCAAGCCAGAAACGTCTGGATTTCAGTAAATCGTTCAAGAATAGAGTAAAATGGTGTCGGAAAAAGCGTAAGAATTTATTTCTCATTGCAAAATTGCATTTAAAAAAAATGTTGACATCTTCGTTGCAGCTGATTTGATTATTATTAAATTCTATATTTCAAGTTTTTTTTAGCAGTGTTTCAGGTGAGACTGAACGCTAATCAACGGCGGCTTCCTTCTCGTCTCAGCGGAAAGTTTGGACGTTTCAGTTTGATCTATCAACCGCTTTAACCCTGCAACCGGTTTTCCGGCTTCCCGGATAATAAACGTTGAATCATTGTCGCTACCGTAAACCTACGGGTTCATTAATTTAAGTGCGGTTGAACATAACTATGTTGAAGTCGCAAATGGATCTTTTATCATATTTGCGCGTTTTCAGATTTCATCCTGGCCCTGGGATAATTTTTCCTTTCTTTCCCCTATATATTTACGATAGTATGCTTCCCATATCATGCCCTGATGAAGTTTTTCTGAATAGAAATTCAAAACAATGCATGATTGCCACCAGGTAAACTCTTGTTGATAATAAATAAAGCACAACCGATGTTAGCAAAACGATGTAATTTGGCGACGTTTCGAATTTCTATGCAGAAAAACTTAATCAGGGCAGGATATGGAAAGGACACAAGTGGATATATATAGAGCAAGAAAAAGAAAAAAATATAAAAAAAATATCATGGCGTAAATTCTAATTTTATTTTATCCTCCTCCTTTTAGATTAGAGTTTACGCCATGATAATTTTTTTTCCGCCCCATATATATCAACTGTGTCTTTTCTGTAAGTTTTTCTGTATAGAAATTCGAAACGTCAGCAAATTACATCGTTTTGCTAACACCGGTTGTGCTTTATTTATTAGAAATTCGAAACGTCCAAATCCAAATTAATTAATTTATCATCGATATGTCGCACCGGCATGTCAAAAGTTTTTTCCACGCCACCCATGTCGGTGAAATTCCATTCCCACCACAAGCATCCAGAATTCGAACGTTAGCCTAAAGCAGGCCGGGCAACATCTCTGGTCGGCGGGCCAGATGTGGAAAAATGAAGTTCTCGGTGGGCCGGATTATTACATAAATGTTCACAACGCTCTGCACTTTGACCTTATATTGTTTGTTTAACATATGTGCTAACGCATTTGTTTGTTCACTGAGGCAATTGTTTATTTCACCAGCTCGCACTGACAGTGCGGTGAGAGTAGAGCGATCGGCAACTTTCAGGAATGATGCGTCGGACCACATTACAGAGTGTGGTCGGATACAGTCAGTGGGCCGTATGTTGCCCACCCCCGTCCCTGCCCTAAAGCGTCGTAGATAAGAAATTGCAAGTTCAATTTCACGCTCACCTTATCCAGCGTGTGATAAATTGATTGGCTACAAAACCGGAAATATTCCAGTCGTTTTAATTTACAGGGCTTCTTACCAATCGATAACTGCTTGCTTCACTTGCTTTGTTCAAGTGAAAAGCGAAAAAACAGCGCACGGAAATATAGTTCCCTCAAGTTAAGATACGAAATGCTGAATTTGGGTAGGGTGCCTTTGCTAGTCATAACGTCTCTCAACACTTGATTATTATCCAATTGCATATATCTATATTTTCATGAGATATTTCACCCTTTTTCACCTAATAAAGCTCTTGGCAAGTATCAAGTGATTTGCAACTTTCAGAAATCGCCCAACAAATGATTACCTCGGGTCTGTATGCGTAGGTCAGAGGGAAAAAGCTACACTTTGCAACACTTGCAACTAGACAAAACTCCCTCCCAAGGAACAAAATTCTCAGCAGGCTGGATACGGAAAATAATCCCAGACTTCGCAAGCTTTTCATTCATTGAACTAGAGTCGCACATACATTTGGTCAATAACATTAATCCCAGCTTATGGTTCGATTACACTTGAACCCACGACAATTGCACCTGTATACTATTTGCCCTATGAAATTTATTTTTGTTTTACGGATATTTGAACCCATACTCACCCTAACCCATGGGTTTTAGCACCCGCATATAGATCGAACCCGCGGATATACACATGGGTTCAAATGTACGGTCACCCCACTGGGAGCTATTTAGATTAACAGCTACCTTAATCCTTCAGTTGTGTTGTAAGTCGACAAACTCATCTATTTAGCCCTACTCCTGTCCGGTGTTGGCTATAAGTCTAAATCCCAAGACGCGATCCAGGTGGATTCACGAGTCACCGTGAACTGATATGTATATATAATATGATTGAGCTAATTCCGATAGAAATGACACACTTGCCCAACAACTATCTTGACTCACGCCTTTACATGCTTTAGCCCTTCAACTTTCTATTTAGGCTTTAATCCCCTAGCACTCATACACTGCAATCAGAGATCTCATAATATTGACTGTCTGAAATGCTTCCAAAAGGAATCTCTTTTCTCAGCCAAAAATAAATGACATGAGAACCGTACAGGCATGACTGGTAGAAAATTCTGTTTTGTATCTGCAATGAAATATCTTCCCTGATATAAACTGTGAAAAACAGACATATAAATCTTTCCTTTGCACTGTTAGGAATGCTGAAAAATATACTTCAAATTCACTGTATCTGTGTCGTGCTTATTAAAAATTTAACGTTGATTTTACATATTTTATAACAGCGTGTCTGCTCAGCGTCTGACAAATTAAGAACGTTTCCTCCCGCCGAGTCCGGATGCTACCACGTGACTTCACATGTCACAATTGCAAATTTTGAAAACAATTTGGCACGGCAACCTTGTTTCGTGATTTGTGATTGGTCAATTAAGGTGTGGGGGGAATTAAATTTTCTTTAAAGGTTGGTCGCGGTGGCTTATTATTAGAATAAAGAATGTTGAAATCGCCGTTCATATCGGGTTCATATTGACGACTACCCGCCTCACCCAAAATGTAATATATAAGTTGAATCCCCCCTCCCCCCTTGAAAAAAATTGCGCTTTTTGTATAAATTACTGATTGCACGGCGCTTCAGAAGTGTAGCAATATGAAGAAAATTGATTTTGTTAGCCTACTTTACAAGTTGTTTAAAAAGACTGAAACCGACAGACAGGGGTATATCCACTTGGCTAACACAGACATTCCCCGAACTCGTAATAGAACTGAAATAAGGAAAATCGGAATAAAATTATGGTACACATACTACGGGTGTAACGATTGCACTAAGCACATGTGTGAACATGCCTTATAAAGATAGAAGGTAAAGTATGACAATTACATTCATCGCCTTTCGTTTGGTGTTATACGAATTTTCCAAACCGGCAGTAATTTAAACTGTTAGTGAATTATAGATCCGCTGTGCCGTTTTCCCTCCACTTTAATCTCTTTCAGGACATCTTGGCGCAAGGATGACAATTTTGATCCGGCTCGTCGTCAAGACAACGAGTGACTTGGCAGAAATTATAGCATTGTAACACAGCAAAAATCGTGGCGTCTATTATCAACAATGCACGTTTATTTTTAATGTAAACATTATTGCAACTTTACCAATATTTTGTAAACAAACAATATTTCCTAATCAATACGAATCAGGTTATTGACCGGTTTAGCATGACATGGATTCGTGAATTATTTTAAACGGCGCTTCAGCATTGCCTTCCTAATTTGGTACTCCCGAAGTATGTGAACCAAGATGGCGAATACCAAACGTAGTATGTGTACCAGATTAGGCCAAAATTTTATTCTAATTTTCCTTATTTCAATTCGATTACGAGTTCGGGCACTAGCCAGGTGACTCCAGTATTTGTACCTGAAATTATGACCTAACCCTAACCTGATACACATACTACGTTCCGTTGTCCGCCATCTTGGTTCACCATACTTCGGCAGTACCCAATGTTCCCTCTAAAATTTTGGTGTGTGCGCACTTTTTTGGAAATGACTAATATTTGTGCAAAAACCAATGAAGAAAATTTGGCATTCTAACCGAGTAATTGGTGGGCCAACAACAAACTTTCTCAACCTGCCAACCGAGAACATTGTTACATTACCTCGAAATAGGTCTGTGCGCAGTAAATCTATGCGTGTGCGCAGCCTCTGAAAGCTGTGTGCGCGCGCACACACGCACACTTTAGAGGGAATAATGGCAGTACCCCTAATTTATTACATCTTCGGTAAGGTAGCAGTGTTTTCTATATGCCGCGGCCTAAAACTGAGTCGCCGTAAAATTTCCTCCAATCGCTTGTTTTTTTTAACAAAACCTAAAAATTATCAATTCTATTTTCTAGTGAATTCTAAAAAAATGCTCATTTTGTATTTGGTATTGAAGTAGCTGTATACGTGGGAAGTAGAACAGCTTAATTAAATATTTTGCATTATTTATTTTGTCTTAATTAAGTAAAGCCACGCCACGATTTCAAAACCTCGCTGAGGGAAAACTAGAGTCGCTTTCTCACTTTCATTCAATTCACATTTTACAAAATTTATTTTTAAGAAAATTTGGGTCACTTTTTGAGGTATTGGATTCGAAATGTTCAACTTGCAATGTCGATATTTTCTGACCATATCCCAAGCATCTGGGACAAATTAACAGATCGTTTCCTGATCTGTAGAATTTGTTTCTGGGTTATCGGTTGTGTGAGCATGGTAGCAGTCTTGGTGCACAAAACTATGGCAGTTATAAGCATCTTTGAAAAATAATAATAATAATAATGGTAGCAAGTATGCAATGATACAATAATGGCTATCGCATCTCTGATAACATCACGGAAAATATTCCACTACTATTTAATGCATGCTCCTGGAATGATATAACTATTTCCACACTCAAACTGGATTATTCCTAGACCGAGATAAGTCCGTCTATAATAAGGGTGGGCGTGGCCAATCTGCTTTCGACCGCGATCGACTAAAATTTTAAAAATAGGACGCGATCACTGATCGATAATATGGTCATAAACAAAAACTAATTGGTACTGAATATGTAGATAACAGCACACACTTATACAAAAAATTCCACCGCTGACAATAAGCTCGGCATTCTTCATCGTCACAAAATTAGTATTTTTTATGTTCCATTCATCCATTTCATCATTTATTTGAGATTTAAATCATACAATTGAGATATGAGGTCTACCTAATTTTTAGTCGTATGTGTTGAAAAGCAAAACATAAACACCTTGCCAAGTATTCATGTATAATCTAAACAGCAAACATTAAATATTCTAAACCCATAAAGGTTATATGACTGCTCAAACTTCAGTATCTAATTTACAATTTCCTCCAAGTCCGATTCTTTGCTCGCTTGGAAATAGAAAAAATTGGCCATTCTGATGCTACCGCTACCGTTGGGAATTAAATAGAGTGAAACAATAACTTAAACTATTTTAGAAGTTATTGTGGCATTGTTTGTCAGTCAAAACACACCATATTCGGCACGTTCATATTTAAACCTTGGCAACAGCGAAATGTACACTTGTTACGTATATAATGCTCCGACGGTCATGCCCAGACTCAAATACTACTATAAGTATAGATCGTATTTTGCACATGTAGGCTACAAAATTGTTTTCATCCGATTTTAAAACACCCAACATGCGCTGCATGAAATTGGTTCAAGGCAATTTTAGCGGGTATGTTATTAAATTCATTCAGCATCAGACGCGATCGACTACTCGAGACGTGGTCGATCGGGTGATCGCGATCGACGTGTTGGCCGCCCCTGGACTATAATCTATAATTATTGTGCGACATGATTGCTAGACTCCTCGCTGTCACGTTGTCGTTCACGTAGCCACTGGTCGGTTAAGTCCATGCACCTGAAACAAATAATAATTTTCTTTTTCCCGGGTATAGGTAGAAAATCCACCCTAAATATCGCGGCTCATTATATGGTTGCAATATACTCAACATTCCTCTCTTTAATATTAAGCAGAAATTATCATCATTCCAGACTGGGCGGGACAACTGTGCATGACATTATATTTGGGCTCAGAGTGAGATAAAGCAGATTAGAGAATTCTAAGTGAACCCTGGGGTCCGAGAATACTCACCGTCTAGGACTCTAGGCCATGATGGGCGAGGTTTTTGGGCCACGGCCAAAAATTTTTTCCACCTAGACTGGCGGGACACGTAAGCTTGACGTAAAAAGTTACGCTTTATAAACAATATTTACATTGTTGCAAAAGCAAAAGTGAAAAGCAATGAGCCTCGTGCCCAAACTAAATTCAACCTCAATCTCAACTAACCCCTTGAGATATTTTTTAGCTTAACATCAACATTTGGCTTTAGTTTGGTTGTGGCAGCATGAAGCAGCCCAGATTGAATTACCCATTGGCAGCAAAAATTTTACCTGGTTGTTATGGATTTGGCCCGCGTACCGTAGTTTACCCATGTCAGGTCTAGCCCACGATATTTCAAATGTAGCCCCTTTTTTGTCCAGCACGTACAATGATTACCATTGAAAAAGCGAAGTTGTGGGGTTTGGAGTTTTGCAAATGTCACCGGTTCATGCGCCGCAAAAATCGTTAAGAATACGCGCGGCACCCATTGCTGATTCACATTATACGCGAGAAATTGGCTCGGCGGTGTGGCGCATCGTGCTAAGCGTTAGGAATACGCTTGCCACCGCATCTCTGGATACCTTGCGTGGGTATGCAGGTTCGATTTTCATGCGGAGATGATTATGTGCGAGCGGATTGCTGGACTCCTCGCCGCCGTAAGGTGGTTCACGTAACCGCTGGTCGGTTACGGCTTCCTCGACCATCAAGTACCTGCATCCGAAAACAAACAACTGGCTAACTAATTCCATATCCGACCTGGACTGGTAACCGGACGTAAGGCCGTGGTTCCCCATATGATTAAGCCGTCTTATTGACTTTCCTTTCCCCCGAGATAAATATGTAAATCCTATGGACCTTTCCCCGACCTTTGACCCCCGGAAAATTCTTCCTATACTTGACCCTTGCAGAATTTTCAGGGCTATTTTAGGAGTGCTTTTGCGAGTTGGCGCCTGTAAAATGGGGTATGTGTTTCAAACCATCATTAGGATTCATCGCACACAACAATCTGTTTTTTAAAAGTACCGGTAAAGAATTTCAGGCTAGTCTATCACAGCTATTTCTATACTAATTTTTATTACTGCAATTAAATTAAAACTCCTAAGAAGACAGAGTGATCATTGAATTATCTGATTTTTATTCAAGTTTCCGAAACACAACTGGAAACTAACGAATAGAGTTCAAAAATGCGAAAACGAGGTAATGTTTACAACCACGCTTGAAAATCTGTCTGAGTGAGAAAAGTGTCTGAGCGGATGCGAAAAGGGGGCATTGTTACGTCACTTTTTGCATCTTGCTGATTGGCCAACGTCACGGAATAAACAAGGAAGTCGATGCTCGGGGAAAGGTCCATCCTATCCTAAATTCAGAACTCTTTTCTGTGGCAGCGTGGTTCTCGTAACCCTTGACCGTTTGTGACCATGCTCCGCCATCTAAATCCGTGCATCTAAAACCAGTTAAATCAACTATTTTTACGCACAAGCTAGATTGTAATTCGCAATAGGATTGAGCTGTCTCATCCACCTTCCTTTCCTCAAAGATAAGTATGATAATTCTGGCCGTCACTAGGTGTCATTTGATTTACATTTGTCCAATTTGTCCGCATTCATTTGGGGGTTTCCCCAACAACAGCCTCCGATAATGACGAGCATTCGTTCGGTCAGTTTAGCGATTATCTTTTTTTAAATTCGGGGATTCCCGTCTGTAAATGTGGCCATGTGCACCCAGGAATAGCTTACTCCAATATGAGTGTATCTAGTCTTGTTTTAAGAGTCTAATAAAGTGTGGTAACGTTACCGGAACATATTACATTACCGGTATGTCTCCACCGGTATGTGGACAATGTGGTTATTGCGTGTCATCAATCAGCTGATTAATTGTGACACATAAAGAGCATTGCGGCGTCATAAACGTGATAAAATCCTCGCACTTTGAATGATTAGCTTACCAGATCACGTCTGTCTGTCGTTCTTCGTAAAATGCTGGTATTTGATATTAAGCAGGCAGGATGGTGTGTTTTCTATCAGACTATCCCACCTTTATTGCTTTTTTTTAGACAGAACATAATTGATCATGATGTTAGCCTAATCGTAGAACGGATCAGAAAATAGGTGGCTAGGCAGGTTTTGTTTGCTCTTGATTCTATATTCACTAAATCCAATTTAAATGTTTTTATCAATTATTTTATTGTCTGTTATGCTGATTACAGAGTCAAAAAAAATTTATTTACTTCATTAAATTCACCTTTTCTTGGACATTGTGTGGATCTATGGATAACAAGATAGTACCCCCAACTTAGTAACTCCTAACTCTTTTATATCGTTTACCTATTATGCAGATACTGTCACATTTTTGAGGCAGCAAATAAACATACATACATAGTAACTTTTTCTAACCTAGGATAAACAGAATCTGAAAAAAAGTTTAGCAAATAGTGGGAGATAAGATGATAACCTAGCGAGAGATCAACTTCTTGAGATATTAGAAGTAAACTTATCTGCCCTACATTAATGATAGTAATTTATTCTGCCCTCGCAGACTTTTAATTCAGTCAGGCTGTTTACCTCTTGCACAATCTTGTATGGAATTAATGCTTGCAGAAATATCGGGTCTCGTGTAGTTTCGTACTTCTAGTGGGCTTAGCATAACATTTTTGTATATGTCAATCCTAACCCCCACCTGACTATTTCATCCAAAAATTATGTCACTATGACGTCACAACCCCGTCATAGAGCTTGCCAAAGTATACCTACGATGGCCTGAAATGGCTTCTGCTGACGATAAGGAACTCACTAACGGCAGCGATCTCTCTCTTATAGGGATCGTTGCAATGAGAAAACAACAGAAAAAGTTGCTCGATTTCGGGCGATCATCTGCGTGCCTTGGATGACAGTTTGTATAGTTTGAATGGCTTTATTATATCACTGTGACGTCGTTTTGACGTTTTTGTATGACACAGTCAGGTGGGGGTTAAGATTGACTTATGCAAAAATTGTTATGCTACTTCCGCTAGAAGTATTTTAGGTACGAATCTAGGGTCTCGTGTAGATTCTTACCTAACATACTTCTAGTGGGCGTAGCATCACGATTTTCGGACATATCAATCCTAACCCCCACCTGACTATGCCATCCAAAAATTACGTCACTACGACATCACAATCACGTCATAGAGCTTGTCAAATATACGTACTATCGTCTGAAATGGCATCGGCGCCGACGATAAAGAACTTACTAACGTCAGGGGTCTCTCTCATATTGGGATCGTCGTGACGTGAAAAACGAGAGAAATAGCCTTTCGATTTCGGGTGCGCAGACGTGGGCGTCTTGGATGACAGTTCATATAGTTTGAAGGTCTCTATTACGCCACTGTGACGTCGTAGAGACGTAATTTTTGGGTGGCATAGTCAGGTGAGGGTTAGGATTGATATGTCAAAAAGTTGTTGTGCTACGCCCGCTAGAAGTATGTTGGGTACGAAACTACATGAGACCCCGAATCTACACTAGACCCAAATATCTACTATTATTTAGGAATAACTTACTCGGTCGCGCAATGTTTTATCACTTCTTGCACTGTTATTTTGTTAGACAAGACAATTTTTATTGACATGATGATGGCAGAATAAATATACCTGTTATAATAGCGATTTATTCTGCCGAGTTATACTTCATCAATCACTCACGATACACATTGAATCGAGTGATTGTGTGAAATATCCCATCATAAAAGTTCACCATCTCTCTCATAACCTTGGTTTGAGAAAATTTAATGAAAAAATATTCACTACAATTCTGCTATTGAAATTGACAGAATCAAAACAGATTTAGAAATTTTATCTAAAATTCTATTTCAGTTCTATTATATTAAACACTAGATGGCAGCAGCAAAAATTTCAACTGACTCTGAGGAGGAAGAAATGGGGGGAGACGGACAAATTTTATTAAAATCCCCCCAGAAAAGACCTTCACAAGTCAACAGTCAGTGGAAAACTGGAGATCTAACCCTGTGGCCTGTTTTGAATCTCGTTGAACCGGAACTGAGGTCAAAGGTCAAGTTGGTTTATATATTCAGCCAGGCTGCTGCTGAAGTTATCTTTACAACCACGGATGATAAGGTGATTAGATAAGATATTGCTTGCTTTGAGGCCATAATAATAAATGTATGAGACGCATCACCTTTTCTACCCATCCCTGGTCATGTAAAGCAGGGGTGTGCCACCTTCATCCCGCAGGCCAAATGCGGCCCACAATGAAATGAAATTATGCGGCCCCAAAGAAGTGCCATTTTTGAATAGTGAGCAGCTCTTGAGTTTTTAATTTAGTTTAATCTGGTACGTGCGAGTAATTCAAATTCTTTTTTGTTGCAAACCTATACCTGAGTTCAATTTATTATCTATGCCTGTGATGTTACAATGGCTAGCTTGTGCACAATGAACAACCAAAATTTTTGTGCCTATACCTACAGGAAAGCCTATGTTTCACCCAGTTATCTGGAGCTCTTGTGTTGCACACCCCTGGTGTAAAGCATTAGATACAGAGTTGACTGGCTAACTCTGGCATGGGCAAACTATGGCCCGCGGGCCGAATCCGGGCCAAATTTTGATGTTTTAGCTGAAAATGGCTTGAGGAATTTGTTGAGATTACGATTAAATTTAGTTTTTGCACGAGGCTTATTGTTTTTTGCATTTACTTTTGTAACACTGAATATTATTCATAAAATGTAACTTTTTATCTCACAATTACATGGCCCTCCAGACCAGGTGGCAAAATTTTTGAGAAATAAAATGAAATCTACTCTTTTACTTTTAGGTTTATGGCATGGGGACGAACACGAGTGGATGTCTGGGGGTCGGTGACACACAGAGCTCTCTAGCGCCACGCCGTATTGAATTATTAGAAGGAAAGAAACTCATCGACATTGCCGCAGGAGCCGGGCCTCATGTCCTAGTGTTGACTCATGGTGAGTTAATTCAATAAATTTATCATGAACAAGACACTGGACAAGTTAGAGGTCACATCTTCATAAATTTTATTCTGTAACGTTCCGTCTGACCAAAGTCAGTTTCATAAATTCACCTACAGCATCCTTACAGCACGCTACAGCATCCTTACAGTCATTGAATACATATCCACTAACACAAAGACAGAAAGAAAAGAAAAGCACAGTTAGGTGCACGCAACTGTAATCGACTAGCAGAAGTAATAAGTTTAGAAACACTGTATTAAATGTTTTGAATATCTTGCATCATTGTTTCACAATTTTCATTCTGTGACATTCCGCTGGCCAAAGTCAGATTCACGAATCCACCAACACAAAACCATGCTTTCTTGCAGTCGGTGAATACAGAACCACGCATAGAAGGTAGTTGGGCGCTCGCTACTCTAATCAACATACATGTGTAGAAATATTGTTGTTTTTTGTCAGTGCAGGATTAGCAGCTTCTGCAGTATGATTTCTAACTTTATTCTTATAGTTCTGAACAATCTAGTTTTAGTAAATTTACACTGAAAAAGGCTTTTGGCGTGTAAGGATAGGCCACAAGCATTTGAGATGACACTTTTATGACACTTGTTCGGTAGGATTGGCAACTCTTACAGTTCTTATGTTACTTGCTCATATCACGGAACTTGACACAAAAAATTTTCGTGATTTTTCACCATTCATTCGTTTTCTTTTATTATTTTTTTGCTCTCGCTTTTCATCCATTCTTAATTCATTCTTTATCGTTCCACCCTTTCTTTTACTCTTTCCATCTATTCATTATCTTTCATTTTTTCATGTGTTCCTGCATTATTTTCACCATTCACCTATCTTCCATTCTTCTCATTCCTTCCTTCTCCAGATCATGACGTTTATATCTGGGGTGAAAACTCTCTCTCTCAACTTGGCAACGGCGGTAATTTACCAAGAATTTTTTCATTTTGAGCCTTGTTATTGTAATTTTGTGCACGAGTAACTGCCTGATAAATTTTGAAACTGATAGGTATTTTTTGAATGCTTTCTATTTTTGAGAGGAAATCGCTTAAAACAGAATTTCAGGCACACAGTCTATGTGAGAAAAATCTTGCTCAAGAGTGAAATTGTGAGCAGCTGCAATTACCTGTGACTTGTGATACAGTATGGGAAGGGCATGCGTTGCATGAAAACAAAATAAAATGCCAATTTAGAAATTGAATCCAGCTTTTTACTGTTTTGTCTTGTCTTACCAACTTTTTCTGTGCAATAAGCAACTCAAGGAAGTTTTGATTCATTTTAGTGAGTTGAATGATATTTCCTTGCATGTCAATAGCCTGCCGCAGGGGTGTGCAACATTTTTTGTTGGGAGCCATATACCCAACTTCAGGCATCTAAACGACAAAACGGTGAAAGATTTAATGCAGTGACAATAGCAAAAAACGTGTATTTTACCCATGTGAGTGTCTTTTTTAACATAAACTGTCGATTTAGTATTTAGGGGAGAAATCTGAGTATTGACAGAGGACGCACTAAATGGGCGGGTCACCTGTTGTACACCGTTGATCTACCATGTTCAATAACTTTGCGTCTCCGTTCAGTAAGAATTGATGGAACACGAATTTAGAGGAAAAAGCTTATGGATTCTAGTTTCATACTGCTGTACTAATCTAATCCATTTTCATTTTGTGTTACAGAGGGTGAAGTATACAGTTGGGGTCACAACAGTTACATGCAGTTGGGGAACGGGGGTTCGACTCCCGGTCTTACCCCGACCATGCTGGCTCGGAATCTCAGTCGGAAAGTTGTCGGTATTGCTTGTGGAAGTCACCACTCGATGGTGCTAACAGATGATGGAGAAGTGTACGCATGGGGGTACAATAACTGCGGACAGGTGGGTGTAAGTTATTTTAATCATACATCAACGCCGTGAATTCAGAGAAAACTCACAATCGAATCGATTCCCGACTCAGAGATAGAAAGATTTTGACTCTTGACTCCAACTCTGAACCTTCGAGAAAATCAAATTGATTGAATTTTTGACAACAATGTGATAAAATTCACAGTTAATTGGAATTTGGACTGATTTTCTGGTCCAAACTTCAATATATCAATGTGTAGTTGATGGAAATTGTGTGCGGTGGGTGATTCAGAGATACTAAAATGTTTGAGCTTGTGTGACATTTTTGCGCATGTCTTCTGTAATAGAATGTTCGAATCAATGAAATGCAATGAGTATCATTCAGTTTATGACATATTTTCTGTCCCAAACTCTAATATATCAATTACTTTGCGTGGATGATGAGAATTGTGTGCTTCAATATAGATTTCATCCGATTTCCCGGTACATAACCTTTTTTACTTTTTTTGTTTGCTTTTGTCAGAGACTGTAAAATAAAACACCTTGATTCTTCTTATCAGATTGGGTCAGGTTCAACGTCAAATCAAACAACCCCTCGTAAAGTGAACGCTTGCATCGGGAATAAAAGAATCATCCATATTGCTTGTGGGCAGGTATGTGGCAGGATAAATAGAATATTTTATTTTAGCATTTACTCAAGGAAAGGAAAGATGAAAAATGGTTTGAGCAAACGGAAAATAATACCCTCTCATCTGGTTACCAGTCCATTGGATTAGTTAAATAGGTATTTGTTCCAAATACCTGTTCCTTAATTATAGAGAATGCTGTAGTAACTGACCATTGTATGCCCCAGACATGGGCAAACTACAGCCCGCGAGCCAAATCTGGCCTGCCTGATGCTGCCGCAGCCAAACTATATACCAAATTTTGTTGGGATAGCATTAAATTTATTTTCAATACATGGCTTATTGTTTTCTCCTTTTGCTTTTGTAACACTGTAAATATTGTTCTTGAAATGTAACCTCTTACATCACACACTTACATGGCCCGTCAGTCTAGATGGGCAAACTCCTCCCCCCCCCCCCTTGTCCGAAAACCTTGCTCACCCCTGGACCCAGTGTGTAATGATTAGATTTAGTAGGCAATGCCAAACCAGCTTCTCGCATTCCGGTGGATTCTAAAGCCTTGTTTGAAGGAAATACATGAAAACAATTAAAAAGATAAATATGAAACATAAATGTTTTTATTTCAGACTTCTTCACTAGCAGTCACCGATAACGGCGAAGTGTATTCCTGGGGGTACAACGGTAATGGACAGTTGGGAGTCGGGAATAATGTGAACCAGACGAATCCTTGCAGAATCGCTGCATTACAGAATGTTGTTATTGTTCAGGTAGGAGGATAGAAATGCATGAAATATCCAACATATATCTCAAATTGGGTCCAGCTTATCTGAGGAATTGGAAAAACTATTGTATATTCAAGAAATTAGATTTCCAAAATACTTACACCTAATAAAAAGGTGTGGGACCAGATTGACTTTGATAATATTGAACAAACCAAATTATTTTTAAAAATTGAAACATGCGATATACAATATGTTCTAAATTGGATTCCAGCATGAAATTTAAAAACTAAATTCAGCAATATTACTGTATCTTAACAGCAATTCGTTTTTCCAAATATACTTTAACATGTTACTCTATGTTGATGTCAATCTGTTATTCTAAATATATCCTGAAACAGTATTTTCGATATCGACTGTTTTATTTTGGAACAAATTTGGAACAAAACATAGAACTCAACATTGCCAGTAATTTTTTTTATTTGATGATTCTTATAGTTGCCATGAAATTTCGTTCGATTGGTGAAAAACAATAATAAACTGTTTTATCGTCAGGTTGTATGTGGTTACGCCCACACCCTGGCCCTATCAGATGAAGGTATCGTGTATGGATGGGGAGCCAACAGTTATGGACAACTGGGATCCGGGAATAAAGCAAATGCAGTTACACCTATTCAGGTTGGATTTATTTTTGGTTTTGAGAGGGGAAGGGTGATGCGCTCAATATTATCTCGCATATGATGCGCCGCCATAGTTCTTCATAGTTTTAGTATCTCTTGGCATTCCAGTGATTGCTCATAACTTTGTAACTCATCCATATATCCAAGATAGGTCTTCTTTACTTCTGAGTGAGTACCCATAACTCCACTCAGAGATGAGTCTCCTTCACTTATGACTGAGTGCCCATATCTCCACTCAGAGATGAGTCTCCTTTACTTCTGGGTAAGTACACATAATGCACCACCATAATTGTATATAGTTTCAGTAACTTTATTCATTTCATTCCCCGCAACTTTGCCCAGAGATGATACTCGTTTATTTTTGAGTGAGTGTGTTTTACCTCCCTTTATTAAGCAAATTTTCTTGAAAAGTGGGCTCAGTTGCATGATGAGCCATAGTAGCCATATTCATGTTAATGCTTGACTCTTAATTTAAATTAATTAAAATCAATTTACCATTAATTGAAATAAGATCCAGTGCTCAGGACTTTGACTATTTGCTTCAATCTATTCCAGGTTGCCTCCAGTGTAGGTCGAGTTGTTTTGGTGGCTGCCTCACATTATTCGCATTCATCTTCTGCTCAGAACCAGCATGGTCAGGTAAGATTGAATTTGTTTACATTGTTTTACATTTAATTGGAAAGGGTCTCAGCCAGTCTTTATGAATTATAATCCATTCGTTAGGTAATACTGGCTGCTTATACGTTTACTAAGCGTTCTTAATAACAGTCTATTGAAAAAGGCTTGCGGCGAAGTTTTTGTTATTAAAATTTGATTCAGAGCATTTTTGGAGTGAAGACTGTGGAATGTGGATTCTAAAACATTAGGGAGAATGGGACTATTAAACATCAATTGGATGAGAATAAAAATCTGTATTCCTTTCACGGGGGAGAGGGAATTCGATACGATGGCTCCATCATATAACTAACCACAGCCTCTCATCTGATTTCTGGTTAATGTTGGGTATGAGATATAGTTATCCAGTCATTCAATATCACTGCGGTTGAATTTTCACCGCAAATAACAGAATATTAAGTCAAACTTAAGACACATGTAGCCTCTGCCATACCAAAGTACTGACGCTCTATGACAGTGGTTCTTAAACTTTTTCGAGCGCGGCCCAAATCCGAGTTTTATGAATACTCGCGACCCAATCCTAAATAACGCAAAATGTTTTTTTAATGTTAGTACTTTTTGACTCAAATACGGACAACTATTTATTAGAAACAGTCCATTGACTCAGTGAGATTGATGAAACTGAAATTTCCTTTTCATTATATCTTCAATACACAGCTCTATTTTACTTAACGCAATACGCAAGTTGTCACGGGTATCGAGGCGATTGCGAGCTTAGTTTTGATAACCGTCAGTGCCGAATATCCTCGCTCGCACGAGTGCCTTGTCGCGAATTGTAGCAGAAAAGGCGTCCGCTGTCCGTCGCAAACACGACATCCTAGCTGGCCTTCGGTATCTCTCGCAATATACAACTTTTTACTCATCAAATGTGCACACACTGCTTCGTTCGCGGTAAATGGTGCCTCGAGATGAAGTCACATTTTCTCTATATATAGTGAATAATCTAATGTCGAGAAGTGAGCTTTTTCATTGCGTCGTCTATTACAATTTACATTACCAAAAAGACACCCATTTTTGGTTATTTTAATCCACTGAGACAACATTCCACGCGGTCGACACAACGACAAGCGACGTGCATGGTTACCGATACCATAAAAATAATACACAGGACTGGCATATCAGAATCGTGATGTAACAATGAGCTCAAGACAGTTCTTTCCGTGAATGAAATTTTATATTTCATTATTTTTAAATACCAGAGTTTAGAAGCTAAATTGAAACATTGGGAAAGCTGAAAATTCGTCCTTCTTAGATTGCCCTTGCATTGACGACCTTGTCGCGACCCATTTTTAAACCTTTCGCGACCCATGTTTGGGTCGCGACCCATACTTTAAGAACCACTGCTCTATGACATGCATGGCAGTATTTGTACTCAAAAAGTAACCAGTGGCTTCACCCTAATTATGCTGTGTTGTCATTGTTCAGCTAAAAAGTAAAAGTGGGAAACAGAGCACAGTTATCCCAGGATGACGATCACCTGCACAAAAATTAAATTAGAACATAAGTTTAACATTTAATTCCACAAAATATCTCAGGTCTACATGTGGGGGCAACTTCGAATGCAATCGACCGCTCAACCGATCCTAACTGATTTTTCCAGTGTTGATGCCGTGTTTGCTGGCTTCAGTTCTCCTCCTGTGAGTATTTGAATTTCATTACTTATCGATCTCGATCGGTAAGTATGTTGATAGATATTTGTCTGTTTGTTTCACTTTCGTATGTTACACGATATCTCACAAAAGCGAGGTTAAATCTGCTTCAAATAATGCATGTGCAGTCATCATATCTCGGACCAGAAGCCTGTTCATTTTGGAGGAATTATGTCGTTTAATTAGAGAGGTATTAATTAATAAGTGATGGGACACATGACGGAGCTATTGGGTCAGAGTGAAAGAATTGAAACCGCAGTTTCTGTTTTGGGGGATCCCCCAACTTTCGTTGCTGCAAACGATTGAAACGATTGTGTGCAAAACAATGCCCTGTCTGCGATGTGGAGCGTTTAGGTATTTTGGCTACACGCCGCCTCGACTTTGTGGGGTTGGTGATGACAGGTGTATTGTCTCAAATTGTCGAGTAAAATATTGAACATGCGGAAGATCGATAAGCCGGCGGTTTCCGATTGTTATCTCGTTCTTTTTTTTGTTTAAATTTGGGGCCAAAGTCCAACAAAACAACATTTTTTGCTTAAGAAACATCCCATATGAAGTGGCTTAAGTTGTAAAAAATTAGAATTTGAAAATGTTTACTTGGTCAGCATAGGTGGAGAGACTCTTGTTGTATTAGAGCTTACTTGTTCAAATACTGGGCAGAAGCTGACCTTTTGCAATGGCAAGTGCAATTTTGGAATTACTATCAATGTTTTTTTATTTCTTAGGTGAGCTGGCGTCCCATGGTTCTTAGCAAAGAATCTGAACCTTCTGTTCAACAGAGCATAGCATGTGCATTCAACGATGAAACGACCTCTGACCTCAGAATTGTTGCGGACGGGAAAGTAATTTATGTTCACAAAGCTCTGCTGAAGATAAGGTTTGTTTGTTCACAGTTGTGATAACAAGGTGTTCATTAGTGCAGAGTAGCATTTCTATATAAAACAGCAGGGCGGCATTGTCTACCATGGCATTGCACCTGGTCAAATCTGAGACGATTAATTTTCAACTAAACACAGTTGGGTCCAAAACTCTAACCCAGTGGTTCTCAAACTTTTTGAAAAATTATGCATAACGGTCCCCTTGCAATTTTTCTGATGACCTGAGGTTCACCAAAGAAATGAAAGCAAGTAGCAACGCGGTATATCAAGCATTCATCTATTTAATGACTTCAAAACAGTTCAATGAGACTGCTTGGCTTCCACTAGTAGAGCGTGTCGTGCTTTGGAAGAACACTGTGAAAGCATGACACTGAAATTTTACTTCAAATCAAAATGCTTCTGTGCCGAAGTTGAAGCTGTCTCGCGGTCCCCCTAAAATCGCTTTGCGCCTCTAACCGACCGCGGACCCCAGTTTGAGAGCAAATGCTCTCATTGGAGTTTTGGACTCCAACCTGGTCGAATCTGAGACGATTAATTTCAACTAAACACAGTTAAGTCCAAAACTCTAACCACTTTGGCATCTCACCACAATGAACCTACTCTCATGAGGACTGAATCCTTTCTGGTTATTAAGCATAACCTACAATTATTTTTGAAAAATGCTAATTTGACTCTCCTTACACAGATGTGATTATTTCCGTCGCATGTTCCAATCTCACTGGGACGAGAACACTCAAGACAAGGTAGAAATCATCGGCTACTCATTCCCTGTCGTTTATTCTTTCTTGAAATGGCTTTACACTGACACTGTGGAACTTCCACCTGAGGATGCCATTGGTGAGTACTCGAGTTTTATATTTATCCCGGGGAGAGAAAAGCTGATTAGATGGCCTAATCATATGGCAAACCACGGCATCTCAGTCGTATACCAGTCCAATTCGGATATAGGATAAGTTAGCCAGTTATTCGTTTCAGATTCATAGATATGATGGTGGAGGAAGTTGTCCAGCAGGTATGCGCGCCACCCTATCATGAATAGTTTGCCACCCTATCATGACTAGTAGTGAAATATTTTAAGTGGAAAGCAGAGCTCTCTCAATACTCGCTCCACAACCTGATCAACTTTGGATAGTGAAGGATTTACATATTTATCCAGGGGGAAAGCCTATAAATTGGCTTAACCATACGGCGAACCACGGCCTCTGGTCCGGTTACCATTCCATGTCGGTAAAGTTCTATGCTTTGTATAGTCCAACTGAAATGTAGAATACTCCGTTTGTCGGTTTGAGAGTTATTCAAATATAATCTGATGACTCTGGTTAGTGATCTCTAATAGCCATGAATTTTACTATGTTACTTGGCAAACAAAACACTAGATAGCGATTGGAGACCGCTGGTTTATCGATTGAAAGATAGAGGATTTCCCAAAACAGAAACTGCGGTTTCGATTCCTTTGCTCTGACTCAATAGCAACACCACGTGTCCCATCACTAATTAATTTATAACTCACTAATTATATGACATAATCCATCCGAAATCAATAGGCTTCTGGTCCGAAATGAGATGAATACACGTGCAAAATTTGGAGCAGATTCAACCTCGCTTTCATGAGATATCGCGTAACATACGAAAGTGTCTAACAGACAAACAAACAGACAAATACCTATCAACATACTTACCGATCGAGATCGATAAGTAATAACAAAACTACAAAGTAAACCTTACTGTGGGGAGTTGAGATTTTAAATTGCCAATGTTTAGTGCTGTTTGTTATTTGTATTCCGCAACCGTGCACCATTAATCTCGACGACTAAATTGAGCTAAAACTACCCTTCCAGGTCTCTTAGATCTGGCAACTGCATATTGTGAGGCAGGTCTGAAGCAACAATGTGAGAAGTTAATAAAGGAAGGAATCTCGGTTGAGAATTCAGCCATTTTGTTTGCTGCGGCAATCAAGTACCAGGCTAAGGTGAGTTGCGCCAGTTCTCAGTAAATCGTTCAAGAATAAGGTAAAATGGCGTTGAAAAAGGCGTATTAATTTTTTCGATGGATGGGCATGGCCCCTCACGCCCCTGCCTACGCTTATGCATCCTTACTAGAGCTAGAGTCGTTTTATTCGGAATCTCATTTCTAACCCGTACACCAGGGAGTGGCCACCTTTTGTTGCTCGCGGGCCAAAATTAAGGGTTGCAAGTCATTGGCGGGCCGCACATATTTTAAGGAAGTTGAAAACCGAACGGATGATATTTTTTATAATAAAATCAAGCAGTGATACATCTCTCTTATAGAATTTAGATTTATTTCCTCATTGTATTGCATCTCAAAAAATTCCATTTGAATATTTGCGGCGCCATTGAACCCTTTGCACTTGGCCTCAACTTTTCTGCGTTTTGTTGCCATTTGTCTAATTATAATTAAATTATAGTCTCATTAAATGAGTAATTGTGAATTATATATACTTATTAGGTTATAATATAATTTAGTCTGCACGTGTAGCAAAAGAAATTCTGTTAGCTAAAGAATATAATCGCCAAAACAGCTGTTTTATTACTATAATTCTGTGAATCGTCGCCGGCCGGATTATATTACTCCAATACTCCGGCCCGCGGGCCGTAGGCTGCCGACCCCTGCCGTACACTTTGCCTCTATTTGCCGATAATCTAACCCTGCTTTCTATTTGCCAGGATCTCGAGGAATATTGCTTTCAGTACTGCCTGAACCACACATCACAGATCGTGCAGACTGACAACTTTCAAGCCCTAACACTAGATGTCATGAGATATTTCATAACAGAAGCCGCTAAACGGGGGGCTTTTAAACGTTAACTCTTATTTATCAGTTATTAATTTCAGATGCATGGACTTCATAGTGGAAGGGCTGTAATTTGTACTATATATATTTATTGGTATTCCTGTGCTCTTGGAATAAATATAGGAAATTTTACACTATTAACACAAGAATAATAAGAAGCTTCAGTTAAGCTGAGGCCTCGAACTGCAAGGCTATTATGCTGGCCACTCCTGCATGTCACTTCAAACCGCTTGTTGAGTTGTTAGCAAATTTTTTTTGTTCTTATCCCGGGTTTGTTGAGAATTGGTCAATATTATTTTCAAATGCTGCGATTATTGTGTGCCATTTTCCTCCTCAAGTTCTGTTGTGGCTTGTTTATCCCAATATTGTTTAATCTATATATGGTCTTGTTACCATTTGGATGGAAATTTAAGAGAAATTGCTTGTTGACCTGTCGAAGAAATGATTGCCTGTTTGCTTTTCCTGTTTGTATCAATATCTTGTCCATTTGCTTGTTGAACTCTGAACTGGTGTGACTCACTCACCGCAAACCTCTGCGATCTCTTTACAGGAATCATTATTTAAAATCTTACTTATGGTTTGTTGTCCATGGTGGCCCAAAAGTTGGTTTGTAGCAATATAATATATCAATACTGTTATCATACTATTGAGCTGCCCTGTACCCTGCTTGAATTTACTTGTTGCACTATGAGGCAATGTTAATTATTCCCTTCCATTGTTGTTGCAACCCGTCCATAATAAGTTTTAGTTTGATATTAATTTGATTGCTAAATTATCAACAAAGTTTTAGTTAATGTAAACTCTTGGTGATTTTCATATATATCCCAGGGGAGATGAAAGCGGGCTCCCGAAGTATGCGAACCAAGATGGCGGACATCGGAATGTAATATGTGTACTAGGTTAGGGTTAGGCCATAATTTTAGGTATAAATACTACGGGAGGCTCTTGGCTAGTCTCCGAACTAATAATAGGACTAAAATAAGGAAAATTGGAAAAAAATTATCGCCTAACCCTAACCTGTTAGCCATGTTACGTTCCGATGTCCGCCATCTTGGTTCGCATACTTCGGGAGCACCGATGAAAGTTAGTAAGATGACTTAATCATATCCTACTTTTTGGAAGGGCTGACATTATTTCAGTCAGGCCTATAATGCCCTTAAGATTAAGATGGTTGAAGTTCGCATCTCCGGCCGTTAGGCCCAATCTGAAGTTGCTTCTCAAAATATTGCAGATCCCTCTTGTTTCTAACTTGTTTTAGCCAATATTAATGTTGTCTTTTGTAGTACATTGTTGTCCTATGCCTGGTTTTCTTGCACATTATTTATTTATTTTATGCATTTCTTCATATAAGCCTTACTTATCCATGCAGAATTTCACTCAATGCGATAAATATTGGGAAAAGTTTTTTTGATGAAATCACCATCTGCTAGATAAAGCCCTGGTCTTACAGAACAGCAAATACCCTAATTGTAGATTCCCAACCTGAAACTTCTGCCTATACTCCCGGCCAATTTAATTTCACATCTATTTCTGCTGTGTTGAATACAAAATCACCGATAGATATTTTTTGAATGGGAGTCATATATCAAGCTCTGGATTAGCAATTTCAAGGTTCAATGGCGTAACTGAAATCCAAATTCTTGACTAATAGCGAGTTAGATTGCTAAAGCTTTGAAATGAACATTAATGGAGTAGTTGTGGAGTCGTTTTTAACAGCTTGGAGGCTTAAAAGTCAGGTGTAAATTTTCCCTGATTCCACATTTGTGATAGATCGTAAGAACTACCTCCTGCTGATACATCTAGCAAAACCCTATCTGGTTGGCGACCCATTTAGTGGAATTCTGCATCGGTAATTTACATTCAATCTTGCAGTATTATTTGTCCAATTCTGTGATTTTGTTTTCAAATAAACTTCAACATAAGATAATTAGTAACTGGTGAAGGCCGACATGCACTTTGGTATTAAACTAGGAGAATATGACAGATCTCATCATGTTACCAGGCCTCACTATATGATTTATAGAATGGATAGGACAGATATGGGAATGGATTCTTGTCCATCTCTCCAAAAAGTGTCTGTTTAGAATCTATTTGCTTCTGAACAGAAGAGCACCCTGTAAAACCCTCAAGAAATTTGAGCGTCTTTAAAAGATTGGGCGGGAATAGATCTTAGGTGTAACAGGGGCTGACGTCATTTAGGACATCTGACAGAAGTCCGTTAGTGTTAGGTATTTTTGTGCACATTCGTCTTGGCGATCTCAACTACCAGTTTGTGCCAAACCACCCAACTGTGGGCATAGTTTATTTATCCTTCTCATTCGGCTGCGTCACCCATTCTTTCTACATTCGATCTTCAAAACATTTTGTTTCTTACTGTGACAGCGTCAAGTTTTGCTAACATACCGATAAAAGCTTTCGCTCATACCAAAAGACAAGTAGCGCTTGTCGCTGTATGCATTTTGATAAGTTTTGCTCCCATGCCATTTTTTCTTTTCAGATGAACGACCAGTTATTATACTATATACACTGTTACTCTATCAAAAAGGTCAGAGATTACATCTGTTCATATATTTAAAGTTGCAATACTGCCTTTGAATAATTTGAGAGAGCAATTATTTGATTAGTGCCAGGCTTATCGATCTATAGAAGCTTTCGCTCATACCAAAAGTAGGTGTGCATCACCTGGTATACACTGCTGCCATACCAAAATAGTATAGCGATTGATTTGGGAGAGCAATTACTGCCATCATTTGTTTGTCTTTCAAAGATGAAATGTGTTTTCGAAAGTTAATGCGTAATGCCGTGGCTTTGTATCTAACTATATCGTATCAGGTTAAACATAGCTTCTATGTCCTCAATGTCAGTTTGACAATGTAGAATTAAAACATTCCGTTCAGTAGCTCTTTGGGTAACTTCTTGTCAAAAGCTCCATTAGGAGTGAAAATACTTTATGTCTCCTGCAGCATGTTATCATCAAGTCTTTGGCATATGCAATTATGTGCCTACTACTTACTGCACTTGCAAAAGGCATGGGACCTGAATGATTTATGCAAGTCAGATGTGTCTATCAATCCTTAGACGTGGCCAACAATAAGCCCAACACACTATTCCACAATACCCATACAAGACGTGCACCAACATGGTGGTAACTAATTTTGTTCGCTTATTTTACATCAAGTTGTGTAAAGGGATGATGTGCAGGGGGTAGTATATTCACTTGGCTAACACAGACAGTCCCTGGAATCGTAATAGAACTGAAATGAGGAAAATCGGTATAAAATTATGACCTAACCCTCCTAACCTGGTGCACATGCTACGGGAGTACAGTTTGTCCCTGTTGTATTGCATGCTGTATAGACAAGACACATAGATCCATGCTTAAAGCATCTCATACGTCAGTTTACTTCAACAAATAAACTCATTTCTCTTTCGTATATATATATTTACTAATATATAATAACTACCAGCATTGTAGGTCTGTCTGCCTTGGAACCTCAGAAGCATCTATTCCAAGGCAAGTAACACATCTGGATGTATAATGGCAGTCTATGCAAGGTTACTATGCTGATATATATATGCACTGGCAGAAAAATTTGGTGTCAAGTCATTTTGAGTAAGGTATGCTTGCGTGAACGGAACAGGGTGTCCATGAAGTACAATTTCAATTTTGTTATGAAGTCAGTTCTCAATATATCTTAACCAGGTTTGTTGTTTTTTATTCAGTAATTGTTCAAGTAATTTTACTTCACATAATACATCTGTGAGGTCCAAAACAATCCCTTTGTAATTTTAAAAAAATTTAAAACTTCATGGACTTGTTGTTTATTTCAGGATCATTCAAACTGATTTAATTTAGAGCCAAATTATTAATCCTTCCAAACTGTTTTTTTGGAGCATGAAATCCATGACCGAAATGGCAACTTTTATGATAAACAACAATTCGAACATATTTTCAAGCACAAATTCTTTTTTATATCGTTGAAGCCAGTGTGGGTTCTTGATAGACTTTGAGATTCAAGTTGAATTTACCAAATTTTTCTACCAGTATCAAAGAATCGAATTACAGTGCACAATAATTCTTATAAACTGTGGTGAAAATGCTCAAAAGAAAAATGAAAAAAAGAGACAAAAAATCCATCATTGACTTCCTTGTTTACTTCCACAACAATGGCCAATCATGACACTTGGGGTAAAAAGGCAGGTAATGTCTATCCAAGTCTTAAAAGACAAAAATAGCAAAAAAGTTTATTGTTGGCTTCCTTGTTTAATTCCACAACAATGGCCAATCAACAACAAGCCAATCAGACATTTGGGGTTAAAGGTCGAGAAAATATTCGAACAATTCTCAAAAAAGTTAAGTTTGCGTCAAGGATGTCTAAAACGAATCGAATACATTTGCAATTAGTTATAAAAAAATGGCAAAAAAAATTATTATTGGCTTCCTTGTTTAATTCCACAACAATGGCCAATCAACAACAAGTCAATCAGACATTTGGGGTTAAAGGTCGAGAAAATATTCGAACAGTTCTCAAAAAAGTTAAGTTTGCGTCAAGGATGTCAAAAACGAGCAATTGGTTATAAATTCTGGTTTTCAGGAATAATTTAGAATCATTTTAAGCATTTATCTCTCCCAAAAAATTAGTTAATTTCTGACAGATTAAAGTTGAGAATACTAATTAAAACAAAGTTCATCTCAATTATTCTGCATAACAAATTTGATTTCTACGAATTCACAATTGTTTGTGGAGCAGACTCATTTCAGAATATATTTGATGTTTCATATATGAAAAAATTATTTAAGTAGGTATCCAGAATACTAAATATTTGATTTGGTTATAGGTGGTTTGAGTTGAATTACTTTTGAGAGGATCTTGAGAGTTGGAAATATACTGATATTGTAATAACAAATGTACTGTGAGATCTGACTACCTTGTTCACTTCCACAACAATGGCCAATCATGAGTGTCGGTCAGAGTAATATTTTTTCATATTTTGGCAGATGAAACTTTTTGAAATGCAAGCTTAATTAAACATATCAATCCACTATGAAACAATATTCCTGATACATTTGGCAGTTTTGGGTCAAATTTTTAAAAGTAAGGGTGCTTTGCAATAATATATTTATGGCTCATAGGCTAGAAATAACACAGAATAAGGCACTTGAAGCTGGCTTTGCATTTGATTGTACGATCATTGAATTAGGTGAAAGAATGAGAAAAAGCTGCACACACTAAAATAAAAAGCGGGCTAGCCAACTTCAACAAAATGTAAATAATGTAGGCGATGACAAACCGGAAATATTGCAATTTTTAAAAATTATTAGCTTCCTGTGTCTGCCTGTACAAAGCGAAGATGTGGGAAAGCCTTTCAATAAAATGTCGCAGAGTCCCGATGTTTAGCGAGGATAATAATCAATAAAATTTCAGTTTGAAAAAATTATTTTCGGAGGAAAGTTTTACACTTGCACTGTAATGCCCCACTGAAGGTGTTGTAAATTCAGTATGCAGTCGAAACAGAAAGCTTACAGATCATTTCAAAACATATCATAGATCATCTGATATCAGTGGAACTGGATCTAACAAACTTGTAACAATCTAAAATATTTGCGTTTGCAGTTAATAACATACCACCCACCCAGCATGTGATATATCAAGCACGCTATAATGTCGGTTCTTTCAAAAACCCCAACCCTTTGTATAATCAGTGACTTCTTGTATAACTGTGAACCGGAACAAAAATTCTCATAAGAGCAGTGGTTCTCAAACAGGGGGCGTGGACAATTTTTGAAGGGCATGAAGCTAATTTAAATAAAAATATTTGTTAGATTTGATCTTACCCGCCTTATTTTGGATCATTATTTACGTTCCATCCATGTATTTTCAGCGAGTTTTTCGAATAAAACTTTCGCCTTACTATCTGTTATTTGTAGCTTATTGTTAGTTAGTTGAGGTGGGGCACGAGACTTGATAAATTTCAAAATGGGGCTCGGCTTAAAAAGTTTGAGAACCACTGCATTAGAAGCTTTTTTACAGACTTGTTTGGACAGAATTTGTGGAATATCCCATAAAAAATTCATACCAGCCGGTTTCCTTGTACGGGAAACTCTGGCCACAAAGCTCAATAATTTGTGAAATAATAAGTACTTTATTGCATCATAATAAAATTAAAAAAAGTTTTTCTCTTTTCTGATTTTCATCTGTTTCCAGACAGGAAGTTCGTAAAACTCTTTTTTCGTCATTTTGAACAATTTCTCAAAATCAGTGTTCGTTAGATACGATTCTAGATGACTTGCGTCTACTCCATCTGGAAGATCAGGTCCTCGTAATTCCTCGATCGAATACGTCAGCCGTGACAATGTCATCAGGACTTTGCTCACTGGTTGAGGTTTAGATGTAATCTGTGAATAGAATGGTAGATTTACATATTTATCCTGGAGGAGAGGAAAGGTTAGCGGCTTAATCATATTGCGAACCCCAGCCCGTTCGTCCAGTTACCAGTCCATGTCGGGTATGGGATTAGTTAGCCAGTTATTTGTTTCAGATGCATGAGCTTGATGGAAGTTGTAACAGACCAGCGGTTATGTGAACCACTGTATGACAATGAGAAGTCCAGAAATTCTCTCGTACATGATTATCCCCATAGGATTCACACCTGCAAACCCACATGAGGTAATGAGAGGTGCGATGGCAAGCATATTCTTAATGCTTGGCACAATGCACCAGACGGCAAGCTGTGGCTATGAACCTTCGAGGTGTTTCATTCTTCATTTATGAAGAAGCAAGCACAAGCAATCAACCACAGACTCTGAGTAGGGTAAAGGGTTGGGACCGTAGACTCAGGGTAAAGGATATAAAAAGATCCCTATCTTGGGTTTAACAAAAGTTTTGAGTACGTCTTTATCTCTTTATAATTTATCCAGCAGCGTTTTATGTATTAACTACTGAATTTTCAAACCCGACATAAACTAAGTAGTAACGAGATGGGGGCGTGGCTTCGCCATATTATTCTGTCATGAAAATCCTACACTATCATTGAGCCTTCTTATCGCCTTTCCTTTCCCCCTAGATGAACATGGAGAATCTTATGCTATTTTGCCTTGATTTTTGACACAAGTAAGTCTCCTTCTCAGCAGCTTACCTCTCCTGAATAGTTCTTATTTGATTCAACTCACCAATTTATCCAGCACTGACTTTTCTTTTGTTTTCCAACTCGGGAAAGCGTTTGTGAGAGACTGAGGTTCCAGACCAGCTTCGATTAATACGGCTTCTTCCCTTTCATATTCTGTGAATAGATAAGAGTTATAACTTTGCAACAATCATTCATGGTGGAATACATTAGGTAGGCAATGCGAACTAGAACATAGTGAATCATGACAAATCCATGGTTTGTTTGGTTACTTTACACCAAGTTGTATAAAGGGACTTAAACCTATCGGCAGAGGGATATTCACTCGGCTAAGACAGACTGTCCCCAAACTCTTAATAGAACTAAAGTAAAAAAAATTGGAATAAAATTATGGCCGAACCCTAACCTGGTACACATACTAAGGGAGTACCCAAAGTTCTTGTGTATCAGTGACTGTTTGCTAAGAGTTTCGTTAAGGGAGAAAATGCCTCGAAGAGAAACACACTAGTGGAGTTATATAAATGACAATGACGGTAACAGAAACAATTAGTTTGGAGCCAGTTTTGATAGTGAAAACAGAACTGAAGTTCATTTATAGCAGGGGTATCAAACTCGGGCTCGGGGGCCAATTGCGGCCCGCAGGATGATAGTTTGTATGTAAGTTCTCAGAATTTTGACGTAACAATCACTAATTATTAATATCTTCAGTTATTTTTTTATTTAGTCTTAATTTGTACATTCATGTAACTTGTTTTGTGTTTAATAAAATAAAGAAATTTGAGGAGATTTTTGAATTCCTTAAATTAAGCTTTTATTGTGAAAAACCTGATGCGGCCCACCCTCACCCAGACTCTGCCTCCAGTGGCCCCTAAGTAAATTGGGTTTGAGACCCCTGATTTATATGCAGCTGAAAATAAAGTCTTGCAACCAGGCATGTTCTCACCTTCGCAATATTTGATCGTTGTCTCAATGGCTAATCTGCGAATTACGTCCCATCTCCGTTTCGCTGAAGCGTTCAATGATTTGCTGTCACAATTCTGCCAGAGGAATGTTCCGTGGGTGCTGTCGATCAGTACTAAACCTGTGAATTAGACTTAATTTTTATTGGGCAGAATTTACATGTAAACACTATGTTATGGTAAAGATGGAAAATTGAAGCATGGTATATTCATGGGATTAGGTGCCCACTCAGTGTTTTAGACTGTTAAGTTGGGAAATCGTGCTAGGATTGCGAACTTAAAATCTTGGGTTTCAAGTCAAGTTTGTCATCTGGAATCTTGTAGGTGACGCTGCACGATAAATATTACTTCCGTTCCCCCTCCCACTGAAATGCAATTTCTTTAGGTTTTTTTTATGCTCTGTACGTACTTTCGGCTTTTGAAAAAAAATCCTGAGTCGCTAGTATCTACTGTTTTAAGTCGCAAGTCATCAACTTGAGCCGTTTGGATTCACAAGTCCAAGCATGTGCCCAGGACAACAGTAAAATAGATAAATATGAATCTCAATTTTGAATACAAAATATTTTATGGGAGAGGGAGAATAATTAGATAACAATTCAACTTACAAGGAGTTTCTAATTCGAATAATTGTTCTTTAACAATTGGGAACAAAGAGTCATCTTCCATTGACTGCAATTGTTTTGCAATAAAAGTTTCTTTGTCAATTGTGAAATTCCATGCTCGAGTAATTCTGGTTTCTGTGGAAACATCTAGTAAACATTCATATCTGGTTCTCCTTTTCACTCCGACAGCTGAGGAAAAAGATTCAAAATTGAATTGAATAAAGGAATGAACTAATTCCACTAGTCAGGCAATTCATCCAGGCTCTCAACATCAGATGGAGTGATGTGAAAATGTAGGAAATGCCATCACAGAACAATAAATAATAGTCATTTAGGAATGCTTGCCTTTATACAGCTGACATGAGTTAACATTTTACGACTCCACATAGAGTCTAATTCTTTAAACTAAGAGAGCAGAATTTGGAGGCAAATGATTAAGTTTCATCAACTATCACTGGGGTATATTCCAGCTTTGTTAGGAATAATCATTTTATCTATGAGGAACAGAGCTAGTTATACTTGTATCTCAAAACTTATACTGTCAACACACTAAACTTGTATTATATAGAATGAAATGCTTTGTATTTAACTTCATCTTATTCAAGCTTTTTTGTGACACAGGTCACATACAGTACAAGAAGAGTGGAACGAAAGTTAAGCAGTTCGCGCACGATGCCACAGAATCAAGCTCTTTTGGGTGCTGTAAAGTATAGTGGTATTCCCATTATACCTGACGAAGCATACTTAGAAAACCGGAATATAAAATGCCTTCTTTCTGTGGATTTGTCTAAGCAATAATTCTTATTAAACATCCCTAGGTCAAATATGAATCTTTCAAAAATTCCCCATGCAAATAAGCAGCGGTCAATCCCCCTCCCAACTGACCTTCCCAGAATGCATCAGTCTCACTTCCCTCCTCACAAATTGAAATTTCTAAGCAAGTTGGATTTCTCCTGAATGGAATGGTTCCTGGCATTCTCTCGCTCATCTGTAGAATAGAAAGAAAATTGTATCAAGTATATTTTATTCTCTCTGCTAGGTTATGGTTATTTATATCAGGGAGAAGAAAGGTGATAAAATGGGTTAAGTTGCAATTCATGGTTTCTAATTCAGTTACCAATACATGTCGGGTATGGGATTGGCTAACCAATTATTCATTCAAGATGCATGCCTTAGTTTGTTGTTTGCTTCCGAATCAGGGTTTTAGTTTGGTATTATCAAATATTTGCCACCAGTTATGAAGTTATGACATTCAGAAAAGTTTTTCAAGTCCAGATTCAGAACTTGATAGTTGCTCTTCTATAATTACTCTTACTTGAGAGCTCTAGCTGCTTGACATTAATGAAAACCTCTATCAGCATTTCAGTGGCTCAAGCGATGTGTCGCACCGTGCTAAGAGTTAGGAATACGCTCGTACCTCTGTTAACCCTGCATGGGTTTGCAGGTATGAATCCCGTGCAGGGATAGTAATATGAAGAGGATCGGTGGAATTCCCATCGTAGATTGGTTCAGCTTTCTTTCCCTCCATGATGAGTATGTAAATCCTATCCTAACTCTACTTTATATTAGTTGACAGCTTGAAAAACTGCTCTGAGCAAACTTGTGGAAAACTTATATAAGCTCATAGCATGTCAGGCTCGTAACTTTGCTTTGAGCAGATTCACATAAATCAATCGGAAAAACCATTTACCTTATTTATTGCAGCTTCAGCAGCCTCACGGATGTTCTTTGGAGATCTGCAACCGTGCCACACGATGGCAGTAGCATCCCGAGGAAGCAATGTAACAAACGATGAACAGGAACGTAAAGATCGACATTCACAATTTACCTGAAATACAAAATTATATTGTTTATGGGTCGGTAAAGAATCAGAGTGTCATTGGAATATGTTGGGTGGAAGTCTCGAAACAAGTCACTAGTCAAATCGAGTCATCATAGTCTCAACTAGTAATTTCCCTACACCCTCTCTATAGGGGGTGAACACCCATCTAAATTTGGAAACACCCCCCATAAAATAGGGGGTGAACACCCATCTAAATTTGGAAACACCCCCCATAAAATAAAACGCTGGGGAGCATACTGCCTCAACCATTTGTCAATCACTGAGTTAAGTCTCACTTAGTAATTAGTTGACGAGTCTGATCATTCAGATCGAGTCCAACTCGATTTGAGTCAATGAATTGAGCCTCCAAACATGGGAAAAGCAGAAAGTCTACTGTATTTTTGAAGGACTGGAATCCTTCCATTCTCAACCTCCCAACATAGTTAAATTTTAAACATTAACCACCCCTTAGACAGGCAAAGCTTTTTATGACATCATTGCGGGAATACCTGTTCTTTTGACAAACACACAGAGAGGCTCTCAGTAGGTTGGCATCTAAGGGCCTATTTTGGATGGCAGGCCCAGAGGATGCAGCTTCCTATGTTTCCCTAACCCAGCATAGCTGCCAGAAAGAAAAAAGAGTGGGCAAAAATGTTTCAAACAAACCTCTATCAGAGAGACAGAATCTTCACAGTGACCTCTGACCTCATACAATCTCCAAGTGAAACTTCCTCGTTTTACGCCTCGCTTGCCGTCCATGATAACTAGGTTACCATGGAAACATTTATTGAACACTGGTGGCGCTGTTGCTTCTTCTATATTAAGGATTGGTCCATCATCTAAAAGAGAAAAATAAGCTAGTGCAATAACATTCATGGGATTTGGAGGTGAGCGATCCCACAGTTAATACCGAGTATTTTGACTGGCACAATGCAGCAAAGGGATGATGAAAAATTGTAACAAAAAAATATGCAACATTACGCAAGAGAGAGAGGAAAGTGGATAAAACAGTTTTAATAATCAACGAGCATTTGACAACACCTCCCTCACTATCCGAATGCATGCGTATAGAATATTTATCTAGTTGTCGTCATATGATCGACCGTTTAAACAGCTTCCCTCTATCTCTGACATGAGCCAACTATGGCTCGCGGGCCAAATCCGGCCTGTTGACTAATTGAATCTAGCCTGCCTGATGCTGCCACAACACAAATAAAACCAAACTTTTGATGTTTTAGCCATAAAATAGCTCAATAAATTTATTTAAACTGCGATTAAATTTAGATTCGGTACGAGGCTTATTGTTTTCCACTTTTGCTTTTGTAACAATATCTATTGTTCATAAGACGTAACTTTCACGTCGCATTACATGGCCCGCCAATCTAGATAAGCGCAACATTTTAGCCCCTGTTCCAAAAACCTCTCACCCCTGCTCTACCCTTCATGAATTAGCATTTCTATGGTAACCAACCTGTATCCATATTTGAAGCAATTATGGCAGAGGCTCCTTTATCCCCGACAGCAGCATCAGATCCGACCCATGAAAAGTAAGCGACACGTTCTCTACCGTTGCTGGAGGTGTCGGGTGAACTGGACTTTGATTCCTGTGAATTTTATATTTTGCAAGTTTATTCAATATGGTAGAAAAGTTACAATAATTATTTGTGGCTGAGCATAATTGACAGAACTATAAAACAAGGGGATAGTTATGTGCGAGAGGATTGCTGGACTCTTCGCTACCGTAGGGTAGTTTACATAACAGTTACAGCATTCTCCACCATCAAGTCTATGCTTCCAAAAACAAATAACTAATCATACAATCCAATTAATGTAGTGGGGTTTGAACTTCACTACAGTACTCTTTTACTTTCAACAAATAACACCAACCTTGCTATTTTCAAATCTTCCTGTACTAGAGATTGAATATTTCCATTTCACAACGTAAGAATTTGATCGATGCAAAACCGAATCGTTGAAAGGCTCAACATTGCTCTCAGTAACATGGAACGTTTCAACTTGTTTCGTTACAATCTCTAAGATTCTTCCGTCTTCATCTACTATATCACCGGCACCTTGGGAAACGTCACAACCTAAGAAGATAGGTTCATAAATTGATTTTAGTGTAAAAAAATTGAAATTTATGTTATTTAAATATTGTGATATGGGGAGGTCATGACTGAATGATCAACAATTACGAATAGATTTTAAAGTAACATTTTTGGGTATGGAATTTATTTCAAAATATATTTCAAAATATATTTGCTTGGAAAAGATGTATTTTTAAGGTCGCTCCAGAAGTGTGAGTACCAAGATAGAGGTAACTAATTTTGTTCGCCTACTTTATGTCAAGTTGTATTAAGGGTTGAAACCTATTGTCAGGGGGATTCACTTGGTCAACACAGACAGTCCCCAAACTCGTAATAGAACTAAGATAAGAAAAATCGGAATAAAATTATGGCCTAACCCTAACCTGGTACACATACTACGGGAGTACCAAAATATCTAACCAGCATAAAAACTACACTAACAGCCAATAATTGCACCGATACATACCTTCAATAATCAAGGGCACATGCTCAGTCTTCCCATCTCTCATTTCCTTAGGATCGCAGCCCTGCATATCCGATGCAATAGACGACTTCGTTTTTTTCTCCACGACCTCTTTCCCGCGATTGGATTCCCTCAATACTGCTTCTTCCGCTCCAATTTCTCGATGGATGTTCGACCAGTTTTCAAACTTTTCTTGGAACAGTGAGGTTTCTAGATTTTCATTCACTCTGGAGAAGGAATGAGAAATGTTCATAAACATACAAAGATGGGTGATCCCTAACAAGTGGTGAAATATAGGAAGATAATATTTACTCTGACGACCTCTACAACTGAATACAGTCCACTCAGTGCTCCAGAAGTTTGTGTACCAATATTTAAGTAACTAATTTTGTTCGCTTATTTGCATCAAGTTGTGTAAAGGTACTGAAGCCTATGGGCAGGGGGTATATTCAATTGGCTAACACAGACAGTCCCTGAACTCGTAATAGAACTAAAATAAGAAAAATCAGAATAAAATTATGGTCTAACCCTAACCTGGTACACATACTACGGGAGTAAAGTCTATTCTGACTAATATATTCAATTTTCATCAGTTGTTATTATTGTATTTCAGTGATTGTATATAATTCTACACATAAGTTTTGTGACTTCATGATAATAACTTGAGGAAATACAACCAGACCAACCTTGCTAATACAGCCCAGCCATACTATTTGTAGATCAATGGTTGCAATACATGAGTGAGGATTTGAGCCAATACAGCTAAAAATCTTTGCAAATATAACCAATTTTCTGAACATGAGTGAGTTTGTTCACTCCATAGTGAGAATCATTATGTTAATTTGAACGTATACAATCAAATCAACTGTGCAAATAGAACCCAGTCGCTTAAATTTTTTGTGACCTTATGAAAATAACATGAGCAAATACAACCAAGCCAACCTTGCAAATAGAGCCCAGTCTTCTCGTTTCCCTTTCAATTCCAAACCATGAAAAGGGCAAAGTCCTTGCTCTGTGTAGTCATAATCTTGTTCCCAGATCACTCGAGCGAGACGGACAGCAAGACGTCTGTCAGAGAATGAGACCTCTTTGCCCTGGAAGATAAATATAAATTTCTGTCAGATAAAAAACGCTCAACTGCGATATGGTAGAATATGTTGGGGGTTGTGTGGGTGGCATTGTTTATTCTAATACTTCATAGTTGAGTGCTTCTTTATTTAATTCATGAGGTATACCTGATTTGCATAGCAGTGGGCAATTAGATATTTTGAAAAGTAGTTTGAAGCGCTTCTCACAATTTAAAGTTTCTCGGTATAATTTGAAGTAACTGTCATGCATGACTTTTAATGCAAACTAGAAAAATCTAGAAAAACTAGAAAAAACTGAATTTAGATTTCTTTTGGTCATCACTGTCTGATTATGAATATTTTCAAAAGAATTTGCACGAAGCAAGAATATGTGACTTGCTTCATCTCTGAGAAAAGTTACAGGAACTCACTCAGAAGTGGAGGAGACTCATCTCCGAACTAAGTTACGGGCGACCAATTAAATACTGAGAGCTAATGGAACAATATGGAATTATAGTGGGAACTCAAAAAGGAGACTTATCTCGGAGCAAAACTGAGCTAATCAAACCCACCTGCCAAATATACATTTCCGCTCCAAAATCAAAGACAAATGTATCGCTGGACCCGAGCATTTCCATCTTAGGGAATTTCCCCCAGGCATCTTCATATGGAACCAACTTGGAATCCTAAATAGAAAAATACAAATATAGCCACTGGAAATGAAACAAAAAATTCAATACACTTGGCACAGAGCATTGGGAGGCTCAAGTCGACTCAACATTTATCAAAAACTCAAAGTTAATTCAGCCTTTAGAGTTGAACGTGCCGGGGTCCTGATTCAATGACTCGGCTCAGACTCCATTCACCACTTATCAGACTCAAAGTGACCTGAGTCACCTGAACCTATGTTCTTCAACCTTTTTTATCATGGTATACCTTTTACAATTTTTCAAGAACTTTGTATACCTTACAAATACCAATGTTCATTCAGGGCTCAAATAAACATTAAATTTTAAGCACATATTGTACTGCAATATCATCATGCAATCTGATAGGCTAGCGTCCAGAGGTTATAAATTTGATTGACGGCCTTAACGGCAACAGGAATAATGTTCAACGTAAATCAAACGAAATGCATGGCAGCCGAAATCACCAGCCCAGACAAATGACCGCATTATCTATATAATTTGTGTTGTAACAATGTGCTCACGTCGGTTCTTTGCTTAAATGACATTTTATATTTTGTGTGCGCCGCGTTTGCATTGTTATCTCTGCTGGAATATTTTATAATTTATTATATTAGAGTTTAGAATCCCTGACTTAAGCTGCACACCCTTCGTATACACTTTCTCAGTTGTATACCCAACTTATGGTCCGATATACACTTGGGTATACCGTATACTCGGTTGAAGAGCACTGGCCTAGGAAGTTTTGTTCAGCTTATCCCAACATATTGAGCACAGGGATTAAATTCGAAATCTACTCTGTGTATTTGTGTCACCGCTTGAAATGTAACTTCGCTCAACTAATTAAATGAGTCACTAGGCTCTGATTTCAAACAAGACTCAATATAAAATATGAAAACACTCACAATCATCTTATAAGTCTTTATCGTCGTACCAACATCAACCTCGTATTGTTCGTCTGCCCCTGGAGACGGAGACTTCTGCCATTCGCCACTAGAGAAAAAAGAGGGATAATCGCTGAGTGACAAGTTTATAAATTTATTATTAAAAATTTGAACTAATATCTTGTTTAAAATATTTCCTGAATGAATCACATTTTAAAAATCTCATATAAAATGACAATTCGATAATCTAAAATATATATAAAGAGGAATAAGCAATACAAAATAATATACAGAGTGTTGAAACGCAAAATATAATCTTTAAGTTTAAAAAATTTCTCGTCAAGAAAATATCGAACAACAGCATGCTCTCAGCGTGCTTGCAAAGTGAATTAAACCCGTATGGTAACCAGTCTCAAGTGAGAAAGTTCTAAAACTGAGTGTGTTGAAAGTCAAGTACGATGATTTAGCTTGCCATGTTAAAGTTTAATTGGAATCGCTGTCTGTGACGTGATTTGTTGCAATGACGGTACCTTACAAAACCAATGGTATTTCAAACAGATTCGATAGGATGCCATGATTCCAAGAACTTCAGTTGCAATTCACTGTCTCAAGCTGTAAGCCTCATTTGTATTGTCTTAAACTGCATCAAGTATCGCCTGTGTTTACTGTTAAGAACGTCTAATGCAAATCCATAATTCTATACGGTTTCAGTAGCTATTGGCAGATGTGAGTTTCATTTACTTCTAAGTGAGTGTTTTTTCAGAGATGAGTCTCCTTTACTTATGAGTGAGTGTATTCTCAAAGATGAGTTTTATTTACTTCTAAGTGAGTGTACTCGCAGGGATGAGTCTCCTTCGTCTCTGAATTAGTGTATTCTCATAAATGAGTCTCCTTTACTTCTGAGTGAGTATATGCATAATGCATCACCATAATTCTGCCCGATTTCAGCAGCTCAGCATTTCAGCGGTTAACTTCACTCATACACGAGTCCTCTTCACTTCTGAGTGAGTGTGCGTATGATTGTGCTTTAAGCAATTTTTTTCAAGAACATGATGGCCATCTAAAAACTTACACTCCGCCGAGAAAATCCCAGAATTCTTTACAATGCTTCGGGTTGTGATCCTCTTCGATAGTTTTCAGAGCTGAGACTTTGCAACCAAGATCCCCTTTGATCACTATGTAGTCGGCTATTTCCTGAGAAAGAAGAGGAAATCGGAATGAATATTTCATCCATAGGATTTCTCATGTTTTGCTTCAGGACGGAATGGACCACAAATAGTGAAAAAAATTAACAAAAAAATTTAACTTGAAAAAATTAAAAAATTTAAATTTAAAAGTAGACAAGTAGAAATAGAATGACTCTGCAACAGCAAGCAACATATAATGCACTAATGCTGTAGCAAGAGTGAGGATAGCTCGTCAAAATGATTTAGAAGTCTTGCCACAAAATAAACACAAATGTATTCCTGTAAAGTTTTGGGTGTTTCAGAAGTGTGTGTACCAATATGGAGGCAACTAGTTTTGTTTGCCTATTTTACATCAAGTTGTATAAAGGAACTGAAACCTATTCACTTGGCTAACACAGACAGTCCCGGAACTCATAATAGAACTGAATTAAGGAAAATCGAAATAAAATTATGGTCTAACCATAACATGGTACACATACTACGGGAGTACCAAATTTTGTCTTATTATGAGTGAAATCATAACATGGTACACATACTACGGGAGTACCAAATTTTGTCTTATTATGAGTGAAATCAATCCGTATTTTAACCAGTAAACTTCTTCAGACACAATTATTCACAAACTCACATTAATCTTTGCTCTTTCAATAACATTGCAGAATTCCCCAAACCAGCCGAAGAGTTTGGTTGGTGTGACGAGAAGATACGCATCATCGCTACATAGAGACGATGGACGTGGTTCAACGAGTCTGGTTTGAACCTGGCGACGACCTTTAGCCCTTAGCAACATAACGTCTTTGAATGGCTTGAGATCGTCACTAGATGGCATAGGAGTGTTTTTCGCACTTCGTAAGTTGACCTAAAAGTAGAATGAACGTAAAAGATTTATCTCACGGTTCAATCACATGGTGAACCATGTCTCTCGTCCAGCTATCAATGTTGGGTATGGGAACATTTGTTTCAGATGCATGAAATTGATGCTGGGAAAACTGTAACAGATTAGAACTTGCATGGATCACTATACATCAACTAGAAGAAAAAATTTCTCTTTCTATTTGAGATTTGAAACATTTGGAATTCAACATTTTGAAGGAAGAGTTTTTATTAGATAAGTAATTGAATCTTTCTTACATTTTTCAAGTCAGCTTTTGCCGCCAGCCCAGCCAGAGCTGCTGAAGTGAAGTTTGCTCCGTAACCTCTTTGTGCAATTCGTTGTTGCTCCAACCTTGCTATGTTCAGTCTCTCCGTGTCGTATGATTGCTGTGAAAACAGTAGATGGTTTAGTACTGTTGGGTTTATTGTGCATGACATACATATAGACTTTGGATGAGCTTACAAAATTTTTATGAAAGATTCCACACCTTTGACCAAGCAACGCTCTGTACAAGCAGCCACAGTAATGTAAGAAGCTCATATTTTTGGAAGGACAGGAATTGTACTGTTGATAGGTTGAACAAAAAGAATTATTATTCAATTTTTTACACAGACACATAGAGCTTTTGATCTCACAGAGGACTGGACAGACCCATATAACTCTGAAACTAGCATAAGAACTCACGCATGGAGATTTGAACTCAAAATTTTCAGGCTGCGATGCTATCACATCAAAGTCCAATATTCTACCCAATACTTTAATATAGTAATAGATGAGTATTTGTGAGCACCAACCACTGAGCACCAACCTTAAGATCTGCTCTTTTAGCAAGGGCTTTGAGGGGGTTCCTGGCCGATGATTTGCGTTTGTTTTTTTGTTGAACATTCGTCTTCAATCTTCCTATGTCCGAGAGTGTTGATGCGCCCTGATGAGAAAAAGGGAATAGATGAATGGTGAGGAATAAGATCGATGTTTATTGCTGAGATATGAAAATTGGCCAGAAAGTAGGTTTACAGTTACCGTATATGATCGCGTATAGGCCGAGTTCAAAACTCAAAAAAAAAGTTGCCAAACTAAGGGACCGTCTTATTCGCGCATGACTCAGATTGCACCAAAAAAATCGGCTCATTCACGTATCAGAATTTGATCACGCAACGAGATGCTGACTTGCCGGTAATTTCAAAAGCTTCAAATCATACCAAGTTCTCACGATAAAATGCGTCGAGCACACACACACTCGCTTGTGAAAGTGGATTGTCTTATCATACAGCTGATGGCTTGTACAGTCTTTGATTGGTTGTTTACACGTCACGCTTGTACAGGCTGTGATTGTTTGTTTTTGCTTGTGTTCTTTTATATAACGGCAACAGTGTCGATTTACGGCCAGTTGTTTCGTGGTGAAAACTTTATTATTTGGTGCACTTTCGCCAGAGAGGCAATTAACGGCGCACAACTTTTAATCACCTTCACGATATGGATATGTTATCCGTTAAGGGGCGGTGATGAGGACTCTTATCGAAATTAACCGCATTGTGGACGATCAAAGAAAATTGTTTTATGCTGACTCAGAGACTCTCTTAAACTCCCGACAACAATCCCTTCCATTAATACAAATCACGACGCATGAGAAGCAATATAGACTTTATTAACATGAACTTACAAGTAAGAGTTACGAGTAAGGATCTACGGCCGTCGCTAACAGAAATGATACACATTAGAAATATTTGTGTTACAGCGATTTTGTTTTCTTTCTGCGCCTTTCTCAAGGCGTCTGGCATGTTAAGATTCGTAGCGATTTATAAGAATGTGTTAATACAGCGGTATTTCTTTCCTTGAAACGGATAAGGAACGAAATTAATCGTCGTTGTGGCGATCAAACGAAATTGTTTTATGCTTATTCAGGAACTCTATTTTAAACTCCCGACACAATCACGACACATTGAAAAGCAATCTAGACTTTATTAACATAAATTAACAAGTAAGAGTTACGGGTAATAATCCACCTACGGCCCTTGCTAACATGCGGAAACGATAAACGTGAGAAATGTTTGCGTTACAGTAATTTTGTTTCTCTATTACTTCTTCTTGAAGCGTCTGGCGTGTAACGATTCGTAGAACCCGCTTATGTGCGATTTTTTATAAAATCGTTGTTTTAGGGCCGTTTTTAGAGAGTCGGCCTATTCTCGATATAGGCGTAATTTCGGGAAAATACGGTAATAATCAACCTACTTTTGGGCGAAATCTTCGCATGTGATGTGGTGACAGACGGTGAAAATCGAATAATATACTTATTCGAATACATTCATAATATTTTCAAAAATGAAATATGGAATATATTGTAAATAAAGCTCATAATATAATTCTTAAGAAATCATGTACGCTAATAAAAATATGAGAGAATATAAACATTGTTATATTTCCAAATGAGATTATTCCCAATATTTTGGAAAATGAAGAATTCACTAAATGGACAATCAGTGAGTGCACTACTGACCTCTAGTTGTGGAAGATCATCTATCTCATGCTCAGCGTCACCGTTCATCTCGGGCGTTGAAACAAAAAATTTCTCAAATTCTTTTTCATCAAACTCGGGGACTTCTGTTGTTAATACTTCGGTTCGCTGGAAAAAATTTATGATAATAAATTTTTTTAGGTGAATTTGTTAAAGGTAAAGTCTCGCATACTCGCTCAGAAAAAGTAAAGGAGACTCATCTCTGAGTAAAGTTACAAGCACTCACTCAGAATTAAAGGAGACTCATCTCTGAGTAAAGTTACAAGCACTCACTCAGAAGTAAAGAAGACTCATCTCTGAGTAAAGTTGCAAGCACTCACTCAGAAGTGAAGAAGACTCATCTCTGAGCAAAGTTACAAGCACTCACTCAGAAGTAAAGGAGACTCATCTCAGAGAAAAGTTACAAGCACTCACTCACAAGTAAAGCAAACTTATCTCTGAGCAAAGTTACAAGCACTCACTCAGAAGTAAAGGAGACTCATCTCTGAGCAAAGTTATGGGCACTCACTCAGAAGTAAAGCAGACTTATCTCTGAGCAAAGTTACAAGCACTCACTCAGAAGTAAAGGAGACTCATCTCAGAGCAAAGTTACGGAAATTTTAGGGGAGTGTTCACCATTCATAGGAGGATGTAGGGAAATCACTGCCACGGCCTCTTGTCCAGGCCTCACAACAGGACGGACATGAGACTAGTTAGCCAATCAATTGTCCCTGAGGCAGTTACCAGGTTAACTATTACCAAGCCCATCCTGGAATGGTACTAAACAAGAGGACATGGTCATGTATTTGGACCAACTTGAAACCTTGTCCAGGGTAAAGGACAGTCTCTATGCCAATAAACTACTTGCACATAACACCCACCTTTAAAACATTTTCTTCGAGTCCTTTATTTGCAAGTTTTTCGACAAAAGAAAGCTGATTCATGCTCGTTGAGTCATCATTTGATTTTGCATCGGTTTCTGTGACAGCAGAAACATGACTTGGCACAATCATGGGCAGAACACGTCGTTTGATTAATGGCGAAGGAAGAACAGCAACTGCTTTTATGCCCTCTGTGTTTTAAAAGAATGGTTAGGATTGCATTACCCAACTATTTTAGCTGTGACAACATCTCCAAAATTATTTTTTGGTTTTTGTAATTTGGCACTTTTGAAATTAATGTGGGATATATCTCATTTTTAGCCAATGAAGTAATTTGCTCAACGACTGACACATCATGCTAGTTGCTAGGGATATGCTTGTCATCGCCGGTTTATTGCCGTGTGTAAGTCTGCGTGGACTAAGCATTAAGAGTATCTCACAGAACATAATTCATTACATGCCACAATATATACTTTTTCAAGGTGTTTTCTTATACAGGGTGTCCATAAAGTTTACAATTTCAATTTTGTTATGAAAACAGTTTGCAATATATTTTAACTAGGTTTGTTTTATTTATTAAGTAATTGTTTAAGTATTTTTAATTTATTCAATACATCTGTGAAGGCCAAAACAATATATGATATCCATAAATTCCGTCATAATTTTGAGAAATTTTAAGACTTTATGGACACCCTATATATATTTTGTCACAAGCAACGTTCCCTCTAAGAGCTTGCTTAGTTGAGCGAAATCTCCAAAAAAAGATCTGCATGGAAAATTATGCTTTTTTCACATAGTGTACGCTTTGTGCAAGTTATGCAGTGCGCGGAAGAACGAAAGTACTGCGCAGGGATTCTCGGCCAGCAGCACGGCAACGCAGCTCAGAGAGAACGTCGGTCACAAGACAATATGCTTTTTTGTTTCATCTCCAATTACCTCTTTTAGCCAGCTTAGCTTGGACAGTGAACTGAGTTGCATCATTTTGCTTTCCTGATTTATCTTTCCACGTCATTGAATCCTCTTTCATCTTCGCAATCCTCTCGCTCAACTTTTCGGCACGAGCAGCAAAATCTGCTGCAGCAGGATTCTTTTTCCATCTGTAATGTTGTTGAGTTCAAAGGTTACCACTAGTTGTCAAATTAATTACTGATTTTTTTTATTTGAGGAAGACGTGGCGAGTACAGTGAATAACACAGTGAGCAACATACTAATGATATGTGAAGTGCTACTTCATTTATGGAAACTAGAATTTTTTTTTGACAATGTCTTCTCAATTTAGTGCACCATGAGTGAGGTGGTGGGTGGGCAAGGTGTTTGAATCTCAGACTTTTATGTGATATCAACTTAACTAAGCCCAATCAACATTCTAAAACCAGGCAAACTAGTTTTCAGTCAATGTGTTTCAGAAAATACATCAGTAATGGAAAGTGACATGACTAATGCCTTTTTATTACATTAGATTCAGGTGATTTTGTTCCACACTGCATTTTTGACATCAATGATAGTTGACCAGTTAATTTTGTCTGGTGGAAGAGTTTTCAACTCCTAGTGTTCATCTTACTTGTCTTCTTTGCTGAAATGGCTAACTAATCCTTTACCCGACATGGACTGTTAACCGGACGAGAGGCTTTGGTTTGCCATATGATTAAGCCGTCTTATCGGCTTTCCTCCCTTTCAGATAAAAATAAAATCTATAACCCATTATCTTACTTCTCATCGTTGGTCTTCAGCTTATTCAGTCGTTCACTGACGCTTGATTTGATTTCAGAATTCCGACTTTGCTTTCTCCATTTTTCTTCCGTTGTGTTTTGTTGAAGACGTTTCATCCGCTCGTGAATCGAACCCGTCGATTTGATCTCAGCAACGTCAACAGACATGTCAACACTGGAGGCAGTAGATTCTTCACTGTAATAAAAAAACAAAAATGAAAAAATATTCTCGAACAAAACTTGAATTTATTTCCGTATAGCTTGATTAATTTTCTAGCCCTATAAATAAGAAAGGCTATGTGGGATAATCAGCATTGGGGAGGGGGGGGGGGGGTGAACACGCTCAATTAGCACCTAAGAGTGTGTCTTGGTATTCATATTTAATTCGAAAACATTAAACCAGTTATTTATATCAGATGAATAGGTTGAATGTGAGAAGAATATCTAACTGACCAATGGTTATTTGAACCACTTTCATGGGCCAAATTAGCTAACCCTCTTGAGCCCATCCAAAAAAAAACCTTAATGATAGGGCGCTACATTAACTGCTGACCAAGGGTAATCAGACACAACCACCAGAATTGTTCCCTAAACTTGACACAATGAGCCAAACCAGATAACACTCGTGCACCAGTGAAAGAATTCCAAATAACTACCGTATTTGCTCGTTTTGTATCCCGGGCCCATATTTTTATCAACCAACTCACTAACCGGGCCCCTATTTAAACCGGCCCTTTTTCAAGTACGGGCGCTTGTTATTTTGGATCGCTACAATAATTAATATATTGTTATTTATAGTTCTTAAGTATGATTTGAACGAGAATAACGAATATTTTAACTTTTTCTACCGTCGCAGGTACAAATCCGCACAAGAAGAAAAGTTTTGCAACGCCCTATCAATATTAAAACGACGAAATTGTTTGAGTTTGAGAACCATGGTGTTACGTAATCAATGGTATCTGTTATATACTTGGACGCCTGAGGCGTGAGTGTTATCTACCGGCGCCTAAAAATTAACATCGTTGTGACAAAAGCGCTTCTTATTTCCTATTGTTCTCTACCACTGAAAAATCAGCTTTTACATCGGGCAGGTATTATTTATTTTTATGTTCTGTTCACAAGGGCGCCTATTCAAACGGGCCCTTAATCAAGATCGGGCGGTAAAACCAGCATATACGGTTATATATTAATGTATTTCTGAGCACATTTCAGAGTTCGACAATCCCCTCCACAGGATACAAACAGCAAACCTACGGAAAGTGATAAACAACACAGCAAATGATTCTAACATTTAGCATGAAGCAGCAAATCAGCCAACGCTCATTAAAAAATAAAAATGAAAATAAAAAAAACGTCCGCCAACCTTAAATAAAGCTTCTTTTTCCCAGGTTCACAATCATCAGTGCTAGTTGAGCTAGAGCTGAGCAGAGATTCGTTGTCGCTTGAACTGCTGATCGAAAATTTACGAGTAAGACGTTGTATCGATGGAACGATAGTCGGACTTTTTGGGCTGAGAATCGGAGTTGGGGTTGATTTAGTAATAGGAGATCTCGATGTTTTTGTCGGTGATTTCAACGGTGAATGGTTTGGGGAAACCTTCTTCAATGATTTGATCTCAGTAGACTTCTCGTTCTGAATGAAAATTTTGAGTGTTTACCGGTAGTAGTTAATTGCTGCTGAATGTTGAAAATACACATTGCACATATACATTGTAAAAGAGAATGAAAGGGAATTCCAAGGTAAAAGGAGACGCAAAAAACGGTACTCCCAAAAATATATGAACGAAGATGGGTTAGGCCATAATTTTAGGTACAGATACTACGGTCCCTTAGCTAGCTAGTCCCCGAACTCATAATGGAACTGAAATAAGGAAAATTGGAATAAAATTATGTCCTAACCCTAATCTGGTAAACATACTATGTTCCGGTGTCCGCCATCTTACCAGAAATTACAAACCCTTTTTTAATGAATGGGTCCAAATTTTGTTTTAATTATTGAAAAGAAGAAGTGAGTCATAGATGTTTAATCAATGAGAAGCTCACTTGAGTTCGTGAATCACCCAACCATATAACTAAAGCTACTATCAGAAATATATCAAAAAATTATAAACAGTTCCATTACATCATCTCAATCAACTCCATATGAAATACAAAAGTCAATAGAAAAGCATCATTCAAACAGCTGGCTCTAATTTCATAGCCAGTCAGATTTGAACAAAATCACGAGTATGACATCATAGAGTGTACTTGAGAGCGCTTCACAGATTATATGGAAGTGTGGGCTCAAGTGTGCTCGACCAATTCAGAAAAAAAAATCAGGAGTTCAAACAGGCAAAGGCTGAATAATTTACCATTTCACATACATACTGAAATAATATTTTCAAGCACAGACTATTTGCTACTCCCGTAGTATGTGTACCAGGTTAAGTTTAGGCCATAATTTTGTTCAGATATTCCCCATTTTAGTTCTATTGCAAGTTCGAGGACTGTCTGTGTTAGCCAAGTGAATATCTATCTCTCTGCTCATAGGTTTTATTTCCTTTATACAACTTGATGTAAAGTAGGCGAACAAAATTAGTTACCTTCATATTAGTACACACACTCCTGGAGTGGGAAATATTTTATGTATTCTAAATATTGAACAGAACATACAATACATTCTGAAACATGGAATATTTAATGTATTCTAAAGTTGGTCATATTAAACAGTTAACACATTATAGGTAATGTAGTGAAAAATAAACCCTCAGAGGCTGCTTATGTCAACTACAAGGCATACTGAATTCTATTGGTATTCAATAGCTTTTGTTAAAAGTACTTGATTCCTGGGCTGCTGAGTTTAAAATGTCAACAAGATCGATTTTAAATCAAAATTTGAGAGGGTGCTTGAATGATATTCAACAACAGGTGTTGGAAAAGTTGGGTTATTTGCTGAGGCTTATTAGAATCCCCATTCACAGGGAACTGCAGAAAACCACATAGCTCATAGCGTGTCAGTGGTTACTTAAAACTCTTCTATCAGTAAAATATTCACTTTAACTTTCTAACTCTAATGAATAAATGACCGTCTGCAACTCTGGCTCAGGATCTTGCTTAAAACGAACTTATACAAAACTTATATATTTATATATAAACACAGCTCTGGCTCATAAGTGACTGCTTGCAGCTTCTGGGTCAGTAAAGAACAAGATTGACGCCAAATTCAACTGATATAAAAATTTTCTTACCTTTTGTTGATTTGCAGTCAGTAATTCAGTAGCTTTGCTGATTTGAGATGATTTGACCGGTTGAGTGTCAGATCGCCTTCGTACTAAAATGACCAAAAAAAGACAATTTTTAATTTCAATGACAATAATCGATATTTTATTGGATTTAAATTTTTTATGATGTCATAATACGAGTTTTCAAAATTACATTTATAATAGAATCTATATTCAGGTACACATCCACTCCAAAGGTTGCACTGTACAAGTCATATGAAACGTGAAGAACTGATATTTAAAAAAAAGGGGGGGTATTTTTGCCTTGCCTACCCATATTCTTACAGCCCGTTTAGAGCTGTAGGCAAAAAATTTGCAACTGCATTGAGCTTTGCACAGATCATTGAAACAGACGAATGTTACCTTTTGATTTAGGTGAAGAAGTATTCTTTGAAAGTTGGTTGAAGAATTTCAATCGGTCGACGAAGTTAAGAACTTCTTCTTCCTCTCCCTCAGAGTTAGGTTTAGTGCTGGAAAAATAAGATTGTGTTTAAGTCTTTGTAACAATATATTCTGTGACTTCCATAGTGTGTGTACCAAGGTAAGGTTAGGCCACAGTTTTATTCCGATATTCCTTAAACAGTGATCTACACCAGAAGTCTATAACTATTTTGATTCCAATCACTATTTCTACAAATCGCTAAATTCCAATGGTATTCAGAATTTTTGCTTGTAAATGTTTTAAAGCACAAAGTGGCACAAGACCGTTGAGAGTTTAATTTTCAGGAGTTGATTAATATTAATATTACACAAATACATTGGGAAATTGTTTTTGGACATGTAAATTGAACTAGCATGCACCAGTTGTTAAAAGGCTGTGATGGCAATTTTATACTCTGGATATGAGAGTAGAACAATCCAATAGTCACCATAATAAAGCTATGTTCTAATGAGACTTTAAGAAACAAGAAAGCAGTGTTAATGTATATGAGCACGGAGTTTGCTCATCGACACCCGTAAGGCCGTAAGTTGGGCACCGGGTTTGCTTCTATCTCGCGCCTAATTGTTACCCGTGATAAATTGATGTCACACTGTGCTGCATATCTAATTTTGATACCTAGTTAGGCATATTCTCCTTACACTGTGAAGTATAGGACAGTGTTTCCCAACCTTTTCCGATTTCGTACAGCCCTACAACGTACTTTTTACAAATTGCTAAATATCATTCATTCATGTTATTATTTCAAAAAGACTTATGATAATTGCAGATCAATGTGAAACCTCTAAATCAGCGGTTCCAAATCTATGGGTCGCGACCCACTGGTGGGTCGCAAAAGGAATTTTAGTGGGTCGTGAAAAGATGTAGAAAGCTGTGATTAATTATATGGTTATTAGAATCGGTGGCGACTCGAATAGGTAAATATTCAAAAAAACAAAAGAAATTAAATTGAATTTAAATTCTAATCTGTCAAAGTTTACTTTTTACTATCTTCTCAAAGGAACAAAAATTTGCTGCACAAAAAATGACCATGTGGCTTTTTACGCATAGCAGTTTTGTACAGCACTGTGCAGCACTCTTTACCGTGTTTCCCCGAAATTTAGACAGGATTTAGATTTATTTTCTTTTGATTAAAAACACTATGTTTTTTTTTTTGGAAGAGGTCTTTTGAGTTCATTTGTCAAAAATAAAATTACATTGTAGAAAAGCAGGAGATTTTTTAATAAACATTATATAAAAACCGACATCCATTGTTTTTATTTTTATTTCCTATAAAAAAATCAAGTGACAAATATCATAATTGTGATTGGGACATCACACAATCTTGAATAGTGGTGTGATCTTCACCTTACCTCAGGTCATTGAACCTTTCCTCTCCCACACATTTTAAATTTATTCTAAGGGTAGGGTTTGATTAAAATCATTTTTAAAATTCAAATTAGGTCTTATTTTCAGGCCAGGTCTTATTTTCGAAGAAACACGGTAGGTGGACGATGATTAGCCATTGCTGTTTTCTGTGTTATGTCATAAAAAGTTAAATGGGTCGCCAAGGGCGGTGGTAGTAAATGGTGGGTCGCAAAAAAGTTTGGGAACCACTGCTCTAAACTATTCAATAAATTTTAATTCACCCTTAACTAACCCCTTTTCATTTGTGCACCCCAACAATGGCAATAACATTCAAAAAGTCTAGCACAATTTTGCAATTGCCTAGTTTGCATCAATGTGGAACGCACAAGACATAATTTGATATCCTTTTATTACAGTCTTAATATCCAGTAATTTGATTCCAAGCGAGCAAAATTACCAAAGTAATGGCTGATTCATTTCAAATAATGAGCCGATATTGAACCAATTGGAATTTACGCAATGCCAAGCATGGTCTGTCACACAGTGAGGGACTATTTGAATTACATCTTAAAACTTTACAGAACTCTTGAACTTCTGCTTGAAGTTTAAAATTAAAAGCACTAAATCGTGGACAAAAGATCGCAGAAACATGGTTAACACCACTATTAGCCAACATTTCTTTCCTGGTCATACTGTCACTCTGAACTAGACACAAGACAAACAGCTACTGATATGTAAGGGGCCACTATCTTTTAGAGCAATATTTTTTGGGAATACTGTGATGAAATTGAATTAGCGCCACCTAATGTTGCCAACATGGCACTATCGCTGAGCAATCTGAAGATGTTGATAGTTGCATGGCAAAGCGAAGGTTCTGGTTAGCGTGCGTCTAGATTGCTACATCATCTAAATCTAAATTGTTCTTTTTTTGTTTTAGTATAGCAGTCATGTTTAAGTTAATAAAAGCCTAGAAAACGGTCTAAATGAGTTTTCCTCGAATGGTTTCATCACAAGCACCAGAATTTTTCCATTTCATACCTCAGGTAACCTTATGTCTCACTTAAATGGTAATAAGATTAAATGAAGAAACTGTAATGGTAGATCATCTACAAAGAAACTGCCAACTACTGTATGATTACATTTTAAAATATAAATTTTAGAATTATGAAGCTACATGCTTAATGGCCACCCCCTCACTAATGTCTTTAACTACACAAATACTTATGCCTGTAATATTCAATTGGTCCTCATTTACAAATTTATTATTCTTTGTCTTCTATTTACATGGCCCTCCACTTAAGGTTCCATAAGTCTTTGGAATGGGGAATTCTGTATTGCTTAGCATTTTTATAACAGAATAGTGCCGCCTAATAGTATTGCCCCATTTGCTAACTTGTACTAACCCAAGATATACAGAATCAAATTAAAAAATAAAGAAAATATTCATCAAATCAGCTGTGGACAATAACAGAGTAGCATCTTCTGTCACAAACTGAGATTATATATTTTCTTGGCAAGCGTAACTACTACAGAGTCTCCTAAGGAGAAGGAGGGGATTAATTATGTAAGAACAATGGAGATAATTGTACATCATTGTGATAGAACAATCAGCACTCGTCTCGTCATTATGTTTCAATGGTTGCAGGTGTAATATTACTATGACACATAATACACGCCAATCTTTTTAATACAGCTGTTAGGAACATGTGATAAGACCATACAAGTTACATCAGTCAATAGTTTATATATATTTATCGAAGGGAGAGGAAAGGAATAAGTTGGCACAGATATATTGGGAAAAACAGCTTCAACTTTTCTAATTGTATAGTTTAGAAGCCTCTTTATGTATATATAGGGTGTCCATGAAGTCTTTGAAATTTTTAAAATTGCAAAGGAAATTTTTTGATACCATCGTGTTTTGGCCCTCACAGAAGTATTAACGAGGTAAAAATACAAGTAGATTAAAAAACAACAAACCTGGTCAAGATATATTGAGAACTGACTTCATAACAAAATTGAAATTGTAAAGGGACTTTATGGACACTCTGTATATTGAGAACTGACTTCATAACAAAATTGAAATTGTAAAGGGACTTTATGGACACCCTGTATATTGAGAACTGACTTCATAACAAAATTGAAATTGTAAAGGGACTTTATGGACACATTCCCAATGTTCTTTCCTATAAAATTGCTGTCACACGCAGCACTGACGCCCGCAAATGCTGAAATTATCATCATGTGGTTGTCTACTTATTCTATTCCACTGTAACAGAAGCTGAACTGAAGCTGGAACATGAATAATTCGCGTTACAGTTTGAAGATCCAGAATTCAAATCCCATGGTTTCACTCAGCCCTATGAATTGGTAATAAATGTCGGACTAATTTCCGGTATTTCTATACCTAGTAGCTCCTTAAATATTAAAGAATGCTTGTCCGATGCCTTGTTTGAGTGAAAATGTGGTACAGTGACTCTTTGCATAGTAATGACTGCTGGTCTAGGGCCTTGAGTGGGAATGTGAAAAACGCCTCACAAAGATCACTCTTTACTAGTCCTAGAACAGTTGTTCTTATATTGCACGATCAGTGTGGATACAATATTTCTGAATGGAAAATTCCAAAAATTTACGGCTCTCGTAATTCCTGGCCGGACGAATCCCAATGCAAATAACAATAATAATTGAATTTATAACTCCCTGCCTCGGCGACTAAAAATATCAATGTTCGACTACTGACTGTTGTTTTACACCAATGCTAGGCAAAGTATATCCGCAAATAGAAAGAATTGAAACGTCTATGCCAGTGATTGTCGAGTTTTTCAAGCCGCGTCTCCTTTTTAGAATTTGTCAAGGCGCCCAACCTAAAAAATAACTAGCTAACAATAATTTACAAACAACTGATAGTAAATTATGTTTTATGCAAAAAACGACGTTGAAAATACGTGAATGTCCGAAATAAAGAAATGTAAATATCCAAAACAGGGCGGGCAGGATCAAACAAAACAAATATTTTTACTTTTAATTAGCTTTACGCCCCTTAAAAAATGCTCTACGCCCCCCTTGTGGGACGCGTTTCGCCGTTTGAGAACTGTTGGTCTATAGTGAATGGTTAAGCGTCTATTTTCACTTTCACACTTTTACAAATTTTATTCCCCAAACCAATACTTTCAAACTTAAATCGATATATATATTCTATACACAATTCTATGTGATGCAAGATTCGCATACTAACACGAATGTATTTCTCTGACTAATTCAACTATGAAATACATTTGTGAGAGTGTGCAGACTCGCTTTGATTCTCTATTGTATGTTAATTTGCCTCAAAAATGTAACACTATCTGCGTAATAATTAAACAGTATATATCGGGGGCGGGATACATGTTCAAGATCTCACTGACCTACGACACATATAAACGACATGCATCTTTCAAAAGTATAACCGCAGTTTAGAACTGCTGCAACGTCCTCAAACGCAAATGTCTACCAGCGCAAAAGTATTAACGAAAGTTGTGTCAGTATTTTCTGAGAAATATAAGAATACATTTATACTAAATGTCTTCACTCTTGATAAATCGATCTTACGCTATACACTTACAGGTTCAACAGTGTAAAGTCATATTGCAAGGATAATATCCAGTTGGTCTCGTGTAACCCCAACTAATGGTAACGTTTCAGTTCTCGTAATTCCCGCTCTATCTGAAGCAAATGCAAACAATCGACTATTTGCTGTTCATTGACCCGAAACCAGGAACTAAGTATATATGACTAAGATACATAAAACAGACGGTACGGTTTATGTTAGATCGAGCATGGCATGGTGATAAAAAGGGATAGCCACGTACGGCCACGCTTGGCCAATGTTCAATCTTCGATTGTTTTGTCACAAAGGGTTTATGGCTGTGACAGTAAATAATAAAACTGACTCGGAGATTCACCAGGCGTGTGCCTCGGTACTATTATATATCCACAATCGATGAAAGTAAAATATCACGCCCTCAAATAAAAGTAGAAATATTATTGCGGGTACTCCTGTAGTATATCTACCAGGTTAGGGCTAGACCATCATTTTATTTAGATTTATCTTACTTTAGTTCTATTATGAGTTCGGGGACTGTCTATGTTAGCCAGGTGAATATACCCCTGCCCATAGGTTTCAGTCCCTTTATACAACTTGATGTAAAGTAGGCGAACAAAATTAGTCACCTCCATATTGGTACACACACTTCTGGAGCGCCTTACTGCGTAGGATTGCAAGCCGCCATAGCCGCGTTAGCAGCAACAAAAACGAACAAGTTCGCTCAAAACAAGGCCACGATTAAATTAACGCATTTTTTCTAAACTCGCGATTGGAATTTGTCGGACGTGTATGCGTGGGGCCATTATGATGTATAATTGATAAAATGATAGATGAGTTACAAAAATCCACGTGCATGCTGACATCTGCAAACAGGTTTTAATTAATTAAAGCTCACTTAAAACAAACTGTAGAAGCCTCAACCGAAAAAGTAAGCAGTAATGAATGTTCGCAATAAACCACCGGTATACTAAAAGGCTGTATATACGTTTCCAACAACTCTGCTCAAACCAAAGTCCCCGAGCGCCTAACTAAAAGTGATAAAATACCTGACCACGGTCGCATGTCAAACAAGGCTGTTATTTCAACACACTAAACCGCATTCTCGATATATTCTCTAGAACCGCACCTTAAAATTTAATAGGTTGTTAAACAATATGCCGTAATTATTGTCATGGAAATAGATGGATAAAGGCCTCGACCACTTCCTCAAAATAATTTCACGTGTTTTTTTAACAGTATCGGGAAACCAAAACAAAAGGCTGACGACAGATGTAATCTGATCTCCGGTGTTGCCTTTCACTATATGTTCTGGGTTTCACGGACGGTGGATTACGTCACGGGCATTACGTAATGATTAGCGGATTACATAAACAAAATAGAAAAGTTAGGAAAATTATAAAGTTTCCATATTTATTCTGAGATAAAACAAGGATTTTTAAATATAACTCGGAGAAGGAAGCTGATAGGAAGGCATAATCACATGACGAACCATGGCCTTTCATCTTTTTACCAGCCCATGTTGCATATGATTATCAGTTATTAGTTCCAGAGCTCGATGGCGAAGATGCCGAATCTGCGGTTACCTGAATAACCCTGGGGCGCGAAAATCTCATAAATCTTTCAGCACATAATAATATATAACAATTTTTCACAAACTGACGGAACAGAATTATAACCTAAACCACAATAATCGGTACTCCCGCAGTATGAGCACCAGGTTACGGTTAGGCCATAATTTTAGTCCGTTTTTTTTCTTATTCTGATTCTATTACAAGTTCGGGGACTGTCTGTGTTAGCCAAGTGAATATGCCCCCTGTCCATAGGTTTCAGTCCCTTTACACAAATTGATGTAAAGTAGGCGAACAAAATTAGTTACCTCTATATTGGTACACACACTTCTGGAGCGCCAACTAATCTACACATTCATTCAACCCGATAGAATGTGACACAATTCAGTGTTAGGGCAGTCTATATAAATTGCCACCCTGTCAGATGCGACTCATATACACCTATTTAGTACAGACCTCCAGACCTCGACCACTGAAGTCATAAATAATCAGATATTTACAAAACTCCCTCGAACTTTTCCGAAAACTGACGAAACCCACGACCGCGTCAAGCAAAACTTGAATAAACAAATGATAATTTTACAAATATGTTCCGCAAGCCCCTGTTTTTCAAATTATGGTCTCCATCACCCAACCCGTGCTTAGAAACTAACCAGTCATATATCTGGTCTTGAGAGCTGACCGGTCATTGTCCCATTGCACATTTTTGACTTGTAATCTTAGAGAAAGAATCAAAATTGCCTGTGCTAATTTTATCTGTTTTTTTTTTTTATTCTGTTAAAGATAGTTTAAGATAAGCTTGAAAATTGAGCAACAACCCTAATCTGACATATAAGATGAACAAAATCAAGACACCGGATCAAAAAATTAGTGAAATAACAGGATATTAAGTCGAAATTGCCAAAAAAACTGTTAACAAAATTCTTGTTTGCGCAAGCCCAAGTCCGGTGTTAGTTTGAATTCAAATGTCTCACAGCTAAATTGGATCAAAAGAAAATAATAGTAAATTATTTGCAGGTTCAACAAGACAGGAATTGTTGGACAATATAATAACAAAATCATTGATCGCTGAAGCCCAAGTCCGAAGTTAGTCCTATTTCAAACTTCCCCCAGACAGTGGTCTTATTTAAACTCAGCTATCCAGCTTTGTTTCTCGCCGACCTCACAGCAATCTAGTTTATCTGACTCAACCGACGAAATCAAAATAAAGTCTGGAAGTTTAAATCTCCTTCAACAGGGACGACGCCCACTTCAGTTTGGAATCAAAACAAAGATGTGAATAACGAAAAGCGGATAGGTGTCTTTGGTTGGGCTGGTTTGGGCCAAAGATAAGAGATGTTGCGATCGTATAGGGCGCCAGTGTGCAAGTGGGAAAATATCGGTGGACCAGGTTCGACGCAGACATAACTTCCACCGTTAGACTAATATCAGTGCGTGAAACAGGGGAAGATATCGGTTTGGCTTGATTATGACAAACAAAATGTATGACCAAATATGGATGGGTTAAATATCAATGATTGAACTTGTCAAAGGTGAGATATATTGCGTCCTCACTCATGGTTTAGAAAGGTCGATACAGGCAAAACTTATGGCGTAAATCCTGCGCGTTATATAACTTAAGCGCGTGAAGATTTGATAACTCCGTATGAATGGGTGGCTTTCTTTGGGCCAGGGATAAGAGATGCGACCTTATTCATGAGCACCAGTGCATAATACAAAAATTAATATGGAATAACATCAAATGGTCTTGTTTGGGCCAGGAATAATTAATATATATACTTTGAATTTATTCTCGTTCACGTTTGTTTGTTCGTACAGGCAGGGGTGGAATATCGTTGAGCCTGGCCTATATGACGCGAACAAAATTTGTGCGAGATACGAGTATATAGCTTTGTTTGGGCCAGAGATAAGTAATATATTGCGTTCTTATTCGTGAGCGTCAGTGCGTAAGATGAATAATACAAGATTTAATTTGGAACATAATTGAGAGGAATTGCTTTGGTTAGACTTGTTCGGACTTTTTTTCGTGAGCGCCAGTGCGCGAGAGGAAGGGAAAATAATAATTATTCGGTGCTCCAGAAATATGCGCACCCAGGTGTCGCACAGCCTGATTCCTAACCGGTACACACATACTGTGTTTAGGTTGTGCGCCATCTTGGTGCGCATACTTCTGGAGATCCAATTATCAAATAATTAGAATCAGGAAAACAATTTTACCGCTAAACTCTATAGATCTGACATGGGCAAACTATGGCCAGCTGGGTAATTTAATCTGGCCCGCCTCATGCTGCCACAATCAAACTAAAATCAAATTTTGATCTTTTAGCTAAAAAATAACACAGAAAAGTTGTTGAATTTGCGATTAAATTTAGTTTTGTCACGAGGCTTGTTGTAATAATGTTCGTGAAAGCTAACTTTTTACGTCACACTTATATGGCCCGCCAGTCGAGGTGGGCAAAATATTTGACCCCTGGTACAAAAACCTTGTCCACCCTTGCTATAAATACACCTTTACTGCTTGACTAAGGTCCTGAATTTCGCTAAACTAAATCCTTTGGCACACTCCCTCTACCAGAATTGATACAAATGAATGAAACTATGATATGGAGGCTGAGTTATGAATTGTCGGAAGTAATTACACTGCAGAGCGTATGCAGCATATCTGCTTACGTTAGGATATTTCTAATATACGTTCAGCTATAACATTTCGGAGAAAAAAATTGACGTGATTTGATTTTTAATTTGATAAATCAGCCGAAAAGAAATCAGTTAAAACCCGCCAACAAGATTTAAAAGATGGCATATTGAATTTAATATTGCATAAAGTTTTTAGGAGGCGCTCATAGGCGCTCTATTCATAGCAGAAGAGTCATCTTCATAGTATATTTTCACCTCTATTGTTCGATTTTTCGAATTTCGATAAACTCCGTTAAAAATAATTTTTGGACTCCCAATACTACACGCAAATATAACAATCCTTCATCTTTGAAGCTACACATTTCCCATAATGTTATTCTGACTAGTCACGCCTCAGTGATTTTCTTATGCGATGGCGTACGAATCATGATATGCAAACATAGGCCTATTGCAGGACTTCTGACAAGTCGACAACATAACCTAAAGATCTATCATATCTGAAGTAAAACTCAATTTAAAAAAATCTGACCTCTATCTAACCCAAGAAACAAAAGAGCGAGAAATAACAGCACCGACAGGCTTACAATAGCACAAGATTATGCTGTCCAGTAATGCCTGGATGATTCCCGGGAGTGATTGAGTTGAATTGTACTAACAATACCTAGTTTTTCAGCGCTTATGAATCAGCGAAGAACAATATTTTTCATAAAAGTCGGTCGATTTACCCTAAAATGACAGTTAAAATAACCTAAATTTACTAATAAAAGTTAATGCATCCGCCAATCAAACGCTCGCGGCAATTTTCCCGACTCATTATTATGATCATTATATTCGTCACAGCACCAACAAAGACTTTTCGTCTCTATCATAATTGAATCGGAAATTTCATTATTGGAAAATAATGCGGTTTTTGTTATCGGTTTATTTTATCATAATGCTACGATGCGTTTTAGCGCCAAACGGGCAATTTTGAAGGAATTTGTCGGAAAATCAAAATAGATATTGAGCGACTCAAATTAATCGTGCTTTTAAAATTCATGTAAATTTTACTTCGATTATGTGGTTGTTGTGTAGGTCACGTGACAGCGCAGTTACTTCTAAAAAAAATCTCTTCGAATGCTAAATGCATCCACACAGCGTAGTAAACTGATCTCTGGGAGCAAAGTTACAATGGCGCACCCACTCAGAAGTATAGGTTACTTATCGCTCAGCGGGGTGACCTGCACCACTGCAATGCCCAATCTACTGCAACTGTACATAATTACGGCGGCCCAATACGCGTCGGCAAATACCGATTGACACGTCACAATACTGAACCTGAGTTCGCAATTGAAAATGGTCACGTAAGCGTTGTGGCTCTATTTACTATGCAAGTCCATATATCTTGCAGGATGAACTAGTTAGATATTCCCATGGCTGGTCGGGATCTAACAAAGCGAAATCTTGGCAAACTCACGGTACGATTAAAATTGGAATTTGCAGTCAAACCAATTGTACAGAATTGTAAATATTGCGATGACAGCACTGACGTTCGGGGAAAATATCGCCGTCACGTAATTATGAAAGATCGCCATATTTGAAGGAAAGTCTGTTTGTTGATTTGAGCTGCTGAAGTAAATTCAAAGACAAGTTTTGGTAAATGAAAGAACGGGCATTTAGTTTCAAGAGAATTTGCCCAAAAGAAGGTCACACGCACTCACTCAGAAGCAAATAAGACTCCTCTCTGTGAAAAGTTACGGACGGTCGTGTGAAAATCGAGAGGTACTAAAAGTATACAGAATCATGGCGGAGCATTATACGCACTCATTCGGAAGTAAACAAGACTCATTTCTGAGCAAATTTGCGAGCGAACTTGAAATGTACCTTTATCCGAGTGGTGGCGCATTGCCAATTAAACATTACACCTATGGCGTGCATTGCGACTTAGTAAATGGCAATTGAAGTCAGACTTTAAGCATTTCAAATCAAGACGAGCGAAAAATATGCCGAATACATTCTCTATAGTAACTAGAATCTCTATGCTTTTTTGCTCTCTCCTCCACAGAATCTCAATTCATTGTGGCCATGATAAAGATAAGAATATTTAAATGATAAATGAATGTAGGCTAGGAAACTAGGAATAGCAGCTTTTTCCCAATGTCCCTACAGATCAACCTCTTTGGGACTACACACTTTGGCCGCTATTAATTCTCGACAATCTCATTCTAAGCAACCAAGCCCGTATACGTGGTGTTCCACTAAAGAGAATTTGGACGAGGCCTAAACGGCGTTTCAACAACTAATACTTGCTGTACATCGATATCCTTAGCTAACCCTCAAGCCAGCGTTGTCAAAATATTATGAAGCAATAATTAATGATTTATGACATAATACTTGCAAACTATTCATCAATCAAAATAAACTTATGACATAATAATTAGCCTTTACAACTTTAATGATTAAGCTTCATCAAACATGGGCCGATCCAAATTTTCCAGGCATGTTGATAAATACGAGAAAGAGAACTTGCTCAAAGCAAGGTCATGTGAACTCATTCAGAAGTGAAGGAGACTATCCCTCAGCATTCCAAAAAGCTGGAATTATATAGAAATATGGTGGTGCATTACGCGCACTTATTCAGAAGTAAAAGGGGCTAATCCATGAGAAAAGTTACAGACTTCCACTGAAATGTTAATAGCCACAGAAACTATATTGAATTGATGGGACAATACACGCAATCACGCACGAGTAAAAGAGACTCATTTTTGTACAAAGTTACAAGCGGCCACTAAAATGCCAAGAGTTGCTGAAACTATAAAGAACAGTGGTTCTCAAACTTTTAAGCCACGCCCCCTTTTAGAATTTGTCAAGTCTCGCGCCCCACATCAAAATAACTATAGCTAACAAATGACAGATAGCAAAGCGAAAGTATGTTTTAATAAAAGCACGTTGACGAAACGTACGAAAAATATCCAAAAAAACATGTAAATATTCAAAAAGAAAGGCGAGTGATATCAAACCTAACTCCCCTCAAAATTATCTATACGCCCCTTGAAGGGCGCCCCACCGTTTGAGAACCGCTGATATAGAATTATGATAGCGGATTACGCGCGAGTACATAATAACAAGTTGAGGCTTTGATCAGTTCCTAATACCAAACCATCGCTTATGATTTTATTACACTTTGAATAACTCCTATCTTCAAACCAACATTTGGTTGGATGGGCCGTCGAGTACGTAGCTCCCTCCTAAAACAACGAATAAAAACTGGCAGTCCAGAACCTTGCATGATAAGTCACTGGAAAACTTGACAAGCTTGATTACGTCTCTCACAACTGAATTACTATTATGTAGTTCTTATTTATTTATCCTAGACTTTCCCGAGTGAATATCAAACATCGCTTATTGTCTGTTTGCACTCTGGCAAATTGTATGAACTAACGTTTGGTTGGGTATGCAGACAAGCATACCTTTCTTTTCTAAAATTCCTGCTAACAACAGACAGCCGACCTCTTACGAGCCATTAGAAATTCTCGCGGCCTCATACTTGAATTGTCTATGAGTCATAATAGTTAAAGATTCCTAGTTATTCTCGTTCGCTATTTGAGCACCGAAATATGAAACTCATTGAAGTGTTCACAATACCAGCGATTGGCAGGGAATAGTAACTTGTTATGCTGCTCTATCCTAATAAGCCCGCCTATGTGGTCGCGAATGGTCGATGAAACATTAACAGAACCGGAAATTGACTCGCACCTGCCCTTATTCAAACTTGTCTTTCCTTCACATTCAAAAATATTTGAACAACGCACTTTATGAGCTACAGATCCGCGGTGATATGCCAAGAAGGATTTAGGAAGCCAGAGTTGAGAAAAATAAACTTCTGTATTATGCCTAACATGGATACGAGATATTGGGTAGACGTCGTTAGCAGATATCGGATATTAACTCGTCCATAATCTCAAATATACCTAGTTTACATTCTTAAAGTTTAGCTCACTTTAATAGCGCACTTTGCAGGCTATGTATCCACAGCGATAGGCCAGGAAGAATAAAGGCGGCTAGGGTTCAAAAAATAGATTTCCCGATATACTATTAAAAAATTTACAGTTAAATACTTTGAAATACCGAGTAAAGTAATAAATTTTACGTTTATTTCATAGTACAATAAAGTTTTATAATGACTTAACAATGGGGTCAACAGAGTATGTCAATATCAATTGTTCTGGTATTATGAGAATACAAATAAATTATTAACACACAATAAACATTAAAACTTCCTTATTGCGCCGTTATATAAAAGTAATGTATTTTACGACTCACTTCCCATTCATCATGTCTTTTGCTTTTATGACGTCATCCGATGTAACAGGTTGCGTCATAGATCTTCGACCTTTTTTCTTTTTAGCTGCAGCTCTTTTCTGCGAGTCAAAAAGAGGGTTTTAAAATTTAGAAAGTTGGAATAAAGTTGATTGTGGAAGTGAGGTCTCGTGCGCTCTATAAACAATCATATATAGTGGCAAACCCAGAATTATCTTGAACGGAGTATATTTGAAAATTGAAAATGACGTCATTATAAGAATCCACTATGACGTCATATTGGATTTCCGTAATATATGGAATGAAGCCATGAATAGTCGCGAGAGTATATTTGAAAATTGAACATTTATGACGTCATAATATAGTGAAAATCTACTGTGACGTCATATTAGATTTCCGTAAATTATGGAATGACGTAATGAATGGTCGCGAGCTATAGAGTTGCTGCAGGGACTCTCGCTAACTTGCTGATAACGATATATTGACCAACTAATTTTATGATAATAAGGCCTTTAGAAGTATTCCGTCTTTGACATTATCTTCAGGAAAAAACTTGGTGAAGGAAAATTACACAAACTGGGGCTTAGCATAGAAATTTCGTCAAGTCAAGTCAGCGGTTTTTAAAAGGTGATCGTTTTGTCGCCATCCAATTTTTTGACGAGAAATAAAACTATTATAAAGGGCGAAACGACAGCAATACGGTATATCACAAATTACAAACTTTTTCTAGCCCTAAACCTGGCGTTTTTCGATAATGATTTTCAAGCAGCAATGCCGAAGAGGCGGCGAAACATAGGCTAATTGGAATCAACGCCTTGTTACCTGTATGTTCGACTGCTTCTTTGGTTTTCGTTTCGGTTCCTCGTCTTGATCTGAAGATCTGTGAAATCAAAGTTGAGAATAAATGATTTGCTAGGAACTCGGGGAGGTTCGGGGGAGGGGAGATGACACACTAGAAAAAGATAAAATGAAAATAATAGAAAAAGTATAAATGATTCAAGAGTCTTGCAGCACGTGAATAAAAGGTATCTCTAAAAAGCATCGTTTGAGGAAGTTCAACTGATACAATTCAAAAATTGTATCGTATAAATTAGGCACTTGAATATATTCGAATATATCAAGGATGAACGGTAATTACAATTGTAGCGGAACTTAATTCCGTGTCATTTTAGAAACAAGAAAATAAAAATCAACGAAATATGAATGTTAAACGTGAAAGTAGGTGCGAGGGCCTAACGGTTAGTCCATTGGTTCTCAAATTTTTCAAGCCGCGCCCGTTCTTAGAACTTGTCAAGTCTCGCGCACCACTTCAAAAAAAAGAAAACTAGCTAGCAATAAGCTACAAATAACAGATAATGAGGCGAATGTGGGTTTTATTCCAAAAACGCGCTGAAAAAACGTGGAACGTAATATCCAAAATAAATGAATGCAAATATTCAAAATAAGGCGTGGGAGATCAAATCAATCAAATATTTTTTATTTATTTTTAGATTCATGCCACGTCAAAAAATTGTTCTCGGAGGGCGCGCCCCATTGGGTTAGTGTGTTGGACCGAACTATGTCTGATATTTCGAACCCCAAATCGATCGCCAATCACCTCGCCCAGCGTGTATGTACTTACTTGGATACTAATGTCCCAGCCGGTAATATTCTGACCCCAAAACAGTGGCTACTTGTTAGCCTTATTCGAAGACGTCAAAATGGCGCAAAAAAGTCATTTGCGTATGGCGTATTAATATCTGCTTCATGGCACCGATTGAATTCAATTGCGATTGATCGATCATAATCAACAGACGACAGACATGTAATATGACGTAATAAGTAGATTTTGACCCGTGCCAAACTCGCATCATGTATTTTCGTCTGCCGTATTTAGTAAGGGCTAAATATATATATGCGATACATATACGGCCGTGGGTAGCTGAACGCAAAAACGTGTCGGGATAAATTAGGCGAAATATAATTGGAAATAGCTATTTATGTGATTGCTGGCTTTGCATGTGGTTTTATACTTATTCCTAGGTCGTTTAGATTTTCGATGTAATGAAGCCGAACTGAAATTGTCACGTTCTGAGCTGACGGTAGGAAATGTGTCGCTTTAAGCGATAAAATCCAGATTTTTTCTGTGGCTATCTGTCCAGAAACTCGCTTTTGGTCCTCGAATTTGTGAATACATAGTTAGTCCTAACTTTGATGTTATCAGAGGATAAAAATCCAGGGTTCAAACCGCATTTACATCACCTCACCCAGGGTGCAATAAATGGGACAGACAATACCGTGTTGTTGAGATTCCCAGGCTTTCAATAATATAGCATTTCCTTAAGTATCAAATGTTTGATGTTGGACATGAACCATGCAATAAAATCACACAAAACATTGAAATAAATAATGATAGAATGAAATGACGCATGCGATGACGTAATGATGACATCGCGATAAGTACCTGTATTATAGAAGTTTCGAATAGTTCCCAATAAGCAAGCTTGGTTGTCTGTCAGTCAAGCATAATCCAGATATAATTATGTATATTCAAAATAGTTAGTCAAATTGAAACGTAATTTACAGTCATATTAGTATAATTTGACTTAATAAAGTGAAGAATTGAAAATGGTACCATCGACACTTAGAAGGCCTCTTCCATAAACAACGGATGTGATTTTGAGAGCAGCTACATAAGATATGCTTGACTCCACGTATACTGATTGTAACGCATAACGATTTATACTACGATTCCGTGTAGCCGATATGAAACTTTAACACAACCATGGGCCACGTTATGCCATGAATAAATCTAAAAGGCGAAAACGATTCTATCATTGAGCCGTATCATATTTCCTTTCCCTGAATGTACATAAAACATAATTTCATCACATTTAGCTCAAGTGTCGTCACCATATGACACAACGCAGTGACGTCATAACACAAAGATACGTGACATCAGAATACGATTTAGAGATAGGCGGCCAATGACTACCTGAACACGTCTCTCAGTATAACTTCATTACGGTCTTATGAGGGCACCATCCAACGATTGCTACCATATAGTTATGTTGCGTATTGATCTCTATTGCGTGGACAATGAGTGTTCCAACAGTGTCTTGTTCAAGAACGCACTTTATGGTGAGCGGGATCGGATGGAATCATGAGATAAAAAGTAACGTCTTAACATACAAATATATTATTACTCCATGACATAAAGACGAGGAACGCCCCTCCATGTAACTACACTATCTCCTTATGGGCGCATTGCTTTATGCTTATTTCAATTTTGTGTGTTTACGTCTATATCTATTGTTCGGCGAATCTATGGTGCAACATCGTACAGTGTCCTGTTCAAGAGCGCACTTAACAGTTGAGTGGGGGCGACTGAGATGTACTTGGGCAAGTATGGGCCACTCATAGCTATTTAATATGTAGTGCTTTATACCAGGTCAACCCTTACAACCTCTATATAGGGTTTAGTGCATCAGCGGATTCTTGTAACTAGTTCAATAATATTTCTGCTTTTAGTTGAAATCGAAACCTAGCTTTGAGCACAAAAAACTAATCACTTCAAAAATTGTGAGAATGACGCTTTAGGTAGTAATTTGAAAAGCAATACGAGGCTATCAGGCTGGAACTGAAGTCGCCTAATTTTAGCCAATGATTCAGGAACTGAATAAAACTTTCTCGCTAACTCTACAGATTTGCTCACGTATATTGGACCATATATGAATCGTATTTGCCAAGGTAACAACTGTATATCCCAATTGTTCGGTGTGAGAGAGTGAAGCTTCCAATCAGTGTATCAGTGTATCAGTTTGCAACGATCTAACAGGGACATTTAGTATTATCCTGGGAATGCTCCACCGCTAATCTTCTGACCTATTTGCTTCGATTCTGCCGCCTCATTCATTTTGACCTTGGATTAAGGTCAAAGAAATATGTGGTGGGATGAAGTACCTCCGAAAACAATTCTAATAGAAGAGTCACAAACAAAATTCAAATCCAATAATTATTGTTGGAAAATGACATTCTGGTGAATCGCATTATACTGCCATTCTATATCACACTGAAAAGGGAGCTACCTTATAATTAGCGGTTAATTCTCAGCCATTTATCCATAAAACCTGCTTACTCAGCCTATCTGTACGCTATATCCTTGTGTATGCTATGAAGCGACAGTATTTGTGCGGTAACAAATACTCTAGTCTGGGAAGTATGATGTCACAATTTGATGGTAGCTCGTGAATAAAGCTTCCGTTATTCGATCATAATGAGGACGCATGCGATCATCAGATACACTTTCCATGTTATCATCGTATCGTGCTTGGGCCGAACTTATTTCTGCTTCCGTGATTGAAAACTCATTATACGCACCCAAACACGGTTTAATTTAAAACACTGATGCACATTAATCAAATTTTTTGTCGAAAATTAACATTTGTGGGAAGTGCATAATAGAAGGTGGCTGAAGACAGAAACCCGATGTAGCAACCAGTTAGGAGAGGGATGGCTATACGTATATTATTGACATGGGCAAACTACGACCCGCGGGCCAAATTCGGCCCGTTGGGTAATTCAATCTGGACCGCCCGGTGCTGCAACAGCCAAACTAAAATCAAATTGTGATGCTTCGGCTAAAAATTGGATCAAGGAGTGTGTTGAAATTGCGATTAAATTTAGTTTTGGCACGAGGCTTCTATTTTTCCACTTTTGCTTTTGTAACACTGTAAATATTTTTCATAAAATGTAAACTTTTACGTCACACTTACATGGCCTGCCAGTCTAGATGGACAAAATTTTTGGCCCCTGGTCCAAAAACCTTGCTCATCCCTGATATACAATGTCTCAAACGTCATGTCTAAGTGGATACAAGCACACTGGGGCATGCCGGCGTTTTGTCGGGTTTAAGTCAGAAGTCCTTTTCATGCTGATGCGGCCTGAAGTCCCTGGTAGATTTCTATTTCGTCTATGCGCAATGTCCGGCTATAGACTCTTCAATATTTGTTGTCATAAACTGAAGCATGAGTGAGCAAGTTACCAATACCTGGCATTGGACTATTCACTCCAGTTTTATAGAATTAATGCCGTAATAGACTGTCTTTCGGGAATGACCGACTATAGTATACTCCTATCTCTTAAACTGAAGTCCAACTATAATGAATGAGAAGTTGCAACTTTACTAACATTAAACCGAGCAATTCTCATTGTAGATTGTCTATCCGCGATGGCCGACCTTACTTTTATATCTAGCTTTTTATTTAGGAAATCTATATCCAAACGACAACTTTCATCGATTAGTCTGTGGTCTGAATGATTTTGAAGTGTCTGAATTGTTAGCGAATACTACATTTGTTTGCTATATCTGTGATGACATAGTTGAATAAACTTTTTTATAAAGTTACGAGACAATAGGAATAATATTAAAAATAAACAAATGCGCTATTGTGAATAGCGAGAGATTGCGCACTAAGGCGACAACTTAGACGCGAGCCCGACCAAACATGGCGGACCGTATTGATGGCCCAATATGAATTCTCAGGTAAATATACAACTGTTCAACAAATTTATGGAAGTGGTGGAAGTCCGACCGTGGTCAGACGAAACTTAGCGGATACACAGGGTGTTTATAAAGTCTCGTTAGAATTTTGTTATGGAGTCAGTTCTCAATATGTCTTAACCAGGTTTATTTTGTTTTAATCAGTGTTTTACAGTGTCAGTGTCTTACCACCAGAGCCAAAGCATAGAGCGGTCAGTCCCACAGAAATACATTTAGACTAACAACTATACATCCACTTAGGATAGTCATCTTAGATTTTACTACGGCACACTTGAGGCTTCATTTTCCCAGTCAAAATTTTTGGTTATCTATTTTCTTCCTATTTTGTTGTACAACTGACTTTTTTACTGGCCGAATAAATTAAACTTGACTCGATATAAATACGGACCCACCAGCGCGAAAGCATAGATTAGTCGCCACACTGAAGCTCAAAAACAGCAAGAACTAAATTTAATATAAAAACTCCCTCCATAACACACACCAGAACGTTAGCTCGCTATTCGATTTCCCTGCCACGATCTACTAATAAACCTTATTAAAAACCTCATATTTTAATATTAAACTGCAGACGATAACTCCCATGGACAACGTTGTCACGTAACAATATTCCTTTATTAATCAATAATGCATTCCAACTAAATTACAATAATTCCATCACAATAAAAAGATGTCTCACGTTTTGTGACGTAACACAGAAAAGGTTGAAGGAACTATATGACATCATAATATATTGATTTGCACACTCATTTAACTACATTAAGCGCAAGCGATTGCTGAATTAGAACACTTTCAATATTCATATTTAAATTATTAAAAGGTAAAATTGTTCGTCCGCAGGTTAAGTTGTGAATGAATGAATTATTTCAGTCTGTGTGGCAGATATGGGCTATCGCGTCGAAACATCTGACCAAGAAAAATAACGTAAGCTGATATTGATCTATAAGCCCAGATCAGAGATGACCAAATCAGAATGTAATATTTCGAACACATTTTGAATTAATATTTTTGATTATCGAATAATTTTAAATTGGGTCATTTTCGCCAGAAAACGCATAAAAGTCAATGATTTCAAAATATCGAAAAGTTGAATTTGTTCTCTGTTTTTATCGATTCTTTTGGGTTAGATCGTGAGACTCGCTCAAAGAGTACGATTTTTAAATGAAATTATTTCTGCAATGTGCCGTACATACGCATTTGAAACGATGGATAAACTATATCGCCTACTTCTCATCAGCTGCACATGTTTTACTATAAGTTCCGTGGCGAGCACTCGCCTTATCTTATGGCAGACAACAAGTTGGCCTGAGATGCGTCTAAATATTACCACAGACAATGGGCAACCACCTTACGATAGTCAGTAAAAACAATGGTAATTTTTTATGAGGTATTGTCACACATTGCTCTGCACAAACTCCTATTGATAGACTGTATAATCGAATCAATGTGTATCATCTATAAAGCTCCACATTTCAAAATGAAATGACAATTTCGAACATTTTAATATTTTAATGTAGAATTCAATAACTCGAAATTACGGCTGAATTCCAGATATTCATACTCGTCTATACGATTTTTTTTATAATTTTTATTCGTGTGTTTTGTGCCGAAATAAGAGATGGGATTTCCATAAGATGGCAATACGACTTATTCATAGGCTCAGCTTCTTATCTGGTTACCTGTCCATGTTGGGTGGGTCAAACAACACCAATAACTTGAAACTTATTATACGGATATCCGTTTCGGCCGCAAAAGCGTAAATTTACAAACGAGATAGGAAAATTTTCTAATACAAGCTAAGCAGGTAAAGTATATACGTAGCGTAAGATCCAAAGGAGGCGAAATCAGGTCGCGACCTCCTTGGTTGAAACAAAATAAGCGGGAAAATAACACAATTGCAGGTCACCACGGTCGATTGCACAACGATATCTGATTGGATGCTAACTACTAGATAATTATGATGTAATAATTAAAATAAAATATAAAGAAAATAATAACCGAGTACAAGAATGTGCAAAAGTCACTCAGATAATGAAAGTTTAATGAAGCGTAACATCATCACTCAAGTGTGACATGCTGCTAATGATGCATAAAAATCACTCAGGCATTGAAACTGTGCAGAACTATAAAATGCTATCCAGAAGGTGGAGCCAATGAGCAGAGAGTTAATTGTGATTCCAATGTGTAGTCCAATGCATATTGGTTAATTGAGTTAGTGCGCCACCACGTGCATTGTCATGTCACAAACGTGCATTGTGACATCACCTGCGATTGTCCATTGATTCCCACATTGCTTTTACGCTCCTAACGTCTGTTATGTCACAGTTGTCGTCATCGGCAACCATCTCAGCAAGGCTCCTGTAAGAGACATAGGAGTCGTATTCACAGCTGTAGTTTCGGGCTCATTTTTATTTCTGTAGTTGGGCGGAATAACACATAAAATTTGTGAAAGATTTTTCATTGGAAGATATTTTTTATCATTTCTCGAACTCCTAAAAAAGTTATTTATAACTAGACTGCACCAGCTCTCAAGCCAGTTGAAATTTAGCTCACAGATTATTTGAGAATGACTTTTCAATCCATTATCATATCAATTCTAATGGGGTTTTATTTATTTATCCCAAAGAGAGGGAAGCTAACAAGACGGCTCAATTATATGACGAAGCACGGCCTCTCGTACAGTTACCAGTCATGTCGGGTATGGAAATAGCTGATCAGTTATTGGTATCAGATGCGCACAAATTTGAAAGTAGATGGAGCTGTAACCAGGTTACTTTTACCAACATACCAATCAAGAGAGGCATAGAATATTTTTTGAGGGGCGTGAAGCTAATCAAAAATAAAAGTATTTGTTAGATCTGATCTTGCCCGCCTTACTTTGGATAATTAAATTTCTTTATTTTAGATATCAACATTCCATCCACGTATTTTTTCAACATGTTTTTTGAATAAAACATACTTTCGCCTTACTATTTGTTATTTGTAGCTACTTATTTTTGAGGTGGGACAAATAATTATCTACCACAGGATTTGGACCAGTATCAGTACTGTGAGTGATGGTACAACAGTATTCTTAACATCTAGCATGTGATAGTGTACCATAGCAGGAATCACCTATAAAGCAGCAGTAATTATGGACATAGGTTTTCATTTGCAAATTCTAAGATTTCTAAGATTTGTTTCTCGCATGGCGTGAAAAATTAATATCTCTGCTTTACAACAATAAGATTCATGGATTGAACACTGTGCAACGACCAACATTAAGGTAAGTTAGGGACTTTCATCTTTATCCCCGGGCAATGATCAGATCTTTTGCACACCTTTACTCTGAACAAGGCTCTCTATAAGCATTAACTAATATGCGAAGGGTAACTATTTTTGGAAGGACCAAGATATTTTCATTTCTCACACTTTTTATTTGTCCTATATTCAAGTGAGGAAAGCCTATAACCTATAATTTGGCTGCATAATCATTGTCAATTAATTTAAACTGTATTAGCTTGAATGTCAGAGGCGGATTGGTATTGCATACAGAATATGGGCAGGGTAGGTAAGCATCCTCTATATCTGACAAATTAATCCTGGACCTATAGCAGATCGGCAGAATTACGATTGCTCGATTCGTATTTAAAGTATAACTTCTTAAATATCCACAAATATTTGATTTCATTTATTCGGATTCTTTACAAGAAAATTATTGGGGGTTTCTGTGCTTTTTTTTTATTTCTACCCAGAGAAAAAAGCCCATCAATGTTTATTGGTCAAGTTTGGGCAGAAACATTCTAACTTTTCCCATAATATACCACAATTACCCAGTATTTCTATTTATTTCCACCAAGATGGAAAAGCCTATGTGCTACGATTTACATTTCAATTAATCTAACTAAAAGGCAGGTTGAAACTATAACCGACTCGACTATACAGAAAATAGGATAATATATTGGCAATATTTAAACCCTTTTCAATTCTGTTTATGGCAATGGTTCCCAAAGTTGATTGACCGCGAGCCAAAATTAGAGGCGGAAGGATATTCGCGAGGAGAGGGGAGCACTTGTAAGCGTCACATGCTAAAACTAAATGAATCGCAATCTCAATTTTCGCAATTTTTTGAGCTATTTTTTAGCTAAAACGTAAAAATATGGTTTTAGTTGTGGCGGCATAAGGCGGTTTGAATAAAGTTTGAATCACCCAACGGGCCCGATTTGACCTGAGGGCCATAGTTTTCCAATGTTAGCTGTAGAAGATGATTTGGCTTTATTATTTGGCTTTATAATCACTGCGAATTAATTTCCACTGTATCAGCCAGAATCTAATAAGATTATGAATTATCAATAGCGCACAGAGATAAAATGGCCATTCTTTTTTTTAATTGCAAATGTTTTTATTTGTGAATTCGATTCCCACATTTCTTACAGAGTCGATCGCACTTCTCAGACAATAAATTTCAGCAAAAAAATTAAATTTTCTCCCCAAGCAAAACCGTGCAAATCAAGGCAAGCAAATCAATGATAAGCAGAAGCAGATAAGCTGATTATTTTTCATGCAAGCAATCTAATTATAGATCAATCCACTAGGTGGTGATGTGGAGTAAGTTCTGAAAATGCTATGAGAGTTGTGATTGGTTGAAGCCTTATGGTTAATGTTGTGTTATTACTAAATGACCAAACAGTGTTTTGATGAGGATCAAAGATTAAATGTCAAGGGTCTTAGTCAAAGGTTAAATTATAAAATGTATACCTCATAACATTCACCCTGAGTTACGAAGGGCTGAAAAAAGTTTCGCAACCACCCCCCCCAAATTTTATCCGAAAGTCATGTGATGTGATGGAATCCGACAAATACCGCAATACCTGTCTTAGAAAAGTAATTTTAGATAACCACATCAACCCTGATGACTATGGATTGTTGATAACATATCTGTCTGAATTATTCCAGAATTTCAACGCCAAAATTAACTGCTGAACACCATAAGTTTTGGACTTGGACCACTATGGGTTCTTAGACTAGAGCGATAAAAATCCTTTTTCAAAATTCCTCGCATGTTTAAGTCGAGGGAAATGGCTCCTTCATGAGAAGTCAAAAGTCAATTCAGACTGTACTAGTGAAATGGTTTATCATATTAGAGCACACTTTGGTCTTTGTGAGTGAGCTGGATTGATAAAAATTGTATGTGCATATTTATTACACAAAACTTAACACATGAACCACTAAGATAAGGATAAGGTTCACATATTCGTCCCGGGGGGAGAGGAAAGCCGATAAGACGGCTTAACCATATGGCGAACCACGGCCTCTCGTCCGGTTACCATTCCATGTCGGGTATGGGTTTAGTTAATTACTTGTTTTCGGAAGAATAGACTTGATGGTGGAGGAACGCTTAGCGTTTAGCACGATAAGCCACACTGCCGCCATATAGGAAGTATTCATTGGCCTTTGTTAAGAAGCCATAAAAGTTTCAAGATATTTTCATTAAACCCAACATCTTGGGTATCGGGGGTTCATGACAGGTATGAAGATACTAAACCAGTCAATATTTCCAGATGCGTGGATGTAGATAGTCTTAAAAGACCAGCTATTATATGAACCACCATACCACAACGAAAGGTCTAGAAATCCTCTGACACATAATTATTACCCATAGGAATCGAACCCATGCAGTGAGATCAATGGCAGTTATTCCTACAACAAAGTACCATTGTATAATATAAGAAACAGTCTTACCTGTGTTTCCTAACGTTCTGCTTAGACTTTGCCTGATTCTCGAACATCGCTCTCATGTTGTCAACGCTCGGAGATTCATCAGAAGCTTCGTCATCACTCGAATCCGAGCCTGGAAAGAATATTAATTTGTATAAATCTTTGAACAATGTTAAACAAGTGCCGTAAGTGGCCAGTTTTTCCAAACCTCTTCCTCGCTACAATAAGCACTTGGATTACCCTAGTGGTTCTCGACCTTCTTTTCTCACGTGGCCCACTTTCGTTGCTTGAAAAACTCCGTGCCCCTCAACCTTCTCATTCAAGGGAAAAATTACAAGAAAAACAAGATATCCTTTCTGCAAAGATGCATACTTACACTTAATATTAAAAATGTAAATAGCAATAAACAGCATCATTATTCATTGCTAGTCAAATCAAAATTAACTAATTTATCAAGAAATTTTTATAGGTTTATGGTCCACCTGAAAATATATCTGTGGCCAAGCAGTGGCAACCTACAGTGAGCAGCCCTTCCTTCATACCATATTCACTGTGACAAGCCCTATTGGCCAACTTTTTTGTACCTCTTTCCCGCTACAAGCAATCTCTGTTACTTACTCAGAGAGATGGACGACTTCCTTGAGCTATCAGTCGTTGCGTGATTGTCTGTAAAAGATGATTTCCTCGAAACAATCGGGGAATTCTCGACACTTTCTCGTTTCACTCGAGGTTTGGCTTCAACTTTTTCTTCAACACGTTTGCGAGTCGGTCTGGATGAGAAAATGAAAGTCATGAAACATGGAAAGTTTGTTAATGTTTTCTTGCTTTGTGAGACATTATTTTGAAATCTTCACCCTACTAACAAGGCATTGCACATTGCTCAAAATACACAATATTGGCCTTCATACCTAATCAGGCGCAACACTGCAATAATAGTGAGTTGGAAGCGGCAAAGTTTGAGTGCTTGTTCTGGTATATATCTCATATCTTTACTTTACAAAAAAGGCATTGCACAAGTAGCCACAGATACTGGTGAAATGCTGAATATGGACCTTCAATGCATAATTAGGGCAACACTGTAACAAAAGTGAATTGAGGGGGCAGCACAGTTTGCATGCTTGTTTCCCTAGTGTTGTCGTATATTGGCGCTAAGGAGTCAATCAGCGTGCATTCCTTGAACTTGAACATGATATATTTATTGAGGAAAGATTGTAAATATGCCATTGGCTTGAATGGTCCAGAAAAAAAAATTCAGGGTGGTTATCAGCATCTGTGACCAGAATATTATTTTTGTCGGCCATACTGAACTCATGTTTACGAAACAAATTCCACTGAAGATTGATTAATTACTAAAGTTTGGCAAATATGATTAATTGATATTTACTGAATCAGCTGACATACAGACAGCAATTTTTGCTATTGTTTAGGCTAGTTACAAAGAGACAATGCGGCTGGGAGTATATTGCTTGGTCACAACAGCAATCAGTAGACAAACATAGTCAACCTAAGCTAATAGATTTATCAATCGATTTTTGGTCTCCGTTGAAACCCAATTTATGAATTAACGGAAAAAATAGAATCAATTTGTTGATTTAACTTTGATAGAATCAAAGTTCAAAGAAATTTAAGGTTGTAGAAATCGAATAACTGTCTTAAGCTAATTAACAATTTAGGGCAGTCAAGCACATTATTTCAGCACCCTATCAGAATTACCTCTGTCTACTAACTGTCTAAGTTAGTCATTACACTAGTCAATGACAATAGTGATGTAACAAAGATTTTTCCGGATATTTTTATGATGAAACAAAATCAACGTGCAAATTCGACCACTGATTGTTACCTATACCAGCAAATGTGGTAGGGGCCACAGATAATGGTGCCTGTGGCCCGTGGGCGTGAGTTTGAACCACCCTGGTGTAGTCAGTGGGTACTCCCATAGTACGTGTACCAGGTTAGGGTTAGGCCATAATTTTCCCTATTTTAATTCTATTATGAGTTCGGGGACTGTCTGTTTTATCCAAGTGAATATACCCCTGCCCATAGGATTAAGTCCCTTTACACAACTTGATGTAAAGTAGACGAACAATATTAGTTTCCTTCATATTGGTACACATACTTCTGGAGTACCAGACAGTGGATCCTGCAGCCATGAAGCATGAAAAACCTTATCAAAACAAAATTATATAATCCAGCACAAACCTCACAAAGCTTGGCGACCTCACAGGCGACTGACCAAGATTCTCAAACAAAGCTTTTGCTCCTTGGATTTTGCCGGAAACTTTTTCATCAAATATTTCCTGAGAATGAAAGGTAAAGAACTAATTATGTAAGATGCTGTTGCAATGAAGTGACTAATAGTGTCGCGTAGGGGTCCATAAGCATCAATTCTAGCCGAGTCATCCGAATCAAGCAGAGTCATACGTTAGAAAAAGTTACAAGTCATGGGTTATTTCCATTAAACACAACAACTCGAGCGAAATCATTAGCCAGGGATATTAGTCCAGTCCAGTCGAGCCAAGTTCATTCCACTCAAACCGAGTCATTCGAGTTCAATTGAGCCAAGCCGAGTCATTTGAGTTCAATCAAGTCGAGTTGAGTCATTCGATTCTAGTCGAGTCAATCACCAATCTCACTGGTGGTAAGTTGCATCCGAGTTATTTTATTCTTATTATTATTTTATTTATTATTATTTAACTTGGTGACTAATATGAGATAGAATTTTTTATTCTGGGGAAATATAAATAGCCAGTTATTCACTGCAGATGCATCAACTTGATGGTGGAGGAAGCCGAGACCGATCAGCAGTTACGTGAACCACCCTACGCGACGAGGGGTCCATGATTTTTCTCCACAGAATTGTAATCGGAAAATCAAGCCACTCAGGGAAATCTGGGGATTTTATGTGGGAGAGGATTGTTGTACTTCTCGTCAACATAGAGTGGGGCACATGAAAGTTAGTTGGTCAGTTACGGTCAAAAACAAATACCTGGCTAACTAATCCCACGTCCCAGTGGTTTGCCATATGGCTTGGCATTATTATGGAGTTTCGTCTCCCTTAGTACTTATAAAAATCCTATCCTATTCTTTCTGCCACTCACCTGTATTTCTTTTGGTTCTTCTTCAAGTTTCAGATCACTTCCTGATGTTGAACGAATGCTTTCACGTTTTGGTGATGATGTAACAGATGATCTTTGACTTCGTGGGGTCAAAGGTGAAGCAGACTTCTCTGATCTTAAAAATAATTAATACTTTTGTAATACCAGATCACCCTTCCACGATTTAACATAAAAAGTTATAAAACCAATTTCAAACGAAATATTAAAATTTTCCTTGAGCTATTTTTTGGCTAAAACATCCAAACTTGGGTTTAGTTTGGTTGTGGCAGCATCAGGCAAGTCAGAATGAATTACTCAAGGGGCCGGATTTGGCCCGCGGGCCGTAGTTTGCCCATGTCAGACTTATAATGGTCATGTTTGAGACTAAGGTGGAAAATGATTTATAAAGATTGTAACGTATTTTATTTTGTGTCAGACCTATTTTTAAACAGGGACATGTGCATTCACTCACAAGAGACTTAGCTCTGAGCAAAGTTATTTTCACACTGGAATTATACAAAATTATGGTGATGCTTTATGCACACTCACTCAGTAGAAAATAAGACTCATCTTTGAGCATACACTCACTTAGTAAAGAATAAGACACATCTCTGAGCATACACTCACTCAGTAGAAAACAAGACTCATCTCTGGGCAAAGTTACGGGCAACCTTTGAGCTTTGTTTGAAGTGCTGGCACTATTTTTCACATGCAGATAAAGTCAATATATGAAAGAATGGATCATAGCTTACTTTCCATGTCCGTTTGTATCACTGGCATCACTGAGTCCATTTTCTTTGGCTTTCTGTTCCCAGGCAGCCATAGTGCTGCTCAGTTTCTTAGGCTGAAATAACAATACATGATGAAAACAGGGATGGCACGGTGGTGTGGCGCATCGTACTAAGCGTTAGGAATCTGCTCGCTACTGCACCTCTGATTACTCTGTGTGGGTTTGTAGGTTTGAATCCTATGCGTAGATAGTTATGTACGGGAGGATTGCTGGACTTCTCGCCAACGTAGGGTGGTTCACGTAAACGCCAGTCGGTTATGGCTTCCACCACTATCGAGTTCATGCGTCTGAAAACAAATAACTGGCTAACTAATACCATACCCGACATGGTCTGGTAACCGGCCGTGAGGTCGTGTTTTGCCATATTATTAATCTGTCTTATCGCCTATCAGCTTTCCTATTGTCTTACAAATAAAATGTGCTGTTCAAAACATTTCAGCCAACATACCTGTTTGACAGGTGAGGTCACAGTCTTCAGCTTTGGCTCAGCAGCAGCTTTCTTCTCCCATAGTTTCAGCATATCTTTGGCTTTCGATGCCGTGCGTTGGACTCCAACTGAGTCGGAGCGAGGCTTGGATTTCTGCTTCTTTTTGCCCTGGGTGGACTGAAAGGATAAGTGAACAATCAATAAGGTTGGATTGGTTCAACATAGTGTAATGTACCACTATAATTCTATGTGGTGGTGTATAATTATGTGTGAGAGGATTGGTGGACTCCTCACCGCTGTATGTCTACTGATAGCTGTTGTGACCGCTCACATAACCGCTGGTCGGTTACGTCTTGCTGCACCATCAAGTCCATGTATCTGAAACAAATACCTGGCTAACTAATCATATCCCTGAACTCGTAATTGAACTAAAATAAGGAAAATTGAAATAAAATTATGGCCTAACCCTAACCTGGTACACATACTACAATAGTACCAAATTTTCAACTCTTGTGCACAAATCAGGAATTATACCTATACAATGAATACTTACGGCATCAGAATCCACTCCGAGCCAATCAAGATCGATATCCGATGCATCGCTGGAGGCATCTGATAAGATATACGCAGAATCGTCTGAATCTGAGTCATCCAACCATGAATCTTGCCGTCTAGAAGAGAAATATTTGAAGAATAAAATTTTGAAGTTTGGAAATAGTGGAAGCGAATGACCATAGAGTTTATGTTCAGCTGACATGGGCAAACTATGATCTGAGGGCCAAATTTGGCCCGCTTGGTAATTACGAGTGGCCCGCTTGATGCTGCCACAATCAAACTCAAACCGAATTTTGATGCTTTAGCTAAAAAAATAGCTCAAGGAATTTGTCGACATTGCAATTGAATATTGGCACACAACTTATTGTTTTCCACAATTGCTTTAGTAACATTGTAAATATTGTACATAAACTGTTTACAACACACTTAAATGGCCTAGTCTTGTCTAGGTGGGCAAATTATTTGGCTGATGTTTCGATTTGGCCGGGAGTGCCGATGCTCATATATAGCCATGGTCTGCGTAAAATCAGCATGTAAAAATACTGACCTGGTAAGAACTTTTTTTCTGAAATCCATATCGTTTGATTTCGTTGGTGATAGACTTCGCACAGGTGAAGTTGCAGATTCAGGAGATTTGGATGAAGCTTTCGTCTCTGTAGATTGATCAGGAAACACAAAAAAGGAATCGGCTGTTTTTTCAGAAGATTTTTTGCGACTTTTTGACGGAGATTCTGCGGTTTTGTCCGGAGATTTAGTTTTTACAGATTTAACAGGAGATGTTGGAGTTACAGAAGATTGTGTTTTGACCGGTGAAGGGAGTGATTTCACAGGTGATATGGCAGTGGTGGTAGGAGTCTTCTTTGGTGGTGACAAGGGAGTGGTGGTAGGAGTATTCTTTGGTGAGAGGGGAGTGGTGGTAGGAGTCTTCTTTGGTGATAAGGGAGTGGTGGTAGGAGTTTTGTTCGGTGAGACAAGTGTAGAAGTTTCACTCACAACGGGTGTGATGGTAGGAGCCTCCTTCAACGAAACAGGAGTCTCCGAAAAAGAAACGTAATCTTTGACAGGTGATTGAGGTGTTCTAGATGATCTAGTTTTAGTAGGGGACCTAGGTGGCGAAGAAAGTTTCTCTGGTGAAGAGGAGCTTGATGATTGCTTGCTTCTTCTCGAAGATTTTCGTTGTTTTGCTTCAGGACTTGGTAGTGCTATAGCGACCTCTTGTGTTGAAGTTTTTGTAGTCTCCGAAACAGTTCTCCTCAAAGGAGATTTATCGTCATCTGCGATATACAAAACCTCCTGAATGTGTAATGATGTCGGTCGATCACCAGCGTTGTTCCCAGATTTCTTTTTCTTTCTGGAGTTTCGTTTCTTATTGTTCGTTAAATCTGTAAAACATACAAATAAGGATTAGAAGAATAGCAAAAACCACAAAGTAGAGGTTTCCAAACTATTTTCGATGATTAACTTTTATAGCAAATTGGGAAGGTAATTGACTTCATTAACATTGAAATACGACAAGGAAAAGCTTCTGGCTTCCCATCTTACCTTTTTTATTTTATTTCCACATTCTGCATAAACTTACAATAAGGTAAAAAATATAAACCATTGGTTCTCAAACTTTTCAAGTCGCGCCTCCCTTTTAAAATTTCGGATACAATTTAGCATTTAGAGTTGAGAAATAACAAACTCTTTTATCTCTCTATCCTCTAAGGAGAAGTTTTATAATTCATGCCAATATATTCAGTTTAATACATGAGATTGTTTTTGTTCGTATCATACTTGTTATTGAAGACGCGTTTGCATCTAGAGTTCCAGAATTAACACATTTTCTTTCTCTGTGTAATGACTTTGCTAATTTATCCTTGCAAATTGAAACACCACTGGCAAAGATATCTCTAACGTCAATAACCTAAACTCAACTTCCGCTAAATTTACCTTCATTTGACTTAAGTTACGTCATAGATCATGATAGTTTTGATTTGCCAAATCAATTACGCTTGCAATTGATTACCTGGACCTTAAGCAATTGATCACTAGAATAATGGACACGATTACATCATGGTGTTGGGATTAACGATGCCGGCATACCCCGATTACACATCTCACGTTCAAGCCCTACGCTTTACACTAAGGGTGGGAAATTACTTTCCTGAGTGGGCCAATTACATAGACTTGGTTACTGGGCCGGAGACTCCAAACTCAATATGGAAAATTATGAATAAAAAAGCATTCGTTTACAACAGCTAGTCCAACAAGCCTTTCTGTTGGACTAACGTTTATATAATAATAAGGAGCACGATGTAACAATTAGGGTCATTATGAAGTTATTTTTGTCGATATTTTGAACAGAAATTTCCATAAAAACAATAGTCATAATTTCAGCAGACACTAGTGGGCCACATGAAACTTATCCGACGGGCCGTATTTTGCCCACCCCTGCTTTACATCAAACCCAGGGTCATCAAATCTGAAAGATTAGCCTTTCAGAAAATTGTGGCTGGTCACATATCAGCAATTTCTTGGTCACAGCCACATTCAAAGTGAAAGCATAAAATGCCTGTGCTTGTTTCACCCCGTCAGGGATGCTCATATGTAAACAAAACGGACAAAACGGAGAAAGATTTAATGCAAAAAATGATTATGTACGCCTGAATATATACTGAATTTCAAAACGCTAAATGAACAAAGCATATAAAATGAATTGGATCTGATTTAAACTTGGAATTGCCTCAAATTAGCTAACTCTGCTGTGTTACTCTCGGCCTGACATGGGCAAACTATGGCCCGAGGGCCAAATCCGGCCCATGCGATAATTTAATCTGGCCCGCCTGATGCTGCCACAACCAAACTAAAAACAAATTTTGGTGTTTAAGCCTCATGGAATTTGTTGAGATTGTGATTGAATGTAGTTTGGGCACAAGGTTTATTTATTGTTTTCCGAATTCGCTTTAATAACACTGTTAATATTGCTCATAAAATGTACATAAATAACATATCCCGTCAGTCCAGGTAGCAAAATGTTTGGCCCTTGGTTCATAAACCTAGCCCAACCCTGCTCTACACCATTTACCAACACCAAACTATTTTTCTATAATAGATCTGCTTCTCACTATCCATGGTTCCCAGTGGACAACCCTTCAGCATCAAAGTACACCGGATTCATAAATGTTGGGTGAACAGTGAGTAATGAATATCTAGCCTGGGCCATACAAAGATAATAAACGGGTATTCTTGATTGAGCAAAAATTGAAAAAAAAATCTGTTTTAACAGGAAAAAAAGTGGCTGAATAAGTTATATTTTAAAGTTTGGGGCATACAATATTCCTATAATTTTTGTCAGGTCATGCTCGATTGAGCAAAAGTAATGAAATAAGTTCTGTTTTAGCAGGAAACGAGATTGAAGGTAGAATGAGATTGTTTTTGTTTATATTATGTTTGGGCCATACATCTGTGCTGAAATTTGCTGTCAGGTCATGCTTGATCAAGCAATACCAATTGAATAATTCTGAAGTGTTGGGCAGGAAAGTGAGAGGAAATGAACACAAATACAGGGCTAAACCGAGAAATAATTTACAGTATTTAAAAATTCTTTTTTGACAGATGAAGTTATTTTTACCTCAATGTTGCTAGAATTTCAGAAATTGCTGAAACACTCATTTATTTAAGACAAAAGGTTTACACCTTCCCTGATAACAATGCTCCAGGTAGGACCTGGTGGGATACACCTGAAGTATTTGAACCAAGATGGTGGACATCCGAATGTAGTATGTGTACCAGGTTAGGGTTAGGTCCTAATTTCAGGTACAATTACTACGAGAGTCACTTTGCTAGTCCCCCAACTCGTGAGAGAACTAAAATAAGGAAAATTGGAATAAAATTATGGCCTAACCTGGTACACATACTTCGGGAGTACCCTCGTTGTTCATGTAACCAGTCAATGTCCAAATTCAATATGGCCAATCAGTGATAGCAAGCAGCTTGCTGATTACTGAGTACTCCCGTAGTGTGTGTACCAGGGTTAAGCCATAATTTTATTCAGATTTTCCTTATTTTAGTTCTATTAGGATAGGATAGGATTTACATATTTATCCCGGGGGAGAGGAAAGCTGATAAGACGGCTTATCCATATGGCGAACCACGGCCTCTCGTCCGGTTACCATTCCAAGTCGGGTATAGGATTAGTTTTTTTACTGTATTGTTTTTTTTTTTCGGAAGCATGGACTTGGTGGTGGAGGAAGCCGTAACCGACCAGCGGTTACGTGAACTACCCATCGACGGCGAGGAGTCCAGCAATCCTCTCGCACATAACCATCCCTGCATGGGATTCGAACCTGCGAACCCACGCAGAGTAATTAGAGGTGCGGTGGCGAGCGTATTCCTAACGCTTAGCCCGTTGAGCCACACCGCCGCGCCAATTATCTATTACGAGTTTGGGGACTGTCTGTGTTAGGAAAGTGAATATTCCCCTTCCCATAGGTTTTAGTCCTTTTATACAACTTGATGTAAAGTAGGCAAACAAAATTAGTTACCGGTACCTACATATTGGTACACATACTTCTGGAGTGTCCATTACTGAACCAACAGTGACTTCATTTATGGCTGCAGTACATTTATTTAAAAAATTGAACAAATTCATGAATGATATAAGTCAATTGAGAATGACAATGAAAGAGGACTATAAACATTGATGACATCACAATCCATGTCATTAATTATTCATTATGACTCCACTGTAATCAATATAGAGAAAACAATCACCTAGAAATGATGTGTTTCGAAATGTTGAACATTGAATAAAGAATGTCTGGATGTGTTGTTGAAAGGCAGGCATATAGGAGTCAAGTTTTTTTTAGAAAATCAGCCAAAACAAGGTCACGCATACTCACTCAATGATTAAGTAGCGAAGTTGTAGACGGCCACTTACATGCTAACCCTACACTTGTAACACTAAAACGCTCACTTTTTTGAATTTCGTTTTATCAGCATTCATTAACGAAACTAGACAGTTCCATGTCGAGCATGGAAATAGTTTATTTTTATTTTTAAGTTCTCGATAATTACGAATAATTTAGAAAAAATTTAACTCCTAAAAAATTATCCTTATAGGGAATTGGAGTCTAAAAGTGCGATTAAAATGTACTCAATTTTTCGAAAACTATAAAAACAAATCATTTGGGCTAAATAGAACTGCACCACTTCATAACACTGACATCGTGCTTATGTAGGTGTGAGCTCATCAATTGGTCTCATATGTAGTCCTATGAATAATGGTATATGAAAATACCTCAATCACCTCACAAAGTCATAGCTAGAAATTTTCAAAGGGGGGGTGGTTGTGCAATTTCTAATTGACATGGCAGACTGTTGCGGCTTCGGCTGGAAATCATGGGTTGTCAAGAGTCTTGAGGGTCTGAAACACGTTTCGAACTAACAAAATTGCTATGTAAGATACAGGAAGTTGGTTTTTTATATTTTAAATAGGGGGAGGGGGGAGTTCCAACCCTCAAATCCCCATTGGCTGGACCCCTGGGCTCTGAACAAGGTTCTGCAAAAGCAGTCAGTGATACGTAAGGAGACACTGCCTTTGATATCTCTGAATAAAACTGACTGACAGATTGAGCAAACATGCTTATTCAGAGAATCCAATGTCTTTACTCAAAGTTTCTGGAGCTTTATGGTTTCTAAATAATACTAGCCGCACAAATGAAATCCAATCATATTTATATCCTACACTGTCAACTCCACCAAATAGTACAAAGAAAAGATCTATCTTTCAAAACTATGTCCTTGCTAACAATTGTGTATTTACAAATGCTGTACCAATGCAACAAAAACAATTGAATTTAAATTAAAGATGTACCAATTCATCATGGCAAAACTTCCCATCTTATATTCTGTACATTTTAAACCTTATCTAAGATTTTGTTTGCTCTCCTGATTTCATAATCAGATATTATTTATTTGTTTTTATTAATCATTTTATTGCCTGTTATGCTGATTATGGAGTCGAAATAAACTTATATCTCTACAAATGGTACTTTGGGTTGCTGATTTTTCTAAATTGCAAAACATAACTCTAGAATACATAACTTGAATTTCTTTCTTTCACATTCTTAATCTTTCTACTCTGCCATACACGGTGAAAACACCTTCAGTGAGATTGTAAGTCTAACAGCTGTCTGATAGGACTCCCATGGGGATCACCTTTCTCTCCTATACTAGAAGGCTGTTGAGAAGAATGGGAAAATATAAAGGAATTCATAAGTACTTGCACATACTAGCTAGCAATTTGCAATAAATATTTTTCAGATGTTTTTATTGTTAAATGTACAAATAATATTAAATCACAACTAAAATCAATTAACTAAATAATTTTGAAAAAATTTTCCCAAATCACAAAATATAAAATTTTGGAAATTCATTTTAAGCATTAAAAGTTTCGATCGATAGGAGGGGAGTTCCCCCACAATCTATCATTGTATCTCTTTACATAACAGTGTTTGCTCACAATTTCATGCATGACTGATTTTGTCCATTTCATGGTAACCTTGCATTTGAGGAAATAAATTTGAGAAAGTATTCCAACAAGAGAGTCGTAATCCCCTTGTGACTTATCCATTAATTAATTAAAAGTAGTCTGACATCAGACGAATTGATTAATGATCAATAAAGTTGGGGGGAAATTGGACAAATGTGCTACATCTTACTATTCTTTCATTCGACTAAATGCAACATAATAAATCTATTCTATTTGATTCAAGAGTCTTGCTGCACACTTACACAAATATAGTTAGTGAGCAGCAAGATTCTTGAATGGAATAGAATAGTTATTTTCACTCTTGCTATAGCATCCTTGCGTTATACGGATCCATCTGCGCAAAGGCATAAGGAAAGATAGTTAGTTTCACATAACCCTAACTGTTAGTTATAATAAAACTATTTGCTGCCTATTAGGCTGGACAACTGACTATAGATTGCATCTTTATTTAAACATCTATCTCTGAAAAAGGCTCTAGACAAGAGTTCACCAATATGTAAGAACCTTATCCTATGATTAATAAGCTGTCTCACCAGCTTTCCTTTCCTCTAGAATATAAAAATTCTATCTTAGGGTTTTAAGCCTTGGAACAGTGATTCCCAACCTTTTTTATCAAGAAACCCAAATTTTTCAAATAATGAATTTTGTAAAATCTCTCGACTCAAGGATAAGCTAAATGGTACGTAGTACTTTTACTGTCACAAAATTGAATGACTAATATAAAACAAATTGAGAAAAGTTTTCTTTTATTACCTTTTAGGTTTTTGTTAGACCCGTTGCAAAACACTGCCATAGATAGAAGGGCATACGTGGAATGCATTATTCATACTTAGAAGCATACGTTAGAATTGACTCACGCTAACGGAGGCAACGAAACCTTATGACTCTGGTAAAATATGGATGCTGAGTCAGATAACACGCTGCTGCAAGTGACTAACAGCGCAGTGTTATGCTGAGGCTAACTTATAAATCTTATAATAATAAACAAAAAAGCAACGCTCAGATATAATAAACACAAACGTTGAATGCCAAATAGAAGTATTTCAATGACATAAAATAAAACAGTACTCCCGTAGTATGTGTGCCAGGTTAGGGTAAGGCCTTAGTACTTAGTACTATTTTGTTAGAGTTAGGCCATTATTTTATTTCGTTTTTCCTTATTTTAGTTCTATTACGAGTTCAGAGACTGTCTGTGTAGGCCAGGTGAATATACCCCCCGCTCATAGGTTTCAGTTTTCCTTTACAAAACTTGATGTAAAGTAATGCGAATAAAATGAGATACCGCCATATTGGTACACAATACACATACTTCAGGATCGCCAATAGAGCAGCAGAATTTTAGACAAAAGATTGGGATCTTATTGGACAATAAAAGCAATAGCCATCTAGCGACATCTTCCAGCATCAAGTGGAAATTTGAAATTGTTTAGTCCATAAGTTACGAAAAAAAGGCGACGTTTCATAACAGCAACAATCAAGCAAAACGATTCTTGTGTTGAATATGGATCCAATTTTATCAGGCAATGAATGATTGTAGTAACAATAACATATTTCATGAAAAAATACCTGAATAAAGTCAAAATATCAAATATGAAGTCCAGACACAAAAAATGTTTTAGATAGCCCACTACGCAACAAATTATATACCTAGCAAAGATTAAAATACTCTGGTTATGTGAAAGTAAACCTTATAATTCTTACGAACTTAGAATCTGTCTATACCTGTGCCATCTTAATCACTAACTGCAGTCAAATCAATACCTGGAATTAATATCACAACTATTTCAGCCAAATTTAATTTTCCATGAAGTCTATATAAAGATAATGAGGTGATGTCCTGTAGCTTTAAATAGATGAAGTAATCAAGCCAATTGAAATCTTATGATGTCAATAAGCAATCAAAAAACTTGAAATATGCTGATTTGCGTTTGAAATGCTAACAAATTATTCCCCTACTCAAAAGTATGGGGGTTGGTAACCGACCCTACTAAACAAATTTCCAGTGATTTGAGTCATTCAAAAACAATCCAGCCTAGTTTTCACACATTCCACTCTTACTTGACCTTGAATTTATTTATTCTAATGTATAAGAACGTCTACAATTAGTTTATTCCGCGGATTATTTTTGCTAGGTATAAGGGGCAACAATATCTGAAACTTGCCAAGGGCAGCAGAAAAGTTTGACACGTCCCTGCATACAAGTGGATGAGATATCAGGTCCTGTAACTGCAAAGTGGCGACGAATGACTCTAATTATAATCAATCATATTAGACAAAGAACACATAAAAGTCACAAACAGCGAGTTGAAACTTGGGAATGCAGGACAGCGGAAATCAAAAATATTTTTTCAATAAATTCAGAAATTAAATGAGACAATATTTCAATCAAAACTGAACTATTTCTAAAGTAATATTCTAAATTATTAAAATCGAGAAATTAAAATGTCAGATATAATTAATAAAGAAGGTATTCTAATATCTTGGTCATCTCTGCTCTCGTGCAAACAAAACCCTTTCCATCGATTTACAAGCAACCTTGGGAATACTGAGAGCGCTAATAGACTGCTTCTACTTTGCCTCACACAACTATTGACGCCCGCAAAAGCACAACCACACAATATCTACGCGCTGTCAATCCAAGTCTCATATACAGGAAGTGACCTCATATCCTCTCGGCAACGTTTTGTGAGGTCAGATTTCAAAACATAACAACATGAAGGATTGTTGGAACGTATGGGGTATTGATATTTTATGAGACTTGCTCTGAACAAGGTATGGACAAGCATTCACTAGTAAGGAGCTACTATCTTCACATTTCCCTCTGAACAAGGCTCTAGACCAGGGGTGCACAACACGGGGCACGCGTGCCAAATTTGGCACACCATACGCTCAAACCTGGCACGCGAACGGTTTTGTAAAAAAAAGCTATTTATGATTTACATTAAAATACCACCTTTATATCAAAATCAGCAGTTTTTCAGAACATCAAATTGTTTCAATAAATAGATATTCGTTATTATGTATTATTATTGAAATTTATTTGTTTTACGGGAGGCAATTCACAATACCATCGTTTGTGCGTGGCACACGACAAGATTATTTTGAAAATTTTGGCACGTGTCCTCATTTGAGTTGTGCACCCCTGCTCTAGACATCATGCCACTGCTATGTAGGAAGCTGCAATGCCCACAACTTTTGAGAAATAAACCGCACCGAATATGAAATGAAATATCCAATTTTGAATGAATATTCCCTCTGCATAAGTCTTTGTACAAGAATTCAATGCTATGTAGGCAGCTACCATGCTCACAACTTTTGAGATATGTACGGTAGATAATCAATTTTGAACAAATTTGGAATATTCCATTCATTATTGACATCATTGTACCTTTCCTTAAAAGGTCACTGGGTTCATCCAACAACATTTTCACACTTGGAAGATATTCTAGCATGCAACAGATGCTTAGAAGCTAACAACAGTCCTGATCAATGGGAAGAGATAGAACTCTGACTGGCTTGCAACTGTGCCAAAGTATCCATAAAAGCTCTGATAACACAAAAACTGACCAAAACAGGAAATATCAAAGTCTGTATCGATTGGCTATGCTAGGTAGTAAACATCAACCCAATTTGAACCCTAACCTTAAGAGTTTAAAAAAAGAACAAACAATTATTCATAAAAAAAAATCATGCGGCAACTTATTCAGAAGTAAAGGGGATTCACCATTGAGCAAAGTTGCAGGACCACTGAAATGAAAATGACAAGTGCTACTGAAACTGTATATAATTATGGTTGTGCAATGCTCACTCGCTCAGAGGTAAAGGAGACTCATCTCTGAGAAAAGTTACGGGCACTCACTCAGAAGTGAAGGAGACTCATCTCTGAGTGAAGTTACAGACACTCACTCAGAAGTATAGAAGACTCATCTATGAGAAAATTTATGGGCACTCACTCAGAAGTAAAGGAGACTCATCTCTGAGAAAAGTTAAGGGCACTCACTCAGAAGTGAAGGAGACTCACCTCTGAAAAAGGTTACGGGCACTCACTCAGAAGTAAAGAAGACTCATCTCTGAGAAAAGCTATGAGCACTCACTCAAAAGTGAAGGAGACTCATCTCTGAGTGAAGTTACAGGCACTCACTCAGAAGTATAGAAGACTCATCTATGAGAAAATTTATGGGCACTCACTCAGAAGTAAAGGAGACTCATCTCTGAGAAAAGTTAAGGGCACTCACTCAGAAGTGAAGGAGACTCACCTCTGAAAAAGGTTACGGGCACTCACTCAGAAGTGAAGGAGACTCACCTCTGAAAAAGGTTAGGGGCACTCACTCAGAAGTAAAGAAGACTCATTTCTGAGAAAAGCTATGGGCACTCACTCAAAAGTGAAGGAGACTCATCTCTGAGAAAAGTTACAGGCACTCACTCAAAAGTTACGGACACTCACTTAGAAGTAAAGGAGACTCATCTCTGAGAAAAGTTACGGGCACTCACTGAAATACCAAAGGTTGCCAAAACTAGAGAATTATGCGGCACAATATACGAAAGTAAATGCCAATTGACACCAGATCCTGAAACATTTCAAATCAATCTGAATTTTTTTGCTAAATTTTTATTCCCGGATGTTTTATTATCTAATTATCAAATATGCTTAAGGTTTAGAACTTATGCTCAGGTTCAGCATAGCAGACAATTTAAATCATTTCGACCAATCGCATCCTTCTTATACCACATTCAAAATATCTTTATTACGTCACAGTATTGGCATGGCAGGTGTCTTCTTCCATCGTGACAGGCTTTACGTCATTAGCAAGATTTTCTATTCAAAGCCAAATCATGACGAATGCCAGAAATAAGTTTCTTGAAACTAGTAATCAATAACAATATATAGAGAACAATGGAGTTAATTTAAACTGATGTCATTTGCCGAGTTCCGAATTTTAGTAACTTTAGCAACTTTGCCATGTAAGGTAACCACAAACAAGCTTGGACCAATCTAAACAAAGACTTATACGATATACAATCAATACAGTGTCCTGTTCGAATCATGCAATTAGCGAGGAAGTTTAACGAACACTTTGGAAAAGATAAATTCATATTTTAACAAGACTGTGAATATTCATTAATCCCTGTGAATAATTATAATGTCTCTATCATATTGTTTCGTTCTTAATGATTGTGCGTGAATTGCTATGAATGAGACTTGTGGGAAACAACTCTCCATGAGGCGTTTTAAATACTCTTTCTCAAAAAGGCTCTGTACTAGCAGTCGGAAGATACTGACTAAGCTTGGGAAAATCTCAGCTTTTCTGACCTGCATTGTTTGCCAAACTGTTACACCAACTTTTCCTAACCAAGGAGAGAATTTGTCTCGAGGGGGAATTTTACTCTCTATTACCTATAATATTACTGATATTCTTTAATTCTTTACTTTTACTGAAACACATATTTATGCAAACATTATGAACTACTCGGACTGTTTAAAATGCACAACCTAAGTCATAACACTAGTTAAGGTTCCATTAAAGATTGAATAGAATAAGTACTTTCAATGCAGGGAGAAATAAAGAGTTCCAGACCAGGCAAAGGGAGAGGGATTACACAAGAAAGGTGGGGACTACTATGTCACACCTTGGATAATTAGTTCGTTGTGTAAATATAACAACCTTTCGTTTTTCTCCTGTAATTTTATATGCTATCGAAACTTATGGAAAATAAACCATGACTTTCTACATAAAGGTCATGATGGTTCGCTTTCCTGTAAAAAATAAGACAAATAGCAAATCCTACCTTGATTCTCTTCTTCAATGAGTGGCTCAACCTTTGACCCTGACACGGATGACCGCTCACTTGTTTTGATTGGTTGAGAATGGATCTCCTCTGATAAGCGTCGCAAAACCTATCATTAAAAGGATATACATGCAGTTCAGTAATGCATTTATAAGTCTTGGAAACTATCTGTTATCTTATTTTCTGTATTATTGGGGGTAGTGGGAGGACGCATAAATAGATGAGTATGCAAATTATGTTTTTGATCACAATACCCATTCACGAGGGAGCTAACATGACCAGTTCCAATACCCGTTTTCAACGGGTCGGTCACCGATTGTGAGGTTATGATTCTACATCTTATAGGCTTTACTCTCACTAGGCTAAATTCTGAAGCTACCCTAGAACCCAATTTATCCAAACAGATTTACCAACCTGAATTGCATCCTCTGGGTCATATTTTTTATCTCCCTCTGTGTCTTTCCCTTCAGTGATTGGTTGATTGTCCGAAGCTACATGAACTTCAGCGGCAACTTTTGGTTTAATTTGCTCATTCATGCATAAAGAAATAGTGTTTTGGTCATTGTTTTGTATAATTTGGTCATGCTTCAATAGTTTTTGGTCGTGCTTTGATGATTTTTGTACAGGTGAAATACTGTTATGCTCCTGTGACTTTAGGTTTTGCTTCATTAATTTTTGGTCTTGCTTCAATGATTTTTCTGTTGGTGGACTTTGGTCAAGCTCCAGTGACTTTTGGTCATGCTTCAATGGTTCAATATTAGAGGAGTTTTGGTTGAAATTGTGAAAGGTTTTCTCAGATTTCGGGGAGGAAACTTGAAATATGTCATTAAATTGTTTGAATGTAGGGCTTGTTTCTATGACAACAACACTTTGCTCTTCAAAGGAATGTGGCTCACCGCTGCCACCAGTGGAATGTTTTTTAGATTTTTTTCGTCGACTTCTTCCTTCTTTGGTTGCAGATGTTGTTTGGTCTGCTGGTATTTCTGGTAATTTTCGTCGTGTTTTGGTAACTGGAGTAACAATAGGCTCGGGGGATGGTGGAGGGCCATCTGAAAATAAATCAGTAAGTTTATTTATATTGCAAAGCTATATTCAAAGAAATAACAGACTTGAAGTCATTTCAAAACCCTACAGCCTGGCAAAAGATTTTGACTTCAGGTTGAAAGGAATTTTTAACTGCATGCATGTCCTCTATAATATTCTGCAAATGGTGCTCAGCCAATATAATACTTTTCAAATTCAGATGATAAAATTATATTGGATCATCACTGAAGTTAAGATCCATGCAAGACTAATCAATGTAGAGCAGTAGTACTCAAACGATCGACCGTACCCCAAAAGAGGGGCGTAGACAATTTTCTGAGGGGCTGTGAAGCTAACAAAAATCAAAAATATTTGTTAGATTTGATCTTGCCCACCCAATTTATGATATTTATATTCCTTTATTTTGGATATTTACGTTCCATCCACATATTTTAAATGTGTTTTTTAGAATTAAACCGACTTTCGCCTAGCTAGTTATTTTTGAGGTGCAGCTTGAGACATGACAAATTCTATAAATAGGGCACGGCTCAAATAGTTTGAGAACCACTGATGTAGTGAAAGAAGAAAGCCCAGCCTAACAAAAGATAGTAGTTCCAACTTGTACTAAGTCTTATTTGAAGTGAAAGTGTAAAAATGTCTGATGTTAATGTCTGAATGTCAATATGACGATATTCCCATCGTATGTGTACCACGGTACCAAGTTAGGGTTAGGCCATAATTTGATTCCAATTTTCCTTACTTTAGTTCTATTATGAGTTCAGAGACAGTCTGTATTAGCAAAGTGAATATACCCCTGCCCATAGGTTTCAGTCCTTTTACACAACTTGTACACATACTTCTGGAGAGCCAACACAACTGCATACATATATACAAAATGTTTACAAAAATCTAAGGAAGCAGGGTAAGAATTTTACAAATCAGAGAGGGTTAAATTAATCTGGATTACTTCCTTGAATAGTTCAAAGATCATGACCTTTCACCTACCTTCCAGGTTGAATATTGCAACAACATCTTCAACGGAGACTGGTCTTGGATCACCAGGTTGATACTCTGATTCGGGTAGATCTTCAGTGCCATCTTGTGGAGAAAGTAGTAGCTCTGCTTCTGTAATATCAAATGAAAGATAATTAGGGGAATCGAATGCTCCATACAGACCAGTGGGAGAATATACTGTTCCTCAAGGCAGGGTTTCCCAAACTGGGGTCCATTGACCACTGGGGTCAGTGATGACTGCACAGGGGGGTCTCAAGGCAGGGTTTCCCAAACTGGGGTCCCAGTGATGACTGTACAGGGGGTCTCAAGGCAGGGTTTCCCAAACTGGGGTCCCAGTGATGACTGTACAGGGGGTCTCAAGGCAGGGTTTCCCAAACTGGGGTCCCAGTGATGACTGTACAGGGGGTCTCAAGGCAGGGTTTCCCAAACTGGGGTCCCAGTGATGACTGTACAGGGGGTCTCAAGGCAGGGTTTCCCAAACTGGGGTCCATTGACCACTGGGGTCAGTGATGACTGCACAGGGGGTTTCAAGGCAGGGTTACCCAAACTGGGGTCCATTGACCCCTGGGGTCAGTGATGACTGTACAGGGGGTTTCAAGGCAGGGTTACCCAAACTGGGGTCCATTGACCACTAGGGTCAGTGATGACTGCACAGGGGGTCTCAAGGCAGGGTTTCCCAAACGGGGGTCCATTGACCACTGGGATCAGTGATGACTGCACAGGGGGTCTCAAGGCAGGGTTACCCAAACTGGGTCCATTGACCACTGGGGTCAGTGATGACTGCACAGGGGGTTTCAAGGCAGGGTTACCCAAACTGGGGTCCATTGACCACTGGGGTCAGTGATGACTGTACAGGGGGTCTCAAGGCAGGGTTTCCCAAACTGGGGTCCATTGACCCCTGGGGTCAGTGATGACTGTACAGGGGGTCTCAAGGCAGGGTTTCCCAAACTGGAGTCCATTGACCACTGGGGTCAGTGATGACTGTACAGGGGGTCTCAAGGCAGGGTTTTCCAAACTGGGGTCCATTGACCACTGGGGTCAGTGATGACTGCACAGGCGGTCTGTAGCAATATGAAGAGTCTAAAACATAGATTTTAACGTATATGCACTGTCACTTAGACATTCGTTAACGAGATAAAGTCGTCCCTGTTTAAACATATAAACAAATCATTCAATACCTTCTTCGCTGAGGACATGTTCCTTCACAACAACATTCATCTTCCCTTCTGCAGGGGTCATGACCTCTGTTACCATGGTTACTTCTAATTTATCGCCATCTAGTGGACTCTTGGTGACAGAGACTTTCCTTGATGGAGACTGATCATCTGTTAAGAAAGCGAAAAAGTTTTAATATTCAAGCCTGCTATAGTCCGTGTATATGGAACAATTAACTGGTTGACTATTCCCATATCCAACATGGACTGGTAACCTGATAAGAGGCCGTGGTTTTTTATTTGATCAAGTAGTCAAAAATGTATCAGATGTAATCTTAACTGGTAAATAATGGCTGGCATGACTTGTTAGCTGTATGAGAGGCTGGGGCAGTCGTTGGTTTATCAACTTTTTCATCTCCATGAAAAAAAAAAAACATGAAAATCCTACCCCTATGCAAGCTAGTATATACCTCAAACCTCCAAGATTAACCAATCAAGAAAAGGAAAAGGATCAGCAAAGAGGATTTTCCATGTTATCCCCAAGAAGAGGAAAGTTGACCAAATAGACCATATGCAGGGGCATAGCCTTAAATTTTCAAAGGGGGAGAGGGTTCTGAAATTTCTATTTACCAAGTTAGACCTTATTAGCTGGCAGACCCAGGAAATGTGGGGTTCCAATAGTCTTGCGGGTTTAAAAAGTGTTTCAAGCTCCAAAAAAATGCTATGAATGATAGAAAAATTGCTTTTTTATACATTGTCAACTATTATACAACTAATTATTTATTGTCAACTATTATTCGTGCTAATTACAACAAACATCTCAACTCACCAACTGAGGGAGTTCTTTGTAATTCCTTCGATTTTGATTTGTTCGGAGTTTTTCGATTGAAATCATTTGAGAACGAACGACTTTTGCTAAAAACGAATCAAAAGCACAAATTTAAAATGTTTGTCCTGGTATTGAAAAAAAGCATTCACTTGATTTTTAAAACTACGGTAATAAAAAATCTTGAGTAATAGCCTAGGGCAGCGGTTCCCAACCAGGGGCCCCACAGAGCAGTTAGACATGGGCCACAATGCTCAGCGCAAAACTGATTTTACTTTCTCCCCCCCCCCCCCCCCCCCATTCTTCCTAGTTTCATGGCATTTCACAGAGCATGTTGAACATTGTAACATAATGAAATTTAGAATCTACCAATTAAAATAACCCTATAAATACCACTGGAATGATAAACAGAGTGACAATGAATGCCATAAAAGATTCGAAACCAATCGTCCTAGCGATTAAAATATTGGTGTGAAATGGACAGGCAGTGCAGAGCTGGGAATTTTCCAGTCATTTTTAAATTAATTCCCTGCATATCGTTAACTATCAGTGTTTACTTGTACAGGGTTGTATTTGGAGGAAGAGACGTAAAAAGCATCGTATAAAAAAATTGCTGTTTTTCTTATTTCCGAAACAAATTTATTGAATTCACACAAACTGTTGAACATGGCCCAACTAGAACAATATCCGATAATATAAAAATTCATTCCAGATTTCACGTCAGTTTTGAATTTCACCGAGTCTAATCTAAAGATTTGATCTTGCTCCGGTGTATTTTGGATATTTACATTTATTGTTTAGAAATAGCGGTTGTGCTTGTATCTTTATTATCTTCAGCGATTTCATTATTTATATTCGATTCACGTATTTTTAACGTGTTTTTTGAATAAGAGAGCTTATTGTTAGCTAGTTTTTTTTTAAGTGGGGCGCGAGACCTAACAAATTTTAAGAAGGGGGCTTGAAAAGTTTGTAAACCAATGGTGTAAAGCCATCTTCGAATCAACTCACCAAGCCGGACTGGAAGGTTTGGTGGGTGAAGGTGTGACCCCGCCCCCAGATGTTTGAGAAGTACTTCGGATCCTGTTCTTGTGTCTTTCTAATGCTTGTTGAGCCCTGGGTGGAGAAGAAGTTCAAGTAAAAGGAAACTACATGGACTCCCATGGGTACAGGTACTCAATGTATATAATAAAAGCTTCCAACCTGTGAGGCAGTAATTACTTCAGAAGCGTGGACTTGAATTACATAATACTCAAAACAAAATATTCCATATTTATCTTGTAATAGGCAAGCTTTATTTCAGTAATCGGTATTCACCCATAAACCAGTAACACAGAAGTCGGCAAATTGTGGGTTGTTTTAAATTTTCAACAAAAACGTTCGGCCTTGAACCCTTTTCCATTTCACTATTTATCCCACGATTAAAAAACTTTGCCAACCACTGACATTGAGTCTATGTAGCCAATCTATCCAGGCCAAGCAGTGAAAGAAATACTCAATATTGAGAAGTCGGAGCTAAATCAAAAATATTTCGGTCCTAATTATAGTAGCTAGTTCTGTAGTCAGTGACTGGTCATGCTGAGAATTGTTCAGAGTGGAAGTCATTGCATATATAAAGAAATTTCAAACATATCTAACCTGGACAATCCCTTGGTGGACGTTGTGCTTGATCCAGAGTCTGAGAGAGAAGTCTTGCTTGAACTTGCAGAAGAACGACGAGATAGAACTGGATAGAATAAAGAGAGAAGTGTTAGATCGATATAGGAATGCGCTGCCTACACAGCCAGCCCTGTGAGCATGTTTTATCGGTTTCACATGATGGAATTCATGTTTTCTTTGTCAATAATGAAAAATGGAGTGAAAGATTGATGGGATTTATGTATTCATCCTGGGAGAGAGAAAAGCCTATAAGGGGGCTTAATGATATGATGAAACACAGTCTCTCGTTCGGTTACCAGTCCATATTGAATGGATATTGGACTATTTAGCCAGGTATTTTGCTACGGGTGCATGGATTTGACGGTGGAGGAAGCCATAACCAACTAGCGAGATCCACCCTACGACTAGGGCTGTCCAAGCGAACTGAATATTCGAAATCGAATCAAATCGCAATTTATTCGAATCGTTTTCCGGCTAATTTTCGAATCGCTAAAATTAGGTACCGGTACATAAAGCAGAAACCATCTTCACAGGATGTTTTTCATCGGGCAAGCGGCACTCCGAGCTCAGACCACTCTCGCTCATGGCTTAATTGGTTTCCCGATATTTCTTTCGCCTTCATTTTGTGACAAACATGTCATTACTACTGCCCGCCCGGTGGCACGTGATTAGCCATTTCATGCATGGTCATCATAAGTTATAATCGGTCATGACGTTTTTGAGAGAGAACAAGGAGAAAAAGGAGACAATTTAGAAAACGATAGTTCTATAGATAGAATTTAGAATAGTTAGGTATCATAGGAACATGGTACAGACAACTTAAAGCTGAAAACAGGTGTTTTGGGATCCTTATGATGGCAATACCTTATTTAAATGGGATTTGTAATTTCTCATGATGGCATTACTGTATTATCCATCTATATACCAAGACAAATAATTGCACTCTTGCATTTTGATGGCTGTTGTACACTAACAATATTATTGTCATCAAACTAGCTTGGAATTTGTTAAGTGCAATTTTGAACTTGAGCAACAGTTTTATCTGTATTGATGGTTGTCATTATTTTGCTGGAATTTACACAAAAAAACATAAGACTAGTGAATAGGATTAAAATAGCATCTACAGGCTTTACATGTCCTATTAAAACTGAATCCATCAAAATTGAGATTGCAATTTTTGAATAGTGCAATTTTTAATCTTAACACTCAAAAGTTTTCGACCCAAATTTCGAAGTTCTCCAATTTTTTTGACTAGTTCATACAAGCGTGTGATCTCCTTTCATAAATCTGAAAACATTGTATTGCAAAATACCAGCAGTAAGTAAGATGTAACTGCACCTATGTTACCACAACTTCGAAGGGCAGGCGTTTATTGTATAATAGAGAAAGATTCAATATTGCGCAATAATATTCGATTATTCGGTTCGATTCGGCGAAAATATTCGATTCGAATCAAAAAATTATTCGATTTTGGACAGCCCTACCTACGACTTTCATATTCACCACAAATTCTGACTGAAAATAAATAGTTTTAGATGTGAGTACATGGGTGCCGGACGTGTTATATCAATGTCAGGGAGAAATTACCACTTCATCAGCTTTCCTCTCCCCCAGTTTATTCTTTATATATAATCCTTCCAATTTTCTCATATCAAAGCCACTTACCCTTTTCTTTATTCTCATCTGATCGTGGTCTGCCAGGCGATGCCGGTTTCCTAAAAATGGAACCAAAAATATGTGAGAGGATTGGAAGAAAATTTATTCTTTTGAAGCTTAAAGACATAGAAGAAGGATAAGTAGTTGGTACTGCAGAAACCAAAATCAAAATGAGTGAATCTAGCGAATCTCCAAACAAATGGATTCGCTACTTCCTTTAATTTGAGAATTCTTCATGTATCCCCTCATTTCCAGATTTTCAATTAAGGATTGCAACAACATTTTTCTTAAACTAGGAATCATTTTTCCATATACACCTAATTAAAGTTTTTTTTATTGCCTTCAATTCAGGGATAACTTTCTTATATCGAATCCCAGAATTGAGTTGATAAAGAACAAAGTTCCTCACTCTTTCAACGTAGATTGCTTCTCAAGTTTTGCAATACTATCAAGAACTCTCTCCCTCCTCAGTGAACGTCGCATGAGTATTGATGGATCGTTCACAGCCGGTGTGCTCCGAGAAGGTCTGTTGATTTGAGAGATGCACAAGTTAGGAGGGGTCTTGCATAATATCCAGAGAAAAAAATGTCGATAAGACGGCATAATCATAGGATGAGAGTTTCATATTTATCCTGGGAGAGGAAAGGCAATTGCCACCACACCTCTGACAACTCTGCATTGGTCCTTCCCATTTTTGTGGAGAGTAGGTATATACAAAAAGAAAACTGACTCTTTACTGTCATAGGGTGGTTTGCGAAAGCATTGGTCAGTTGCGGCTTCCTCCACCTTTGAGTTCATGCATCTGGAACAAATGGATGGCTTACTAATCCCATACCCGACATGGACTGCTAACGAGAGACCGTGGTTAGTCATATCATCAAAGGCTGCCTTATTGGCTTACCTCTCCCGGGGCAATAAATATTAATCCAATCTTATTTGAATAGGAACTTGATAAATAAGGATTGGCCAAGGTTTTTGAACTAAGGGCCAAAAATGTTGCCCACCTAGATTGGCGGGCCATTTGAGTGTGACGTTAAAAGTTACATTGTATGAATGATATTTACAGTGTTACAAAACCAAAACTGGAAAACAATATGTGGCAAAACTAAATTTATCGTAATCTCAACAAATTCCTTGATCTATTTTTTAGCCAAAACATCAAAATTTGGTTTTAGTTTTGTTATGGCAGCATCAGGCGGGCCAAATTGAATTACCCCTGGCTGGATTTGGCCTGCGGGCCGTAGTTTGAACAAAGTAGTCTACAATCACATAAACAGCTTTCATGTGAAAAGGCATTTTATACTAGTTGAACCCTAGAAATACACTGCTAATGTCATTATTTATAATTTGGATTTATAAATAAAATCTCATTCATATTTCCATACCAAACATGAGTTTCCTTTGTGTGGAACAAATTAACAAACCCTAAAAGTCAAACACCTGACATTGAAAGCCGTAAATGTTTAATGAGATTAATATTTGATGGTGCGTGAAATAGGGCGTGGCATCAACTTATTGCTTTGTACTTTTGTTGGAGAATGACAGAGCCATTCAAGGTAGAAATACAATATATTGAAAATTATACAGTTCAGACTTAATGAAGTGCAAACATGGCTTTGTCACTGGAATACACTTGGACACATGATCAAGGTACTCCCGTAGTGTGTGTACCAGGTTAGGGTTAGGACATAATTTTATTTTAGTTCTTAGTTTTTTTTCCCTATTTTAGTTTTATTACGAGTTCAGGGATTGTCTGTGTTAGCCAAGTGAATATACCCCTGGCCCATAGGTTTCAGTCTCCTTACACATCTTGATGTAAAATAGGCGAATAAAATTAGTTATCTCCATATTGGTACACACACTCATGAAGCGCCATGATTAAACCGAAGAAATATTGAGGATAAATCAGAGAAAGCCAATAGCTTATTGTGCGAATCTAACGTCATGAAGAAACTATGATGGCATTGCATGTTACACATTTCGAGTTCAGACCCATGCACACCACCCCCATGAATATATTAGCAGAAACAGACAAGTTATAAAAGGATATCAATATTATATTTATTCATTTATATGTTATATTTCGTACCTGTGAGATCTTCTGAACGCAGATGAATCATTAGCCGATGACTGATTGACTGAGCTGAAAGATAAGAAAATTTATGTTTAACTGCCATAGAAATGATAACACACAAGAAAAATACACGAGGCCGAGATTCATTGAAGTTGCAAAACAGGGAACTTGGAGGGTCCTTTTTCCATTTATCACTATAGGACAGCTTCACGCCTATTTCGAAATTGCAGGCTGGAAAAATTCTGATTCAAACCCCATACCTAAATTAATTCAAATGATCAATGAAACCTTATACCGAATAAAGTGTAACTTGCCAGTTAAGGGGCATTTATTACTTCACAGTATAATTTAGAATCGCTTGCTTCTCACCTGTATGACCTCACAAAGGGTGTTTTTTTGTTGTCTTCATTATCTTGATTCCGGTTCTCAAATTTCGACAAATTATCCATGAATTTACTCCCAAGTTTCTGTCGAGCAGTTTTGGCTTCTGGTTTTGTCACTGTTTAAAAAAAAAATGAATCACTGAGAATTGAAAAATATGAATATTGGGTATAATTAAGACTAAGCAATTCTTCAAACTCTCACCATCGGAAAAAGAGTTGCTTGAAAATTTTGCAACTCCAATGTCCTTGTGTATTACCTGTTTTTTATATAAAATAATTTGCTTATAAACTGAAGCAATGCCAAAGGCACTCACTCAAAACTAAAGAAACTCATCTCTGAGCAACGTCACGGGCACTTACGCAGAAGTAAAGGAGACTCATCTCAGAGCAAAGTTACGCGCACTCACTCAGAAGCAAAGAAACTCATCTCTGAGAAACATTACAGGCACTCACTCAAATATAAAAGAAACTCATCTCTGAGCAAAGTTACGGGCACTCACTCAGAAGTGAAGGAGACTCATCTCCGAGAAAAGTTACGGACACTCACTTAGAAGTAAAGGAGACTCATCTCAGAGCAAAGTTACGCGCACACACTCAGAAGCAAAGAAACTCATCTCTGAGAAACATTACAGGCACTCACTCAAATATAAAAGAAACTCATCTCTGAGCAAAGTTACGAACACTCACTCAGGATTAAAAGAAGACTCATCTCTGAGCAACGTTACGGGCACTTACGCAGCAGTAAAGGAGACTCATCTCAGAGCAAAGTTACGCGCACTCGCTCAGAAGCAAAGAAACTCATCTCTGAGAAACATTACAGGCACTCACTCAAATATAAAAGAAACTCATCTCTGAGCAAAATTACGAACACTCACTCAGAATTAAAAGAAGACTCATCTCTGAGAAACGTTACGGGCACTCAATCAAATTTAAAAAAATTCATTTCTTAGCAATGTTACTGGCACTCACTCAAATATAAAAGAAACTCAACTCTGAGCAAAGTTACTGGCACTCACTCAGAATTAAAAGATATTCATCTCTGAGATACATACGGACACTCACTCAAATATAAAAGAAACTCATCTCTGAGCAATGTTACTGGCACTCACTCATAATTAAAAGAGATTCATCTCTGAGAAACGTTACGGGCACTCACTCAAATATAAAAGAAACTCATCTCTGAGCAAAGTTACGAACACTCACTCAGAATTAAAAGAAGACTCATCTCTGAGAAACGTTATGGGCCTCAATCAAATATAAAAAAACTCATTTCTTAGCAATGTTACTGGCACTCACTCAGAATTAAAAAATATTCATCTCTGAGAAACGTTACATGCACTTACTCAAAAGTTAGGCGCACTCAGAAATAAAGAAATGCACTCAAAAGTAAAGGAAACTCATTTCTGAAAAACGTATTCACTAAAATTCACTACTGAAACTACATAGAAGTATGGAAGTGCATTATATACGCTCATTCAGAGTCAAGATATGGACGACCACAGGAAATCCAAATTCACCCTGGATTAGCAAAACCCAAGTTAGTACGATATGCCAACAGCAGAGACAAATACATGAACAAAGTAAAAACCTATCCCACCTTCATTTTGTTTCTTCCCTTTATTCTCTTTCTCGGTTGTTTCAAATTTCGGAGTTTTCTCAATAATATTCACTTTATCATATGAATTTACACGTTTTGCTCCACTAGGTGGCTTCTTGTGCACACTCGCTCCGCCGTTAGAAGCTAGAATCGGAGACACCAAATAATATCATGAATAATAATAATTTCTTGATCAAATTCCAAAAAAGCATGGGAATTGAATTTTATAAAACAGATTAGTTGGGAATAAACTTTGCTGACACAACTTTTAATTTTCACAGAAGTTGATCAATTTTGAAAGTATTCGTTTTTCGATATCACTGGTTTATCAGATTACACTGTTAGTGAAGATTATTTATTAAATCAAATTAATATTTAACACCATTACCAGAAGTTCGCTATAAAAATGTGAATCAAAAGATTATTGAAGAACAAATTTTATTTGGCAACTATGATTTCTATTCCAAGTAAATTATCAACTTAACTCCAGCTTGCTTATACCGTCACAGCCAGAAGTGTGTGCACCAATATTGAGGTAACTGATTTTGTTCGCCTATTTACATCAAGTTGTGTAAAGAGACTGAAACCTATCGACAGGGGGTATATATACTTGGCTAACACATACAGTCCCCGAACTTGTAATGGAACTTGAATAAGGAAAATCAGAATAAAATTATGGCCTAACCTGGTACACATACTTCGGGAGTACCCAGTTATCAAACTAATGGACAGTTTGTTAATGGCTTGTGTTCAGTTTAGTGATAGTTCAGTGATTTGGTTTATCTCAAACCAGACCAGGTTTAGATTGGATGGTAGAACAGTAACCCAACCTAATCAAATAATTAAAGGTGAGGCAGAAAGACAGTAGAGTGAACTCCCTTTATCTATAAAACAAAAATACAATCCAGCATTGATAAAAACCTGTTTTGTTTTTCTTCTCTAAATCCTTCCCAGGAGTTTTCTCTTTTTTCTTTTCTGATGTTGGTTGCTTTGTTGAGGATTCCTGACCATTTCTATGAAAACAAGAGAATTATTGAGACCGCTGGCTCGCCTTCAATCTGCTGGTCAGTCTGAAAGGCTTGCAATGCTTAATTATATGCAATGCAAGAGGATTGCTGGACAACTGGTGCAAAACCGCTGGTTAATGACGACTTTCCCCACCATCCAAGGACATGGTAACAATTAACTGACAAATTCTCCTTTTACAAAAGAACCCATAGGATTAATCTCGACTAATTGACATTACTCTTCGCTGAGATCAATATGAAATTTAGAAATAAAAAAATGTAGTTTCTTATCTATTAGCCAGTGATCAGTCGGTGAGTCTTGTTTGAAGCGAAAGTTTGTAAATATGTACGCCACATAAAAAAGCCAGTTCAGATGAAATAATTTGAATATAAAGCATTTATGATTCATTATATTCACTGGTCAGAATGAACAACTACCAGAAGTGTTTCAAGACCAACAACTTAACAATCATTGGAGCTTACTTTTAATGTGATTCTTGCTGCAAACTAGCAAGAATATATTTTTGTAATGTTTTGTCTGACTAACATCCAACTTTCTCAGACATGATTGTTAAATTATGAAGTTGCAATTTCGTCAGACGAAACTGACAGAAATATATTTGTGTAAGTAAGGTCACACAAACTCACTCAGAAGATTGGGATCTACACAGTCAGGCTTCAACTAAAAAATACTGTTGTGCAGCAATATTCTTGAATCACTTGGAAATGTTAACCTCATTTCTGCTACAGTATTTATGAATTATGTGCATACAGATACACCAGCGCAAAGACATACAGGGAGAATAAATACCGATAGCTATTACCCCAGAAACCCAATTGATTCCATAAGTAAATGAAAACGTTTCGTCCCACCTTCGACGCTTTCGTTCCTCTCTTTCAACTCTTCTCTGTTCTCGAGGAGTCAGAGTGACAGCTACTCCTTCAACTGATGACATGGCTGGGATATTTCCAGAGTTTGGATTTGTTGGTCAAAACGAATTTAGAATTAATGAAGGTTTCTATGAGACAATGACATAAATATTGATAAAATGATATTTTTAAAATTAAGCGATATAATATTTATGAGGTAGTGAAGACCACAAGAACTAACTGAAGCTCTTGGATAAAAGGTTGGCATAACTTAATAGCTGGAAACTTTTCTAGGAGGCTAGTTCTAAAAAATACATTTCATTATACCAACTCAACATTTCACAAATGGGAAAGAGTCTGCAGTTCAGATGCCAATAATGTTTGATATCCTTTCATTTAATCATTTAAAAGAGAGTACGCTTCATGCAGATAAACACTAGTAAACTATAATGGGACATTTCGCCAATATCTCATAATCAAAGTTGTTTTTGTCTTGGCATCTTAGCCATGTACATTGTGTGTCTAATTTGATTAAAAATAAATTTCGATCAATAGATATACAGGTAAACTGACACCGAGCAGAACCAGCACTTGAAAAGTAAAACCTTCATTGTAACCTGACACCTCATATTTTTGTCTTTAACTCGGGCATATCAGCCATTATTCTAAGTCCTGTATAGGCTGATTTCCTCCTTTCTGCCCTCATACAGTCATGCTCTCTGTGTCTGTGCGTTTATAATGTTTTTCACACACATCCATTTGCAATGTTTCTTTGGTTGACAGGTTGAGTTGACACAACCTCTCATTATCGTAACCTAATGTCTGAAGATATTGGCCGGCCAATAACAGGTTACTAGCAATATTCAATATGCATACACCTAATTTTATTCGCTACACTTGCTCGTTATCTTGAAAGCGCAGAGCATACAAATTCATATTCCCTTAGAAACCACACCGGAAATGCAATTCGTCGCTAACAACGACGGTGGTGACGTTAAAGGTCACGTATGACCAATGACCCTTATCGGTATCAAACGTGGATTTACTTCCATAGGGCTTTCTGATTCATCACCGTAGAGAGGGAAGCCGATAAGACGACCCAGTCGTATGGCGAATAGCGGCCTTTCGCCCGGTTATCAGTTCACGCGAGTATGGATTAGTTGGCCAATTATTTGTTTCAGACGCATGAAATTTGCTTCATATTTACCCCGTGAAGGGCTGCTCAATCATATAAAAATTATTTTCAGTCTGGCGCACATAATCCTGGTAATTGAAAGAGTCATAACTTATAATATTAATAATAATAATATGGCGAACTACGGCCTCTCGTATGCTAAGTTAAACGTCAATTGCTCTTACTGTATCTAACCCTGCGGTAAAACAGTTATTACGAAAAAAATGTGAAGCAAAGGTCGACGTCCAAATCGTGAGAACAGCGCTAAGAACATTCACAATCTGAACGCCACAATGAGCAGTAATTTCCCTCAGGAAATAATCCAATGTAAATTGCCCAATGTGACCACATACCAACACAATCGAATATTCGTATCCACGTATGGACATGTACTTGCCTGGTACGCAGCACAACTAACCAGCATAACCAGAAGGCTGATGTTCACTACATCATTAAATCGAATTATCGGTTTATTCTCCCCGGAATATATATAATATTCCTATCCTTATGTGTCTCACCTGCGGCGTACACTTACCGACTATTATACGCATATCCAAAATAGTCGTTTCATACTATCTCTCTAGCTTCGTTCACTCGTATTTACTTTACTTATCACAGACGCTGTGCGACTCAACCCACAAGGAATGGATGTAAACATACTTATCTGAGTAAATATTGTTTTAGATTTCTTTTGAACAAGTACTGTTAGAAATGTGCAGGAGATTAACTGGCATAATCCTGCTATTGTGTGTGTGATAGTAAGCCAGTGCCCTCACTGTATGAGAGGCACAATCTTATATGATTTATTTTGAACTCTGTATAAACTAATTACAGCACACAAGATAAACACACTGGAAGAAAATTGCCGAAACTTCCGGTTTAAATACGAGACATAAAACTATCATGAGGCAATCTCACTTTGTGGGATCTCTTCCCAGCGGTCATATTGACAGTAACAATATGGCTACTGTGCATTTTCTATTCTCACAGCGCTTTGATATTACGCACGCTGATTACTTGTCTTCGTTAGCATGTAAGTTCATCGGCAAAACCAGAAAATTTGCTTCAATATTTCTCTTCTACTCTTCGAGTATTTAAAACATTAACCCTGCTAATTACCGAGACGAGTATTTCAAAGCTTATATAACAGGAAACCTTCGCTATTTAAAATAATTTTAACACCTGGGCGACAAAAGGCAATCTTGCAACCTTGCGGAACTTGATGGGATTTTTATAGCGAATTGTTTCGACAATTTCTCATCATCAGCTCAGATGCACCGAATAGCTTTATGAAATATTTCACACCTCGGGAAATACAAATCAATGTGGTATGGTATACAAGCCTATGCACCTGAATCGCTATACTAACTACTCTCATTTCGTATAATTGGGTCATGTTGCCTTTCCGCTCCCACAGTATAAACTTGAAATCTTATTATGACATCCTTGCTGTGAACTATCTCGGCACAATGACGCTTAGCCGACGTTGACAATTACAGTATAAGTTGAGTCCATGCTACAGAACCCAGCACCAGACATACGCTGGCTGATGAGACACAGTGCTGGTTCATCTTATAGTTGGGCACCTCCATCGGTATTCTATCATATCATCAAGTTGCCCTGTCGACTTTCCTCTTACTCAAAATAGATATAAAAATCCTAATCCAAACTTATAGCAGTGTATGAAACTCTGTACTATATCGTTCTATGACTGGAAAGCAAACAAGCCAATCCCATCAATAAACATAGAACATCACGAGAGCAAACACGTTTTCACGGAATATTTTAACGATGTCAGATATTTGCTTGATTCATTTCGGTTTTAACACTTATGTTCATTATGGGCATGTCTGCCGCTTTTTTATGCATTCAACTCCGACCAAGGCTATCTTAAAACCCAAGTTAGTACACCCAAGGTAAGGAGGTGGTTGTGGGATTCGATGTATTTAACCTACGTTGCCCCAATTTTTTTTTGTAATCTCATCAAATTCCTTGAGCTATTTTTTAGCTAAAACATCAAAACTTGGTTTTAGTTTGGTTTAGACAGCATCAGGAGGACCAGACTAAATTACTCAACGGGCCGGATTCGTTGCCTACGTTGCCCCAAATTTTTTTTGTAATCTCATCAAATTCCTTGAGCCATTTTTTAGCTAAAACATCAAAACTTGGTTTTAGTTTGGTTTAGACAGCATCAGGAGGACCAGACTAAATTACTCAACGGGCCGGATTCGACCCGCCGACCGCAGTTTGCCCACGTAATGCATAGACCCCATACCCCATACCCACGAAGCGTCATCGAACTGACAATCTTTTATGAATAGCGCCTTTCTGATTCGGCATTGTCTACGCAATTTCTTACGCACTGGATGGGCATTACCCACGCAATTTCTCACGCACTGGATGATGAGGTGGCTTCGATATAGTTATATCAAACAGCTATAAACTTAAACTGAGTCCTATGGAACAGATACTCATTCCGCATTCAAAGCTGGGCGAGAAGTTTCTAAAACAACTTACTGACGTCACGGCCTTTATCCTCAAAGTTATGAAAACACTGTGACACAACAATAGCAATTCGATTAAGCATGACGTAAGTAAACAAAAGTTTTCAAAAGATTTTGTTTATACTTGACTTGATTAATTGGTCTTAGTAAAAGATTTCGACGAGAACTCGATTTTGTTTGAAGCGGCGGCTCAGTGGTTGATGAACTTCTAGCTACGTTGATATCGCAGGTCGTAAAACTCGGGGTACAAATCCCCATACCCACCACCTTACCCAGGGCAGTGATTTCCTTACACCTCCCTGAGATTTCAAACACCCCCCTACCCCCTAATATGACAACACATTTCAATTCTTAACGTAAACAAAAAAAATGTTTCTTATTATTCAGAAAGTGGCTCATGTGCCGCATAACACATATTTAAAAGTTACAAATATAGTTTTATCACTAATAACAAAATATCTACCACTGCCTAAATTTGGAAACGACCCATAAAATAAAAAGCTGGGGTACACACTGACCCAGGGTATAAGGAGAATCGGATAGGCAACGCCGAGTCAGAATTATTAACGCCTATTTAAAAATAATAGACCATTGTGAATCTGCCAATGCTCGCACCTGATCTTGTTTAAATTGAAGACGCGAAAACGTTTATAGAACATAAAAATACGATGTTATCGGGGTGCCTAACTCTTGACTAAGCGACTATTTACGTTAAAGTTATGTCACCGGCTGAAACTCAAACCATTTATTCCAATCCAAAATCTCTTCTTTCGTCTTATCGGGTGACATTGATACGCGAGGTTTGCGTAAATGCTTGTAATGACATCTTACCTTCAACATGTCAAAATCTAATTTGATCCCATAGTGTGTGTACCAGGTTAGGGTAACACAGCTTTATGTAAAGTGGGCGAACAAAATTAGTTATCTCCATATTGGCACACATACTTTTTCTGGAGCGTCATTCCTCAAACCAAGGCTCTAGAAAAGCAGACGCTGATGTGCAAAGAACTACTTTTAGCGCTATTTTCTGTTTTGCTTCAGTTAATCTTAGGTAAGTTTATTGTCCAACTTTCTTACGCTACCTAACTTACAAAGAAAAATCAGTGTGCAGAGAATAATAGAATAGTACTTTGTGTAAAGCTATTGAGAATCATGCCCTAATATAATATCCGATCTGTAATGATTGTAATCCTATAGTATCGATGTATCAATTTATTGCGCTCATTGCCCGAGGGCGCGTGAAGTAGAGGCCACTAGACGATAAAGAGATAGGAAATGTCTGATGAAACACACACGACCCATACATGATGTGTTAGTATCAGAAGGAGCGGCCTTGGATTCTGCAACAAACTTTACGGCCGCAGTTGATCCCACACTTATTTCGTTGCTTGAAGGTGTGCAATATTGAGTTTAACCATCATAACCATATATAGGTAGCGTGTTTTTCTGTATATACAAGATGAGTAAAGTTACTTTGTCCATGATTTTGCATTTAGTTCTAATCGTTAATCGTTTCGCATGAACCCCACCATAGGTTGAGCCGGTGCCGATATTGTTAGGAACGTTCATAGCTTGAGGTCCAGTCTATTCTATTCTTCATTCTTATAACTAACCCAGGGCGATATAAACAGAATCAAATACAACAACCCGCTAACGATTTAGTAAAAAGAACCATCTTAAATTTACTAATTTTTTTAACAGTGTTCAAGTGTAGCCGGCCGCTCCATTCAAGTACTTTAACGATTTTCATGCGGCTGTTTGATACACAGAATTATATGTCGGAAATGAATGTGTTTGGCTAACTATCAATCCATTTTTTATTTCGCTGATGTATCAATTAGGCTTCATCAAATGTATCTGCTCGATAACCAGTTTTGGTTTATTGCGTCACTCCCTTTTCTATGGAATGCGATCTTACAATGAGTATTTTTAGGATGGTGAAGATAACTACTGATCGCTATCTTATACCCGACTGGTGCCTTGACAAAAGGGCTTTATTACGCCGCCTTCAGAAGTATGTGTACCAATATGGAGGTAACTAATTTCGTTCGCCTACTTTACATCAAGTTGTGTAAAAGGACTGAAACCCATGAACCCATGACTGAATGGGCAGGGGAATATTTACTTGGCTAACACAGACAGGCCCGAACTCGTAATAGGACTCAAATAAGGAAAATTAGAATAAAATTATGGCCTAACTCTGACCTGGTACACATACTACGGATTACCTTTATTTTCTCTGTACGACTTCTATACCATACCCGCTATTCACCCACTTTGACTTTTTAAACTCCTATTCTTGTACGTTATATCATACTAGGTGCTTTCCCTCTCGAGACGTGGTTTGAAACTGAAGATTGGTAAATTGCGAGAAACGACTGAAAAGGTTATTCTAAAAATCCACCGTATCCTGCAAGTTAGCTTTATATCAGCAACATTATTTACTGACCTGAAAATGTAAAAATTGCGAGCAGTCATCGAAAATACAAAACGATTTCTCCACAAAACAGCTTTTTAAATACAAGATATGCATGAAGTGTCTTTACTGTTCAAAAATATTGATAGTAAATTGCAACAACTCGATTTCTGATAGCACTACTTTCGTGTTGCACTTATACCAATACCTGCAAAGTATACTCAAGTTCTAGTCTGTTTAGAGCGTAGTAACAAGCGGAAAATTGCGAGAAACTTACGAGAATTCCAAATAAGAATTCCACAAATCACTCGCAGCTTCAGTGTATGTCTGCCACCAAAGACAATAATAATTTCGAATGACCAACAAGGTTTGAAATTTAAAAATAAATAAATAAATAAAAACGAGCAAATTACGAGCAAAAATTGAGAATTGTAAAAAGGTTATTCTATAAATCCGCCGTATAGCCGGCTGTCTATAAAGTCAATCCATTATTCGAAACTTTTGATATTATTTTTTAAAGAACACCCTGTATATATTGTTCAATAGCATTACTTCATAAATTGCGCTCATACTGATATAATTCATTGAACCCCCGGGCGAACAATTAAAAGTAATTAGCTCCATCAAGTACTAATCGTTAGTCTTGTCAGGATGTTCAGCTCACAAATTGAAGGTTTATGGCTATTGCGTTAAAATCATACTGTTAGAAAATACGGCGGATTTACCAAACTTTTTGCGTGTATTATGAAATGCAAAGCAATTGGCTGTTGAAAAAACACATAACAGGAATGCATAAATTTTTTCATGAGGTTAGTTCTATGTCAATGGTTCGTAAATTTTGATGACTTGTGGCCCTGTGTCAAAGGCTTTCGGCACTTGTTTCCCCTGGCTAGTTTTACATTTCCTAAGTTATCATGAGATATAACAATAATCTAATTTTAATAAATACATCTTTATATCCCACAATTAACGGTACTCTCGTAGTACCAGATTAGGCCATAATTTTATTCCGATTTTCGTTACTTCAGTTCTGTTTCGAGTTCGGGGACTGTCTGTGTTAGCCAAGTGAATATACCCCCTGCCCATAGGTTTCAGTCCCTTTATACAACTTGATGTAAAATAGGCGAACAAAATGTGTTACCTTCATATTGATACACATACTTCTGGAGCGCTGCAATAAACTGCAAGAAGCTTATCGAAGTTCTGTTACCAAATTTAATACAGAACTTCATGAATACGCCTAGCTAAAGTAACGGCCTTCTAACAAGACAAAAAGATCCAACCCGCCCTCTTTAAATCAGTTTTTAAAGTGGTTAAATCGTTTTGAATTCAACCATGTTGGCGTCATAGTTGAAATATCTTGTTCAACCCCACAGTGGCGTATCCATGAAAATGACGACCTTGGCAAAGTTTAAAAATGCGCCCTCTATGAGTGGGTTAAAAATTCATAATGACTGTTCCAAAATGAGATACTTATTTCAGTAATACGAATACTTCTAAAATACAAATTTAAGTTATTTGAAATTGTTTATATAAACATATTAAGATTAAGCCATGGCTGCCACACACTAGATACGCCACTGCAACCCCATGCCCATCGCCGCCCCAGTTGTAATTATTCGTGCCAACCCGACGAGATTGGAAAAGACAAAATATCTTTCCAAAATGTAATAGCCTCACTTTTGAAAAGCTGTGCTCAGAGCAATGGCGTGTAAAATAAAAAGTGTTCCGGATTAATCTAATCGCCGCCTGAATCGCAACTGAGAACTATATGGTTGCTTATTGACAGGCTGATGGATACCGTATCCGTTATTGATATCCTATTCATAACGGTAAACTACTGCTCCTCCGGCAAATTATTATTTTAAAAAACAATAAATAATTGAACAACACTAGACGGACTTTGCCAAACCCTTTAAAAAAACAGTGAACTTTTAAGATTAATCAGTTAGCTATTCTCATACATGACATGGACTCGCAGCCAGACCGTAACCCGTCATATAATTAAGCCGTTTTATAGGTTTAACCTCTAGCGATCGTATGTAACATTTAGCACGCGTCCGTCGTATAGCGATTTACCGCGTTGGTTTTTTACTTCTGAGTGAATGGGCGTGACATTGCTTTGAGCAAATTTTCGTAAAAGGCATAGCGTTCTATATTAACCATCGAATGCGAGTTACATAAACAGTTTTTTTGATCGAACGACAAATAATTTTATATCATCGTCACCGTCGTAAACCAGCGATTATGACTCAACCATAGGTCATTGAATAACATAGTGAGTTCATAATATAGATAAATCTTCAATAAAAATGTTCCATTCCGAGGATGGCCCGAGGTTATTTTAGCTAAGTCAACATATGATCACGCCAGGCTGTACATAAGTCGGTTGTGCGCAGGTTCGGGTATTTTACAACGCTTTATACGCATTTTCATTGTGTGAAGGGACTAAAGCCCATGGACATGGGGTATATTTACTTGACTAACACAGACAGTCCCCGAACTCGTAATAGAACTAAAATAAGAAAAATCGGAATAAAAAAAAAGCCCTAACCCTAATCTGGTACACATACTACGGGAGACGCTTGGTCAAACGCTTGGCTAGCATATCCGCCCACCCAAAACAGCAAACGAATATTCATCACAAGCATGACTTTGACACTGAAATCATCAAATTTGTCATGAATCACACACACTGACGATGATTACCGATATTTATTTTTATTTTTTTAAATAATTTTCTTAGAGCAAATCTTGCAAAACTGACGGCACAAATTTCTGTACCTCCTATTTCCTTATAAACCGACTTCATGATTCCAATATCGCTCCCTTCTCTACCAACAGTCGACCAGAAAGGTTGGAATTTTTAGGCTGCTAGTTTTAGTATTATCCTGTTATCGCCCGTCACTAATTTTTTCGTTCGCGAGATCAGAGGCAAGCAAATATTCTATCTTAGGTTGGATAAGTTAGGTAAAATGGGAATTGAACCACATAAGTTAACTATGAAAGGGCAATATTCGGCGTTCCAGAAGTATGTGTACCAATATGGAGGTAACTGATATTGTTCGCCTACTTTACATCAAGTTGTGTAAAGTACTGAAACTCATGAGCTAACACAGACAGTCCCCAAACTCGTAATAAAATTAATATAAGAGAAATCGGCCAAGGCCTAACCCTAACCTGTTACACATACTACGGGAGTACCCGATATTCTAACCTAACCCAAGATAAACACAGATGAAGAAATTAGCGATGAGGCCATTGCAGAACAGAACCGCTACCGCAAACATTACTAAATCGCACTAAAACGTAAACCCAAAACAACTTATCGGTTAAAAGGCTTTACACGGCGATAAAGTTTTGTTGCCGATCGAGGATGGCCCGCGAGTGCCAGAGCCGAGAAATCGGTCGAGACCAGCGAAGCGTTTGCTCGCTTACAGAAGTAAAGTGGTCACGCCTGATTAAGTTACTGTAACTCAGTAAGAATTTGGATTCTGATTGAAAAACTGATGAAAACATCAACTAAATTTAACTGAAGTTCATCAGTAAATCAGATAAGAATTGAAACGACAATCGCTGGACTTCGGAAAGTGGTACTCGCGTAGTGTATGTACCAGGTTAAGGTTAGGCCATAATTTTATTCCGATTCTCCTCATTTTAGTTCTATTACGAGTTCGCCAGTTCGGGGACTGTCTGTGTTAGCCAAGTGAATATACCCCCTGCCCATAGGTTTCAGTCCCGTTACACAACTTGATGTAAAGTAGGCGAACAAAATTAGTTACCTCCATATTGGTACACATACTTCTGGAGCACCTGGGAAGTTTGGCTGATTTAAAGTTAAGTTAGCAAAACGCAAAGCTGGAGTTTGAAATCGTTCGTTCAACTAGTCATGAAAAATCCCGAATCTTTTCTGAGCTATTCTAAAGATATATTTTGTGGTTGTTTGATTGCCAATATGCGGTATGGGAATTTAGAGGGTGGCGACTAATTGGAAATATGCAATAAGAAAACCAAGTAAATATAACTTAAATTTATCCGTATAGAACGACAATCGCCTACTGATTGAAATACAAAGCTGCACTTAATGTGAAATCGTTTAAAATTGTCGCTAAGCTAATACTGGATTTTTTAAAGATTTTCCGCAGTTCTGTGATGGCCAATAAACTAGTGCGTATTTTTAGGAGCCATTGATTGAAAAGCTAATATTGAGGTAAGGTTACTTGTAGAATGGAAATCGCCGAACTTTGCAGAGATGTATCTTGTATTGACATTATATCGTTGTCATACATTGATAAATCGTAATTTTTTACGCGTCTCTTGTGTTTTTAAAAGATTCCCAACGGGCGACGGCTAAAGTCTGACTGAAATTAAATTTAAAGAATACTTAGATAGATAGCAGCTCGAGCGTCAAACAAAATTTTATATATAGGAAGAACTAATACGATCTTAGCGCTGATTTGTTAGGCCATATCTTCTTACAAGGTAATAACATTTTATGTTTGGGAGAATTTGCTTAGAGGAAGGTCGTACGCACTGAATCAGACCGCCTTTTTCACTAAATTTCAAAGAAATAAAACCATTTAAAAAACTAAAGCATAAAAATTACCGATTTTAAACTTCACAGTATATGACTTATGGCATTTGGCTAACTCTAACAACACATACAAAGTGTTATTTCTTCCCTATCAAGACATATAATAAATATGCTTACATGCTATTTACTCAGTCATATTCTGAATTCCTGAACATTCTTTTTCGTGATTAACTTTCATTTCGATTTTTTCACTAAACTAAGACTATTTTACGTTTCTGACTGCTTTCTATAGCTTTCTTATTGGTCACATACACGGAACATACCATTTTGTGGAGACAAAACAAAATATCGACTAATTCAGACATAACAATAGGTAGACTAAGTAAATTATTTGCGAATAATCTACGGATCAATACGAGGCGTCGACAATTGCTTTCGTTTATGATGAATAATGTATACGATGTGACGTCACAGGCAGCAGATGATACATAACGGTTATGTTCTCACAATGCACCTGTTAGTCGTCCCTTGAGGCAAATTATATCGTCTGAAGAATTTCATATCGATTTCATATGGAGTTTTGTATCTGGTGATGCGTGCGAGAGCAGCATTACCAACCTTTGGTGTGTAGGTAATTATTCTGACAATCCACGCGCCATTGAGTTTAATTTTTGTGGGCTCGGTGGTCTATAGCGGTTAAAGCGCTAGACATGGCTACGTTGGAACAGCAGAATACACATTCCGTGCCAATCATCTCACCCAGATGTAATAAATGTGGTACGATATGACAAACCCGGAAGGACTCCTGTTTCACCAAAATAAAGTTGCTCGTCACATATAAGTGACTGTTTGTTCAGAGACTTGTTTGGAGCAAAATGCGTATAAATACGTCGCACACAAAATTTGAAAAATACTCGAAATTTATCTGGAAATATTGTTAATTCAGTATTGACCGTTGTTGTATAAAATTCGAACGTTGTTATATTTTAAAATTTTAGGAAATATTAAACTCAAACAGGGTCGGTATAAAAATCACAACATTATGTTCCAAATAAATAACTTTTTACTTTTGTTGAAATTGAGCAATTACTGATATGTTACATTGCCGTGTATTCTGGATTTTCCCTGTCATTCGTCTGCCCACTAAATTGCGGAAATACATTTGCGTTAGTGAGCAGCAAGACTCTTGGATTGCATAGAATAGCCATCTTCGATCGCGCTACAGCATACCTACCCAACTGCCAGTGATTTTTCCTATCTACGTTTTTTTCAAAACAAGTATCCTTATATCTAAGCCTGGGGTGGGCAAGGTTTTTGGATCTGGGGCCAAAACAAATTTGCCCACCTATACTGGCGGGTCATGTAATTGTGAAATAAAAAGTTACATTTTATGAACAATATTTATAGTGTTACAAAAGTTGGTGGACAAACAATAAGCCTCATGCCAAAACTAAATCTAATCGCAATCTCAATAAATTCCTTGAGCTATTTTATAGCTAAAACATGGACATTTGGATTTACTCTGGTTGTAGCAGCATCAGACAAGCCGGATTAATTTACATACCGGGGGAGATTTACCCCGCGGGCCATAGTTCGCCCCTGTCAGCGCTACGGCATACGTACCCAACTTCCAGCAACTTTCACATTTAAATTTCTAAATAATATTCATTCTTATATATATCGAAGCTCTAATACCAATGCATCTAACCACTCTCTCCCGGCATTCCACGCTACAAATTTCATGAAAAGTAAGCATATTTGTCTGTTTTGAATGAAGCGAACATAGTCGGCCGTACTAAGATATTTGTCCTATAGATGAGGGTCCTTGCGTGGGCCAGATATGAAATGGATTATCTATAGATCCTGGATTAATAAATAATCTTGAATCAACACTAGAAACATATGGCGAAAATATCGGCCAGATTCTGGTCACAACAACCACGATGGTTAGATGAAATGGGGATTTGATTGTTTATGTCGGAGGATAGCGAAGCCGGTAAAACGGGTTACTTATGAGACGGGAATATCACTTCTATTTTGCGGGGGCGGAAAGTCGATAAAATGGCTCAATCGTAGGAAAAAACTCATTGGGAAAGTGAAGTCGATAAGACGACTCAGTCGTAAGGTATGATTTCATATTCATCCTGATGAAGAGGAGTGCCAGTGGTGGGATCCAAATTTTTTCAGCCGGTTCCTTCACAAAAGTCATATTTTTCAGCCGGTTCTGTTACAAACAGAAGATTGACAGTAACCAGTAATGCTAACCGGTTCGCTGATCTCATAACATTCCGTGAGACGGTTCTATAGAACCGGTGCGAACCGACTGAATCCCACCATTGAGGAGAGCCGATATGAAATCCTTATTATACGATTAACGATTTCATTGGGATTCTTGATCGGCGATACCCCGTGAAAATCAGGTGCTATCATGATATCGGCCCGGGTTAGTTTTCTTAAATTTAGTTCATTTTAGAATAAGTTATTCTGTTAATTCTGTGCTCATCCTAACCTGAGCAAAAAAAGTAATGTAATGAGAATCGATGGTTCACTTTCAAGCAAATATATCTACTAATTTGTAATCTATCGGCAAATAGAAGAATTACTTGACTCAAACTTATTTACGCTACTTCCCCCTAGCGTTTATCTCCCAGGATAGATGTGGTCAACTCAAAATGAGATCAAATAAACTAAAAGTGGAGCAACTAAAAGCAAGCACATCAATAAGCCATATTACGTCATGGTTAATAACGAAGCTACTCTGATTTATCACGTGGTGAACGGATCTTTCATTTCTCTGGGATCTGCACCTTAACAGTACTACTACAGTCTACTAAAGTCATTGCCAGAGTTTCGCTTAACCAACGTAGAAAGAAATAGAAGTTTGGGTTGTTTCTACTATGAAAAACTTCAGTTAATATAATTAAAAAGTACAGTAAAGAATCAAAATATGGCGTTTGATCAATCACATTCACAGCGTGGAATGCAGTATTTCGAGGAATGATCGAGGCGAAACCAAAATTACAGTAAAATGAAGGTAAATTCAACGATTTTTCCTAAAGTACTATAGTCTCAGTTAATTACCCATTATCGCGTTATTTGTGAGCAAACAATGAGATTTCTACTTGTGAATGTTACGTCATAATTTCAATGATACTTGAATAATTAACGAGCGGAAAATTTTCTTTTCGTTTTTTTAAAGCTCTTTCACGCCATCTTGCGTTGTATTCAGTTATACTTTTTGAACACAGTGGCCCGTGACGGAAAACTGGGTGGATGTACGCAGGGTCAGTCAAGAAAAATCCACCTTATTGAGAAATACATCATACGTCCCCAAAATATTGAAATAAAAAATAAAAAAAAGCAAATTCTTGTACGGTCACACTCACACCATTTGACCGTGTGAAAATTTCCAGTAACTCCCCGATCTTTACATTCTCAGAATACGATTACGCATGAATGTTAGAATTCAATAAAGCGAACATACAAATACTGAATGATCTATGCCAGGGTTTTTTAAACTTTTGGTGTTACGGAGCCTCTGAACATGATGATTATTTTTCACGGATCCCCACAATAAATTTTAAAATTGTTACTTACCAATTAATATTCCTTAGTTAGTTAATATCACTTTACTCAATTTCAATGCTAAACCTTTTTAATAGGGTTAATACAAGTTATGAATAAATCTAAATTTCACAGGTAAATTATATATATTGAGGCTGTAAATTTGACACTCGACAAGCATATTAATAAACTCGGGGTCGAACCTCCCTTCTGATATTTTTGAAAACTGAAAAATCGCTAATAACGTGAGCGATTGCATCTTGATAAAATCGCCGATTATTTCCGTCAGTTTGATATGTTTTTCCGTAAACAGTTGCACGTCGGTGTTTATTCTCCCTAAATCACAAATTTTCCTCGGCATATGCATAAATTGTTCGACGAGGAAGACGATAATTGCTTTTTGTTCTCGTGTGTAAAAATAGGTTCAGTGTGGAAAACAAGTTAGTATATTATATATCATCGGCGACGATATGCTAAGAATAAATAATCAAGAGGTGTATTCGCAACCCAAATTATTCGAATGAAAAGCGGCATCATATAATAATAAAACTAAAACTTAAAACAGATAACACCATAAGTTTTGTTTTAGCAGACTCGTGACAGATTGAAAAAGCTTTTTAGGACAATGTTAATAACAAAATTTGGTGTTATTTTAGGTTTTCTTTGGAAATTATACGGTAGTAACAGAAATGGAAACATAGTCAATTGTGCGCGCGATTTAGGTTACTCTTATGCATTCTAAAACTACCGACTGCGACTACAGTTGGCACATTTTATTATTGCCGTTATTGCGTCTTTGGACAGTTACAAAATAGCCAAGTAATCGAATAGCCCGCGGAGCCCCTGGGTTTCTCTTGCGGAGCCCTGGGGCTCCGTACGGAGCACTTTGAGAACCTATGATCTATGCGACTGTAAAGATTTCAGTGAATATCTCATACGATAATCCCTGTTAATATCCAGCAATGGAGAAGCCCGGCCCGACCCGACCCGAACGTAATGATTTCAGGACCGACCCGGCCCGAATTTTGGGTCGGGCTCGGGCTTCAGATCTTAGCTCTAGGGTGAACACCCCCGAAAATTTCAAACACTCTGGCAAGTGTTGGGTCATATTTGAATATAATTTAAATCCAATTATGTTCGGTTTTAATAGTATTTTGACTTTCAATTTCCACTTTAATTTACCTCTGCCCTAAAAGGTGGCCCGTAATCATTTCAAGTCGTAAAAGGTGGAAATCGGGATAAAATTGACGCGATAATTTCCGCACAATGTAGATTTCTAGAAAAAATGTTGTTTGAAACAATATGGCGGCGCCTGCTTGTTTTGTCACAAAGCTAAAACTCCCGAGTGTGTGATCATTGCCTGATTCAACAGTGAGTAACCGAAATGAAAATATTTTAAATTAATTTCAATCAAAAAATTCAAACGATCACTTCACGATGTACATCAATAAATCATTTTCAGCTAAACAGCTTCTGGGAAACGATCGTTGAAAACGATCTAACCATTGCAAATGAAAAAGCAATGCGAAAAAGAATCAGAAATCTATCTCGCTACCCCCCACCACCTCTAACCAGCCCCCTCCTATTGTGATACATTGATGAAGCAATGTCGAGCCAGAAAAATATTGGTATTTTCGAATAATAGTAGTTCTTCACATGTCGTTAGATATCAGTGGTAGCTCATACAAAGCCTAGTTCATATCAAACGGCGTGAATGAGTGACCTATATATATAATTAGTTAACAGACGGTAAAATTAATTTTTGTGAGATTTAGTAGGAAGTTTTGAGTCATTTTATCGCCATTGAAAGTCTGCGATTCCGCCTCTTGGAGTTACAAATCGCGTGATAAAGGGCAAACCTGGCAAATTCACAAAGGGGCAAAATCCAACTTGTTTTATGTCTATGAAACGCGGTATTTCAGTGCATTTCTACGTGTGATATGTCATTTTTTTGGAAAATATAGTGAGGGCTTCGAATAAAATTATAATCAGAATATCTCACTGATATATTTGGCCTTAAATTTGCGTTGCGCTGTTTGAAAAGAAAGTAAATGACTGATGTGAGCTTCCGCGATTTTTTTTATACGATAATGATTTCGTATAATCACGAATGTGTTTTGGAAATGCGTTACTTCGAAAGCATGGTGTTACTCATGAACGATGCAGCGGAAATTAGTTGAGCGATAGCGAGAATTGCAAAGAAAAGTTGATAACATTGTCTAGTTCTCATCGCAGGACTTTTTCCATCAATATTTCCATGCACTCAAAAAAAAACTAGTAATTTTCCATTGCGCTAGAAATTCAAATTTTCAAATCCTCTCTAACCCTCAACTGCATATTTACGATGGGGATGTTTTTTCTCAAATTTCACATTTTTGCATTATTGAAATTGCATTGCCATGTTTCGTCTAAACTTAGCTAACATGAGAAAACATCTTCCCGATGTATAGCTTGCGAGATGTTCATAAAACCCTAAATTGGGTTGCGTCTCGAGATTGTTTAAGAACCCCTGGTTCAATCTACACATAGCGTAACAATTGTAGCGTAAGTTGTGTGGAAAATTTACTTTTTTGTTAACATATATCGCCCCTCGATAGCATGAATTCTAAAAGTTGGAATAAAGTTTCTTCTATATTTTTAAATATTCGTGGTATGTCACATTCGGTACCCCGATTTTAAATTTGATTGGCTGACGTCCAAGGGTGTTTTTTTTCTATATTTTCAAATATTCGATGTATGTCAGAAATATTGCCACGTCATTCGGTACCCCGATTACAAATTTGATTGGCTGACGTGACGTAATTTACATCGATAATTTCAACGCATGTTTATATCCATAAAAAGAATAGTCGTAATTTCAGAAGACACAAGTGGGCCGGATAAAACACTTCGGTGGCCCGCGGGCCGTAATTAGCCCACCCATGTATCAAGCACGCGCAAACAATATTTTTGTGGTAAATCTACCTTGTGTGGGAATTACAAGGAAGACTCTAACCCGAGTCCCACTATATCACTTTAGAGCAGCGGTTCTTAACTCTTTAGCACTTTACTTAGTTTACTAATTTTAACCCAAAAGTACCCAATAGTGTTCATTAATTGGAAAAGAAATTAGTAAATTATCTCATTATATTCATTTGAAGTGACGGCTTCCTTTATTTATTGGCAAATAGCTGTTTAATGTCTGGTGGAGTGCAGTGATTTCCCCACACCACTCCCATAAGGGGCAAACACCCCCCTACAATTTCGGACACCCTGTCTAGTGTTGGGTCATATTGGCAGCAAAATTCAATTTACTTCTAATTATGTTGGGTTTTTATCGTATTTGGACTTTAAATTCTCACTTTAATTTACTTCTGTCATAAAAGGTCGCCCATAACCATTTGAAGTCGTAACAAGTGGAAATAAAAACCGAAGCGATAATTCCCACACAAGGTAGATTTCTCATAAAAATGTTGTTTGAAATAACATGAATGCTTGGTTTGTCACAAAGCCAATTAAATTTAAAATCATAGAACCAAAAATTTGCGGCAATTTTGCACTTATGGTAAATATTTCAAGAAGAACGGAAGCGTTGGGGGTTAAGGGAGATCATCAGGAAAAACAACGTTTCATAACATGTGATAGTCACTGATATTTCTAAATCCGGAGTGTGTGATTAATGCCTGATTCAACAGTGAGTAACAGACATAAAAAAAATTTTATTTTATTTAAATCAAAAAATTCAAACGATAACTGCACGATTTACGTCAATAAACCATTAAATTCCAGGAAACGAAAGTTGACAATTTATGCCGATTTGAACTGGCATAACCCTGGCATCCGATTTTTCACATTTTAGCCATTGCCAACAAAATAGCAATGCAAATAAAGCCGCCCTCTATCTCGCATTTGTTTGCTGTTATCGGGATTTATAGCAAAGGTTTTCAGCCTTTTTTCCCTAATTTACCTCTTTGCAAATTCAAAATAAAATTCAACCAGCCATGGCAAAATCCGACGTGTTTTATGTCCATAAATCGCGGCATTTCAATGCATTTTTACGTGTGATATGTCAGTTTTTGGAAAATATAAAAGGGCTTCGATTACAAGCATAATCAGAATATCGTACTGATATATTTGTACTGATAGGGGGTAGGCGGGGACTGGGGCATTTTCCATACATAAGGCGCATTGGGCTAGAAGGCTTGGCTCGTACTGATACTGGTTTTGAGTGCAGTGTTACCTGACACATACATTTGTGGAACTCACCTATAAGGCGCGCGATCAATTTTAAATGGCTCAAAAATTGCGCGGATGGATAAATAAAACATAATCATACCTTTGTCTCCTATTGCAAGGACTGACCAGGTATGAAAGATGCTGGGTCGCTTTGCAGAGCTGCAAACTTTATTGCTGGGTCAAAATTATTGAAACTTATAACCGCATAACTAAAGTGATGTCATTTTTCCATTTTATTAGCTTTTAACTTAAATTTTTTAACAAAATCATGCTTAAAGTTACTTTACAAGCCTGCGTGTAGCGAATAAAAGGGTATTCAAATCGTTATTTCATAACTACTGGAATTTGGCGACGCGGTGCTCATATGTGGCTATTTTTTTTCTGCGCTTCTGAAGCAAGTAAACCGAGAATTCGACGTCCGAAATGCTATATTCGATGTCTAAAATCTTATTTTCGACGTCCGAAATCTTATATTCGATGTCTAAAATCTTATATTCGATGTCCGAAATCATATATTCGACGTCTGAAATACCATATTCGACGTCCGTGAACCTATATTCAACGTCCAAATTCTAATATTCGACGTCTAAAATTCAATATTCGACATTCGAAATATTGTATTCGATGTCCGAAATCCTGTAAGCCCCCGCTCAAAAAAAATTGTAATTATCCAGTTAGATTGAAGGCTAGGAAAGCAGATTGCGCAGGAAACTCAAATTTTCAGATCATTTCTGACCCTAAATTCTTAATTTTCAGTTGATATATATATTTATATCTACCCAGACTGAGCCACACAATATTAAAAGCCGGCAAGACATGTCTGGCCTGAATTTTCATATAATAGGATTCATGGTGTCGGTTAATATGCCATATTGCGCAAAAATTTACCAAAATTCCATCAAATATGACTCTCACGGGCGTGGTAGTGACGTCGTCGTCATCGTTTCATAAAGATAGAAAGAGCAGCCCAAACTCTCTTTTTGTGACGCAACACGTCTCCTGAAATTTGAAAGAGAGAAAACAATCTCACTTTCCGCTCAAAAGTAGTGAGTCAGCTTGCATAGGATATATTCTACTACTTCATTCAATTTACTTTCATCGAAGCAAAGTTGACGAAATTCTTGGATTCGAAATGAAGATTCCGATTCGACACAGTTTCATCGGACTACTACTGTTGATAGAAGCTTGTTTATTGATTAAAGGTCAGTACAACCGTGCATGCTTTGTTGGGTTTGCTTGCTTGCCTGAGTTTTGTTTTTTAGGGCGCACTAAAACTGACATGTGCAAACCATGGCTGGCGGGCCTATACTTGGCCAGTTTGTTAATTTAATTGGGCCCGCCTGATGCTACCACAACCAAACTAAAACCCAATTTGGATGTTCTAGCTAAAAAATAGCTCAAGGAATTTGAGGAAATTATGATTAAATTTTGGTAGGAGGCTTATGGTTTCCTCTTCTGCTTTTGTAAAACCGTTAAGACTGTTGATGAAATGTGACTTTTTGCGTCACACTTACATGGCCCGCCAGTCTAGTAAAATTTTTGACCCCCTGCCCAAAAACCTTGCCACCCCTGCACGATAAAATAAATAATTTCGTTGGATATTTGATACCCAATTGATAAATCATACATCAAGTAAAACTTTTGCCTCAGTATATCAGTATAGCAGGGGATATTTACTTGGCTATCACACACTAACCCTAACCTGGTACACTTACTATCAACTTATAATAATCGCTGATTTTACAAAAGCAAAAATTAAAATAATTACTAAATATTCCCCAGCAATTTTCGAATATAAAAATTAGATTAGTAGTTTATACAGAGGGTTAGTTTTTTAAAAATTATATAAAGACACAAACAATCAGGCCATTGATATCCAAACGGCATGAACGCTTTATATAGGTATTAAGGGCGCTCCGGTAGTATGTGCACTAAGATGGCGCACAACCTGAACATGGTATGTGTACCAGGCTAGGATTATCAGGTTGTGCGCCATATTGGTGCACATACTACCGGAGCGCCGTATTAAGATTATAAGTATAGAATCCAGAAATCTAATAATATACGTTCTTATTGTAACAGTGTATTGGTGACATTATTGTAGATATTCTAATATTTTTCCCAAACCACATCGAAAAACTTAAATATGAAAAATAGGACTCCAGAAGTGTGTGTACCAATATGAGGGTGACTCATTTTGTTCGCTTATTTTACATTAAGTTGTGTAAAGGAACTGAAACAGCTGGGCAGGGTGGTATTCGCTCGGCTAACACAGATGGCCCAACAACCCGTAATATAAATGAAATAAAATTTTGGCCTCATCCTAACCTGGTACACATACTTCGGGATTACCGTTTTTTAATCGGCTTATAATTATTGTTGATTTTACAAAAGCAAAAAGTAAAATAAATACTAAAAACCTCCCCAGCGATTTTCGAATATAATAATTAGTGGTTTATACAGAGGGTTAGTTATTTAAAAATTCTATAAAGACTCAAACAATCAGGCCAATGATATCCAAACGGCATGAACGCTTTATATAAGTATTAAGGGCGCTCCGGTAGTATGTGCACCAAGATGGCGCACAACCTGAACATGGTATGTGTACCAGGCTAGGATTATCAGGTTGTGCGCCATCTTGGTGCCATACCACCGGAGCGTATTAAGATTATAAGTATAGAATTCAAAAATTTAATAATATACGTTCTAATTGTAACAGTGTATTAGTGACATTATTGTAGAAATTCCAATATTTTTTCCGAACCACATCGAAAAACTTGGGCAAAAATACGATGAAAAAACACTTTATTTGTCGAATTCAACAAATTTTAACATTTCATAATGTATTCGTAAATTGGCGATTTAGCCAATATAGGTGACACGGCGTAACTGTGAATTGAAACAATTCATTTGACAAATTTCATATCTGCTTTTTCGTTTTACGGCTGAAATATTTGTGTTAGGGGGAATATTCATTTATTGCGGCGTAGGGAAAGCCGGTATGACGGCGTAATAATATGACGAACCCTGGTCTCTCGATGAAAGTTGAACCAAAATTTAAATTTTGAAAATAATAATTTTTTATCTGATAGATATCCCCCTCGAATACCTCGTTGATTTTGTCTCGTATTGGATGCGTTGCTGTACTGTAAACAGGGCTGAGTTTACCCGGCAAAATAGGCCTTGGGGTCTAAAGTTTTAGGGACCTCGGCATTCAATTTTGTACTATCATCCGGTTTCAAGTCGCTTTTGAATTGTAAAAGATTGTTATAGAATAAAAACAATTCAGAATTTTATAAAGCTGATATTAATCAAATAAATTCTCGTCTCAAATACCCACCGTTTCGAAAATTAAAAATAGTAGACTAACAAATTTGTATAAATTCAAAAAATTGTACTCTGGTCTCATGGCGTTTTATTACGACGCAATTTCTTAATCTACTTGTGCAATTAGCATGCTGCCAGTAGCTAAAATATCATGTAATTTATTTATGACGTCATAATGTATTCTTCATGACGTCATTGTTTAAGAGGACTCTCGGAAAACTCAGAAGCCTAGGGCCTCTTGTCGTCTGAATCTCGCCCTGACCGTGGATCTTACTAAATGGCCCTTCCTTCATTGTAAAACAATTTTTGTTTTGAAATCTCCAATGAGAGAACTTCCTCATTCAAAATGTTTTGGTTTTTAAAGCTAAATCCTAAATAAATATCGCCAAATACACTCAAATGTTCAGAAGTGAAAAATCGCTCATAGATTAGCGGGTGTGTTGGCCCATTGGTAAAGCGTTGGACTTATATTTTAGCATCGCAGGTTAAAAACTCGCGTTCCATTTTTTATACACCCAGGGTGTAGCAATGCCGAATTCGGTTATAAAGGTGTATAAAGGAAGCATCAAACTATGGAGAACTTTCGCGAGTTTATTGTTCGCCAGAAAAACTGGAACGATTCTCAGAAACCGACGGTATGAATCAAATCTTTGCCTATGGCGCACGTTCGATGAACATTATTAGGTTCCTCAGCGGCGGGCGTGAAATTTAAATTTGATTCGACCAATCATCATCGAGGAAAATAGTGCGTTCGCATGACGTAGGTAGCTGTATAAAATTAAATATGGAATAAGCGAATGCGCGCCATAAGGAAATAGGTACTGAAATAGTCTCTATATAATAAAAAAGTTCAGGGACATAACTTTCGTTTATATGTTAAAAAACCTATTTTAAAATGAACGATTAACTCGATTTCTAATTTTATTTTTTTTTCTAACAGGAGAGGAATGCTGGATTCCTATGATTTGCGACGATCAACCTACTTGGAGAGAACTTACGGTGAGAGCTTTAGTAGTAGTTTCATACTGGTGGTATTTCACTTTAATCCATGGGAACACTTTTTCACGGGGAACACTTGCTAAGCTAAGGCCTTACTGCATGGATGTGCAACCTTCATGTCCATATATTTAAACATTCCTCTCTTGTTCTATTTCAGGAAGGACAGTGCACAAAAGAAGAAGAGAAAGCTTTGGAAGGTTCGTGTCCACAATATTACTTCCTTTAAAATACCTTCGCTATTTTTCATATTTGCCAAACGGTATGATAGCTAACAATCGTTTAGGTACCCCTGAAATATGCGTACCAAGATGGCGGAAATAGGAACGTATTATGTTTACCATGTTAGGGTGAGGCTATAATTTAAGGTGCAAATACTACGGGAGTTACCTAATTAGTCCTCCAACTTGTAATTGAACTAAAATAAGAAAAATTAGAATAAAATTAGGACCTAATCCTAACCTGGTACAAATATTACGTTCCAATGTCCGCCATATTGGTACGCATTCTCCAAGAGCACCACCGTTTCATCAGTGAATTTCAATCATTTTCTATTTTTATTGCGCCATTTTTACCAATCAAATCATGACATATAGTTTAGAAATACCCATCTCATAATTTTATATGGAACCAGAGAGAGGGGGATTCATATCTTCTAACAATAAAATTCACTGGATACGGATTGTAAAACTGATGGCAATTTAAATTCTGTTTTTATTATGTTTCGCAGCTTTAACGGAACGATTAGACGGGATGAAAAGTGAGCTCAATCAATTAGAAAAGGTGTTGGAAGTAGCAGAGACGAACTCAGTGCAGCCCTCTGTTGTAGGAGTCAAAGAAACGACCAATCCCCAGGGTATGAAAATACATGTATTTTGGTATCTTATGCACTAGATATTGAAAAAGTCCTTTTCAGTAATAGTAATCGGTAATAAGGCGATTGTGCGAAAACGCTGACATTGAGTGTCTCATTCTTATCTTGAAGTATCCGAACCTTCAAATCTTGCTATAAACTTATAATATAAATTCAATTTTTCACACAGGTAACAAAGTCAAGAACACGACGCGCTCTTCAACCGTCCCTGCTACATCCCCGTGGTCAACTAAGGAAGCCATTCTGTCTACTGTGCTCCCACAAACTACAAAAGTTGAATAGAGTACAGGTTGGTGTGGCCTTTTCTTTCTCGTTTTTCACTCGGAAAATATTTCTCCCCTAAACGCTTTTTAGTACACGTTAAATATTCTAATTAGGAATTCTCCAGAACAAGAAAATTGCGATGGTTTCCGGAAAAGTAATGAGATTTGACAACGAATCACGAAAACACTAAATGTATTTGCGCGATTAAAAGATATCAACGTTATGGCCTCAGATTATCCTTAAAAAAATGACTTTCTTTATCCCTGCAAGGCGCCTAAAAATAGGACTTAGCAAAATTGCCTTAAGATGGCGTCATAATTCGAGCGTTGCTCCGCTTTATGCCCTATAGTGTTGTTGCTGCACTGTTCGACTCAAGAAATCGGATACTGGCGTAGTTAAGTAATTAAAGCGGGCACCCTCATCGGATTAAGTAATCCTCAAAAAATATCGTGAAAACGTCCGTATATTTTGTCGTGTTTTTTTTTGGATGACGTATTCAGATGGGGGTTGGAAATAAAATATGCAAAAAATGGTTAGGCCACACCCATTACATGTGATATTAAACTATACAAGACCCAGAAATCGCAGTTACTCACTTTTTCGTCGATTTTTTTCGATACAGTGGGGTAAACTCTTTACTTTCCACAAATTGGAATTTTTTTAAATGTTGATATTTGTTTTATTTTATCCACCAAATATACTGCATTGATGAATTGAATGAGAATAAATCAAGAGCTGATTGCCCGCACGTAAGGGTTGTACCATCCGGGCTCTAAATCAGGGGTCGACAAACTACGGCCCGTGGGCTGAATCCGGCCCGAACTTATTGTGGGACACGTGTAGACTAAATTATATTATAACATAACATGTATAAAATTCACAATTACTCGTTTACTAAGCCGATAATCTAATTATAATTAGACAAATAACAACAAAACGCAGAAAAGTTGATGCTAAATGGCGAGTTTAATGGCGCCGAAAATATTCAAATGGAAATGAGAAAATAAATCTATATTCTATTTGAGAGATGTATCACTGCTTGATTTTTAATAGAAAAAGTATCATCCGTTCGGTTTTGAACTTTCTATAAATATGTTTGGCCCGCCAATGACTTGCAATCTTTAATTTTGGCCCGACAAAAGTTTGCCGAGCCCTGCTCTAAATTCTTGTTTTTTTTTGTTAGTTTTTTATTCGAGGTCGAGGAGGTGAAAATACCTATGATATCAGAATTTGGCAAATTTGTTGAAAAGTCTGGTCTGCACCTTATAACTGTTTCAATGTTCAGTTACAGTACGTAGCTGCCCAGCACCTGAAGCTCTAGAAAACGGGATTGTGGACCTTACGACCGCACCTGACTTAGAGTTTGGTCAAACAATCAAATATTCATGCAATGCTGGATACGTTCTTCAAGGATCAAACATGGGAAAATGCGGAGAAAATGGAACCTGGGGGGAATTGCCCACTTGCGTAGGTAAGTGTTGACGCTGTGTATTCGAGGATAATTTTTAACTCCAGGGTGTTCGGTTGTTGGTGCCTCGTGTAGTTTCGTATCCCAAGTACTTCTAGTGAGTGTAGCATAACGATTTTTGCACATGTCAATCCTAACCCCCACCTGACTATGCCATCCAAAAATTAGCTGAAACAAATAACTAGTTAGCTATTTCTAAATCCAACATGGACTGGTAATGAGACCACTGGTGGGATTTGCTATTTGATTGAGCCGTCTCATTGACTTTCCTCTCCCATGAGATGAATCGGCCTCTGCCAAAAATCCGATCTTAAAAACTTAGCAAACTCCTAATTAAAATCTGACTCTTATTCAAATGAAATTTACACTTCTTAAGTCCAATTCATGCAAGCCTGGCTAAATATACTGTTATGAATTATTAGCAAACCTGCCTTTTGAGTTTTTATTGATAATTTTGGCTTGTTTCCATTGAAAGTCTGACATTAGGACATTTGATTATCTCTGGACTTATAAGCTGAGTCGAAGTTAAGATTGTTTTTAACCCGATGTCGATTGTGAATTTCATCTGACTTTACAGCCCTGTTCACAGTAAAATAATATTTGGTTCAAGCCAGAATACGAAACTAGGTCTTTAAAAAAGTCTTTTTATGTTTTTCAGTCGATCTTACTTGTAATTTTGAGTCTTCAACCAACCCTACATGCGGCTACATGAGAGTTAATGGAACATTTGAAAGGACTAAGGACATTACAGGTATTGTTTCCGTATGAAATTAGTGAGTGGCTGTAACTTTGCTTACAAATGAGGCTTCTTAACATCTGAGTGAGTGTTCGTAACTTTGTTTACAAATGAGTCACCTTTACTTTTTGAGTGAGTGCCTGTAACTTTGCTTGCAAATGAGTCACCTTTACTTCTGAGTGAGTGCCTGTAACTTTGCTTGCAAATGAGGCTTCTTTACATCTGAGTGAGTGTTCGTAACTTTGTGTGGAAATGAGTCACCTTTACTTTCTGAGTGAGTTCCTGTAACTTTGCCTGCAAATGAGTCACCTTTACTTCTGAGTGAGTGCCTGTAACTTTGCCTGCAAATGAGTCACCTTTACTTCTGAGTGAGTGCCCGTAACTTTGCTTACAAATGAGTCACCTTTACTTCTGAGTGAGTGCCTGTAACTTTGCTTACAAATGAGTCACCTTTACTTCTGAGTGAGTGCCCGTAACTTTCCTTACAAATGAGTCACCTTTACTTCTGAGTGAGTGCCCGTAACTTTGCTTTCAAATGAGTCACCTTTGCCTGTAACTACTTGCAACTGAGTCACCTTTACTTCTGAGTGAGTGCCTGTAACTTTACTCACAACTGAGTCTCCTTTTCTTCTGAGTGATTGCCTGTAACTTTACCTACAACTGAGTCTCCTATACTTCTGAGTGAGTGCCTGTAACTTTACTTACAACTGAGTCTCCTTTACTTCTGAGTGAGGGCCCGTAACTTTGCTTGCAAGTGAGTCACCTTTACTTCTGAGTGAGTGCCTGTAACTTTACTCACAACTGAGTCTCCTTTTCTTCTGAGTGATTGCCTGTAACTTTACCTACAACTGAGTCTCCTATACTTCTGAGTGATTGCCTGTAACTTTACCTACAACTGAGTCTCCTTTACTCTGAGTGAGTGCCTGTAACTCTGCTCGTTGAAAAATACTCAAGCTCTATCCCAGTTCTCACACCAGATATACTCACTTTTTTTATTCCAATTGATTCTAGGTTATGTTCTTGCTGGTAACGGTTCAATCAGATCCTTATCCAAGGCTTTGGCTGGCAATGAGGAACTATGCATGAGTGTCGACATAAAAGGGACATCTGATGGAGAACTGGTGGCCAAGGTTCACAATGGAACTGTAACGTGAGTAGCTAACACTGCATTTATTTTTCACCCAAATATTTCCCGCTTTCACTCCAAAGAAGGTTTTGTATTGGCAGCCGCTATACAGTGAGGATTTATAATTAAAAAAAACAATAACGAAATTTGTAATTCAGTGTTTTAGATCAGGCTTGTGCCACCTGCCGCCAGAAAGAAAATGCGGCTCACAAAAAAAAAATGTGAAACCCGCGGCATAGTGCCAGTTTTGTCTAATGGGCTTGCAAAACAAATTTTTAGTTCAATCTGATACTTTTGAGTAATTCCAATCCCGTTGTGTTGCAAAACCTATATTTCGGTCCAAATTATTATCTATGCCTATGAACATGTCATGTTGTCAAGCAAAGCCTATGTTGAATAAAAGTGTGGGCCGCGGCTTCACCCAGTTATTTGTATTTGGCCCTTTCTATTAAAGGTTGCTCGCCCCTGTTTTAGGGTATTCCAAAAAATTTGCTTTGAATATCATCTGGGAACAAAACTACTGGCAAGCACTGTAACATGAAGAGCTGCTAAAACTATAAATAACTATAGCGGTGAATTCAACATTGGTAAATGCTTATTGGCGGGAGACTTGAGACAGTTAAATTTGATGCGCTCGGAAAGAGAGCTGAAAAATAGACTTCATGTAGATGGGGTTCCTTGAAAATGCCGAGTATAACCGATTTTGATTTTTTTGGAAGTCTATGTAAAGGCAGCAATTATATATTTTGCAACTTTTAGGAAAGCAATCTGGCCGTTTTCTGCCTCGACTACCTGGAAAACAGAGAAATTCGTTTTAAAGAAAGTAAACTCTACAGATACCGAGGTTTGTAACACATTTGTTAGCGAATTTTTTAAATCGGAATTGCTTGGGATGTAAATCCCATTTTGTAAAACGCGAAAGCATTTTAAAATTTTGGTAGGGCGTAGTCTAGCTCTGACATGGGCAAACTACGTCCCGCGGGCTAAATTCTGCCAGTTGGGAAATTCAATCTGGCCCGCCTGATCCTGCCACAACCAAACTAAACCAAATTTTGATCTTTTAGCTGAAAATAACTCAATGAATTTGTTAAAAATTTGATTAAAATGTTTTTTACTCTTGCTTTTGTAAATGTAAATATTGTTCAAAAAATCGTCACACGTCACACATCGTTTTACGTCACACTTACATGGCTCGCCAGTCTAAATGTCCAAATTTCTGCGCCAGGTCCAGGTCTAGCTTTATCAGCGCGCAGAGGGTTGTAATCATTTCTTTGCATAATTGGAGTTTCTCTAGGATCCATTTACAAATAGGGAACACATATTACCACTTTCCTCTCCGCATGAATAAACCTCAAATGTAGATATATTTTTTTAACTCTGTAAGGATCCACTTGAAATTATGATACGTTAAAAGACTTGGAGACACTCTAGACCAGACATAGGGAAAGTACGCCCGTGGGCTGAATCCAGTCCGTTGGGTGATTTAATCTGGCCGCCTGATGCTGCCACAATCTTTGGGGTTTTTTGCTAAAAAATGGATCAAGGAATTTGTTGAGATTGCGATTAAATTTTGTTTTGGTACGAGGTTCATTGATTTTAAACTTTGCTTTTGCAAATATTTTATGAAACGTAACTGTTTACGTCACTTTTACATGGTCCGCTTTTACATTGCAATTTTTTTGCCCCTTCTCTGAAAACCCTGCCCACTCCTGCTCTAGTCTCTGCCTCGCTCAAACTTCAATCTTTTTTATTTCATTTAGGTCCAACTTGTGCTTGACGCATCCGGGAATGTAGAGTTAGACAACATAACAACTTCGAACTCTTCCGATTGTTATGGTCTTGGTAAGTAAGTAAGATTCCAGTATTTTTTAAAAATGAATCAATGGCTGTTTGCAAAAGAAGCATTGATTGAAATGACGAAATATTTTACAAATTTAAAAGAATCACAAACAAATACTCTCTCTTCTCTTACGACCATTCAACCATCATCATTTATAACCTGCTGTCTATATGGCAGCCCATTAGCCCTGTATGCAGGAGGCCATTCTAATGGCGATTGGGGTCATATATCCATGAAGGTTAAATGCCAACACAACTGTGTTTAAAGCTTTCACCGCAATGCCAACGTGACCACAAAATTGTGAATGATTCTTCTGAACAAGGCTTTGAGAGCACACAGGAGCTGTTAGGCTCAGTGTACCCTTCTCAAGCTAAGTTTGAACTTTTTTTATCATTTGTTTTTTGTAGCTATACAATGTGCAAAGCAAAATCTTGAGAAAGGAACAATTTCTCCTGAGCAGGAATTGTACAGTCAGGATCAGAAGGTCAGTTACTCTTGCAGCAATAGTGACACTATGGAAGGAGGGCAGACGGGAACATGCAAAGCTGACGGTTCATGGTCCACAACACCAGTGTGCACTCGTGAGTTATTTTCTATAGCAATCAGGACCATTCAACCATCCCCGTTTCTAACCTGCTGGCAGCCAAGTATCCCTGTATGGAGGGGATCATTCAAATAACGATTGGGACCATATATTCATTCTTATTCCTAAACCGCTGTCTATATGGCAGCCCAATAGCCATGTATGCAGGAGGTCATTTAAATAGCGATTAGGGTCATATATGAATCATATATCCATGAAGGTTAGATGGAAACACAGCTGTGTTTAACGATTTTACCGCAATGCCATTGTGACCACAAAATTGAGCATGTTTTCTCTGAACAAGGTTTTGAGAGCGCACAGAAGCTATTAGGTTTGGTGTACCAAATAATCCTCAAGTTAGCTATACAATGTGTAAAGCGACATCTTGATAAGGGAACAATTTCTCCTGAGCAGGACTTGTACAGTCAGGGTCAGGAGGTCAGTTACTCTTGCAACAATGGTTACACTTTGGAAGGGGGACAGAGAGGAACATGCAAAGCTGATGGTTCATGGTCCACAACACCAGCGTGCACTCGTGAGTTTTTTTCCTCAGCGATTACGACCATTCAACCATCCCCATTTCTAACCTGATGTTCATATGGCAGCCCAATAGCCTTGTATGGAGGATGTCATTCGAATAGACAATGGGTTCATATATCCATCCCTAACCCGATGGAGTTTATTTAAACAGCAATTGACGTCATGCATCCATCTCTTTTCCTAACCTTCTGTATTTATGGCAGCCCAATAGCCCTGTATGGTAGGCCATTCAAATAGCGATTGGGGTCATATATCCATCCCATAACCTGCTGTCTGTATGGTATCCCAATAGCTCTGTATGAAGGAGGCCATTCAAATAGCGAATGAGGTCATATATCCATGAAGGTTAGATGTCAACAAAGCTGTGTTCAACGCTTTTATCACAAAGCCATCGTGATCACAAAATTGTGCATGTTTCCTCTGAACAAGGCTTTGAGAGCGCACAGGAGCTGTTAGGCTCAATGTATCAAATACTCTGCAAGTAAAGTTGAACTTTTTTCATCATTTGTTTTCTTGTAGCTATACAATGTGCGAATCAAAATCTTGAGAAGGGAACAATTTCTCCTAAACAGGACTTGTACAGTCAGGGTCAGGAGGTCAGTTACTCTTGCAACAATGGTTACTATTTGGAAGGGGAGCAGACGGGAACATGCAAAGCTGACGGTTCATGGTCCACAACACCAGTGTGCACAAGTAAGTTTTTTTTTATAGCGATGAGGACCATTCAACCATCCCCGTATGGAATCAAGGCTATATGCGTTGCAAGCATCGCGTTACATTTCCAGGTATTCCCATAGTATGTAAACCAAGATGGCGGACACCGGAACGTAGTATGTGTACCAGGTTCGGGTTGAGCAATAATTTCAGGTACAAATACTACGGGAGTCACTTGGCTAGTCCCCGAACTCGTAATAGAACTGAAATAGGAAACATTGGAATAAAATTATGGCCTAACCCTAACCTGGTACACATACTACGTTCCGATGTCCACCAGCTTGGTTCACATACTACGGTAGCGCCCATTTCAATGCTAATACTTGGCGAACAAAAACAAGCGGCAACAACAAAAGGCGAATAAGCAGCATTGTGCTAAAATTAAGAGCTCATATTTGCGAAGACAACTAAATGTGTAAATTATTTTGACTTCGACTGAATCCGCTTGTTTTTCATACTTCTGTTGCGACGTCAACAAAGAACATTTCGATAATTTATTGCGCAACCAACGGATGATATCTGGACACTTCATGTCTGATCATGAATCTTAAGTCCAATCCCTGACCATGAAAGTCGGTTTTTGGCTTTGGCAACCCGCATGAGTTATGCAAATCTGAAACTTCATTACTCGCGAACCCAATATTACATTTAGACAAATTTTATATTGTTTAAAAGACAATCTTATAATTCTGAAATGAAAATAAAATGTCGCGATTATCCTTAAATAATTTGCAAAACTGCAAAGCGTGAAAATCTTCCAAATTAAATAACAAAAGGGCAGAATAAGAATAATAATAAATTGGCGACTTTTTGAAAATTCACCCTGGGCGAGATTGTAGTGAGAAAATCATTAAAGTAACTATTTATTGATAAACGTATTGTAATCAGTGGCGCAGCAGCATGTTTCGGGTTTCAAACTCCGTCTCTTAAAAGTTTCTGAAGACTAAAAATGACACTGATATTTTTGCAGCGCTAGTTTTGTTGAAATCGCTGAGTGATGAGGTAAAAAAGGGAATCGAAATTTGCGGTGCAATGGCTCAAGAAGAAAGGGACCGCGGTCACGCAACTCGGTAAAATAGCCTTTCAAATAGAATTTTTCAGCGAATAATGTTTTCTGTTGTGTAAAATGTTCAATCCATGGCCGATGCCAGCATTTTAGATGTTTTGCCATATTCATTTAATTGTATTGACCGGATTTCGCCTATCAGCCGACTTCGTTGACTAAAAATATATAAGGATTACTATTCCAAAATGCCGCCACCATAAAAATGTGGGACAATGTGTCCGATTATATTATAATTGTAAGTAAATGGTGGTTGGGTACTTATATCCACCCCTATTCCTAACCAGCTGTCTGTAAGGCAGACTAAAAAACGGCCTTCGTTCAGTACTCTCAAAAATTCAGCGTGTGCTCACTCCTGAACTCGGGCCGTATATGTTTTGTAAGTCATTACCGCTGGTCTGCTGGCATCACACTCACTCAAAAATGAACGGAACCTTCGGTTTTTATGCTTTCACTCTGAACAACATTCTACACAAACATCTATTGCGACGTGAAAAGCTAGGCGTTAAAACACGTTCATCCTGAATGTGCCCTGTACAAGCAATTACTGATATGTAAGCAGATGCTGTTATTCTCTCTGAACAAGGCTCTACAGAATCAACCGAAGATAGGTTAAGGCCTATTAGTTTCAACCCTTCCTTAACCCAACGGGCCCTATTGTTTTCAAAATGCCAGAGAAATTTTTACACATTGAATAGGAATAAGAAACTTTGAAGGAAACACTGATACTGTTGATTAATCGCGGCATCCATTGGCTATCGTGTCGGTTGTCTACAAACTCGCGCCGTGAAGACGAAAAGTTTATTAATAATTCCTGTTATCTAATATTCAGTACGTTATAGCTTTTTCCTGCTCATATTAACCTCACGTATCACAGGTCTATATTTTCCAGACCATATTTCACTGGTATGTTTCTTCAGCTCTAATATCTCAGTGGCTGCCTGTAATCTGCTCATAGAAACGTTCACTGAGTGAGTTCGCGTGACATTGCTTGAAGCAAATTTGATGACGTGTTCAAAAGTATTGAAGGCTTCACAATCATATTATTGTAAAACTACAAAAGACAATTATCCTGAATAAAATGAATCAGGTTCTTAAATAAAACGTAGAAATAAATATTCTCCTTAATAATTGTTTCATAAATATCTGTCTTCAAATACTTTTGACTGTTATTTTTATTTTAGAATGTGGCGTTGAATATAATTTAAGATGTTTTCGAGCGATCGTTTACAATACACAAAACGTCACGTTGAGTGTCGCTGAAACTCTTTGCAAAAACAAATTGGCTAACATTTATGACGTCACACACTACAAACTGATTCAAGATTATTTACGATCAATGATTCCTGATGGATGGCCATGGATTGGAATTTGTACGGGAATGACTTACGAGGTTGGTAGAGTTCGAATCATACATGAAATCCTTATAAATTGTCATTAATAATATTATATATAAATGTTATGGCCGATATTGTCTCCACATTGCCATGTGCTATTACATTTTATTTTGAGATTAAATCATGTAGCATAGGAGAGAACTTCGATTCGAATCCTATCGGATTAGAAAAATTCGTTTGCCAGCGTTTTCCAGTTTCTATCTAAAAATTCAACCACAAACTTTCGTCTCCATTTAATGTTCGGGGTAATTCAACAAACTGACTTCAACACCAGCGCAATGCTTCAATATTAATTACGGCTCTGATACTAAATCAGAGAAGACTAAACCAAACTAATTTTATTTATGCGCCTATTCAATTCAATTTTCATCCATCAACGGTAATCGTTGGAGTGTGACTGAGCAGAATAATCACGTGGTGGTGTCCTTTTCACTCAGTTCCTTACTGGAAACCAAATAAGTTTGTTTTGCTTTGTCAGATCATATCACAAGGATTACTGGTTCAACCATACTCAACTATATATAAAACTGTCATTTGTTATGTATCTCAAAACATAATTTTCTATTTCACAGAACGGTCAGCTGTATTCAACGACGGGCCAAGCTATATCTCTGTTAAGTAATATTTGGTATCCTGGTGCTCCGGGTTCCGATGCATCGTTCACAACTGTTGTTGTTGATGTCAAATCAAAAGCGGAAGAAATACATCAAGGGCTTTTGAATTATCCTTCTTCCACTTTAAATCACGGAGTCATGTGTGAAAATGAATCATAACTCTGTCCATTGAATGATCAATAAATCAAAATTGTAGAATTACTTGAGTTTAAGATTAATTGTTATTCACCCTAGTAACTTATTAAAACTTTGAATTACTATTTCCACAGTTGAACAAGCACATGTTTTTGTTTTTCCGAATATTCGTTATCCATACATACAGCTTAATTTACACCTCAACTTACTTTTTCCACGGCCCACACTTGAACAAGCATATGAAGTAAATAGATCCTGCATTCGGTGTAGAATCCCTTATATGGGATACAGTTGGAAAAACTACTTATCATTTGTATTATTTACCGATACTTGTATTGAATGAATGCCTATAAAATGTCACGATGATAGAGTTTGCGTTAAAGCCTGACTTGTTTTGAACCTGTTTCTTGGTTAGAAATTTCAAAAAAACTGCATTTATTGTTAGATTTTTAACAAACAAACTATTTTTTATTTCTTAGACGTGTTCAAGAAATGTTTGAATGTATTATTTTAACCCAATTTGTTTTTGAGTGAATGTAAATAATCTTGAAATATTGTCAATTTGGTTTATTCAATTTTATTTTTCATGTTCAAGAAATTTCAGTAAATTACAAAAAAGTCCAATACTCTATGAATGATGGCTTAGTATCTGTAATCTCTAAATATCCGATTTTATTTTATTTTACTACTTTGTGTGAATAAAATTGTCTTGCAAAAGCTATGTATGTTATGATGTACTTTAAAAACGATAGAGATTAAATTATTTCTCAAAAAATTAATAAATTAGCTCAATTAGAGAGTCGAAATTTTAAAACAGTTTATCGAAATTGTCTGAATAAGTTAATTTTCCAGGAGTAATCCCCGAGCACGAGCATATCGCATTGTTCACTCAAGCTCCTAGAAAATCAAATTTTGCTGAGAAATCTATTACAACTATCAGGTTTATTTACCCAAACTTTTGGGTCCAAGTTTTCAATTTGTATTTTAGGTTTAAAATTTACATATTTTTTGATTTTCATTCAATAAAAGTTTTATTGTGACCTGAAGGAAATATAAGAAATTCAACTTTATCGAAAAGTTATCAAAACTGAAATCCATTACAGAATTGTCTTCGCTTTACAATGAGCAAGTTATAGTACTCACACATCTGTTTACAATTTATTTTCCCTGTGTGTGAATGATTTTTTCTATTATTTTTGCTATTTTATATGTTTAAATTGTTCTGCACCACGCCATTAAGATATTTTCCTGGTTATTCAATAGTTAAAGAAGCTGAACAATAATTTGAAATTTCATTGTAACCTGAACATAATATATGGAAATGTTAGAAATGTATCAAAATTAAAACAAATTAGAGCATTATCTTCTCTTTAGGATATTCAAGTTTTATCTTTCTTATGCCCCTCCTCCCTGGGGATCTCAAAACATGGCAAAAAGTTCATTTCCTTCGCTTTTCATTTTACTTGTCTGTGAATTAGTGTGATATACAATATGTATATACAGATATTTTATTTGTTAGATGTGTTTCTGAATCTTATCATTTTTTTTTGGCAAAATATTTTGTCAGTCAAAGTTCAAATTATTTTTCACGGACTGAAACAATAGAGATCAGATTTATTTCTCAGAAAACTAAGAAACTAGCTTAATCACTCGAACTCCAAGTAAATCGAATTTTGACTCGAACTCACAGAAAATTAAATTTTGATCTTTGGGAACACACTAAAAGGGAAACCTGTTGATAATGAATTCAACACAAAAGCGAACCTGTTCTAAAATTGTGTATTCAATCACTCTTTGGGAACACTCTCAATAAGTAAAAAGAACACTCTTATTGAGGGAACCTGTTGTTAGTGGATTCGACACAAAATAAACCTGTTCTTAAATTTTGTATTCAATCACCCTTTGGGAACACTCTTAGTAGTTATAAGTTCGCCGTGGTTTTCTGAAGTGATGGAACCCGTTGTTACAGAGTTCGACATAAAAACGAACCTGTCCTAAACTTTCAAATTCTATCACCCTTCGGGAGCACTCCTAGTTGGGAAAAAGAACACTCTTAATGAGGGAACCTGGTAATGAGCTCGATACAAAAGAGAATCTGAAATAATCAACTTGTAAGTGTAACTTTGTTGATAAACAAATATTTATTCAAATTGCAATTACCACCTTACGTAGTGAGACAAATATATTTTCGGAATGAAGGAACCTGTTGTTAGTTAGTTCGATCCAAAAGAAAACCCGTTTCCAAAATCGCGAATCCCATCACTGGTATGAGTTACAAAGCTATGTCTCGGACCGACAATGCCTTATATTTGTACCGGTTTGTGTTAATTTCTATTCTATATCATAGGTTCTCAAAGTGCTCCGTACGGAGCCCCAGGGCTCCGCGAGAGAAACCCTCCGCGAGCTATGTGATTACTTTTCAAAATACTGACTTGGCTAATTTTGTAACTGTTCAAAGAAGCAATAACAGCTTTAATAAAATTTGACAAATATATAACCTCGAAATATGGAAAGAGGCGGAAAATTGTTTATAAGCAGGAGCGCAGCCAGGATTTTTAAGAGGGAGGAGATTCAAAATTCGAATCAGAAATTTGCGCGCAACATTCTCCGCGATTAAAAAAAAATGGATAACGAAATTTCTGTTATATTCAATCCATGATCAATGCGAGGATTTAAAGCAGTGGTATTAAACTTTTTGAGCCGCGCCCCCCTTTGAAAAATTTTACAAACTTCGCCTCCCATTATTTTTGCTTTGAAAAAATGCTTTTGTGATGGGCAGGTTGCTATATATTAAGATGGCGCTATAAGAGTGTTGGTCTCATAGCGTCATTGCCCATATGGTTTAGGCATGAAACGCTTCGGAGTACAACTTCGCCATACACTGTCGTATGTATAAAGCCAAATAATGGTTGGTCATCATACATTCTCGTTTTTCCCCTCAGTTAGCAATAGCAAGTCAAACTAATTTTTAGGTAAAACTAAACACGCAATAAACCTATGGTATGCTTTGATGTATTTTCTGCTTAAACGTTTACATAAGACACGTAAAATTTCAATCAATTGTTTATTTCATCACTATTGAGCGATGCCAAAATTATTTACTGTGTGTTAAAAATAAGCAACAATTACAGACTTCTTGGCTTGCCTAACGTTTCAAACAAAATGGAGAAGTACAAATGGATTTGTGTAAACTTAAAAGCAGTTCATTTTAAATAGTTATTATGCATGTGGACGTTTCTCCGGCCCTTGACCGCTGAAAAGTAAAGTCGCCAAGGCGTTTGCGATTGCATTTTGTTTATATCTTGATTGTTTTTGTAAGCGTGGCTGCTATGCCGTAAAAATCTTGATTTTGGTGTTTATTCTCCCTAAATCAGAAATTTCCCTCGACATATTCTTGTGTCGCGAAAACGATTATAAATACTTTTTTTGTTTTCGAATAGAACCATGACACCTCTGAGGGAAACGAGTTAGTTTTTATTATATAATCATCAGCGACGAGATGCTAAAGATAGAATAAAGTAGTGAATCTGCAACCGAATATTTCTTTATTGTAGAAGCGAGATTATAAAATACTAAAAATAAAACGTAAAACACCATGAGTTTTGTTTTGGGGTGGACCGCGACAGATTAAAAACACTTTCTTAGACATTGCAAATCCTATAAATTCCTTGTGCCTGCGGCACACCAGTAGTGTTCTAAAACTACCGACTTGAAATGAATTTTACTCCGTGGAATTTTATCGCAGACTCATGAATATCTGCAACATTTTTAAAATTTAATCGAGCATTGCGATGGAGCGGAGTAGGAGTTGGGACAGCTCAGGGACAGCTCATAATGGTAAAATTGGCAAGAATACAAATCAAAACAAAATTAAATCGAGCACTTCGCCACACATTTTTATGGTTGCGGATTACCGTGGTATTTTGGAGTAGTGGTGCTTTTATTTTGTCGACGCAATCGCAGATTTAATTGATCACAATTAAATGAATAAAGCAAGCATTTTAAATGAGTATATCGGTCATGGATTGAATATTTTATTCAACACGAAAACCATTGCATATTCGTTGACAAAGTCGGCTCTTATAACGAGTGGCGTAATCTCGAGGTCTGACTCAGGATTCGTACCCCGGGGATTTCGAGTCGATGAATATGTATTTTAATTGTACTAAATTAGGTATACTTTCTGGGATATTATACCAGAAATTTCTAATGAAGACAACGAATTCGCATGAGTGCATTCGCATGAGTGCAATATATATCAAAACTAAATATAATCGGGCAGTTGATCACACTTTAATATGTTCGCGGACTGGCGTGGTATTTTAGATCGGTAATGAGTTTATTTTGACATGAGTCGCCGCAACCACGAGTTACCTTGAACACAAATGAATTAAAATAGAGAGACATTTTGAATTATTGTAGTTATTACGAGACAGAAAAATTTATTATACCACAAAAAAGCCGGTATTTTTAACGAACGCGGAGACCGTTTCAGGAGCCGTTACATGTAAATATCCGATTCCCTTTTGTTACCTCTCGCGCCCCCCAGTTTAAGAAAATCTGATTTAAAGTGTCTTGTCGTTATAATTTAATTGTGCTCATCGTTACTCACGTTTAATTCGAGGTCACTGTAAGGATTACTAAAATAAAAGAATAACATTTTAAAAAAACTCAAAATACGCAGTCTGCCAACTATAAATAAATTGGAGTCGTATTTTCGCGATCTCGGGATTTGTCGAACTTTATTTGTTGTTCTTTCGCACTCACTTATTTTTTTAGCAAGATATCGCGTCAAAAAATCACAAGTTCTGGACAAATTACGAACGATTAAAATTAAGACAACACCAAAAGTTTGAGAAGCCTTGTTTTATATGAAAAGGGTGTAACATTTTGGGTGTTCCAGAAGTATGTGTACCAATACGGGGGGTAACTAAATTTCGACTATTTTACATCAAGCTGTGTAAAGGGACTGAAACCTGTAGACAGTGAATATATTCACTTGGCTAACACAGGCAGTCTCCAAACTCGTAATAGAACTAAAATAAGGGGAATCGGGATAAAATTATGGCCTAACGCTAACATGGTACACATACTACGGTAGTGTCACATTTTGAGATACGTAAACATACTGCCAATGAGCGAGCGATATCTGCAATATTGAGAAACAGAAATTATCGCCGTTCAACCAGATTTTATCTCAAACAAGTTTCTCATTTATCAACTGCTTCGTATATTTCCTATTTAAAAAGCTCTATTAAACTACGTCATAGTATGTAGCGCACAAAAGACTTTGTTGGACCCGACTTTGACTATCCCTTTCGTAAGCTAACAATGCCTCGTACTTGTTTTTTTTACAGATAATGTTTTATTCTAAGATAAATAAACACACTTATATACTGTCAATGGACAAACGACCAGACAGTCAGTAGTTCATTTTATCACAAACCGAAAGTACACACTGTACAAACATAAAAGGAGGATAAACAAAAATGCAATTCCAGTGGTGGGAGACATGATAAACCAGTGATGGTTATCGAGCAGCGTCACACCCGTTACCAGCGGCTTCACCCAACCCTATTGAGACACAGACGTTTTATCTTTTCAGTCAAACTTGTCTCGTACGAGCTCTTATTGGACCCGAAATGAACCTTTTAAACGTTTTGTAAATATGATGTTGTTGTCGCTTCTCTCTTCAACTATTGGACTAATTGCTTTGAGGTTTTAGTGGTTAAAGATTGTTCATTTTTTTCACAAATATCTGTAAGCTCTGTGGGGTTCGTTTCTTCACTTCGAGATGTTGTGACGTGACGTCATCAAAATTAGAAATTGCGTGCCGTTGTTCCGTGATCACATCTCAGTGACACTAGTCAATTATGTTTCATTACTGATGTAACAATATATCAAAAGATTTTCCTGGTTAATTCTATAAAGAAACAACACCAAATGCGCCTTTTTATTACTCTTCGAATGCGACGCGGGCCACAGATTATGAGCTGCTGTCCACAATTCTGTTCGCACTCGAATCACGTGAAATGTGCTGCACTTATAGCACTTATTTTAAGATTTCCTAGTCCAAATTCGCGTTTTGTCTTTATCCACTATTATTTCGTATGCTCTTTATAATTATATTTGTGAGTTCTTATTTGGGTACGCCCAACGCCGGATTATCCATTAAACAATATAAGCACGTGCTTAGGGCACCAAGCAAAGAGGGCACAACAGAAATTTTGGAGCAGAATTTTATATAGTTTATCGGTGTTTATTAAAATATTACGAGTTCACCAGACGAATTAAACTTCAAAAAGTTCCTCGTTTTTCGTCTTCAAGTATCAAACCTTCTTTATTAAGGATAAACACTGAAACTTATTTATTGAACACGGAATGGGCCTATAAGTCGTTTTCTTAAATTGTTGGCAGTAAGCTTGCTCACGCAAGTTTTTGAATTACTCAATATAACAATTCGTAATAAAACGAGAGTCGCAAGAAAGGTGACATAGGGAAAACACGGCGGAAACGTATTTCCTTGCCCATCACACAGTGTCTGGTTTGATTTCAAGTAATATCTGTAACGAAAGAACTTAATTTGAAGCAACATTAAACGCGAGATGCGCAAAATCCAAGGTAATTCTCGGGAATTAACTTTGAAATAACTGAAGGCTTTATATATCTTCTTTAAAAGAACGCCACCCATGCAGCATAATAATAGTCTGATTAGAACGGTAACTACAGTTGTGACTTGTATACTTTGGTATTTCGATTCACGTTGAGACTGGAGGCATGAATTTTTATTGTCACACTCCCTCAGGATTAGAGCTCAACCGATATATCGGCTCGATATTGCGTGTTTGCCAATATATCATATCGGCAGTAAAAGGCCAAAATATATATCGGCTATATGTAACAGTTAAAAAACCTAAAAATGTTCGTAAAAGTTGTTTTATTTACAGTTGATTATGAATATTTTCTAATGGATAATATACACACTTATGTGGTTTATTGTTTTATGATTAAATTACACATGAGGGGGCACCAAAGTCTTTAGTGCTTAGGGCAGCTAAGGGGATTAATCCGCCCCTGGGTACGCCTGTTGTATGTGTACCAGTCTAGGGTCAGGCGATAATTTTATTCCGCTTTTTTTTTATATTTTGGTTCTATTACGAGCTCGGGGACTGTCTGTGTTAGCCATGTAACTATTTCCCTGTCCAAAGGCGATTAAAATTGGTTACTTCCATATTGGTACTCATACTTTTGGAGCGCCCAATTTCATTGTTACAATGCTGCGTTAACACAGTTTTTATATAACCTGCGCACAGTACTGTTTATAATCTTCGTAGCTCGTGGCATTTCCGTGGTTCCCGTAACATTAATAGTGTTATCCTCTCGTCTGTATAACCACGAAATCTCATATATTTTCGCAATTTTTTCAACAGTATTTAAAAGCCACATCACACGATGAGTCGATGAGTGTTTACTTTAGTCAAGTGTGTTTTGAAAGAGTTCTTCTACCGGTAGGGCTGAAAAAACATGTAAATGTAACAAATAGTAGGTTACGGCAGTTGTTTCCCCAACCCCTTCCTTTCTCGATATACACTTCATTCCTCCTTCACTACTCATCAAAACTGATAATATATCATTAGCGCTTTTATGCACTATAGTTCATATTGGGTGCATAAATACATGTTGAAATATTACTTGATATATCAAACATTCTCAACCCCCCCTATTAAAGAGTGCATATATACAAACGTTCCTTTAACCATAATTCAATTTGGGAGAAAAAATCTAAATTTCCATCTCCTGGTGTGGGCAGTTAATAGTTTTTCAACACGGAATCGATTCTAAGGTTTCTCCGTCATCACATAAAACGATCACAGCCAAAAAACAGCAAAGACAATTCTAGAAAGTTCTTTTCTACAAGAACACATTTTCAACGAAATTGAAGTTGGAGACAGAAGGTGAGGGTAAAAAAAGGAAAAAACTACCTACTCAGGAGCGTTTGGGAAGGCTCAAAGCCCTGATATTCTTATACACTAGACCAATGGTTCCCAAACTGGAGGTAATTACCCCCAAAAGGGTAATTTGGTAATTTTTATGGGGTAATCCAGACGTTCACTGCTTTAACAATTTCTTTTGTAATTTCCGTACTTTTGACGAGTCTGTTGAAAAGCAGGAGATGCAATGCTCGCATCTAGTTATAAAGTCTATTCACATGGTTAGTAAGGACACAATAGCAATACTTCGCTGTACGGATTGTAGGCTAAAATGCCGAACTAGTGCAGGTTTAGCATCTTATAGTCGAATAGGAAGACGCAATAGGTTTTAGTATTATCGACATTTTTGTCAAAATACTATATTTGGTATGCAAGGAGTAATTGAGCTTTTTATTAATCAGATTTAAGGGTATCGATAATAAAAAGTTTGGGGACCACTGCACTAGACTGACTGGGAACACAACGCCGTATGCTGCAGAAGCCCTAATGCAGACCGTTAGCAGTCAAAACATTTTCAAAAGACGCGCAATATTGCTGAAACCGAAGTTGTTGAAGTGTTTGATCAATGTCAAGAGTCCGGGTCCAAAGGGCACGATTTTGGACGACGAACGGTATATTTTGGTGGTGCTTATGACATCACTGTGAGGTAATTCTTGAATGACCTAATCGGATGAAATGAATATGTGACAAAATATTTGAAGACAATCCAGAAAGTGACAAAAGCTATTAAAAAAAATGATCATGCATAACTTCAATTCAAGAAAGACCCTTCACCACACTTTTTACCCGGGGTTCCAGTGCACCCCGGTTCTTACCAGAAAACCGCCCCGAAATTGAGCAAAATATTGTCCATGGATATTGCGGCCTTGTCTTTAGAATGCCGTTATCTTGCTTGGCGGTGCTTGGAGTCGTATTTTTGTTTTTTTATGTAAATTTTTTTATGATACAATTTTCGAATATTTTCTTCCTCCTGATTACAGTTGGACTTAATCACGGGTGTCGCTGCTTGATAACCAGTATTGGTTTTCTGCGACCCAATCACCCTGAAATACCATTTTTACGTTTGTTTTTTGTATTGTATTTACATGATGGTGAAAAAATACTGATTACGATGGGCTTGGCAACTTGAACCGCAGCACTGGGACGATTCTCGATAACCGACTTTATCGGCCCCGAACTAGTCTGCGTATAATATTGTGTGATATTACCCTCGACAGCAAGGCTCGATAATGTAACACAGTCAATTTCGTTCATCTGTGTCTAACGATCACATTCCGGCGCACATTTTTCGGCGCTGCGGAAATATGTGCACCAAGATGACGCACAACCTGAACCCTAACCTGATGCCCATACTATTTTCAGGTGGTGCGCTATCTTTAATCACCAATTTTTCGACTCATTAGCGACATCTGCCGACAAGAGATCTTTTGCTCACATGAGTTATTTCGTCACTGGAAGCAAGGGCTGTGAAATCGAAAAAATATATAATCGGCTAACAAATCCGGGTTGAAAAAATTGACTCCGACTACAATATAAGGGAAAATAGGCATTAAATCACGATTTTCCAAACTGAGTGCACAGAGCCCGCAAACTGTCTGCACAGGGCCCGCAATATGAAAAGAGTCTGATAAATCTTTAATGATTGATTTCAATCCAAAACCCAATGCATCATTTTGGTTGAGCGTTGCGGACGAATATTCATTGCTGACAGAAAAAAACAATCAAAATTGCAATTGGCGTTCCGAAAGTTACGTGTCTGATTTATTTAAAGAATGTGGCCCGCCGCTTCATAATCTGTGGCCCGAGTCGCATTCGAAGAGTAATAAAAGGCCGCATTTGGTGTTGTTTCGTCATAAAATTTTTGATATATTTTTACATCATCAATGTCAATGAATTGACTAGTGTTATGGCTAGCTGAGAGAAGTTGGAGGATGTGCTTTGCAGTCTAAATATGTCTGTATATCAGAAAATTTAGTAACCCGTCTGTACCTCACATTTGGTAATCTACCAATCTGCAGTTATTTTGTAAACATGAGTTTGAAAAGAAATTTGGCGAATTCAAACAGATTTTTAACTAGATGAGGGAGGGAAAATAAGACAATGCTTGCTGGGTATATCGGCAAGTTGTGTCGGTGACAAAAATATTGAATTTCAAACGGTATTTTAAAATTTTGTGAGCAATGAGAATTTACCAAACTTAGGATTTTCAAATTAAAATTTATGTTCATGAAAACTATAGTCGTAATTTAAGCAGACACAAGTGGGCCGGATAAAACACTTCGATGGCCCGCGGGCCGTAATTGGCCTACCCATGTATCAAACACACGCGGACAATATTTTTGTGGGAAATCCACCTTGTGTGGGAATTTCAAACACCCTGGCAAGCGTTGGGTCATATTTGACGCAAAATATAATTTAATTCCTATTATGTCGGGTTTTTATAGTATTTTGACTATCAATTAACAATTTAATTTACCTCTGCTATAAAAGGTCGCTCATAATGGTTTCTAGTCCTAACAAGTGGGAATCGGGATAAAATTGACGCGATAATTTCTACACAAGGGATATTTCTCTCAAAAATGTTGTTTGAAACATTATAGCGGCGCCTGCTTGTTTTGTCACAAAGCCAAAACTCCCGAGTGTGTGATCATTGCCTGATTCAACAGTGAGTAACCGACATAAAAACTATTTTAACTTCATTTCAATCAAAAAACTCAAACGATAACTACACGATTTACGTCAATAAACCATTAGCTTCCGGAATATGATCGTTAAAAATTTTTGCCTTTTTGAACTGGCATAATCCTGGTATCAGATTTTTCACATTCTAACCATTGCAAATAAAATTATCAATACAAAAAAATATCCAGCAATCTATCTCGCTTTCGTCTGCTGTTATCGAATTTTAACCTCCGCACTGGTTCGTTCATCTCTGTATATTTTTATACCAAAAGTTCTCGGCCTTTATTCTCTAATTTACCTCTTCGCAAATTTCAGAATAAAATTCTCCCCGCTGTCCAATCCCAATTTCAACTTAGCATTGTGCAGATGTCTAAATTGATTACGTTGAGTTTCCATAACTACAGTTATCCCACACAGCAATGCTAATTTCTCCTTCATAGCGCTAGGCCTGGTGGTCAAATCTGTTTCAAATCTCGGGTCCAAATTTCATACCCACCTCCTAACCCAGGCTGTGATAAATTGATGAGGCAATGCCGAGCCGGAAAAATGTCGGTATTTCCGAATAATAGTAGTTCTTCACATGTCGTTAGATATCAGTGGTAGCTATTACTAAGCCTTGTTCAGAGTAAACGGCGTGAATAAGTGCCCTATATAAAAAAAACTAACAGACGGTCGAAATATTGTTTTTTGAGATTTAGTAGGAAGTTTCGAGTTATTTTATCGCCCGTGAAAGTTTGCGATTCCGACTCTTGGAGATTTAAATCACATGATAAAGAACAAACCCTGTAAGTTTTCAATGGGGTAAAATATCCAACGTGTTTTATGTCCATGAATCGCGGTATTTCAATGCATTTCTACGTAAGATATGTCAGTGTTTGGAAAATATAGTAAGGGCTTCGAGTAAAATTATAATCAAAATATCTTACTAATATATTTAGCGTCACGCTGTTTGAACAGAAAGTAAATGATTGACGTGAGATACCACGATTTTTTAGACGATAATGATCTCGTATAATCACGAATGTGTTTTGGAAATGCGTTACTTTGAAATCATGGTGTTACACAGGAACGATACAGCGGAAATTTAGTTGAACGATAGCGGAAATTGCACATGAAGTTGATAAATATTGAGTTGATAATAATACATACACTCAAAAAAAAAAAAAATCTAGTAATTTTCCATTGCGCTAGAAATTCAAATCCTCAGCTACATAATTACGGCGGAGGTGTTTTTCTAAAATCTCACATTTTTGCATTAGTGAAGCGGGCTTTGTATAAATGATCAAGAGATCGTTGTTCAATAGTACTGTGTAGAAAAACTGGTTGTCCGTGTTTTGTCTAAACTTAGCTAACATGAGAAAAACATTTTCGAATGTTTGGATCGCGGGATGTTCACTCTAAATTGGGTTGCACCTGAAGAATGTTTAAGAACCCCTGGTTTAATTTACACCTAGAATTAGCGCAGGTCCCACCGCGACAGTATAATCAATCTTGGCTTCAGAAAAACCCCACTCTCCTCTTTCACGAAATCCTCGACCGGCCTTACGTTACCGGGACCTGCGCGGCATTGAAAAGGTTGAGACGATTTTTTTTACTTCCAGTCAGATTACCAATTTTTATACGCCGATAGCCTTGGATAGACTGAAATGTGTTGCCCTCGCAGATCACCATCATCAGGTAATTCAATTTTTATGCCCCATCCAGAGTCATGTCTTTAGAGGAGTGGCCGCCCCGAGCAGCAGATTATATGATTGAGTTTGTTTCTTAGTTCGATTAATAATAATAAAAATATTTCACTCTTGGTTGATCTTTAATTTTATTATTCTCATGTATAACAACACCTATAATTTGTTCATCTTACAAATTATTTTGCAAACCAGGGTTGGCAACCTTTTGTCGCTCGCGGGTCAAAATTAAAGGTTGCAAGTCATTTGCGGGCCGCACATATTTTTAGAATGTTAAAACTCGAATGGATGACCGACGAATCACATTTTATCACACAGATCAGAAGTTAAATTTTAAGCGGCGCGCGAAGACTGTCCATTCGAATATTTTTGCGCCATAAAACCATTTGCACTTAGCATCAACTTTTCTGCGTTTTGTTGTCATTTGTCCAAATTATATTTAAATTATAGGCTCATTAAACGAGTAATTGTGAATTATATACTTGTTACGTTATAATATAATTTAGTCTACACGTAAATTCTTTTGCGTGAAGAATATAATCGACAAAACAGCTATAATTTTTTACTATAATTCAGTGGAGCGTCGCGGGCCGGATTATATTGCTCCGCGGGCCGGATCCGCCCCGCGGGCCGTAGGTTGCCGACCCCTGTTGTTAACGCTTGTTACGCTTCGAATGTCTGAGCTGTTGAACAAACGCCGCAGCGTGATTAACGAAAAAAAAAATTACAGCATGAATTCGGCTAGACTACGCTACCTTCCTCATTTAAGATACGCCGATTTCATGCTGGGTTCATTTTTGCTCGTTTGTCCCACACCTGTGATGTTTGTAGCAAACTTGTCTTGCTTTTCACACACCTGCTTCATTCATTTCAATTTTATTGGGAAGGCACATTCACTGTCCCAAATTCTAGGCGGCTGTAATTGCTTACCAAAAGAACATATAAAATAATAGAGGTTTTCTAATATACTTGGCTGAAGAATCCCACTCGACTAGGATGTATGTTGTGTCCGGTCAGACCGAATATACTCTTATTTACATAATATTTACCTATACTTATGATAAATACCTGTTGTTTACAACGTTAGGCTTTGTAGGTCTCAGCTGTTGAACGAACGCCGTGGCTTAATTACAATAACCAAACAGTAGCATCGACCGAGCTTCGCGACCAGGTTATGTTGATTGAAACCGTGAACGTCTTAGATCGGAAGTTCAGCATGGGTGACCACCTGGTATCGTCTGATGTTGGATCCTCGTCTTTTTTGCAAACTTTCTATCAATCAATAATTTCAATCTAATAAAGTATTTATGATTAGGGATAACAAACGCTTAGCCTGAATTCGGTGAGACTTCGACAGAGGTTCTCAAACTTTTGGTTTTTCGGATCCCGTGAGGAGGTTGACTAATATTCACGGAGCCCCACAATGGATTTAATAAAGAAAAAAAAAACATTAGTGATTACTGTTAATTGTCTTTGGATAAATTAAAATTACTTCACTCAATTTAAATACTAAACCTCCTTAAGGGGGTTTATACAAGCTAGAAAAAATCTAAATTACACCATTGAAATCTATATTTATTAAGGCTGTAAATTTGACACCTAACAAACATGTTAACTAGGTAGTGTCGAAATGTGGCAATCAGACGGTAATTTGAATATGGTATCATCTATCATGAAATTTATTAGAGTTTTTTATTTTTATTAAAATTGATTTAGAGGACTGATTACGACTGGGATGTATGTCGCTTAAAACAGTGTCCCGGTCATACCGAATATATTCTTACTTAAATAATAGATACTTGTATTTATGATAAATACGTGATGTTTACAACGTTAAGCTTCAAATATCTCAGCTGTTGAACGAATGTCGCTGGTTGATTTAAATAACCAAACAGAAGCATCGACTGAGGTCCGCGAATAGGTTACGTTAATTAAACCCGTGCAAGTCTGAGATCGGAAGTTAAGCAAAGTCAACCACTGTCCTATCTTCCTCAACCTTCTTATTCTCGCTCCCCCCCCCCATTTCCCCCCTCAACTTTCCTATCTTCCAACCACTACTCCATCTCCCTCTACTTTCCTTGACTCCCTGCCCTATCTCCCTCAATCTTCCTATCTTTGACCTACTGCCCTATCTTAATCAACCTTCCTATTCCTGACCTACCGCTCCATCTCCACTCAACCTTCCTATCCTTGACCCACTGCCCTATCTCCCTCAATCTTCCTATCCTCGACCTACTGCCCTATCTTGATCAACCTTCCTATCCTTGACCTACCGCTTTATCTCCACTCAACCTTCATATCCTTGACCCACTACATTATCTCCCTGTATCTTCGACCCGCTTGCCATTCTCCCTTAACTTTCCTGTCCTCGATCCACTGTCTTACCTTTCTCGAATTACTTATCACAGACCCACTTCCCTATCTCCCTCAACTTTCCTATCCTTGCCTCACTGCTCTATATCACTCAAGTTTTCTATCCTCGATCCACTGCCCTATCTCCCTCAACCTTCCTACTCTTGACCCCCTGTTCTACCTACCTCAACTTAGTTGTCGCCGAGCAATTGCCCTATCCCCCTCAACTTTCTTATCATCAACCCACCGACTTTTCTCTACCAACCTTCCTATCTTCGACCCACTGCCCTATCTCCCTCAACGTACTCATGCTCGACACATTGTCCAACCTCGTACGTATGACTTCTGCATTTGTGATACAGTGCCTTTCTTCCTTATTTTTACTGGTGGGATAACCTGAATACGTACATAGCAATAGAGGCCGGTCATTCGTATCAAGAGATGTTACGGAGTTTCTTGCAAGAAGGGACGTTGCTAACAGCAATTACACTCCGTACCATCCAACAGGAAATGCTCAGTCTGAAAGGATCAATCAAATGTTATGGAAGACTATAAAGCTACTTCTGGCTTCTCAAAAATTACCAGAGGCTGCCTGGGAAATTGTCTTACCTGATGCCTTGCATAACGTAAGATCTTTATTATGTACGTCTACTAACTCGCCTCCACATGAACGGTTGTTTGGTTTTCAACGACGATCGATGCTGGGCCAATCGCTCCTCAATTGGCTACTTTCAAGGGGTAGTGTGTTGCTTCGAAAATTCGTTCGGACAAAGACCGAACCTCTCTGCGACGTGGTGACCTGATTTGCCAGAAGCTCAGGATGAATTAAATTCTACTTCGGATGAAAATTCGGAAACTCCCGTAGAAGATACTGAAAGCCCTCAACTTTGTCGCTGTGATAGAATACGTAAGAGCCCGGATTGGTACGGAGATAGAATCTCTTAGCTTTATTCTACGAAGTGCTATTTTCATTTTGTAATTTTCGTGCATACTTCATATTCTGTTATATATATACATGATTTTTCTGGGTGGGGTGATTGTGATGAAATTGAATTAGCGCCACCTAATGTGGCCAACGTGGCACCATCGTTAATAGTCTCGTGGCTATGCGAAGGTTTTATTTGGTTAGCGTGCGTCAGGATTGCTACAGTTTGTAACTTGTTCTTTTTCTTGTTTTAGTATAGTAGTAATCTTTAAGTTAATAAAAGCCTAGAAAACAGTCTAAATGAGTTTTCCTCGAATGGTTTCACTACAATATCTATAACCAGGGGCGCAGACATGGTTTGTTACAAGGAAGGGGGTTTAGAATAGAAAATTCCCAAGCAACACTCACCCCGATTAGGCCACTCCTTGAAAAACGTATTTGTCAGTGGATAACGAGATTTCTGTTGCGTAAAATATTGAATCCATGGCCAACCAGAGAATTAAAAAATGTCTAACCTATCAATTCAATTATGTTAATCGTTGATCGCCTTTGAGTGGACTAAAATACTACAGCAATCTAAGGACATGCAAATGCGTGTTAAACCGTTCACTAGCAATGATTAAACCGAAATCGTATTTTTAAGTTGCTCATTCAGGACTTAAGATTATCGCAATGTTTCGTTGTTAAGGGAGAGCTTGCAGTTATAACGCCAATTATATTTGATATCTTCATATTAAATTTAGTCTATGCATGAAGGTATCAGTGATTTCTATAAGTGAAGATGCAGTCACGGGACACATATCGGCCGACAAGGTAAAATGATCTAACTTTCATTAAAGGGCTAGGTCACAGGGGTTGGCAAACTACGACCCGCGGAGTTTTATAGTCCGACCCGCGACGTCTCACTGAATTATAGTAACAGAACAGGTGTTCTAACGATTATATTCTGTACATGACAGAATTTATTTTGAGACAAGTGTAAACTAGATTATATTATAATCTAACAAGTATAAAATTCATAATTACTCGTTTATGGAGCCCATAATTTAATTATAATTAGACAAATGATTTTGTATTCAGTCAAAATGGAATGGAAAAATGAATTTATTTTCTATAGCAAATTCTCAATTTACTGATACCGCGCTGATTAAAGTCATGCATCCCAGAAATAACGTCTCTGTGGATGGATAAAACAGCCAAGGAATTTAATCTATCTTGCTTCATTTTGTTTCTGAGATACGTTTTAATACGCTTCAGCGTGCTGAATGTTCGCTCTGCGTCGGCGGAAGAAATAGGCGTCGTCAAAATGATGTCCAGAAATTTTGCAGACGCCGCAAAGGTAGTTACTAGAGTGTTATCTATGAGGAACCCATAGAGCGCGCAAGTTGATGTTATGTTCAAAAAAGTTTGATTGGTGTATATACATTGCAATTCATTTTCCAATTTACCCACGTTTATCATGGGGTAAAATTTGGAGGCAGTAGCCAACAAATGGATGGGAAATTGACGTGCAAATTTTGAAACATTTTTGGGGTTCATCAAAAAGAACGCGGCAAGGTGTTCAGTGCGCAGACGATCGCCTATTTGATTCACCAGAATGTCACAGCATTCCTTTGCAGACAAAATCAAACGCTGCGTTGTTTGCCCGCGGCGTAAAGAAGCACTCCATGTGTCGTCGTATTTTATTGTTTCCCGGATACGAGATACAGCATCACAGAAGTCTGAAATACACGACTGCACAGACGCTCCATCCATTAGCCTTGACTGCAATGCGCCGTATAATACATCCACGTGATAGAATATTGTGGAGAAAAAATGAAAACTCACCATCTTCTAGCAGACGCTTTAGACCTGCCGCCTCCCTCACAGAGCGTTCGTCCCAAACCGGAGAGCTCTGAATGCCATTGAAACACTCAATGAGCTCAGACCTAATTTCGGACACGCCCTGCACCACGCGTGATTGGAAGTTCCAACGTGTTGGTGCACAAGCTGGGAGACGGCGGCTACATATCTGGCGAAGGAGGTCAGAGCGCTTCGGCGAAACGGAAAAAATTGAAGAAAACCCCGAAACATTTGCAAAAAATATACGGACGAGAGGGGTATCATAACACATATTTTTAATAACGAGGTTAAATTGGTGTGCATAACAATGTAAAATATGCGCATGAGGAAAATCTTCTTTTATATAAACTTGAACATCATGTTTCGACCCACTCATGACTGCCGCGCCGTCATAAGTTTGAGCTATCAATTTTGACTTCGCGTTGTAAGGCTGTAACACTTCTTTCAGTACAGCCGATATCCCGCAAGCCGTGCGATCAACGATTGGTACAAAGCTGTGAAATCTCTCGGTAGGTTTACCATCTTTCACAAACCGAAAAATCACAGCCAGTTGGGAAACGCACGTGATGTCAGTTGTCTCGTCAGACTGAATCGAAAGGAACTGGCAATTCTCAATTTCCAGAGCCAAATGTTGTAAATAAATTTTATACATTGAGTCGAGCAAATCATTTTGGATATCCTTAGATGTCCCTTTCGAAACAGTTGCGACATCAAGATGATCTCTCAATACTGTATCTAGGGATGCGGTGTATTGCACCATATCCAAAAATACCCCTCTATTAGAAGAGCCAGCCCGTTCATCGTGCCCACGGAGGGACAGCTCGTGACAACCAATGAACTTCAAAACATCTATCAATCGACCGAGAACATGGCGGTTTTTCTCGACGTTAGGGTTGTGCCGACGAATAGAAACCGCGCGTCCTTCATCCAACTGTGCTGCAATATTAACATTTCCAAATGTTCGGTATTTTACTGCATTGTCCAGATGCTCCATAGAAGATTGATGATCCCTGGCACGCTCGGAAAGATGTTTAAGATCTCTAAAACCAAATTTACACCAACGTGAGTCACGGGCGGTAGCAAAAAGTAGACAATAAAAACAAAAAAGTGCATTTTTTTCCTCGCTGTAACACAACCATTCGTGTTTTTTATACCAAGTTTCTGCGCAGAATGTACGCCGACGCTTTCCTAGTGAACAATTTTTTGGTTGATAAGGCCCAAGACCTTGTACCTCTAATTTTTGTTCCAGCGGCAGCTGCGAAAACGGAGTGCGAAGTAGTGCATCAACCTTATTCATTATGAGGTCTAAGGCTAAGAAATGCGAAGCCGGAAAGAAGTGAGGAGCTCAAAAGGAATGTGGAAAATCGAAAGCAAATGGACTAAAGGTCTCTAACTGATTCAAATAGCGAAACAAGCGACAAAAACGAAGGCGAGGAAACTATCAACTCTTCAAGCAACCAACGAACGAGAAGGAATGCGTGAATATGTCAACACGTTGTTGTAAGAAACGTCGGCATTGTGTCGTCATAATTTCGGGGCTAGCCCCGATGATTTAGTAAAAGAAACAGAAAACAAACGAGACAAACGCTGCGAGTGGAAGATAAAAGAGAGAATACGATATTTGATGAGCAACCGGGGCAAAACATGCGTCGCCCCGTCGACGTTCGGCGAAGGCTTTGCGAGCGAAAAATGAACCATGTCGGGAGAATATGGCTAGTGTAGACAGTCTGTGCAACCGATATTGAGGTATTTTTCGAATATTTTTCATTATACCGAAAAAACAACCGAGGCATTGGTTGGCCCTATTGACGCGCCGCCACTGGTAAGCAAACATTCCAAGGCAACGCTTTAAACTATGCACACCTCTACAATAACCGCACCTTTTGAAAGCAAAATCGAAGTTTGAAGTTCTCGATGTCACTGCTATAGATTTGAAATTGCCATCACGTCTTTCTTCTGTGTCTGATACAGTTTCAGATGTTTCTTTTTCTGACAATGTGGTCATTCGCACATTCTTGATAGGAGTTAGCAAACTTTTCGGCTCTCTCTAATGAATCTGCAATCTGAAGAGCTTTGTCAAGTGTTAATACTTCGTGCTCCAACAACCGTTGACGAATTTCGGCGGATTTCAATTCAGTTATGAAAGCATCTCTTATAGCTTGTTCTCTATACTTATCAGCAGATACAGCTTCGAAGTTGCAGTCTATAGCTAACGAAGACAATTGTTGGAAAAATTCTGTTACGCATTCGCCACTTCTTTGCTTATTCGTTGCCAATTTATGCCTGGCAAAAACGTCATTTTTCTTCTTCTTGTACAACTTCTCTAATTTGGCCATAGCAGTGTCATATGTTGTTATTTCTTCAATATAAACAAACACATCAGGAGACATGTAGCCCACAATAATTGCCAATTTGTCAATCACAGGCAATGTTGTTGTCGTCGGAGACGAAGCTCTAGCAGTTTCTGCAGAATTCAAAAAGCCCTTGATTCTGCGTTCCCAATGACTGAAAACCTTTTGAGCATATGGCGAATTCGGCGGAGTGTCCAAGACTGGTACACGGATACACTTTTCCAATTGTTGAGCCATCACGCTTTGCAGTGGTAAAATCGAAGCTAATTTTTAAGTTAATAAATTTGTAGTGAAACCATTCGAGGAAAACTCATTTAGACTGTTTTCTAGGCTTTTATTAACTTAAAGATTACTACTATACTAAAACAAGAAAAAGAACAAGTTACAAGATGTAGCAATCCTGACGCACGCTAACCAAATAAAACCTTCGCATAGCCACGAGACTATTAACGATGGTGCCACGTTGGCCACATTAGGTGGCGCTAATTCAATTTCATCACAAATATTGTTATATTTGATTCACTACCATATTTCGACACTACTGTTGCCAAATGTTATTAATGCCGTTAATGCTTCTTCACAGATATAAAATTAACCAATTCAGTCTTTAAATGAAGGAATAGTTGGCCGAGCCCATAAGTGTCATAAATTTGCGTTGTATCAATTTACTTGGGAAAATTGCTTCCTATTATTGTTGAGGACATCCGTAATCTCTGCCAAATAGGTGGTTTGACACTGCAATTGAGGAAGAGATGTTTAGTACTGTCAGATATACCACTACAGTATTTACAGTTCCAAATCTTAAGCTCATTCCCCTCATTTTGTCTCCAAATGTATAGCCCTTTCTAACAATTAAATATGAACATACTCGTTCCACATTTGTGAAGTTTGTGCCAAATAGGGCTTCTGCTAAATTGACCTCTTCCCAGTTAATGTTTATTTGTGGTTGGTCAAGGGAGTTCTTTATTAGTTTTAAATACAAATCCTTATGTTTTACAGTTTCCCATTATTCACGCGAGATATCTTTTGTCTGAAAAAGGTTGAAGATATATTTCCAATATGGCGGGACTAAAGCGGTGTGTGGCATTGCATTGCTGTAGTGATTTTCCTTTCCGAGCTTCGTTTTAGAGCCTGAAGCATAGAGTGCTTCGTAGTGCCAAAACTGGTCCTTCTCTCCTCCGTTAAGAAAACTCTTCATTTTTTCAACCTGACAAGCCTCAATTTTTGCTTTCACGTCAACTGTATTAATTCCCCCTTATTTCCAAGATAGATATAGATTTTTTCATCCGATAGACTCTATTTTTTCCGGGTACCGGATGAACTTGAATATAGATCTTTGAATGGTTTTAATTTTTTCCAGGGATATTGGTTTGACTTTTGCTTAAAAGGTTATGATGCTCATGATTAGTGAGTTGATTACTGTAAGTTTTCCATACCATGTTAATTGACTAGTTTTTACGTAGTTTAGAGTTCGAATCAGCTTGGTCACAATTTCATACCACATTTTGTCTAGTGGCTTTTGTCCGAAATGTACACCCAGTAGTTTAACATCATGTTTAATATATTGCCTAAATGGAGAGTTGAATATTGAATTATGGGAGGTTTTCGTTATACATGGAAATTCTGTTTTTTTCCTGATTTATCTTTTGTCCTGATGCCAGTTGAAAGTTGTATAGTTCTTTGAATACTCCATTTATAGATTATCGCTTATAGAAAAGGTGATATCATCGGCGTATAGGTCCAGCTTGTGTTCTCATACACTTAGTTTTATAACGTGAATGTTGGAATTCACCTGTACGGATCTTGTCAGGGGGATCTACGCTTATCGCGTATAACAGCATGCTTAGATGGCATCCCTGCCTTATGGTAAGAAATTGTTTTGGCGCGCTTACCTCAGATAGCTGCCAACTGAAGTCGTTGGGCCTCAAAACTCCCGCTCCAGTCAGTCAAGACATTGGGAGGGGCCCTGCCCGTCGCGAATTTGTACGGGCCTCTCTCCATCAGCGTTGAGAGCAGAAAACTTTCGCTCTTCTTATCTTGCTGTCGCTGATCTTATTTCTGCTTACTGGTGGCTTTGCTGCTCTGGCCTACCTAATAATACATGATAATTTCCTTTCATAGCTGGTTCTTTTCTCTGTGGGGTTCGAGGCCACCACCATTCTTAACACTCGCTCGTTACTTTAGCCTCGCTGGTTTCACTCTGATTTGTCTCCTCGCCCTGATTGCCTGGCCTTCCCTCTGATCTCGTGCCCTTACTTCTCTGCTCTCTTTGGCTGCTGCTCTCACCTGACCCTTTACCCTCCCTCCGTCTTGATCTATTTTCTTTCCATCTCTGCTCTCGTCTGCTCTTTTGCCCCTCAACTCAATCCACCATATGTGGGATTCAAAACACGATCCTAATGTTTGATCATGTTCCAACGCTTCTCCTGAGCCAGGGCTACTGGCCAGGATCGGGTTGATTAGAATCTTACTTGATTAACGACGTCACGTTGGCAGCCTATGACGAGGCCAATTATCCTTAGAAATTACATGGAACATGCTTCGTTGATTCGAAGAAGGCGTATTCATAATTCAATTGAAAGCGTTCATCTGGGACTATCGTGTGCGCTGCTTTAACTATTCAACGTGTGAATATCCCATTTTAACTTTGTGGTTCAATTTAGATTAGTTTTTAGAGAAAATGCGAAGATAGTTCAAATTAGTGAATGTGCAAACCAAATTTCTGACTGTTAGTGGAGTAATATTAATTTTATCATTTCTGTCTTTTGTGCTAACTGGCCTTCGTATCACTGGTTTACCTTTGTAAATTTATATTACAACTCAAATCAAAATTGGCGCGATTAAAACGATATCACGCACACTAACAAAATGAAGAACACCGTAAGTTTTATCTGAATAGCCCCGCGACAGGTAAAACATGCTACCCCAGGCACTAAAGATGAAATGTAGTAAATTGCGCGTGCTATGTAAATTTCTATTCATTATGAGACGCGTCATATTTCCCCGGATTCAGATGAAATATCAACTAATCAATGTGAAGGCTATGGTCAAACAGCCTCATTCAGCCATGCATTCATTCCGGTTCGTATAGGAAAAATTTTTTCCCATTTTCATTGGTTCTCTAAGCACTTTCTTATTTTGACTAATGGACACTTCAGCACAGCTTAATATACAGAGCGTCTTTATTCTAAATTAAGTAGATATACACTTTGAATATGCGACGAAAGAAGAACAACTTGGAGATTATCGTGGCAAGTATACGACAAACAGAACAAGTGTTGTACAAGCAGAACAACTGTGTGACAAACAGTAAAAATGTTTAACAAGTAAATCAAGTTGGATACGAACATCACAAATGTGGGGTTAGAACGCCGCACTTAAACAGCATGATTCCTGCATGGCTTTACCAAGTATTTATCAAAAACTTATTTAGCAATGCCCAGTCGTTTAGCTGAATTCAGACTGTATTCTAAAAATTCATAAGTGTGAAAGTGAAAGGTGAAATCAATTTTAAAACCAAAGCTTGACACATGTAGATAAAAACATAAAAATATATTGCATCTAACAACTGAACAACATGCAAAATTTATGGAATTTGGAATAGCCTAATCAGTTTCCATTTCAACATTCTGGTCCTCATTGTGTTGTTTTATATTTCTGCATTCACATTCTGCTAAAACACTTGATAGATTGTTATTGTTCATTGCAGGTTTTGAAGTTTTTAGCGATGCGTTATAAATGTCTTTGACATCGTCTATGCATTTAATATGATTTGCCAATGCTTTGTTCATCAGGTTTTTCTTTTGAGCGACTAATACGATATTGTTAGAATTAGATGATTGTTTCGTAGAGAAGCAACATTGAAGAATTTTATCATTATGGTTTTTAATATTAAATCCATCTATGACAGTTGAAGCTTCCATTATAGTCTGTCCACGTACAATGGATTTATTCGCTTGAAATTGTCTATTTAAAAATGAAATTGCATTCCTTGCACCTTTTTTGTTGTGATGATCTAGCTCCTGTAGGCCACCCTATTGGATAATTAATGTTGTATTGTCAGGTTTTTGTGAATTTCCTTCCACAAAAAATTGTAGAAAATTTAACGAATCTTTGCATAAAAGAACATTGGTATCAAGTATGACCAGTAATTGGTTCTTTTGAAAATTATCCGCTATGTTAAGGTCTAACATTTCAACATCTCGAATGATACCGGTAGTTTTACCGAATTTTGCTGCATTTTAGGAATCCGATGTTTGACGTGCAGATTCGATGAATCACGACATTTTTTTAGATTTTTTTCTTTATTCGAATACCGGTAAGGGTGGAATTTCTTCATAATAACTCTGTTAAAAATATGTTAAAAATTACATTCGGTTCAGGCTTGTACATCAGTGGTAAACACGGATTTCACCAATGGTATCAGCCTAACGAGGCACGATTGTGTTTTAATATTTATGTACAGATATTTCATGTACGTTTAGGAATACTTAGGAATCCTTAATTTTTACCAATTTTCGCTCTGCAGCACTGTTACAGTACCGTAAACAGGTAAAGGTACCCACGTCTGACTAAACCACATAACAGCATAACGCGGTACCAAGTCCATGTTTTACAACCTATAGGTAAACCTACTGATTCACTTTCATATACACAAATTCTATCTTATGCAGCCTGATAAAATCAAATTAATATGCTGCTATTTGCGGTACCGGTACCCATGCCATAACGGTAAATTAATCTGCTGGCACTCAGCCGAGCAGTTGTTGTGTTTATCTCGCCTCGAAGGTGCTTGGAGTCTCTCTTTTGCATTATCGAGCGTCTTGCCCGCAATACGTTGTTTAAAAATAACAATCTGGCAAGCGAGTACGAATTTAATACTTGTTGTAATTTATTTTAGATAAAGCAGCTCACAGCAATATTTGCCTCCAAACGTGAAACGTTTGGCACTGATAGACAGATGCGCAGCATTTTATATTTGCAATGACACGTTTCGTAAATATTTACGTTCCATTAAAGTGCTATAAACGTGTCTTAAAAGGCGCAAAAATGAAAAATATTTTTAAAATCAACATAAACTTAACTTATAAATACAGCCAACGATGCCTCTTCCAGGGTTCATCAAGAAAGTGTCATAGGTTTTGACGCCGCTTACTGCAAAACAAGCGATGTACAGCGGCACGTGGTACCACATAAATCAATGTGGAGACAATTATGAATTCAGGAACAATTTTTGTTTTATGCATTAATATTGGAATCGTTCGAAGGCCACAAAAATTAGTTCGTGGCTGCAGTTTGTCGAATCCTGTCCTAAACTAAGTACTATTTTAAATATGTCTACTTTCTAACTCAATACTTATCATTATGTAAGTGAACGCAATACATATATACATATGTCTTACGTTCGTTCCCTCGTCCACCGTATGACGGTTTTGAGGTGGACGTTAGCATTGGTGGGAGTCAGCCGGTTCGCACCGGTTCTATAGAACGTCTCACGGAATTTTATGAGATCAATGAACCGCTTAGCTCCAATGGTTACTTACTACGCATTACGGACTTACATAAAAAGCATAAAGACAGAAACATAAATGGCCAACTAATCCCATTCCCGACATGGAATGGTAACCGGGCATTAGGCCGTGGTCAGCCACATGGTTAAGCCGGTTTTCCTCTTTTCCGATTTAAATATGTTAATCCTATCCTAACGTCCACCATGAAAGCGTCATATGGTGAATCGAGAGAGCGAGCATCGGTACGAAGATAGAAAATTGTTATATTTAGAACTGTCCTTCGATTCTGGCAAAATATCAAGGTATAGGTAGCACATTTTTAAGCTACCAATAATGGTGGTTGAATATTCTTTTCCAGAATTAAGCCTACGTTAAATTCAGACAACCTAATTGGCATTTTTCCTCGAGGTACGCTTCAATAATATCATTGGCATAGTTGAACAGCACAAAACCTGAAAGTTTGCTCGAAAAAAAATCGGAGTTTGTTAGCCTGAACGCCTGTAGCGCAAAAGGGAGTTTTGGTCTAGTGTAGTGAATTGGGTACTTGGTCGGGAGTAGGAAGTATGGGGAGACAGGTAGGTGGGTTGAGGATAGGAAGGCTGAGGGAGATAGGGCAGTGGATGGACGTTAGGAAGACTGTGGGAGATAGGGCAGTGGGTCGAGGATAGGAAGGCTGGGAAGAAAGGAGAGTGGGTGGAGGATAGGAAGGCTAATGGAGATAGGGCGGTGGTTCGAGGATAGGAAGGCTGAGATAGGTAGGACTCTGGGTCGAGGATAGGAAAGCTGAAGAAGATCGGGCGGTGGGTAGAGAATAGGAAAGGTTTAATAGTGAGTCTGGGAGTGATAGGGCAGTGGGTCGAGGATAAAAAGGCCGAGAGAGGTAGGGCAGTGGGTCGAGGATAGAAAAGCTTAGGGAGATAGAACAGTGAACCGAGAATAGGAAGGCTGAGGAAGATAGGGCAGTGGGTCAATGATATGGAGGCTGAGAAAGATGGGAAGGCTGTGGGAGATAGGGCAGTGGGTCGAGGATATGAAGGCTGAAGGAGGGAGGGCAGTGGGTCGAGGATAGAAAAGCTAAGAGAGGTAGGAAAGTGGGTCGAGGATATGAAGGCTGAGGGAGATAGATCAGTGGGTCGAGGATGGGAAGGCCGAGGGAAATTTAGAAGTGGGTCTAGAATAGGAAGGCTGAGTGAGATAGGGCGGTGGGTCGAGGATAGGAAGGCTGAGCGAGATAGGGCATTATGGCCTAACCCCTCAACAAGTAACACTTACTACGTTCCAATGTCCGCCATCTTGGTTTGCATACTTCAAGAGCACCAATTTATGTACTGTACACCTACAGTATAATGTTCCGACTTAACACTGAAACTCGGATTCATTCCGTTCGGTTGAAATTCTCAAGAACGGAACAACGTCGTAAGTCGAGGACTCCCTGTACGTATATGATGTGTATATCTGCGGGTTCAATCTATATGCGGTGGCTAAAACCCATGGGTTAGGGTTAGTATGGGTTCAAATATCTCTAAAACAAAAAATTCCATAGCTGCAACAGTATGCAGGTGCAATTGTCGTGGGTTTCAGATGTAACGTGGGTTCAAATGTACCTGGGTTCGAATGTAAATGGAACCTATGCCTATATGTGTGCTTGAGCAGTATTCATTTCAAAATCTTCTGTTTTTTTTGAATGAATTTAGGCATACACGTTGAGAGTTCTGATTTCGATAAATGTAACCAAGAGTTCACTTATCTACAGAGTATAACGATGAATTACTTATGTCAGATACGCATACTATTAATTAGTTAATAGAAACATGACCACACTTATTCGGGGTTACTGATAAACTGAATAACCATTTAGGATTACGATAATTTCACTGATAAGTTGATAACCATTTAAAATCACGATGTCGTTTCAATCGTTTACTATTTGTTTTTTTATTGTAGCACTTACATAAGGCAGGGTTAGATCTAGATTACAAGAATCAAACGATTTCAGCCGAGTTTGAGCTGAAATGTGATGCAAGTTTTCCGTTTTTATCTGCCTGAGATACTCCATGCCAAGATTTAAGAGAATGAATTTATCTTGTTAATATATATGATGACAATATGATAGCTCAAGACAACAATAATCGTCAGTTAGTTATAGGATATATATTTTATATTTTCACCAGCTTTATGTGGCTATGAGTTTAAAAGTTGATTGAGCACAAAAAGAAATCAGTACCAATATGTTTATTCAATTAACAAAGGATTTACAATTGATTATGGAAATTTATTGCTAATTCAGTGCAGGGAATGCGTGAAACACGGTGATTTTTCCAAGCGTAGTTTGGCTGGGATATCATGTTGATCAACTACAATATGCATGCTACAATATGGTAAAGGTACCCACTTTTGACTAAACCACATAACAGCATAACGCGGTACCAAGTCCATGTTTTACAACCTATAGGTAAACCTACTGATTCACTTTCATATACACAAATTCTATCTTATGCAGCCTGATAAAATCAAATTAATATGCTGCTATTTGCGGTACCGGTACCCATGCCATAACTGTAAATTGATCTGCTGGCACTCAGCCGAGCAGTTGCTGTGTTTATCTCGCCTCGAAGGTGCTTGGAGTCTCTCTTTTGCATTATCGAGCGTCTTGCCCGCAATACGTTGTTTAAAATAACAATCTGGCAAGCGAGTACGAATTTAATACTTGTTGTAATTTATTTTAGATAAAGCAGCTCACAGCAATATTTGCCTCCAAACGTGAAACGTTTTGCACTGATAGACAGATGCGCATCATTTTATATTTGCAATGACACGTTTCGTAAATATTTACGTTCCATTAAAGTGCTATAAACGTGTCTTAAAATGCGCAAAAATGAAAAATATTTTTAAAATCAACATAAACTTAACTTATAAATACAGCCAACGATGCCCTCTCTTCCAGGGTTCATCAAGAAAGTGTCATAGGTTTTGACGCCGCTTACTGCAAAACAAGCGATGTACAGCGGCACGTGGTACCACATAAATCCATGTGGAGACAATTATGAATTCAGGAACAATTTTTGTTTTATGCAATAATATTGGAATCGTTCGAAGGCCACAAAAATTAGTTCGTGGGCTGCAGTTTGTCGACTCCTGTCCTAAACTAAGTACTATTTTAAATATGTCTACTTTCTAACTTAATACTTATCATTATGTAAGTGAACGAAATACATATATACATATGTCTTACGTTCGTTCCCTCGTCCACCGTATGACGCTTTTGAGGTGGACGTTAGCATTGGTGGAAGTCAGCCGGTTCGCACCGGTTCTATAGAACCGTCTCACGGAATTTTATGAGATCAATGAACCGCTCAGCTTCAATGGTTACTTACTACGCATTACGTACTTACATAAAAAGCATAAAGACAGAAACGTAAATGGCCAACTAATCCCATTCCCGACATGGAATGGTAACCGGGCATTAGGCCGTGGTCAGCCACATGGTTAAGCCGATTTTCCTCTCTTCCGGTTTAAATATGTTAATCCTATTC